>CM041716.1:20012891-20612891 GCA_023373845.1 Nibea coibor
TGTCTTTATATCATGGTAAATATAATTAAGATTAAAACTAGAAAGAGGAGCTTTAAACAAAAGCAGAAGGTTATAAGAATGAAAGTAGAACAGTCCTCTCATATTGCACCTAAATGATGTCGTGTTTGAATCATTTAGAGGTGACAGTGAAGTGTCACCGCAGAGAAGAGTTTTTGGTTTGCTGCTTCTGTCTTCATCCTCACAGATCCACAATGAACTATCAAACTGTGAATATTTCACAAGGAAGCAGACTGTAGAACAGAAATGTCAGCCTGTCCGTTATGGCACAAAGTGTAATATACAGTCCCCAGATCAGATTCAAACATCTTGATATGTTTCCTCAGTAGACAGGACCTCTTGTTGTGCAGTGTACCCTGCCAGCTCTGCCACAGTTGACCCTTTGGTTGAGTGGAGAAGAAGAAGAGCTCTCAGTGTATTTATGCTTCACTGTTCTTTAATTTCTAACAAGGTTCAGTGGATCTCTACCAGCTCACCTCTGAACACCTTTCCTACGATAAATGCTGTGTCACCCACGAGCAGCACAGCGACCTTTTTAGCCGTCAGCAACGTACCTCACCTGGAGGGTGTAACATGCAGGAGGTTCATACTCTCCCCCAGCCCACTACAGACACTCCAACAACGAGCAGCAAACACAGCCTCACAGCATCTGTCTAAATCTTTATCTCCAGCAAAAAGCATTGAACATTTGAGTTTTCTCACGTGTCTTATTTGTAGTTCTTTCATTACCCACAGTAAATGATCCCTGCTGGAATGCCAACTGTGAAGCAGATGTAATTTATTTACACAACACTTTTAATGAGATCAGTGAGCAGCCACACTTTACTCTGACATAATTAGCTGACAGACTGCAGGTTAGTCCAAAAAAGACCAAAAGGCATATTTGGAGTTTCATCATGAACGTGTCGAAGCATCAGGAAACACTGGCTCATAAATTCTTGGTGTGTCAGCTGACTGCTCAGCTGCATCCATGAGGCTGATCATGTCACAGGCCAAAACTGTCAATACATGTTACAAGTTGTTTACATGATGCTGGGAGCCTCATATGTTGATATGTTTGGCCCTCAGCGGGAAATCTGTAAATAATAACAGTCACAGGGCAGAATGTGACTTTGTTTAAAAGATGCAACATGTGAAAGGAGAGAAGTGAGCAGGAGACCAAACACTGCAGATAATGAAAGCAGGAGAGGTTGGTGTGGAGAGGCGAAGCCAGCGGAGAACAGAGAAAAGAGGACGTGGAGGATGCAGTATGGACGCTGAGGGCAGAGAGAGCAGCTCCTCTGTGGTCTGTGCTACAACAGGCGAGAACTGATTTCATCAGGAAAGACTTCCTGCATTGTGTGATACAGACCATCATTCTTTCTTTGAATGAGAGTCTGAGGTTTGCATTGACATACAACATGATGTGGAGGGGAGGAGTGTGTGTAGTCTGTCTGAAAGGTTAAGAGCTGACCTTTGATCAGTCTTTAATATTGAGAGCAGAGCACAGAGCACTGACTGGCCACTGGGAGCTTCAGCTGACATTAAATGAACCAAATGTCATAATTCCCTCTGTGATTCAAGACAGAAATGTCCAATGTTACATCATCAAGAGGAGAAAAAAGTTTGCATGAGAAGACGCGATGCATGCATGCATTGTTAACAAGTAGTTCATGAATATATCCAAATGGAGGACTATATAATGATGACTTTATAGAGGACAGACTGAGAAACATGACATGAATGAATCAGCAGGTAATGATTCATTCATAAATATCTGAAGCCACATGCAGAGCACTTTCTTCATGAGTCGTTCCTGATTACGACAGTAATAAGTCCTCATTAATCACTAATTACTGAAACATTAGTTCCTCTTTGTGTGCAGCTCAAGTAAAGAGATACATCATACTGAGTAGTTAGCTGTTAGTAATCCCTCGGGACTTGTGCACCTTCAAGTAAAACAAATGTTGAAGGAACAGGTGGGATTTATTGCAAGGCTGCTTGTTCTGAGTTACATTAGTTTGTATAGACTTATCTAATAAACTGGTAACTCAGAGTGGATGTTGGTCTTATAATTTAACGGGTACAAGCGGACAACTGAATGATGGACTGCTGCTCTATGGCACGTATCGACATGTGAGTTCACATTGTCATGGGTCGAGTAGTTGACTTCACAGAGATCTACAGTAACTGGTTTTGAAGTAATGATGGTGTAAATGTTCATCATCTTCTTGTAATACTGCCAAACAGCCATCTGCTCAGTTACTCAGCTGGATTCAAATCTTTGACCCTGTGATGTGTTTCTACCTGTTGCATATTTCATAGACTCTGGCTCCGTAGCATCACTGACTCAGACATCAGTAGTACAAGGTGATATTTAGTTACATGTGTTTACATCCCAACACGGAGGATCAAAGTGTCCTTGTCTTCTTTACCTGCAGCTTTAAACAGGTGAAGTGCTGTAAAGGCTGAGCTCCAGTGACTCTTTGAGCTGGTGAAGATGTTCACAGGCAGACATGATGGTGATGGTGTCGAGCAGATCCGCACCCAGATCCAGAATGGAAAGTTTTTTTCAGCTTGCTAGTTCTTTGTTCATCAGAGGAAACATGACTCCTTGGTTGGAGGTTGTGACCTTTTGGTTTCTGACACTAAAATTAACACAAAGTCTGACAGCCAACAGATGTTTTTTTATGGTTTCTGATTTGAAATCGACTCTTTTCTCTTCCACACCTGCAGTTTTGTGCAAATTCAGCATTGAGCACACAGCTGGCATCCTCCCACATGTTTCCCTGCTTCCATTTGAAGATATCAGATGTTTTATCATCTGTCAGTGTAACGTTTCTCTGAAGTTGTCAGTGTTGGTGGCTCTCAGTGTCACTGTCAGACTCTGAATATAGACGTGACTGGATTACAGCCGGACTAAACTGTGCTGACTGCAGAAGATATTCAATACTTTTTATTGAGACGTTTAAAGTGACCTCTGGGAAAACAAATGATTGGAACTGTCATGGTACACACACAGACACACACAGCTGACCTGGAGCCTGCAGTTTGAGTTCATGTGATCTCTGATGTCTCCAATGAAGCTTTAGTTTGTTTCTGTCTGTGGGTCAGGTTTAGGTTCAAGGTTGTTGTAAATATTGTTGGTTGTATTATTGTTGTTGTATTATTAACATTATTCAGTGGAAAGGAAGCAACATAATGAACGTCACATTTCCCGTTTCTTAAACTGTCACCAACTAACAACAGAGAAAAGAGTTTTCTGTATTGAACAAATCTACACTCCCTCTGTGGACATGAACTCATCTCCACATGACACAAGCTGCTGTTTAGTTCAATGTTTTGTGTCTGTGTCGTGAGTTCAGCTGGATATCCGAGCGCACGAGAGTCTGACTTTGATATTTCACTGCATCCATCGATACTCAGGACTGAAACAGAAGCTTCATGTGTCACTTCAACATCTGTGTGTGCGTCATTTTGTTGCTAATACAAATCTCTGTCATTGTTGTATCAAACACACGTTTGTTGTAGGAGAGGAAAGGTTGTGTGTTCACTCATCAGTCTGTTTCCAGGTGACAGAACAGGAAAGTCAGTTTATCTTGACTGTGTCTGAGTTCAGTATTTTACTTTCAGCCCTTAACCAATGTCCGCTGTCTGCTGCTGCGGTTGTTGTTATTATCTTAATGTCCACTGTCTTGCATGCAGAAGAACAGGAGACAGCTCTCCACATGTGAAAGTGCAGGAAAATACTGTGTCCAGCCTCATTTAGTTCATTAGATGATATTTTAAATTCAGATGGAGTCAAAAATTCACAGCACAGTTGGTTTCTGTATATTCTGTTTTTTTTTTCTACAGATCAGCAAGTTCCAGGACTGTGAAGCTTCCTGTGCTCTTGTTTAAAACACATTTGAGTTCAGCAAAATGCAAAGTGAAAATATTGAAAGGCCCATCTGATTGGTCCACAGTCCAGCTTGGAGGATAAATGGATTTGAGAGACACACAGGAAGTGGGATACAGCTTCATCCTATCCATCCTATGGAAAAAAGCAGACACCAACACAAACACAAAACAGCCTCACATACTTGCTGTATGCCAGAGGTTGTGGAACATTGAAATGATCAGCTCTGAGCTGAAGCCATGAATACCGTGAACAGCCTCTTTAGTTAATCTGCTTCTTCCAGTCAGCCTCCGTGTGAAAGCCTCCACAGTTGGTTCATTCAGCACAGGCTGTGCTGAGCTCAATAGGCCTTACCTACAGCCTCACTGATATGGACCTGGTGTTTGCAGAGAGAAAAGAAGTCCAGCCCATTGATTCTGCTGCTTTGTCACTGAGCCTCCTGCCAGGAAAAACATACAAGAGTCTGATAAATGAAGAGCAACAGGGAACCACTATTCTCTATAAATAATTTATTTTACCTGAATCAGGACAGTCTCTGTTTGCTCTGCCATCATCACATAATCCTTCTTAAGAAGTCATTACCATTATGTTATCCCACTAAGACACAGAGTGGCAGTACAAGACTGATTTGTATTAGGTCTATTTGACTTCTGTGAACAGATAACAGTGAGAGCAGAACAGTTCGCCAATAAGGAAAGACACTTGAGTCTACAGGAGGCAACATGAATTTTTTATATCACAATAACACTTCAATAAATTCATGATTCCACAGTCTGAATCCACACTCACAAAAACAGCAGAGTACTGGAGATTTCACAGCATGCACAGGGTGTAGATGGTGGGGAGGAGGAAGGTGGAAAAGCAACACATTACAATGAGACGAAAACACTGAACATACAAGGAAGAGACGCTGAGGACAGAAGGAGACATTAACAGGTTAAGGTTAAGGAGACGATCAGAGTCACATGTGCTGACAAACACGAGGATAGTTTCTTCTGGCAAACTAGGACAGAGCTTTGTTTCTACACAGGATCGACTTGACAGGCAGTGGATTGTATGCTGTTAGTGCTGATGTTAGAGGTAAAAAAATATCAAGAAATCAGCATGAAGAGAAGTGAGAGAAACAAGATATTTCTTGGCCACAGTTCATGAGGTGCATCGAGCTTTGTATTATTCCATCTACAGTCCTGTAAACTTGTTACCCTGAGGCTGATTCTCTGCTCTGAAAGCAGTCCAGCCGAACATGAAATAGTGTCTCCATGTCAGAACTGTGACAGGATCCAGTTTGATCTTCTGGGTGTTTTAATAACTCGACAATGACGGCAGTGTTCACACATTTACACTCACAGCAGAAAACAGTTTCATTTGAGGAGATATTTGAACATTTGGCAGAGCTTAGCTAACGTCAGCTGTATGAGATAGAAAGTGAGACAGAGAGAGATAGAAAAATAATAAATATTCTCACCAGATGTCAGAAAAATATTTATTTTTGTTTTTATGAATATTCATGAGCAGACTTTAAAGACGGAAATATTCGGTATGGTCATTAGGTTTGTGCAGCAGCAAATATATTCATGGTGTACTGGTGTGTATCAAAGAAACATCTGTCAGCTCTTCAACAACTCAACACATCTGTAGGCACATCTGGAGGAGAAAACTGCCACAAGCAGTGAGGTTAGTTCTGGATCAGAGTCCTGGACGTGAACCTAATTCAGACACCTGAGACCACTTTAGTCTGTCTGAAGGTTTCATCGAGTATTTTGCTCCAATATTCTACATTTGTCTGTTCATGTATCAGCTGAAAATGGAAGATGCAGTTTGATTTTTCACTCAGAAAAACTTGATGCTCTCACAGGGAAGTGAAATGCAATGATCCGTTCAAGTTTTGTTTTCATCCTTCATTTTTTATCTTTGGGACATCTTGTCATTTTGATTTTCTGATTGTTTTCAGCAGATTTGTGTGTTGAATGTGGGTGAAACATAAAAGGACAAAAACAATGTATGAAATACTGTTTATGCACTTCACGTCTCCTTGAGGACAAATGTGATCAGTACAGACAGATGAACAGAAGGATCAATCCTTTCAATCCTGTTGGTCTTTCCTGGTAAATGTTTGTGTCCAGCTGAAATGAAAATGATGAGTGTCTTTTAAGTCTCACAGAAAGAGCGCTTTACTCGAGACAATGAATTGCTGCATTCTGGAACATTGGTTTCCTCCATTTATAGGTGTTACATGTCTGTGACGAGCAATAGGCTCTGTCCTGATCACTTTATTTACGGCCACATTTAATGAGAAACAATCAGTGAGTATGCACAGAGAGAGAAAGACACAGAGAGATACTGAAAGAGAGAAAAGAGTAGACCTGAACTTTTGTCTGGCTGAAGGTAAAAACAACAACAACTTCCTTCTTTCTCTGATTCAAAGAGTTACAGGACTTTTCTGTAACAAATCCTCATCTCAGTCACAGATTATTTACATTTAAATAGATCGACAGAGCTGTGGAGATAAATAGTCTGAGGATAATGTGTTAGTGTGAGCCTGTCATCACATCTGCTTTACTTCAATAAATGTAACTCATTAAAGGAACTTATCAGAGTGAGTGAAAGGATGCAAACATATGAGCTGCTTTATGGAATCATGAGCTGCTTCATGTCCTCTAACAAGCAGCAGAGATTTGTAATGTTTGTCTCAATCAGTTTGGAGTTTATCAGCCTCACAGTTGGTCTTTGTCATTGTTTTCATGAACAGTACAATGTCCACTGGTCTCCTGTCTTATTATTCTAGATGCAGTTGGTACATTTGCATGTTAAAGCTGGAGGAGTTTTCTGGGTGCAGACGGATGCAAATCCTGTCCCTGCAGCAAATATTGGGGATTACTTCTGCAGACTATTATGTCTATATCATTCTATGCTAATCCACTTTATTCACACACACACACACACACACACACACACTGACTTTAACAATACAGACATTCATTTGACATTTTCCAGACTTGCTGCACAGAATAACATTGAAACACAACATATTTTGAATAAATAAACACCTGAATGCTAAAACATGTTTCTCACCAAGTACAGATGTCAACATCCATCTGACAGACCTGATTTAAATGTCAGTCACAGATTTCACAGGGTAGCAGTCATGTGTTCCATTAAAACAGGAGCTGACGGTGAAAAATGAATTCAGCAGCAACAGTGATTCCTGTTAAATCAGCCACCGACCTCTCTGCATTTCAGGCTTCAGTTTTCATCACTGAATCCCAGAGTAGTGAAAATCCATCGTTCTGTCTTATTTGGAAGGTGTCAGACTTTCTTACATTATGACTTCACAGCTGAGAGAGGAAGTTTGTTTTCAGTGAACAGCTTCTACATGTTTGAGATGAATGAAGACGTGAACTCCAGTGTTTCAGAGAGATGCTTTCATGTTTTAGAATAAACAAAATGACAGCAACGACAAAGACATTCAGCATGAGCACACAGGGCTTCTTCCATTCCACTGTCATGTTGTGTCAACGGACACAGCTGAATGATCAATGTGAAGCACAGAGACAGAGAGGAGAAAATGAGCAGCTTGTCCAGCATAATGACCAGTAAAAGTGATTTCTGTAATTCATTCTTGATATCTGAAAAATAAAATCCTTTAACGTTGGTAGAATCTCTGAGAGCATAAAAAAACAAACAGTTCAGAGAGCAGAGCTCCTAACTGCAGCTGAAACAATGAGAAGTATTGTTATAGTATCTGGACAAAGAAAAACAACGGGGACCTCTGAAGAGAAGGTCAGCTGATTGTTTATATCACTGCATAAAATGCATTTGTGAATATAATAACCATCTGTGGTTATAAACCTGAGAGCAGATGATCAATAAATCACACCTACTTTGCATGTTGGTGGAGCAAAAAGATGAAATTGAGATTTGAGCTTCAGTCTTTTTATTGAAAAAAGGATTATTTTCTTTCTGCAGTGGAATATATTGAAAATGGAGGCTCCATTAGACATAATGGCTGTTTATGAAAGAGCTGCTGGTGTCATTATGATGTGTTGATCTTTCAAAGTGTTGCTTTAATAAGAATCCTCCTGCAAAGTAAAAACAAGTTAGTGGGTACACTGAGGTACCTTGAAGCATTTGGAGACTTGATAGCAGTGAAGCTGCAGCCTTTTCCAGCATTTGTCTCAACAAACTGAACATCACAGACTGAACATGTGATGGAGCACTTACATCATGCAGACTGTAGCTAGTCCTACTATTATTACTGCTACCATGATGAGTGTGTCATGTTAAAGGGTCACTGCCATGCAGAATGACCTTTGACCTCATTATAAACTACTCGTGGAGTTGAAGCATCTTGAACAAGCAGCTGAACTCCTCCAGACGCTCTGATTTCTCCTCAACAGTCTGGCCTCGCTGCATTTCCTCTGAGCTCCTCAGGCTGCTGTGCTGTAGGACTCTGTACTGTAGACTAACTGCTACAGACAGACCTACTCTGGCTCTGATTAGTCTGCTAAATAAAGCAGTTTGACAGTCGATTTGAACACCCTATACAGTTCAGCAGCACTGAGGGCAGGAAGTGAATCAATGTCCTCAATGTGTTGAAGTAAAGACGAGGTTCACATCTTTGTCTCTGTCTTCTTTGAGACGGTGGAGAGGTTTCTCTAGTTGAAGATGCTGAATGCTTGGAATGTCCACACAGAACAATAAAAGTGACAGAAGTGCTCATGGAGCTGCATGTTTCCAGTGTTTTCTTGTTGCCTCTCTCCTGTCAGAGAGGTTGTGTTTATCACTTGAATCACGCTGTAGCACTCTACACTGAATTAACTTTTAATTAAACTCACACTGAGAACACAAACAACAACACGTCATGTGCTGGGTGCTGCTGTGCCACACATGTGGACAGGCTCTGCTGTCGTGAGGATAAGGGTCATGCTGGCTGTGTTATGGGCACAAAGAGGTTAAAGAGAGACACAGCAGGCAGGAGGCCAGGAGAGAGAAACACAGCATCATCACCTGCTAACAGGCCACTCACATGTTGTTGTGTTTGTTCTGTGGATTAGTCTTTTTATATTATTACACGTGTTATTGACCGACACTAACAAGTTAAGAGTCAGTGCTGAAGCTTTTGTGGCCTTGCTCTAGGCTTCATTTATAGTTCAAGAGAATCACTGAGGACAGCGTGGGGTGCAGTGTCAGAGTCACCTGTGGTTTATTCTGTACTGGCTCCACAGCTGCTGTTGTAGACCACTGGGATGACATCTGCTGAGCCACAGCTGTCTCACAGTGAGGATGATGACAGGGCTTGATCTTCTCTGAGCTTCCTGGTGGGCCGAGCGCTGGCTGTGGTGCTGGGGTTTGTCAGCTGAGCAGCAGAGTTCTGTGGTCCAGAGGACAAAAGACTAGAATCACAAAACATCCAGATTCTTAAGATGATGATTATTTTCAGCTCCACAACACAAACTTCACTTTAGATACTGGATGGACATGGACAGAGTCGTTCTGCTGTGGTGGCCAGTGGCACATCAGCTTCAGCTTCAAAATGGTGTCTCAGAAACCTACGGGTGACATCACTACATCACTGTCTGTCTGTGTCATTATGTAGAATAAAAGGGCAATAGTAGTCACTGCACACCATCTCCTGCCTCTTAATATTGGCCACAATCATCAAGGTCACAATCAACCATGAAAACAGAGAAATGTGGAAAACAGGACTGTGTGTGTGTGTGTGTGTGTGTGTGTGTGGTTCAGTATATTTATCCAAAAAATAGTTTTTCAGTCATGGTGGTTCATCAGTACACATGATGTTCGTCTGGTCAGCAGTGTACTCATTTGCTAAAAAGCCAGTTTGTCTTTTACTTCGAATGATCACACTGGCTGCAGACAACATGACACCAGACCTGATCTTCTACAAGTGATGTCATCAGGTTGACACACCTTTTCTTTTTTTAAGTCGAGACATTAAACTAAAAGTCAGATGGACAATTTGCTTGACAATATCAAGGACATCCTCAGTGTATCTTTCTCTGCTGTATGTTGGAGCTGTATCTGTGAACATCATCTTGTTAGAGACCAGTGTTGCTGACAGTGACTTAGGTTTGCTGGATATAAAACCCTCCTTTATTTGTTCACAGTTTGGCAAGGATCCATTTAGTGAGCTACTGCCAAGGTCACACCCACACGCACACAGCTGCATTGCCAGAGGTTACTCATCCAGCCTGCTTAAAGATTCCCATCATTGAACCAGCTGACTGGCATTAACAGCCTGTAGCCATGATCAATGACAAGGAGCAGTCTGTCACAGCAGGGGAGGTCAGGATGGAAACAGTGAGGGAGCAAAGAGCCATAATCTGTCCCAAAGGTGAGATACAAGACTGACACAGGCAGTGATGGAGGTTTGATATGAGAACCTGACACTGTGGATCTCACTCAGCCTGAGAGGACAGACAGAGAGATGCTGCTCATGTGTTCTATCCAGAACAGCAGCGATCTTTCACAAACATTTATTTTGAAATATTGCTTTGACGTCTCTCTGGCATCCTGCCCAGTAGTAGAACAACTCTTTGGTAACATTCTGAGGATGTTGAGAAAATGCAAAGAGAGCCTTCAGCTGACACTGACCTTTACTCAAATACCAACATCTGTTTAGATTCAGGTTGGATTGTGATTGGTTAGTGGTGTTCCCAACAAATCAATTCAAAACTGCTCAGTCATGACATTTTAAATCAGTTTGCAGCATGTTTTGGTCACACACGTTTCCACATGTGTTTATAACGAAGATATATAAGAGTTTCAGTTCATGAATGTAAAGATGTTTGACACTGAATCTTCAGGGTCATTAACTGAATCAGTAGCTTTCATCACAGCTCCCCTCACTGGTGACTGAAAGCTCTGACATTCAACAAGAACTACATGTTACTTCCTGGTTAAAAGTTTGATAAAAACTTTCTGAGCTCTCATTGATTAAGAATCATAAGCACACTCTTTATTTAATGAGATTGTAATGACAAATTGAATGTGATCACATGTGACCAGACAGAGCAGCAGCAGGTTTGTGTCTCTTCATTCACTGATGATTTCTAACTCTGCACTCAGACACATACAGGAACACATTCATCAGAACTGATGTGTGTCTGTAGGAACACATTTATCTCTGAGTCAGTACATCAAGCGCTGTTCGTTTTCATACATGAGTGTAGGTCTCTGAGTAAGTACAGTCGTTCCCTCTTCAGCCTCTCAGGCAGTAATTCAGGCAAGCAGACCGATTCAGCGGCTCCACTCTGAATAATTGCATGTTGCATTTCTGTTTGGAAACAAACATCAAGGGAAAGAGGCTAAATAGATAAAGACCAGCAGATACTCCGGGTGTGTTTGGGTGCTAGAAACTGAGCGTAGGAAGAAAGTGTGATCCACTCAGACAATATCCACACAGCCCACTCCACTCATTAACATGGGAACATCTGTGAAGGGAAATGTGCATGGAGAGATCAATGGGGATTTGTTCCAGTTCAACAATTTTCCTCCTAATGTGATTATTATAATTCAATCGCCTTTTGATTCTGTGAAGAGTAATGGCATCATCGTTATGAAACACTATCAGATCACAGTGTCAGATTTCTCACATTATCAACAAGAAAAGAGAATAAACCGGAAACTTCCACCGAGCTCTTAATGACAACATTTGCACATGCTGCAGTAAAATAACAGTTTATTCATATCCCATGAGGATCTGCACACAGGATTCCTTGGATATTATTCTGAATGGACCTTGAGAATTTTCCTTTGAATTGGCACGCAGACATTTTTGTTTCTCAAATCAGACGATCTGAGAGGTGTGAGGCTTTGCTGTTTGTGCATTAAAGCAAAAGAGTTGCAGCCTCAGCGTTTTTCAGTCCAGACTCAGATACAACAGCAAGATTCCTCTTTTTTCAGATAATCATCAGGTTCACCACAGTGTTCGTCACAGAAACTCTGTTCTCTCTCCAACCTTCTGAAAGCAGCTGAATCGACCTTCCTTATCGCCCCGAGCAGAAAAGACTAGACATAGGAGGAAGAAAATAACTGAATGAACGGGGAGAACAAAAACAAGAACCAGCCATACTGAAAATTGATTTGAACAAAATGTTTGTTGAACAGAAGCTTTGAAGGAGAAAATGTTCATGAGCGTAAATATTGTGGCAGAAATGTGGTTTATAAAAAAAAAAAAGGCTGGCACAGACAGGATGGATAGAAAGAGAAAGATAGAATGAGATCAAAGTGAGGAAAATCAAAGAAACAGAAAAGAAAGTTAAAAAAAAAGATTGGAAAACTGAAATGTTTCATTCAAGTCATAACAGGGAACAGACATTTTCATTTTTATTCTGGCACCACAATTCATCTGTCACCTCCTGCTGCAGACGAACTGTTCAACATGCAGGTGCAGTTAACCTTTTTTCAACTCATATAAATTCAAATAATGTGCACACAGAATATAACCTGCTGCCAGTTTCCCTGTCAGGTTATATACAGTGATTACCAGTTAGCACAGAAATGTACCTAGACAGCTTTGCAGCATTGAAGGTTTCACTGCACATGATGAGAATACAATGAATTATTAGACACTGAGACAAAAATCTAAAGAGAGAAAATAATTATATTTAATACACAGGCCCTTACAAATAGCCCACAGTCATCTGGTGTCTTCAGTGTGAATAAGGAATAAATTCATTGTCTGTGCACACATTAGTGTTTCATTCAGTGCAGTCAGTCTTGTCAAACTCTTCATTCAGGCTCCGTTTTGTCTCTCTAATGCTGCCACCCCGGGGTTCTGTGGATTACACGTATTTAGAGCTGCTCAATGAGCCTTTACGCTTCAAGAACAACAAGACCTCTGGACTTAATCACATATCCACCATTTAAACAAACGGACTGGAAAACATCCTGCATAATCATGTAGTAGTAATGGTTTGTACAAAAAAACTATAGTCTTTAGTGGTGCTGTGTGTAAAATCAATGGTAGTTTACCTAAACAATGAATAAATCTGCAGGTTTTAAGTAATTAATCTTGTGATTTGACTCATTTGTAGTTGATTATCTCTCGCTGTTTGAAGAGCGGCTCATTCACTTTTGTAAAGTGCCATAGCTGTTGGCTACAAAACTTCATAATGAGTTTCTTAGCCACCAGCAGTTTGAGGTCATTTAAAAAAACCATCAAAACATTGAGCATCTCCTCTTCTGCTATTTTTTCAGCTGTAGTAAGCCCTTCCTCTAAATCCCTTTGTCAGAGTCTGTGGAGGAGAGAGGGACTGTGACATTGTTTCTAAAGACAGTCACAGAGAAGTGGATTATGTATCATGTTATTGTCTTTACCAGCACAGAGGAGACACTCAGCACTCTGCACATAAAAGTTGTAACTATTTCTTCTTCTGCCATAAAACTGCTCTTTTGCTGTTTTATTTGCAATCTGTGGATGTTAAAATATTTCATCTGATGACTTAATGTATTTTTCTGGAGATAATATTGTCCTGAGGGCAGGTGACAGAGTGACTATGATTTGATTGTTGGTTCAACACTAACATACTAAAGAGGCAGTCAGTCTGGCAGTAATCTGTAAATCTGTTTTCATCCTTTTGGTCCTGATCTGTCCTGTTGCTGAACATTTGCAGAGAAAGTGTCTCACCGTGTGCTGCACTGTCTTTCAGGATTTCCCATGTGTTAGTGTTAGGGTATGTAACACCAGTTCTCAGATGAGTTTCTATAAGACTTCAGCATCGACTCCAAGGTTCAGCTTCTTGTTTTTAAAGTTCTAGCTCCACAACACCTCTCAGACCTGCTCAGTGCTCATGAGTCAGGTCTCTCGGGTCATCACACACAGGCCTGTTTCAAGGATTAAAATGAAATCAGCTTCTTCTATGTTTAATGCTCCAGTCTGTGGATCAGCTTTCAGATGACCTCAGATGTGCTCCAGTGTGGACCTCATTTAATAGAAAGCTGAAAATGTTGTTTTTCTCCTCGGCTTTTGGCCAGCTGCTTTTGTGCTTTTCCATGCAAGAAAGATTATATTTGTGTGTTTGGCTTTTGGTGGATGAGTGAGCGGTGGATGAATATTTAATGTCAGCTCAGTTGAATCCTTTTTTTTGTCTGCTGTTTTCATGTAAGTGTGTCTGTGTATGAAACAAGATATGAATTGAACAAACTCTGTCCCTGCCCTCCGCTCCCCTCTCTCAGTCATGCACAGGTTGCTCTTAGACAGCTGTGTTGAGCATCATAATCATCACAGTGATGACTGCACAGCAGAGAAATGTAGACCACCACTGGACTTGTTCATGCATTGAGACATTATTTCCAGCTCCCTGCTGTGTGCTCACAGTGCTGCTGGACACCTGGCGTGCTTCTCTGAATGCCAGCTCACTCCCTGTTGTGGGAATTGCTGCCAGTCTTGTATGCTTTCCAATTAGCTTTGTGTATCTAATTAATATTGATCAGGCTGCTTATGTGTACCACAGGCTTCACACTTCTTTATCTAACTTACTTTGAGATAATTCTACAAACAGTAAAGGATTCAACTTATATCTCCCAATAACAGCCTGCATGAACAAATAAGTGTGTCCATGGTTTAGTTGGCACAGCAGACGTTCTTGTGTCAGAGCAGAAAATCACAGGTGGAACTCGTTTTGTTAGCGATGACTCAGTTCTATTGAGAGTGAGTCAGCACTATAGCAGGGCCCAGGACCTGACTTACCTGAATGAGATGCAGTTGTGAGTTTTTCACAGTTATCTGTTGTAGTTTAAGATATAACCTGTGTAACCTGTTTATAACTTGTTTATGCTGAGCCATGCAAACAACATAAGAATCCTCATGGGCAGAAAGTAAAGGGTCTTTTTGAATATCTTGTTAAACTTTTTGATTCTTTGTTGTTTGGATTAGCTTGTTAACTTTCTCAGTTCCCCTTTCAGCAGATCCAGGCACATACCTGTGTTAGCCTTGTTACTGTTGTATTTTATACAGAAAGCCTCAGGCTGAAGCAATTGAAAGAGATACATGTGTCTGTTCAGGGCCAGTAGCGAGATGTCAGTTTTATTTCTATAGCCCATTATCACTATCATTTGCCTCGGAGAGTTTTGCAGTCTGGACAGGATATGACAACCTTGCATCTTAGACACACAAACAGTATAATACATACAGTATAATAGCAAACCATTATCTTTATCATCAGCATCAAACAAGAAACAGCTCATTCCATTTCATATTTTATATAAGAAGAGCCAATAAAGGATCCCAAATAAACGCTGTATTTACAGTAGCCTACACCTTATTGTTTTTCATGTGTTGTTGTTTTATGAATAGGTCGGTATGTCCAATATGTTGGATTTGTGTTCTTTGAACTTTGAACAAGAAAAACAAACAAACAACTTTCAAACATTAATTTTGCAATTTGGTAATTCTGAGGAGCTCCTGTTGGACAACCATCAACAACACCATCAGTCTTCACAGTAACCAAACAAAACACATAAATCATGTCCTCACATTTTATTGAACCACCTCAAATAGTCATTGTGTTGTCTTTACCATCTCCTACTCATCTGTGTCTGTCAGTGATATTGAAGCAGCAGTGCTGTTCATCTCTGGTGAGATCATGCTGTGCTGAATGTGATAATCGTTTGGAGCTTCCAGCTCTGACAGATCTGCTGGTCTGAGTGTGACTCTGGTGGTTCAGCTCCTCTAAGCTGCAAAGCATAAACAACTCTGGAGTGGCTTCTTGCATGCCAGCAGGCAGTGTGAGGAGATGCTCTCATGAGTCTTCTGCTAAAGTCTCTCCTGTTTCCTTTCACCCGTCCTACCAACTCCTTCAGTGCTGATGAGAATCTGTATTGTTGTTGAAGAGTTTGCCTTCCTCTTCTGTTTATGATCGATCACGGTATGTTTGATCTAAGATCAGAGAAATCTATGATGAGATTGCTGCTGTCCTTACTCATGTGATACAACCAAGACTGTTTTGGTTTGTCTGTGTGTATGTTTGTGACTACAGACATCTGGTACTCTGAGGTCTTTATCAGCAGGAAATATGAGGTTGGATCTTTAGTTAAAGATGCAATGTGTCTGTGAGTATGAGTCCTCACTCTCCCATCATGCAGTTCATTTCAAACCTGGAGGAAATGCAGTCAGAGCCAACCTCAAAATCTCCTGGCAGATCTGTAGAGCCTGCACACAGACATGATGAGCCAAGTTTTTAATTAAAACAGAAATCAATCTACGTGGCACAAGTCACCGTCCACCAGGATTCTGTCTGCTGACTCTTGAGGGTGATTGTTTTTTTGTTTTACATTTTGCAGACTGTGCAGTAAGAAAAGACACAGTCTGGTATTTTAACTCACAAAGCTAAAAGTGCTTCAGTCCATTTAAAAAAAAAAACATTGTTTTGTCAGGACAACAGATCCAATAAAGCATCACAAATAAACACTGTATTTACACGAGCACCCAAACACACACACACCAGTCCCAATCCGGTTTATGTTGTCAATCTAACATTCTACACACAACACCAGCCTCCTACACATTTCAACACTTGATGTTTCACTGAGACACTAACACACAGTTTGATTTGTCACCGTGGTGTTCAGAGGAGAACATTTCATGGTTTAGGTAGCAGTGTCACTGTGTGTGTCTCTATGTGTTGGTTATTGTTGTGCTGGTGCAAACTGGCTAAAATTGTAGTCCAGTTAAAATATAAACACTTGAAATATTCATGTCAAAATGTGATTTGACTGTCATCTGGTACTTGTTCTTCAGAGCTGTACGGAGACTGATCTGGACCGTATCTCTTTGTAAGTGAGGTGAAGAGGTCTTCCGAGCAGTGTTTGTCTGCTGGCTGCTGGTAGAAATGACTGTGAAGTGTTTTTGTGCTGCTGTCAGTCCATAATAAGTCCTCTCACATTCACTAAAACCTCCAAATAGAACTTTTTCAGAGCTTCATCACTCAGCCTGCTGACTTGTTAAGAATCAGACCAATAACTCAGTTTTCTCAGATTGTTGGCTCGCCTTCAAAATTTTTATTTTTTATTTTTTTTGCGGCCACTGTAGTTTGTCCTTTAAACTTAAGGAGCAGGTGAGGCGACATATTCAGTTAGGTGCAATCTGCAACTTCACCAGTAGATGTCATTAAATCCTTCACACTGGTCCATTAAAAGTTCCATTTCAGTGAATCGATCTCTAACCTCCAACACTTTGTAATGAAGAGTCAGTGACAGGCAGCTGAGTGGAACCAGGCAGAGAGGAGACGTCAGTCATTGTGACGGTCGCCTTGACACTTCACACACACCTTACAAAGCAGGTGGAGAATGTGTGTGTGTGTGTCAGTTTGCAGTTTACATTTTACAGAATAAACTATAAAAGTCTATAGTCTGTAGGAGGGTGTGCATACAGTATGTTTATGTGGTCAAGAATGAACTCAGATGTTTAATTTTAAGACAAGATGAACAAGAACAACACGTGCACCTGTAATGAGTTCATGACATCCAGACAGCAGGTATCTATATGAACTGTTTCCAGTTCAGCTACCTTCAGTGGAGCAGAGCTGTTTTTATCCCGTGTGTCTCACACCTGTCTGATCTTATTAGATCACAACACGTCTGCTGAGCCGATCAACACTGTAGCCCAGCAGATGGTGAGATGATGACCGTTCATGATGGAGAAAATGAACATTAAATCACCTGATGACAGAGTGAGACTGGCTTTTCCTCTGTACAAGGAAAACACAGAGAGGCTGTGTGTGTGTGATCACACTGAGGTGTTTGAAGTTTTGGCTTAATTCCTTCTAATAACACAAAGCACTTCTATGTAAATGAATTGTATGTGGACCAGAACCCTGCAGTCCTGAGTCTAAATGAAGACCACGTCCTCACACGATGTGAACTTTGTGACACTGTGAAGTCAGTGTGTGTTCTCTTGGTCAGCCAGAGGGATGAAGTGCCCCGTCCTTGCTCCTGTTCCCTCATATCTTTCCATGTTCTTCTCTAGCTGATCCAAAGCTGGACAGCTGTCCTCCCTCCCAGCCTGTCTTCTATCAGAGCCAGAGGCCTGGAGCTGCTCTCTTGTGTTCTGTCAGTGGTTGGCACTCAGCTCTTTCTGTCTCTTCTCCACCAGACTCCACAGACAGAGAGACCTCCATCTTCTGTCCTTTAAACCAGGACAAAACTTCACGTCTCCTTCAGTCATCACTGTCACTGTCCTGCTGTGTGCTCTGACTGATGAAGAGGGCTTTAAATAGGAAATAGGATCCAGCAGAGCAGTTTGTTCATATTTTACTGAAACATTCAGAAGTGACTTTGATCGTTACATTAATTTAAGGTCTCCAGGTGTGAAGATCATCACGTGAAACAACATTTGATAATTTTTCCTCATCATGAATCAAAATAATTCATCTTCTATTTTAATTTTCTTTTTTTTTTTCTTTCTTTTCAAAAAGGGTGTGTGCAGGTGGTGCTTTTCTAGAAAAGTATAATTTCACGTCTTTTATTGTCAAAGAGTATTTTGTCATCTTTATCTCAGCATCCTCTGTTTCTCCCATTTATTCTTTTCTTCAGCCACCTGCTCCTTTATTAACTCTTCTTCTCCTCTCACTGAACACTTTGATGTTTTCATTCACTTCCACATTTTTAATAAAATCACAAGTTTTTACTCTTATTTTCAGTATATGTCGAGTTCCCTCTGCATGCTAACACCTACACAGTCTGCTGATGTGACAGAATAATTCAATTTCTCTTGAGACGTCTGCAGGCGTCACAATCCTGTGATACATAAGGAACAATAAAAGAAGCAGTGTTTAACGTTGTTGGTTAAACAACAAAAACATCAAACTGATATTGTTGAATGAATTCTGATGAATTATTAATGATGGTGTTTATCCCTCTGTGCTGGAGATGCAGTTTGAGAACATCATCTCAGGTTTGGTCTCCACAAAGAATCCTGTAGCAGGTCTGAGATCAGTTCATCAGAGTTAAATGCTCATTCATTGTTAGTCAGTTAGTGGTGCTGGAAACAAGATTTTGTTGAGACAGTTCAATAACTTTAGTTCCACTCGTGCGCCACACGATTGATTGAAAAGCAGAGAGAACGAGGAAGACAAGAGGAGGAGGAGACACTCTGGGTTTTGTCTTCTGTTGACTGTTTGAACTGGATTCAGCTCAGACTGAACTGATCATGTCATAAATCTCTTTAGACTCACCCACAGTGTTTGAAGAAGGATGTGTGGGGAAGAACAGGACAGAGTTTAAATTTTCATTTGTTTGATGGACAGAGTGAGTTGAGAGTTCAGTCACCCTGGATGGACTACATGACATTGTAAATATATTATCACACTGCTGGCTTTGCAACAGGAAGAAAGACATGCTGAGGCAGAGACATCATGACATCACAGATTAAATGCACTAAGAATATTAGTATTTTCATTATGTCGTACAAACTTTCATTCAGCATTGAAATGCATTCATCCAAATACTGAAGTTTATATTTCACACTGTGCACACTGTCTATTTATCTTCATGACTTATGGGTGGGAGCTCATGACGTATTTTGAAATTGTTGCAGTCATTTATCAAACTGTCCAGAAGAGTTACGTCATCATCTAAACGTCATGAATGTAGTACAATAAAGAATCACCTTCACTTTCACAGTTTGTATCCAGACTTCCACCTCCTGTATTATAAAGGAAATCTTATCTTTCACTAACTGAACACTCGAGACAAGAATCAGAGAGTTTGAACTCATCATGCTGACTCCCTGTTGGATTTGAAGGCTTCTCTTCTACATTGCTCTCTCTCAGTTCTTACTCGCTGCCCTCAAAAGTTTCAAGAGATTTTCTTTGTCAGCGCTGAGTCACCAGAGTGGTTTGTATAAAATCTGCTGTCTTCTCTCTGTCCTCCCACTTTCTCTCTCTCTTCAGCCTCTTTGTCTCTAACAGATACTTTAATTTTATGTGTATTCAGCTTCTCTGTTGGTCTATAATATTCAGCATTTTTCCACCTCGGGAATAGAATTGCTCTGTTTTCAGCAGCTGGATTGGTTGGACTGAAGTAAACCACCTTTGTCCCTTCATCAAATATTTAATACTTCTCTCAGATCTTTGATAGTACTCTGATAGTTTTTGACTTTGTAATCTAGCTTCACTGTTGTGGTTAGGAGTGGATTCAGTTGATGGTCTTTGTTTGACAAAGCTGCATCATTTGCAAACTCCTCTGCCTCACTGAAGCTCTTCTCCTGATACTCAGAGGAGAGAGAATCATTTATGATGGTCGAGTTACTGACAAGCAGAAGATCTTACAGGATGTGAATGAGACAGAGAGGACGGATCAGGAAAGATGACTCCACAGTTCTGTGGATACTGTGACTCGATGCTGATGGAGTGATTGTTATTTGGACATTTACTGGAAAACTCTCTGAGGTCTGGAATCATTATTATCAGGAAATGTTGGATAAGGACACCTGGTGCAGCTGAGGCAGCACTTCATTTCAGTTTGAAACACACACACACACACCATTTTTTCTCCCAGTTTAAACAATTTGCTTCAGTTTAGCGATGCTAACAAAACAGTGAACAACAACTGAATTTGTGATGTCATGTTTACCGACAGGCCACAGTAAAGTTTGATTCATCAAACCTGGCCAGCAGCCTGTGATGCTGTACACGGGGGATAAACTGTTCTGTTAGTCAGCTCTGTTGGTTACTGAGAGTCTGTGACATTATGAAAATTATGTGAAGCAATTAGTTCAGTTAAGTGAGAAAACAATTAGCTTGTAATCAGCATGAAGTAAATGTGTGGCTGCTGCTGTAACAAGAAAACAGGTGATCAGCAGATCCTCTTTTACCTCCTTCTCTGCTTCCACTATGTGGTGAGAGCGACTCTTCAGCTGCTGCACTGAAAGAGAGAGAAGTCATTTATATCACAACCATTTTTCTTCTTATATTTGTATCTGTGGCTGTTGTAAGCCTGTAATAGGCTTATCCAATCATTCAGTCGTTTCATTTGGCCCGTATGGAATGATTGGATTAGCTACCTGCCTGCCTGTGCACACTCTGTCCGTGCACTCATTGTGCATAAAAATGTGTTTTGGGTTAGTGGCTTTGGAAGGAGACCTAGTTTCTCCTACCTGAGCTTTCAGACTGTAACACTTTGACAACAATGTGCTCCAAACATCAGCCCTTCTCCATCTCGACTATTCAAGTCTGAATGTACACTTTAAATTCAGTCTGTGCTTCTGTTCCAACCTTCTCCAGCTTCTTCTTCCAGCCTCCCAGTATATGGGATTGCGTTGAGTTTAACCAGCTGCAACTTATTTGTGTTATTTCAACCAACACAGAGTCAGTTTCATTGTTCATTGTTAATGTCTCGCTAACAGAAGACAAAGATTTTAACACAGACTGCAGACAAAGATCCCATTTCAAAATAAAAAAGAAATAAATTGTCTGCTCATCATTCTTTTCTTGTTCATGTTTGCTGTGTAGCACATAGATGCTACTGTAGCTACATGTTTCTACGGTTACAGCTCTCCCACATGTAGCTCATGGATGCCAGTGACGCATTTAAATCACGTCAGTCCGCGACAATGTGTTCTGCCACATATAATGTGTATATGCTACATAAAATTACACATTAAAAAGCATATTTAGACATGGTCGGCGATGTTGAGAGGATTCAGTCTGACAGGAGATGTGGAAGTGAAGCTCACAAGTGTGCAGAGACTCAGCAAGAGAGCCGTCAGAGGAACAGCTGAGGTCTCTGCTTTTTTATACAGAAAGTCAGTATCAGAAACATGTTTAACTTCAGTGAAGCTGAAGTTGACAGTACAGTAAAACTGATTTTGACACATTTGTTTTAATGTAACTACTTTTATTCCTGATTGCAGCTTTGGCTTTTTTTTCTTTTTTTTTTTTTTTTAAATCTTCTCTTTCCAGACAGTTGAACATTGACGCCAGCAGTCCCAACAACATCCCATCATTCGTTTTAACTGTTGATCATCTCTCTTCCTTCCTCTAACTCATCTATGAATAGACACTGCTGCTGGTGCTCTCTGTTTACATTAAATGAACTACAGCAATGGAGAGGTAGTGAAGTGGAAATATAATCTCTTTATTTACTAATTAATTCTATTTTTGTGGATATGGTCTCACTTCTTCTGCCTGCTTGAGTGTTTCTTCTGTTAGTAATGAGACCAACACACTTTAAACTGGACCTGAGCAGAAAGTGAAGCTCTGCTCTACAAACATTTGGCTCTCTGTCAGAGGCAAACTGTTATCAAACCAAAGTCTTTAGGGAAGATTTCACAGGTTTGGACGCCAGCTGAGAGCTGCAGTGTTGGAGCAGAGAGCTCAAGTATAATAAGAGGCAAACAGTCATAAATCAACGCTCTCTGCAGAGTCTCAGGTAATCAGCTGGGAGTCCGCTGTGATGGAAACCACTGGGATGGAGTCACTAGAAATAGACAGAGGAGCTCTTTATTCAGGACAGAGAACAACGGCAGATGAAACTAGAGCTCCAAGAATCATTAGCATCAGAGTGCAAGCACCACAGAGTATCTGCAACTTTACTGTAAATGATCCACTTCTGGAGGTCACAGCTCAGAGTGGACAGAGTGCCGTGTAATGTGGTGTCACATTTAGAAGTTCGATCAATATTAGCTGTATCCTGATACTTGATGGGCAGAAAGTTGAGTAGTAAAGTTTCACTTTCAGACTTATTACATCTGATAGTAACTGGCAAGAGTCTGGCCTGCTGTGAATGAACAGACACTTTGGTCAATGAAAAGTTATCTGTGGTGCATATTTATCCACACTCAAAGGATGAATCATAACCGCATTTTCAAAGTAATACTGAAGGAAATGAACCACAGCAACAGAGATATTGATGCTAGTTCATTAATGTAGTGAGAGCAGCAGTCTTCTCTGCAGAGCTCCATCTCCACAGTGAACCAAGCTCTGTGCTCTGCTGCTGCTCTTTCTCTGTCCATGGTGCTGACTGGGAGGACATATCAACTCACTGAACTCCAGTTTGATGCTGATGTTTGAAGAGAAACTGAACACCTTCTGAAAATATTGTCTTTGCTGACCTCCAGTGGCTGAACTCCTCACCATGCTGCAGTGAAGTTCAGGTGGACTCGAGGACCCGCTGACATCACTGTTGGGTGTGGTCACAGGTTCAACAGAGCAACACTTGTGACCACACCCAACCACACCTGTCAGTGATACTAGTTGTGGTGAGAGGTGAAACATGCTGGAAACAAGCAGATGGAAAGAAAACTGATTAAAAAGTAGAACCTGCTTTACATTTCCAGCATATCACATGACCTGAGAGAGTCTCCTGATCGGTGAACAAACGGGGTTGTCTCATGTCACTCCCATGTTTCCATATTTCCTGTTCAGAGTGATGTCATAGCTGCTCCCCACAGTCCATGAAGCTTCACATTCACCAACATGAGCTGGAGGCGTTCACACTGACATCCAAAGGTCTGCTGGAGGACAGAAACACTGTGGGCTAGAAAGGAACAATGAATCAAGACACGCAGAGGTCATCAGCTTTGAACTCAGTGTTCAGTATGATAAGACATGAGTGGACTGCACTCTGTAAGATGAATCAGGAGTTTTCTTTGTAATGAGGGAATGTAACAAGGAGGACGTGGTTTCACCTGCAGTGGTTTGTCTCTGAGTGCACAAACTGTGTGACACGACAGACTGAAAGAAACTGATACATTTGCCTCGTTTCTTGCATCATGTGATGTTAATGTCTCCTTCCAGCATTGGAAATATTTTAACATTCTGCAAACAAATTAATGACACGAGCTAATGTGAAATCATTTTCTACCATCTGCCCACAAACAATGACTCATTGCAAACAGTCGTCTGCTGCTCGTCAGCTTTGCATATTCATGCAGTTTGTTGCATGGAGCCATCATTCAAACACATTGTCTTTTCTTTCTGCCTCCTTTTCAGTCTTCTTTGGCTTTTGAACATACTTAAATTGCTTCGACTAATTGTCCTGTTATGATGGTTCCTTCATTAGTTTCTTTGCGGCACTCATTGGATTGATCTGGCTCTCTGCCTCAGTATATGTCTGAATTTGTTGCCTGCTCTGTTGAACTGTTTTCTTCTGCCTGTGTTTGTAAAGCGTGCCATGTTGTTTCATATATGTCAGAAATAAATTTGACTTGACTTGTCTGAGTCTGAAAAACCCTCAAAATTTAAAGACAACTATGAATCCTATCTGATGAGGCACACGCAGATCATGTGGTTATGAATAATGTATGACAGCATGCAGTGTGTATGCAGACAGCATTTACATTTCATCCACCCGGCTGAAGACTTCAACATGAAACAAGACTTCTCTGAGAATCAAGTCACTTCTCTGACTCTGACAGCAAACTCTGTTTTTCATCAGATTGTTTTGATGGGATTCAATCTCACCTTTGCTTTGTTTCTCTTGCTGCTGGCATGTTAGAATGAAAACAGTATTCTTCTCCTCTGTGTCTAAAATACAAATGAACAGTGTGATGGAAACAGGTGGGGAATGTAAATAAACCCTCCAGACAGCGACTTGCGCCATGAGGTCTCGTGGGTGGAAGCTAAACACAGACGGAAACTAAAAGGAAACAAAAGCGAGAACACAAATGCACAAAATACAAATAGAATAGAAAATGCAGCACCGAGCAGCTTGTTCCTTCTATGTGAGGGCATAGATCCAAAAACTAAAAGCTTCATGTAGTGACACAACAGAAAATATCTGGAGACAGACTTACATTATTAGTCACATTAAATCATCAGTTTATCACCCCGAGTATCAACTGTGCAGCTTTCACTGAACAGAAGAGTCAAACAATGACTGTAATGACTAATGATAAATACTGACCAGAGCTGCTAACACAGCCAGATGTTATGACTGAGCACTGATTCATGAACCATGATCTCCTTGATGTAACATCAGTCATTTGAGCCTGTAATTCAATCACAGCATGTTGTGGTGTACAGATAACACTGAACAGCTGTTTGCACTTTACCCACATGGCCATGGCTGCTGTTATCTTTGCATCCAGATAACCTGAGTGTGGTCTGAAGTTTGGAGATGTCGTATATATCTACAGCAGAGGTGAAATCTCACCATCAGCTCTGAGTAGAAGTAGATCTATAGAGCACGTTTGTTCATCTGTAGATACTCTCACTGCAGCTGGAGTTCAATCTAAAAACTAAAACACAGCTTCAGCAGCTCTGTGAGAAATGTAATAAATCTACTGTCAGGATTTCTTCGGGGTGAAACACCACACGTGTTTGCACGCAGATAACTGTCTCTCTCCACTGAGACCAACTAGACTCTCTTCACTTTGAACTCTAACAGTTATTGGTACAGGACTGCTTCATGTTGTTTGCTGCATCTCCCCTCCTCTTCACTGGCTTCTCTGTCCAGCAGTAAACCTGCTGAGAGGCACAAAGAGTGAGAGCCTCCATGTCAAACATCACGGCTGTGCTGCTGAATGAAATAAGTTGGATTTGTTCTGATTAGTCCTGCTGTCAGTGCGGAGCCATGAAACTCTGCTTCAGTAGAAACATACTTACCACACACACACAAACACACACACACACACCCCCCTCTCCCTCTGTCTCTCTCTCTCTCTCTCTCTCTCTCTCTCTCTCTCTCTCTCTGTGGATGAGAGTGTCGGTAGGGGTCGCTCCTGTCCTTGTGAAAGCAGCAGATAGAGCAGTGACAGAGACTCCAGCTCTTGTGTTCATCAGCACCGTTCAGACTGGGATTTCTTCCTCCGCTCGGCTTCATTTGCAGCGCTTTCTCTTCTGGAAATTAACCGCTGGAGACGGAGCTTCGTCGGGAAGAGCGCGGAGCTTTTGCACCTGATTAACGGACACCATGCTTTACTTCTGGATACACACCGTGTGGATCCCCGGCGTCGCTTTCCTCTTTGGATTTCAAGGCAAGGGATCGTTTCATTCTTTTCATTTCATGTCCTGACGTTTTCCACTAGGAAACACCGGAGTTGAGAGGGAAATGACAGCTACCGTGGATGTTTATTGTGCTTCTGTCCGTCTGCTGCTGACTCGAGTTTTGAAGGTATGTGAAGTGACTTCCCTTCCTGGAAACAGCTGACATGACAGAGGGACCTCCTCATGGAGAAGCCTGAGACTTTGTGCTGCAGTCTGTTCCAGCAGAGCTGTGTTTGCTCCAAATCAAGTTAATGGTGAGAGGAGCTGAGCTGATCTGACATCAGTCTTCATGTACAGTAGCAGTGTGTGACACAGAAGAGAGCAGCCTCAGAGGCTGATGGTGCAGCTGACAGCTTCAGTAGAGAGTCTCCTCTCAGCAGAGGAGTAGAGGAGTGCACCAACATGTGGAGGCTGTTCAGCTGTCAACTCCACTCTTACACTTAGTGTGTGTGTGTGTGTGTGTGTGTGTGTGGTTCAGTGACAGGGGAAACGCCTGTTAGTTGGTGCAAATGTTCAAATAAGTGAATTCATATCTCAGTTTTGGTTCTGAGCTGGCCTGAAATACTTTAACATCTTCAAAAACATCTTTTCACTTTAACCCATGATGAAGATCGGATCAGTCAGTCTCATCGGATTCTGTTTGGTGCTGCTCTTATGCTGACGAGGAGTCTTGTTAGCATGGAGTGTGTGTGAGGTGGATGGAGAGAAGAAGGGGTGATGGAGGAGAATAAAGATTTAGTTTTCATGTCTTCTCTCTCGTCTGCTTTTGTAATGAAATGTCAGCAGTAAGTGATGATGCTCTCCACACTGTAAGTACAGCAGCTCTGAAATGAACTGTGAGTGTTTGGTAAAGTCATCGATCAGCTGCTCAGTTTGACTTGATGAGGAAAACACACAAACACACACAGAGTTGAGACTGTCCCCTTCTCTTGAATCGATCTCCAAATAATGCACATGGTTGGATTTACATCACACTCATTTGGTTCAGGAAGTTTCCTCAGGCTGGGTGGTCAGTTTGTTTGTGTCACAGAAGTTGTTGTCTGGTTTGAATGTTGGCGTGGTCTTTTTGTTTTCAGACGTAATGAGTAAAGTTTTCAAAATTAAACACTCCACCCGTTGGGAGTGTGAAGGTGTCTGAAATCCATTGTAATAAGAAAACTGTTTACTGTGGAGATAGCAGTATTTCTGTCCAGTACCAAATGTCATGCTCCACGATGTGGCGTCCTTCAAAGCAGCCATATTTTATCAAATTAATGGAACATAATGAGCTTGGAGGTGTACAGTTGAAAAGTTGCAGGAGGAGTTTGAGACATTTCAGTTCATGTTGACCTCTTTACCATGAAAACATGTCATTCTTGGACTCCGATGTACCCGTATGATTATCACAGATACTTTTCTATGAAAGAGGAACTTTTAACAAACAGCTTTCAATCTAAAAGACTTAAAAACATGAAATATATGTTTGATACACAAACAGTTTCTCTTTAAAAACCCAGAAACATTTCCATCACTATCGCTCACTGCAGTGCTTCATTCAACAACTTCACACAATATCTCCAATATGTGATGATTTGAATCAACACCTGACTCTGTGCGTGGAGACACTTGTTACATTCAGCAGGAGTGACGATTGAAAACTGTTCAAAGTTAGTGCTGGACGTCTTTTTCTTTCATCAGATGCTCGTCAGCTCATTCACAAACGTTTGTTACCTTTGTAGAATAATAAGTTTAAACTCAACAAGTGTGTGGATTTGTTGATTTGAAGATGCTAAAGCAACATCCGACTTCCTGTAGTTTGGAGTCAGCTGCTGAGTAGGAGCGTGATACACATGAGTTCTCACATGATTCTTTTGATGACGTCCATATTTGATCACTGTTTGTTTCTTGGACATACTGAAGCTCTTGAATCTAATGTTGTTTTGTAGTCTTTGCGCTTTTTTTCTCTCAGTACAAAATAATGTCTTTTGATGCTCATCTGCTGTTAAGCAGAGAGGGAACGTAACAGAGTTTAATAAAAGATCCATAGTTAAGATTCCCATCAGCACCTCTCCTCTCTCAGTGACTTGTTGACGTCTTTTCACTGCCCTCTAACTTTCCTCTCATTAGTTCACACATACAGTAAACCTCCCTTTCCATCTCCCACTTCTCACTCGACTCTCATTACTTACTTCACGTTGCCTTGTCCTCCATCACCTCTTATTTTATGGCTCTTGTGATTTTTCTATTCTTTGTTTATTTCTCTCCTGGCAACATTTTCCCAAAGCTGCACATGACTGACAGTAAAATCGCTCAGCTGTGTCTGAGCCATCGTTTCCTCTGAGGGGAGCGGTGATGCCCATCTCACTGCAGAGCTTCTTTAAACGTGTCGTCTGCTCAGACTTGAAGTGATTTGGATGTTGCACTGATATACTTGGACAGGATGAATTAGTGTGAGTGTGTAGGAAACACTGATCTGATGGATATAGGCAATGAGCTAAACTACTTGTTTTAGTTACATGAATCACTTGTTCCAACTCCTCTGACAAGGCAAACCTGCCCAGGTGTGAATGGTAGTTTATTTCCACTGCTCTGTTTGATTGTTCATAAATTTCTTTCCACTAAGTTGAACAAATGAATGGAAAATAAACCCTCTTTGTGAAAAACATAGAAACAATATACTGCAGGATTCCTTAAATGTTTCTATTTAATAAAGATGATAAATGAAGAAGTCATTCATTACTCCCCATGTCTCTGTCAGACGTTGTTTTCTAATCTCATTTTGAAATGGAGATGAAACGTGCAAGATTTTTATGACTTTTAATGATTCTTTGGAACAGATCATTTCTCATCATTTGAAGAAATATCACAAAAAACATGCAAAAAAAAAATATTTATGCACATTCTTATACAAGGTTGATTCTCTGAGTAAACTAGACGATGATCAGTGAGATCAGCAAGTATTTGTGAGTGCTAACTCTTCAAGAAATCAAGAAACAAACATGCAGTCATTTATTTGTTCAATGCTGCAGAGTCAATAAAAGCAGAGGTCAGAGTGTGTTATAGGATTACAGGATTAAAGCTTTCTGCTTGTCTTCATCCTGTTTCTATGAATCCTTCATTCAAACAGGTAATCCTGTTGAAGAAAACACCTCTGATACTGTGTCATGCTGCTGGATTCACATTTCAATGCATTTCTCTGAATGAAGATTCTGTGACTTTTCTGGCTGATCAGTGGATTCAAATGTTACAAAAGAGAGCAGAGGACTGAAGCCAGCAGCATGTTTCCAGTCTGTTGATCTGTCATTCAATATGTGGCACTCTAAGAAGTGGAGGTCTGTTCATTTAATAATGTCCAGCAGCTCATGAAGGAGGAATCCTCATAACTTAGTCACATGATTGTGAACGAGGCTGCATATTCAGCCGGACAGCCTGAACTCAGTGATCAAACCAAACAGTCTGCAAGCACACCAGATTAGATTTTGTTTGGAGGATACTGCCGGCCGTATGACAGAGCTCAGTCTGGATCTCCAGGACCAGGATCTGAGGACCTCCACTGCTATACACACACACGCACACACACACACACAAACGCATTAGACTAGAACACAGTTGGCTACAAACCATTATACCAACAGAACCTCAGCTGATAGTGAACTTTGTGGACGGAGAGGTGGAAGGATAATGACTGAGTCAGGATGTCTGTCAATGGAGACGAGTAAAGAGTAAAGGATCATGGGCTGTGTCAAAAAAGCTGTGTGTGTGTGTGTGTGTGTGTGTGTGTGTGTTTATAAGTTGTGTTTTAGTCCTACATGCAGTATGAATGTTCGATCAAACCACGTGGATGCTGTCAAGTAGCTTAATGATACCTGTCTGTTTGAGTTGAGCAGCAGCCTAAACACACACACACACACACACACACACACACACACACACTGTACACTTTTCTGTGGGATAGTAGGAGGGGCAGAGTGAAAGAGTGTATCTGTTGAAAAGTGTGAATGAAGTTGAAGGTGTGTGATTTGAATGTGACAGACCTCCATCATGTCATTGGGGGAAATCTGTTTGTGAATCATCAACATATTCTCTCAGATCAAATCACCCAGCCTTGATCCTGTCCTGATGTTAGCAGTGAATTTTAGTTTTAAATGTCAAGTCATCGTGAGCAGGGAACACACACACACAAACTGCTGGAGGCGTTTGTTCTTTCCTGCAAAGTCCCAGTGTGAAGTCTGCTCTGGACCTCCAAAGGAGAGACTGATTTTACAGTGAAGAAAGTCAGAACAGGACATCAGTCGTGTTTCAGTCACATTATGTGTAAAAAACAGTGTAAACAGTGTTTATAGATTCATCCACTGCAGTGTGGACATCGTCCTCCAGTATTAAGGTCATAAATAGATACTGATGAGACAAATGGTTGTGTGTTTACTCTTCCAGTCTGTTTACAGTCAGATCTCAATGGACTGTCTGACTGAAGGCAGTGGATAAAGAGAGCTTTGTTACAAACTGTGTGTGGGAGTGAAAGTGTGTGTGGAGGCATGTTTTCGATGTTTTTACTCTCACTTTACACTCTGGTTATTAAATGTCACACAAATATGGAGTTTCTTGCAGATACTCTGTGTGTGTGTGTTGGACACGTGTGCTGTATCTTGGAGTTCATTATTTGTGCCTTTAAAAGGCTTCGATGAAAGCTTGTGTTGTGCTGTGGTTTGTTGTATTGATGGCAGCCAGCGAGCTGAAGTCCAGACCACTGAATAATAAAATCCAGTCTATAATTCTGACAATGTTCTCAGGAGAAATGACTCTGGAAATAACGACACGTTTAAATTTCAACATGCAGACTGACTTCACACAGTTTTGAATGTGGTGTTGATTGATGTTACTGTCCCACAATGCAAGTGGTGGTCTTTATTCAGCATGCTCTGATTGTTGAAGTCAAACAGTCAGTGTGAGTCTTGTGTCTGATTCTTCTTCTGAATGTCTCAGGCTGCCACAGGACAGTCTGTCAGATGGAGAGGTGTTGCAGAAAAATCCAGAATATTTCATAGTTTCTCTTCTTGGACATAACAGAGAAACAATGTCAGTGATATTATATTGAAGATATTTTGACACATTATCAGGATATTAACATGAGACTCAACCTTCTGCTTTTACTTTATAATTAGCAGATGTCATTCTGTTTGATGCACAGTGCAGCTAAACCAATTAAAGAGCATTTGAGAGCTTCAGTGGACTGCATCAGAATCAGAGAACGGCACCACACCTGACACCTTGGATGTCTTTTTAATCACTCACTGACAGTCTGAACCTCTTTAGCCTCTCCCATGGCCTGATTTTCAAATAAACAAATAAATTCAAAAAATAACAAATCCATGATGCCTACCAGGGAGAGTAAATCATGTCAAGTTTGACCAGTTTTTACTCGTTGCCAGTTCAGTCATTCTCTCAGACTAATTACCTCTGAGTGTGTGGGTTTGGTGAGCCGCTGATCTTCATCACAGCCTCTGAACAAAACATCAGGTTTATTCTGTGATTTATTTGGTTTGAACACTGCAGCTCAGCTGGGGCGAACAGCCTCATGTGATGCTGTCTCTACCCACAGAGGGAGAGGGGAACAATGTCTTTGTCTCAGCCAGAGTCTGCAGGGTTTGTTGTCTCCTGGCCTGGTTGGTTGGAGGGTTTAAAATCTCACATATTCTTGAAGCAGTTGTGAAATAACAGAGGATTGAGGAGAGATGAACAGAGTTAGACAGCAGGCAGGTGCTCTGTCGTCTCTCGTTTCCTCCTGAAAACCAGCAGCTGAAATTCAACAGAGGAGCCTGAAGGCATCAACAAGTCTGTGTAGCCACACAGCCTGAGGGAGGATTTCCTGAAATCCAGGGAATGACCTCTTCTTCATACACCTGTGTAGCTGTAGAGTCACAGTTTTCAAGGATGTTTTCTTCCTTTTAAATCCAGACATTTTCCAACCATTTAATTAGAGTTTGCATCAGCTCTATAATTTATGCTGCCATGAATAATTACTGCTTTTTTTTCTCTTCGAGGTTCACAGTTTGTAATTTGGATGTGTTCATCAGTGTGTTTACATCACGTCTCCTGCAGTTCTAGCTGCTGTTGACAGTATTTATGAATGAATCAACCTTTAATAAGAATAATCACCACATTTGGAGATTAATACATTTATCCCAGTTTGTTCCTTTAATCTCAATTCAGTTCATCACATTTGTGGTAAATCGGCTTCATATCTGAATTCTTCTCTCTGCATGTAGATGAGCATGTTTAAGAGGTGAAATGTTTCATGACCATGATTCCTGCCAGGTGGAAGTCACAGTCACCACAAGAGGCTGCTCATCACTGTGTGGAGTCATTGTGAGCGATGTTTGCAGATTATAGTTCTCTGCCTCGAGCTTCATATCCATACAGAAGCTGTTTCTCATATTATTGATGGAACGATGACACCCGAACACGACAACAGTGGGATACAATAACTAATTAAGTTAAATCACCATGGTGATTCTAGAACTGTCCATAGTGAGAGCACACTTCATTCATCAGGAGTTAGTTTCACCACTGAGCTCAGTCACAGCTGTGATTTGACACGATGAAGACACGTGACACGTGACACGTAAAGAAATGTGACGACATCAGAAAAAGAGATTCTGTTATTTCACATAGTCTTTGAACATGATGCTGCCAGGAAAGATACTGCTGTCTGTCATAAAGCCTAAACAGTCTATGTTTCCTCTCATAGATCCATAATATTTAATAGCAGAGCAAATAAACTTCAGCTCAGCATTCATGAGATAGTAAATAACTGACAAAATATCATCATGATCAGGAGCAGTTTGACATTATTGCACAAAAACGCTCCTAAATATTCAGCAGAACTAGTTTATTACACATTGTTGTTTTAATGGGATATTAAATATTAATGTTGCAGTTGGGGTTAGTGTGTTAAGATTGTAAAACCTGAGCGTTACAATAAATATGACAGAGAAGAAGCTCTGTGTGGGCAGCTCATCACTGTTGTGCTTTCATCATTTTCAGGCCTTTTAGTTGACTTGCTTCCTCTCTTCTTCCCATCATCTCTGCACATCTCCTGTGACATGAAGGATTTGATAAGGAGACACTCAGCGAGTCGACAGTGAGAAGTTATTATCAAGTGAAATGCATCCATGAGTCCAGCAGCGAAGAACACGTGGTTGATTTTGCTTTAAAGGTCTCATTTGTTGAGCAATATCAGTGTTGTGTTCACTGTTCACAAGGACTCCTCTGAGAGGACAAACGTCTCTCTCTGTCTTTGTAGCTTTAAATATTTGTTCAGTGAACGATACACTGAATTCAGACAGAGTCAAAGATGCACAGCAGTGTGTGCTAGACGTATTTCATCCAGATCGGTAAATTGTGAATCAGTTTGTGTCATTTGTTCCTCCTGGAGTCGCCTTACAGACAGCGTTAAAGACAGACAAACAAATGATGTGAGGTGGATCTTAATGTGAAGCAAAACAAACACGTGAAATCTCAAAGTGAAACCTTCATTGTGTGTGTGTGTGTGTGTGTGATTTGCATTACAGAGGACTTCATCTCCTGACCTTCACACTGGACTTCAAAAGAGACAGTAAGACTCTCCAATCAGAATATGTGTCAGTGTCAAAGCCTTGTTGAAGCCTGTTTTGTGTGTGGAGTCAGATCACTGAGAACTGACCTCCATCATTTCTATCTACAGTCCAGAGCTGAGTGACAGGAATGTGTCACATGGAGCTCTGTAATCTCTCACTTGCTGTCTGACTGCTTTGAATAGCTGAGTGCTGCAGTCGTGTAATTTATGCTCTGTTAAGAGGCACAATCAGGCCTCAGTTTAAGCTCCTCAATGTGCTGATGTGTGTAAAAAATGAGAAAATCCTGATTCCTGTTCTCCACTCTTCAGCCAAATACTTTACATTTATATTTCTGACACTGCTGCTGCCTTTCCTGAGGTGATCACACACCATGAAGACACAAAATGGAGGCCTGAGGTTTAGAGAATCTCTCTCTCTCTCTGCATTTTCTTTTCTCTGTCTCTTCGGTCGTGGGTTTCTATCATCCACCATCACACCTCCCTCCTAATGCAGCTCGACTGGAAAGAGTCTTTAGAAGTAGATTAGAGGTCCACTGATTGCTCTCTAATTAGACAGTGGTGGGAGGCTGCTGTACAGTAATGGTGATGGTCTTTTCTCTCAGAACCTCTGTCTCTTTAGTCTGACCTGACATTGTTGGGGTTCCCTGATGTTCTGCTTTGTTAGTGGCTGCAGTCCATCTCTTTGCATTGTGCTGCCCCAAAGCACTGACACTCAGACATCTCACAGAGATGAGCGAGTCTGGCCTGGTTTAGTGGCTTCTTGCTTTCACTGTAGGGATTGATGGTCATATGGACAGACATCTTGATGCTGTTAGTGGCTGTGAGGGAACAGTCAGTTCATGCATGTGCTACAGTTCTTACATGCTGCTGTATTTGAAAGAATCTTCATCTGCTGGTCAACTCAGTGGTTTCAGCCTCTTACATATTCTGTCTGTGATGTTGTCACTGTGGCACTGCCATCATGGGGATCAGGCCATACTGTATGTAACCTCGTCTCAGTATGTAGTAGTGTATTTATGTGTTGACAGTGACAGACTGTTTCAGCCGTAAATCATCACATTAGCTCGAGACATGTCAAGTTCTGAGCAGGTGGACACCATGTGGATAAACACCTTCACATCGGACACTGCAATGTCTTGTTATTACTCTCATCTCTGAGGGGACTTACATGTAGTATTATCATCATAAGTGATGACAGTAAAACAACAAACGGTTACTACATTGTTCAAAAACTACTGCAGGTGCTAACAAAAGCTAGCGTTGAAGTCATGGAAGAAACTGTGACAGGAGTTTATCTGCCAAAGAGCTTTTGTCACTGGACCAGTGAACCATCTTCTCTCTTCTTCCTACACCTGTCTGTTTTTACAATATGAAGCCAGTCTGGGCCTCGCTTTAGTTTCTATTTAATCTGAAGCAATAGAAACATCTCAAACTCATTTATAATGAATGAAACAGCTGAGTGTTTAATACACTCACATATTCTCCACAGAGCAGTCATATTTTAGGCTCTTTTACAGTCCTGTAACCAAATAACACGATATTTTTACTTCATTGATTTTTCAGCTCTGAACATCGACGATCAGACACGACTGAGCTTATGATGATTATTACATCAGGTCACTTCTGTTACATTTATCCACCGCGGGCGATTAAGTTCAAGAACTTGTTCCATCAGAACTTTCTCTTTTCTTATTTTGTGACACTCGGAGCTGCTGCTGCACGTGAACTGCTGTGTCATCAAGTATTTGATGGTTTTTTTTTTTGTTTTTTTTTTTAAAGATTATTCTTTGGCCGTTTTTATGCCTTTAATGATAGTGCAGCTGAAGATGGACAGGAAACAGGGGGCAGAGAGAGGGGGAGTGACACGCAGTAAATGGGCGTCCGATGCGGGAGTCGAACCGGAGCCGCTGCAACGAGGACTGTAGCCTCCATACATGGGGCGGTCGCTTAACCCGCTACGTCACGGGCCGCCCCTCAAGTATTTGATGTTTTAACTGCAACTTTATTTTGAAAACATAGAAGACTTTCCCCCAGTCATGTAATATGAAAGTATAAATAAAGTTAATATATTAAAGTAGAGACAGCATCAAATTAAAGTTCAGTAACCTAACGTGTTTCACTAGTAGAATGCCAGATTCCATCAGTATAAACAGAATATCAAGATTACAATATGAGTTCGTTCAGATGTTTAGCAGCACTGTGTGTGTGTGTGTGTGTGTGTGAGAGAGTGAGAGAGAGAGAGAGACATCTGCTCTGCAGTTCAAGTGTAACAGCACCTGCAGGAGGATTTGAATGGCACCCTGCCAGACAGACTTGTGTGTGAGTGTGTGTGTTTGTAGTTTTAGGACAGATGAGTACACAGCTTTCATCAGCTGACACTTGCAGTCCGTTCAAGTCACGACTGATGTGTTTTTTCATCTTCCTACCTGATATATTCTGCAGCTTCTTGACCACACAGTCCTCCACAGATTCTGGTATATGCTTGCGATGGCGTCCCTTGCTGTGTGTATTATGTTTATGTCATCTCTCAGTGCTATATGTGAGCTCTGTTCTGAGAGTTATCCACTCTGCAGCTTCTCTTACATGCTGCTCTGTCTCATTTCGAGAGTCACAGAGAGCAGAGCATCATCAGTGAAATACAGCTGTGGAACCTTATGTTGCTCTAAATGCTCCAGTTCCATTCAAACACATTTCTCTGCCATTTATTTATTTTCGTCTCACAGGGTGAACATTAATTAACAAATTATTGAACACTTGATTATTGAGAAACTAATTGTTACAGGGTCAAAAACTGATTATTATTGTGGTTTTGTTCTCTGAACCAAAGCACCACACTGATGACAGTCTGTCAGCAGTGACACATCCTCACAGTTTATCTAATGTGTTGTGAAAATCATCAGTGTAATATTAGAGCAAAGTCAGTGATGGTCAAAGCAGCTCTTTGCTAACATGATGTATCGCTGCTAACTCCAGTGATGTTGTTGTTTCACAGTAATGGATTCACTGTGACACATAATGAAAAGAACAACTTTTCAATATCAGCTGAATGACAAACATGTTTCTGCTGTTCACTGTGACTGTGGGTCATCAGCTGGTCTGCTCCATGAGTTCATGTTCAGGTCGAGCTCAGTAAGTCAACGCAGTCTTTTCTTGGACTCATCATATTTCTGCATAGTTAGTTAATAAAGCTGTTCATTGGATTTTTGGAAATACCGTCTGTCCGTCCGTCCGTTTTCTTCCGCTTTATCCGAGGGCGGGTCGCGGGGGCAGCAGCTTCAGCAGGGAGACCCAGACTTCCCTCTCCCCAGCCACTTCGTCCAGCTCTCCCAGGGGGACCCCAAGGCGTTCCTAGGCCAGCCGAGAGACATAGTCCCTCCAGCGTGTCCTGGGTCTTCCCCGGGGCCACCTCCCGGAGGGACGTGCCCAGAACACCTCACCAGGGAGGCGTCCAGGAGGCATCCTCACTAGATGCCCGAGCCACCTCAACTGGCTCCTCTCGATGCGGAGGAGCAGCGTTTCTACTCTGAGCTCCCCGCGGATGGCCGAGCTTCTCACCCTATCTCTAAGGGAGAGCCCAGCCACTCCGCGAAGGAAACTCATTTCGGCCGCTTGTATCCGCGATCTCATTCTTTCGGTCACTACCCAAAGCTCGTGACCATAGGTGAGGGTAGGAACATAGATTGACTGGTAAATCGAGAGCTTTGCCTTTCGGCTCAGCTCCCTCTTCACCATGACGGACCAGCGCAGAGTCCGCATCACTGCAGAAGCTGCACCGATCCGCCAGTCAATCTAACGTTCCGTCCTTCCCTCACTCGTGAACAAGACCCCGAGATACTGGAACTCCTCCACTTGAGGCAGGATCTCAACCCCGACCTGGAGACTGCACTCGAAGACGTGCTGGTGGGATTAAGGAGGTCTTCGAAGTATTCCCCCCACCGATCCAGGACATCCCCAGTCAAGGTCAGCAGCACCCCGCCCCCACTGAACACAGTGTTGAAAGTGCACTGCTTCCCCTGCCTGAGCTTCCGGATGGTGGTCCAGAATTTCCTCGAAGCCGTTCGAAAGTCATTCTCCATGGCCTCACGAAACTCCTCCCACGCCTGAGTTTTTGCCTCTGCAACCGCAGAAGCTGCGTTCTGCTTGGCATGTCGATACCCGTCAGCTGCTTCAGGGGTCCCACAGGCCAAAAAGGTTCTGTAGGCCTCCTTCTTCAGCTTGACGGCATCCCTCACCACCGGTGTCCACCAGCGGGTTCGGGGGTTGCTGCCGCGACAGGCACGACCACCTTGCGGCCACAGCTCCGGTCAGCCGCCTTGACAATGGAGGCACGGAACAAGGTCCACTCGGACTCAATGTCCCCCACCTCCCCCAGGACGTGAGCGAAGCTCTCCCGGAGGTGAGAGTTGAAACTCTTTCTGACAGGGGATTCAGCCAGACGTTCCCAGCAAACCCGCACAGAATGTTTGGGCCTGCCAGGTCTGACCACCGTCCTCCCCCACCATTGGAGCCAACTCACCACCACGTGGTGATCAGTTGACAGCTCCGCCCCTCTCTTCACCCGAGTGTCCAAAACACATAGCCGCAAATCCGACGACACAACCACAAAGTCGATCATCGAACTGCGGCCGAGGGCATCCTGGTGCCACGTGCTCATATGGACACCCTTGTGTTTGAACATGGTGTTCGTTATGGACAATCCATGGCGGGCACAGAAGTCCAACAACAGAACACCATTTGGGTTCAGGTCCAGGGGGCCGTTCCTCCCAATCACGCCACTCCAGGTCTCACTGTCACTGCCCACATGAGCATTGAAGTCCCCCGGGAGGACGAGGTAGTCCCCAGAGGGAGCGCCCTCCGGCACCCCCTCCAAGGTCCCCAAAAAGGGTGGGTACTCTGAACTGCTGTTCGGTGCATAGGCACAGAGAACAGTCAGGACCCGTCCCCCCACCCGAAGGCGAAGGGAAGCTACCCTCTCATCCACCGGGGTGAACCCCAATGTAGAGGCTAGCTGGGGGGAAACAAGCATTCCCACCCCCGCTCTGCGCCTCTCACCGGGGGCAACTCCAGAGTGTCCAACCCCTCTCGAGGAAACTGGAGCCTAAACTGTGCGTCGAGGTGAGCCCGACTATATTTAGCCGGTACCTCTCAACCTCGCGCACCAGCTCAGGCTCCTTCCCCGCCAGAGAGGTGACGTTCCATGTCCCCAGAGCCAGCTTCTGCAGCCGGGGGTCAGACCGCCAGGGCCCCGCCTCCGACTGCCGCCCAACTCCCTACGCATCCGCCCCCTGTGATCCCTCCCACAGGTGGTGGGCCCATGGGAAGGGGGGCCCATGTCACCCTTTCGGCCACCAGACGCTCGCCGACGAGCCCCTCCCCCAGGCCTGGCTCCAGGGGGGGCCCCGGTAACCCACGTCCGGGCAAGGGAGACCTGGCTCCTTTGGTTTTTCTCTTCATCAGGGGGTGAATGATTATTCTGGTGCCAATGTTCATGTAAGAAATGCAAAATATTTTGAAAACACTGATTATTAAAGAGAAAATCTAAGAAATATCAGTATTAATTGTTTTAGAGGTTTACATATCGCCATATTCAAATAGAGTTAAGGTAACTGAATTATAATTGTGTTCTAAACACATAGACACACATACACACACACACACACAAACACAAACACTTGACATCACATCCCCTCACTTGCAGGTCCTCCACTTCCACACAGCCAACTAAACTAAAACTAAAAGTAAAACTAAAACTACTTGTTTTTCCAAAGCACAGCCCTACCACCGTCGAACTGATCACAGCTGTCTGATTTAAAGTCTTTCTTTCCTCTCCTGCTAATGATATTGATTTATATTTTATTATTCACCATGTGAACTGCATCCCTGCCTGGATGAATAAATGTTAATTATGTGGTATAATTGGAAATCACAATAGAGAGTCAATATTGACTAAACAGGAAGTTAAGTTTTGGATCTTGGTAGAACGACAGAGATTCAGGGAGGTTACATTTGCTTATCGTGTATTGACAAAATTGTCATTCTAGTGAGGACATTAACAGCTCGAACAAGCAGGATCAACATTTGTAATAAAGCGCAAACTGGACAAAGACCTTCTCTCTGCTCTGTTTAGCCTCATACTCTCTTAGGATAAAAGCATCCCTTAACAAGTGATTGTATAGAATTATAGTGTCCTCTGAATCACCGCTTTGTTTTTCATACTGAAAACATGTAGTACAAAATACATACATATCCAACACCTAAGTTCAACAGTCTTTTCACCCAGGACTGACTGTAGGATTATTAAAGAATTACAATTTACAATCGGGTGATTAATGTGAAGGCTAATGACTATTGTTTATTGAAGTTATGAAATGAAAATGGGATTTGGACACATGTTTATCTTTTGATCAATATAAAAGCACATTTCTGCTCCTACTCCTACGTTTTTCAAGGTCAAAAAAAAAAAGCCTATTGTTCTGTGTACTGTGAAATCTTGAAAGCTCCACTTGCACAGTGACGCTTTGATTTGATGGAGAATAGGTGAGAGGGCCGTTAAAGCCTAACTCACACCGGGGACGTCAGCACGTTACGGCTGCGTCGCGTCAGCCGTTGCTGATCGCTGCCATTATAATCAATGAGACCACTCACACCGGGCGCGCCACGGAACGTCTCAGCAGCGTCCCAGAAGCATCTCTCTGCTCCGCAGCGCTATCTTTCTGTAGCACTTCTATTTTTGACGGGAGCCGTTGCTAAACCACGTCAATTTCAACAGAGCAGTTTGCACCAGACAGGAAATCTGACACAGAATCAGCGTAATAAACTTCCCCCCCCTTTCAAAATAAAACACAATATGCGGTTCATGACGCTTGTCACAGCTTCACGTCCACATTACGTCATGACCGGTGGCACCAGGTCAGCTGTCAATCAAAGAGTCTCAACATGAACGATGAGAGACTAATTGTTGAAGTGGAACAGCAAACAATAATTTATGACACAACAGATCCTTTTTATAATCTCTCCCACGTTGGAGAAGCAAAGTTAGCTGTTTGTTGGTGTTGTTTCTTTTATACACAGTTTATTGCGGGGACTCGCGTATGTTCGGGATTCTCGCGTGAATACGGCTAGTTCGCTACGCTGCCGTAATGCTGACGTTATGCGCCCGGTGTGAGTTGACGCCGGGCAGAGGACGGAGCTGAACCGTGGCACTGCCGTGACGCTGACGTTACGTGGTGTGAGTCCCGTGTAAGTCTCATATTCTTTGTGCTGAAAAGTATGTTCCACTACGGATGTAAACTGAGAGCAGCTCGTATTGACAATGTCTGAGAATCTGAAGTGAATGATGTGTCTTTTGTGACCTGGTTGGTCTGACATTTCTGTCCTACTCGTAACTGAGACTCTCCAAACAATCTGAGATTAATGAGCACATTAGCTGAATTTATTTTGACACTATTCCCACTAACCCACTGTGACCTTTCAGATATCAGCAAAGACTGAACTGCTCTGCTTCTTCACACAAAGAGGTTCATCTGGTAATAAAGACTGAAGAATAAGGAAGGGATGTAATGAAAAGATAATAGATCAGAGGAAGAGAAAAGTCAAATTGCCAGAATGGTCTGGGACGAATTCAGTTTTCTTTAGTGCTGATTTCTGCAGCTAGCTTATGTTGGTTATTTACGTGAGACTAGTTCTTGTTTATGATTTCCTTTCAGAGTGTGATCATGCATGTGTGTACAGTACGATGCACTGCCCTGCATTTTCTGCTTTCCCTTTTCCTCTGTGATGTGTTGAGTGAAATGCTTAGCTGTTACTCTTGGCTGTGGTATTGTGCTCTGTCACTGAGAAAACAATGTTTGAAAGACAGACTGAAAGAATAGTAAAGGTTGAAGGGAATGACAGAGAGAGACACATCAGCAGGTAGAGCAACATTCTGGGTATTCATCAGTCTGGTCATATAGCAGTCTGTCACCAGTCTTTCTTCTGGTATTTCAGGACTCATCACTTATCAAGAATCAAGGCACGTTCAGGGCTCATTGTATGTAACCCAGTGTGCTTTAATAATCAGGCTTTCTCACAGCTTCTTACCAGCCACCATTTATAGAGCCACTGACTGAAGTTCTTGGTTTAAAAGCAGCAAGTGTATTTGTCTGCAGTTGTCATTTGAAAGCTGCTTAGAAACAAAACATTGGAGTTGCATCATTCTTTCACATGAAGAAACTTTTTCACCCTGAACTATCAGTCAACATGCCCTGTGTGTACCATGCTTTCTGTGTCCAGTGTGTGCTGGGAGAGGCTGCAGCCCCCTGTAACCCTGAAACAGCGGTTTAGAGAATGAACAGATGGATGGACTGAATCCAGAAGTGCAAACTTCCGCTCTTTGTACGCCTGTATCCCACAGCAAGCTCATGAAATACTTTATGTTGTAGATGTTTGGGGTTAGAGTGATGGTGGGGGATCTCCAGTATCAAAATCAGCAGGTGGAAGATGATCATGATTTATCGCCAAACAAGTGATCACAGATTTAGATACATAATGGAAAATAATGCAACACAGATGAGCCAAGATTTGATTCAAAGATTTCTGGTTAATACCCACAAATCCCTGAAAGCAGAGCTCAGGTCTCAGTGGGGCTTCCCACTGTGGTGACAATAGTTTCAGTGAGTGTTTGTGACAGCAGAAGAGTTTTCAGTCTGAGGATGTAACTTTGTTAAACCTGGAGACAACACAAACAGACAGACAGATAAAGAGACATCAAGTATAGAAGCAAGATGGGAAGAAAAGAGAGAGAGAGACGGGTATTATGGGTATTAATTCTCGTGCACTATATTTGGACTTGAGATGCAGTGATAGTGATACTGATGTTGGAGTCAGACTGATTTGATAGTCTCCCTTTTTGCATACAGATCATGTGGATAAAGTGGAAAATTGATTCCCTCTCAAACAAATGTGTCTAAAGAACCCAACCAAAGCGCTCAGAACAGTGCTGCAGTCTGCAAGAACTGAGACAAAGACAAAGATAATGAAGCTAAAATCTTTAAAATGTTCTTTTGAGAGTGAAAGAGATTCAACCCTGTAATTTATCTAAATTCAGACAATATCACTCTTTTTGGAAAGTTGGATGGAGGAAACGGTCCTCAGTGTTAGTTTATTTATTTATCACTCTCTCTGTCTTCTTCCCCCTGCAGTGATAGATAAATCAAGGCTTCATTACTTTCTTCAGTCTTGCTGAAGTTCCGTCTCATTTGTCACATCCATTATGTTGCATTCAGATTGTTTTTTATGAGTAAACTTTGGTTAAAGACAAAAGAAAAATGAGACTCAGTCCTGGTCATTTGTTTGAAGAGGATGAGCAGGAAATAAAATGGCATCAAAAAAGGGAGTCAAGTAGAGAGGAAAATAAATAAAACATATTTAGACATGTTTCCCAGGAATAAAATAAGATCGACGTCAGATGATGTAACATCATGTAATGTACCAATCTCTTTGAGAGACCTTTGTGAAGTCATCCAGTGTAAATATGGAGAATAAACATGCAGAGATTGATTGGTGACTGATGCTCATCTACTTTCTGTCACTCAATAATTAGTTGAGTGTAAATTCAAAATGTGATGGGTGAAATACCCAGTGTGCATCAGTTTATTATGAATGTGTGTTTGGCTGGAAGGACAACAAACATTTCAGATAAAATATGTCTTGAAGAAACATAACAAGGCTGATGCAAAAGAGCAAACTTTCATTAAATATTTTTTTTAGAAGAAATGAAGTGACAAAGAAAAAGAAAAGTGAAAGTTTGTCCCTCGCTGCTGTCATGACTGCTTTAAGTCTGATGACCAACAAAGAAGTCATCAGTAAAGGAGTACGTGAGTGTATTGGTCAGAGTAGTAAAGTCCCTGTCTCAGTAACAGGCATTAGCTTTTAAATGAACCAATCAAAATGTTGCATGTGGATCTGAAGTCCTTTAAGTCTGCAGATTAAGTGTTAATTATCAGGACTAACGAAGTGTGGTGGAGATGGATCAACACCTCTACAACACACACACACACACACACACACACACACACACACACACACACACACACACACACCTCCATTCTCAGTTTCAGTCACTCTTAATATAAATATAGAATATTTTAATAAGTAAATGTTCAGTATTAAGCAGGAACAGACTGTGTGATCATCAAGAATGATGACAGCTGGACAGACAGTTGGTTGCTGAGAAGGACGAGTGCAAGGGGACTACAGGCCTGGCAAGCAGAGCCGTGCTCTCATAAGATATCCCCATACCATGAGTACAGGCTGATTTATTGAGAGGTACCTCTGCAGCCAACTGACACGAGGCTCATTATCCAAACATGGCTGATAAGTTTATCTGAACAAATGATGAAAAGAGAGAAATCTTAAACATGAACCTGCAGAAGAACCCTGTGCAAGGGTACAAACGTGAGGTTTGTTGAGTCAGTGTCATCAATCAAATCACACACTTTGGATCTTTAAGTAGTTGTACTGGTACACTTAAAGTATGTATAGTATAACTTCCCTCACATTTAACTTTTAGAAGTCTTTAAAGAGTCAATCAACTGAAAGTGAAGCAAAGAGAGATAAAATCATCAGCAAGCATTCAATACTTTTCAGAATTATTGCCATATTTAGATTGAAATGTATTCTTGCTGTGCATCACAGTGTCTTCAATCAAGTCGAGCAGACAACATGCAACAAGGAGTTATTTTTGGGCTGTTTAGGTGCACCTTCGCCAAAGAATCTCTGTGTAGTGAAGTAAAGAACACAAAGCAAAGGTGTGAAATTGACTTCATTGCATGAACACTGACATATTTTTACAAATATATCTAAAAAGATGTCATTTGTTTTTCTCAGACTATTTTTACAACAACACAATTGGATGACAGTTTAAGCATGTTGCTGAGAATAATCTAGGATTACGCCATTGTGCTTCCATAAAGCTTCCAATAAAGAACAATTTACAGACTTACAATATGTGCTCTGCCATTGACTCCCACATGACTCTTGTTGATTGATTACTTTGAGTATTATAAAGACCAAACAGAGAGGCCACCCACATGAATATTCATGATGACAACACAGACAACATGAATGATGATGATGGAAACCACAACTCACATCTGCAGAAATGCAGGTGAGAGAACAGACAACTCATCCAGTCCTTGACCACAAAACATTGCGTGATACTGATGATTGCTTGAGGTCATTATCTGTTCTGCTGCTCTATATGCCATCATTCTTTGTACTTTGGTCGTTCTCTTGTGTGTCTCACGTGTGTTCTCTCACATTTATGCAAAGACAGATGCACAACAAAACCAGTTCCTCCCAGCAGTTCATATTTGGATAATTCAAATGATGAAAATGACTAAAAGCCTGACATGATGATCAGGAAATGTGAAGCAGTGTAGGTCTGTACTGTAAGCTAGATCGGTGCTCTAGAATCACATTTAGTCTCTTCTGAAGATTAATGTTCTGACATTCACTAAGAATGTAAAGTGTTGCCCCTTAATTGAGACCGCTGCTGTTTTAATATTGTCCCTGGGAAGCAGCTGTATCTTCAGTCTGTAGTATCCTGTAGTATCCTCATGAAATATGGATGCATTGCATGCCTTCCTCGTCTTGTGGAGCTCATACAGCCCCTAAAAAACTCCATTATTAATATCAGTGTTGCTGAATCTTCCACTTGTTGAGATCACGTCCTATCCATATGTCAGGTCTTTCTGCTCTCAGTTACACTGGACTTCTGTTGTTGTTGTTCCTTTATGCTAAACTTTATTTGACCTCTGACATTCATCATAAAATGTTTTGCACTTGTCATTTTAACATGACAGGGAACGCTGAAATGGGGACCAACTCTGTGGTCATCACTTCTGAGGACCACTCTTCTCTAAAGGTTCTAGGGATATAAAAAGAATTAGGTATACTTGCCATTGTTTAGTTAGCTCATATCACAGATAAATGTGTTTGTTGTGGTCTCTAAACCCCATAGATCAGGCTCAGTCTACAGGAGTTTGACTTATTCCTCTTGAAAATCTATTCTCCATTGCACTGATAATATCAAGAGAAAAAAGACCATGGAGACAGAGTAGCTGATGTGCTGCAAAGCAATGGTAAGCACTCTTTCTTTTAAGACTAACTTTAGCAGATATCAAAACTGACAAGTAAAGTCTCACTTGAAGTTCTTGATGAAGAATAGAAAAGCCACCATCTCTTCCAACTATTCTCTTCTAGACTCATTTAGCAATCTGCTTTAGATCTTTCTCACTGCAAAGCCTTATTACAGCATCTTGTTGCACAACGTTTGTCTCAGTATTGTTTACATCAGCTCCTACATGAGATCATACAAGGTGGTTCATTGCTCCCTCTACGATTGTCTTAAATATATCCTGCAGTGTGCGATACACTCCTGTTTTCAAATATTCTTGTGTGTGCATATTGAGATTAGAGAACAGAAAATGTGTTAAGTTTCTCTACATGATGCAACCTGAGCTATTGGCTATTAGAGCATGTGAGCCTTGAACTGAGCAGGAGTGACTGGAGAAGGAAATATAAAATCCAGTCAATGGTTGTCAACAGCTCTTCTTATATAAGACATGTCTCCAATATTTATTAAATCTATTCATGGAGTGGCTATTTTGTTGATCCATAGATTCCAGAGAGCACAGATGACCTCTGAGACCTTATTCACTCTAGAGCACCCCGAGAAGCAGTCGGCTAAAAGCATGAATGATAAAAACATGTACTCACACACATATATAACTGAATACTTGGAGTCAATAACAACTAGATCAGTCTTTGGAAGCGGTCAATGATCTCAACTGGACCTCAATTCAATAATAATGAACAGTGATTGATGTTCATAAATGATCATAGATTCAAGGTCAGCCATTTTTTGTTAGAAAACCGAGCGCAGTCTATCTTGCAGTACTTAACTCACTAACTCCACCTTGATGTCTGAATATGTTTTTATGTTTTATGTTTTTTCTGTCTCTGAAAAATGGCTACACCATATACACCCATCGATCCATCAGTTTCACTCTTAATATCAAATCCTCCAGCTCGAGCTCTGCCTGTCTGCTCAGACCTCAGTCAGTGCATTGGACATGTTCATTTACTGCTTTGCCCTTCATGTAATCTGCCGTCTTTGTTTGGACCAGGGATTGGTGGGGGTATACAGGGGTATCATACCTTCAGATTAAATTTGTGCTCCGTCAGTTTTGAGTTTCCCATCCCACAGTCACATAAACAGTGGTCTTTGAGGCTCTGAAAATACTGAACCAAACAATAGGATTTAGTGTACCATGTGTTTATCCAGGAGTCATTGGGTCATTATTACATTATTTCCAAGTGTAGAAGGGTTACGAGCAAGCATCTGGAAAGAAACCTTCAGAGATACACTGAGAGGTATGATGGATGATGGAGCCCACCTTAAACTCCCACCTGCTTCCCTGTGATTGGTACATTTATGCAAAGTGAAATGTTTAAGTGTAGCACCTCTCTGAATGATTGAGCTGATTAAAATGTTACAGCATGGCACTCAGTGCTGCTGCACCACAAATGCTTTTAAAAATGAAGCTGGCTGCTTTTTTGCTGTTCATTCACATCTATATACATATTCACAGTAAAGTGCACCAGACTGCTATATATTTCAGTGAATGTACAAAATAATCCAGAAACCATGATGTCCCTGTGATCATACAGAGCTGTACATAATCATTTAAACAATGAGGACACTTAGCACTGTGAAAATGCACAATATCCCAGAGGCTGTTTTTTTCTTCTTCTTAATTTTAGATGATGCTGCTGATGTTGAATTAGTCTGTCATTTCCTTCAGTATACAAAACATGCAATGCAATCATTGAGGAGAAAAAACATTCCCCAATTTTAGTACTGTCAACAGCAAAATACTGAAAAAACAAAGCAGTTTATGAATATTGGTCTTGTTTCAACTCATTTTTCTTTAAATTAGTGCATGTCAGCGGATAAGAGGAAACAAGTTGGTAAAGAGATAATGTTGGCTACTTGAGCAAGACTGTTTTTTTTGTCTTTCTTCAAATTCAAATGATGCATCCCACAGAAGTTTTGGTTAAATATGTCTACTTCTGCAGACACTCATTATAAGATGTACTTCTCAGTGCTCAGAGCTTTTGGCTGCCTCCATTGTTGATGCGCTGTCCATTGAGTCAGAATTGTGACATCAATCTCCCATGTGAATCCAAAACAGGTATTTATGACCAGAGGTGGACATTGTCTAATTAAATGTGGCCATCGATTCCCTCAGGAAATGAGTTCGGCATCACCTGATCACCTGACCAGCTCCCCAATGGAGAGACAACGAGGGGTGGAGAGAGGGATTGTGGGAGGTAGGAGTTGACATTAATAATGGAGGAATGAGAGGTGGGAGGAGATGAAACGACTTAATGTGAAATACAAACACACGGTGAGAAACATCCAGCACCCTGTTCTTCTTGACTCATAGGCAGCTTCCAGCAGCCCGAGGGCTTCACGTATTGTTGCTTTAGCAATGAGCAGTTAAACATAAAGGCTTCTGATTTTATGTTTGCTGTTTCAATAAAGTGTTCTGAAAATTCATTAATTTCAGTTCTCGTTCATATTCTGCATTTTGTTTCTGCTTTTACTCTTTGAAATTACATTCCATCAAATTAAGATTATTTTGCTCAACATTGTGTCTCCAAAAGATCCATTATATGTTTTGTGCTGGTGAATTACATTTCTGCAGCTGTCTCTGCTGTGAGCTGCTAAGAACAAAAATCTGACAAGACACAGTGACAGGTGAAGACACACTGTGGTTACCACCTGAGGTTCACTCTCCACAGGTAGTTTGGCATCCGGGTCTGTTGTTTTAATGTTATGTGTCATGCTGACAGTCTCAGGAGAGGCTCCATGACTGGATGTGACCCTCGAAGAGGTGAAGAGAGAAACAGCAGGCAGGAGACCAGGAGAGAGAAACACAACACAATCCACTGCCAAGGTTACACACCTACACAGTTACACGCTACTGTATTGCCAGAGGTTACTCAGCTGGCTGGCATGAAGATTTCCGCCATTAAAGCAAGTGAATGGCGTTAGCAGCCTCTAGCCATGGCAAAGAACAAGGAGCAGCCTGTCACAGCAGGAGAGAGCATGATGGGAACAGTGTGGGAGCAAAGAGCCACAATCTCTCCCAGAGATGAGAAACAAGACTGGCACATGCAGTGATGGAGGGTTAAACATGACATCCTGGCACTGTGGAGCAGACTACAGCCGCAGCCTACTCCACTCTGCTAATGTATGCTATATCCTCATGAAATTTAATATGGATATTCTTTACAATGTGCCTCACACTACCATGTAACTGTTAAAACCATGTGACAGTCGCCTATTTGAATTTAACCCTCTATGGCATGACTTTTTATTTTAGGGTGGAAAAAAATATTTCACTCCATTTTTGAGAGCTTTTAGGTCCCTGATAATATATCAATTATAAAATTTGACCCCCCACACCCCCTAAACACATATAGGTTTGTTGCCTCAGGGCAACACTGTGTGACAGGAGTACTGAAACACCAAGGTTTTCAGTACTACATGAAATGAGAATAAACAAGCAGGAGATACATTAGAACAGAACTAGAAGTTTTATACTTGAATGTACAAGATGACAATACATTATAACGGTGGCCTGTTCAGTATGGAATTGCAGGAAAAGCAGTTGCTCCTTGATGTGAACCAGAGGTGGACACCACATTGTCACACTGTCCTCCTTATCATCTTCATATTCAGCAGCCAGACCATCTCCCTGAAAAAAAGCAGGAAGTACATTTAACATTTGAATTGATCATATGCCTTTCCTCACACACAAATACACATACAAACGTACATGCACACAAAAGCATACACATGCATTGAGACTTGTGTATATAGTACACAGATACACAAAGATACATGTCTATACACAGATACACACAGGAATACACACACAGACACACATGTATATACATACAGATGCACACATGTACACCACGTGTGCAGAAAATACACATACTGTATACACACACACACAAACTGTATATACCCACACATGTACTGCATACACGCGCACACTCATATTGCAGATACGTGCACACACATAGACATCGCCCTAACAAAACTGCTATAACTGCATGATGTTGCCCCGGGGCAAGGAATGAAAGAAGTTTTTTACAGTTTCAGTATATAAATAAAAACAAAAAAACAAATATAAACAATCAGATATGCCTTTCTACATATTCATGCACATTCACATATTTTTTTCACCCAAGTTATTTCACTTTGAAGTGTAGAAAAGTGATTTTTTTCTTACTGTTTGCTGGCACTCTGCCTCATGTGGCTTTGCTTCCTGAAAGGACTCCTGCACCCCCAGAAACATAACCAAACTCACTTCAGCCCCTCATTTTATTGGACAGTGAAATTGTCTAGTGATGTTAGGGGCAAAAGAAAGTTTTTTTTTTTTTTTTTTTTTTTTTTTTTAATGAAAGGTGTACTTTCAGAAATAGGGTTTATTGCCTGAGTGCAACAGTATGCCATAGAGGTTTAATAACATTTTAATAATTTGATTCTTGTTCTGAAAAAAAGTAATCTGATTTAGTTTTGGAGAGAAATGTGTTAAGAGTAAAAAAGATCAACTATGACAGCCAGTTTATGATGAATCATACATGTACATCTGAGTCCTCAGCAGCTGTTTCCAACAACAGCACACTTCATGTCCTGCATGAAGTGAGTGGGCAGTAAAGAGAGTCCAGCATCCAACATTTGAGTTAATGAACCAAACCAGAGATCAGTGGATAGTGAATGTCGATGTGTATTCATCAGGTGACTATTATGTCTACTGGATGTGTGTGAAGGCTGCTGTTTTTGAGTGTGTTTTGTGTCTTTCTGCCTCTGATTGAATAACTTTAACGTTACCTCATGAACATCACCTCCAACTGTTGCATTAGCAGCATAATAAAGTTTCCTGTAGTGTGTTTTAATGATGGATGTGTGATGAAGTCCAAGGCCTTGTCCTCCCTGGTGAAACTGAAGTCTAAATGCTTATTGAGCAGCACTAAATACATGTAATCCAGCAGAGCCCTGGGGGGCAGCATTAGAGAGGGAGATGAAACAGACCCTCAATAAAGAGGCCACACAAGACTGACTGCACTTCACAAAACATGGCAGTAATTGAATTTGCACCCAATGAATAGTAATATTGTCTTTTGTAGATGATGGATGACTGTCAGCTGTTTAAACCACAACAATAAACAGGAACCAAGAGTATTGTAGACATTTTTAGATGTAGCATAGTGTGTGAAATAATAGGCTGTGTTTAAGTCATTTATTTAGCTTCAAGTTGGAGAGGAAGAAACAGATTCAGAGTTGCTGCTTTTCTCTTCTCGTCCCTCTATGTTGATAAAAGTTTTTACTTCTAGAGTTACTTAAGAGGCTGCACCATTCTCACAGTTCTTGGGATCTTCTCTTTGTTATCTTTGATGTATCTTCTTACATAATGCTGACAAAGTCAAATTCATGTTTATATCAACTATGAAGCAAATCAACAACTGTCAAACAGCTGTTTGAAACATATAATTCATCTCAAATTAAATGTGATGAAGACTGTGATTGCCTCCTTTTAATGTTGGTTTGCATTTGATCCTTTAGTTGTCTGAACTTTGAACTGAACTTTGAGTTCAATGAAAATCTTTGAATTAATGCCAGTGGTTGAAATTCTGCCAATTTCAAATCACTGTGGAGACAAAAGCACTTAAGAACTGCCCATATTTCACAAAGTGCACACTTAAATACTACAAAGACCCTCAACCTTTCTCCTGACTTTTCCATTTTAGTTGATGACCTCTCCATTTTCCATGTTTCGAGCTGATTTGTTAATGATGTCTAATTATACTGAAGTGTGAGGTGAAAGCTGATTCTAGCAGGTCACCATTGTTGAGAGACTATAAAGGACCAATGTGTAGGAGTGAGTTGGCATCCTGCAGTATGATTCCTGATTGCTGCGCCCTTGTTTCATCCTGTCCTTCACCCCCCCCCCCCCCCCCCCCCAAAAAAAAAAAAAAAGACAGACTCCAAATCTGTCTGTGAATCTGCAGTGACAGTGTCAGAGAGACATTTGAGGCAGCTGGTGTGAAATAAAAGATCTAGAATAGCTTGGTTCAAATTATTATTTTTTTTTTTATTGATTTAAGGTAGGTCCATTTCTGCCAAAACTCATTGGCCACACATTTTATATTTTTCAGTAGTGAATAAGCTCAGCCTTGCTCTGAGTAATTTTAAGAGCAAATTTAATTAAATACAGATAAACACACACACACATGCACTGTGTGATCAGACATTTGAGTGAACATCAGGAATGTAAATATAAACATTTCCTTTTTTAAAAAAATGTCAGTGAGTGTGCAGCATCATTAAAAGGTGTATATTCTGATTGTTGCCAGGAGGGCAGATCTGCTGCTCAGACTGTGAACTGGGTGCAGTGTGCTGTATAGTGACATCCTAGTGGGAGCTCTGGGAAGTTATAAGACAGTTTAACACTGGTGAACAGGATGAGTGAAGATGAGAAGATGCAGGTTGGTCAGGGTGTTTGAATGGATAACGATGAAGGTACTGATGAAGATGCTAACACTAAAAGAGAGGTGACTGTGAAACTGTGGTTCTTCAGTATTTTTGTCTTCAGTGTCTCAGTGAAAGTCTGATGCTTATCTCCCTGTCCACCCTGAGCTCTCACTTCCTTGGTGTTCTCTCTTTCACACATATTTGATCCACTCCAGTCAGTTCGTATGAACCATCAAATGTTCACATTAAAAACTACATCATTGAGAACTGCAGATGAACTATCTGTGTCTGAACAGGAAGGTGAAGAGAATTCAGGTCAGATGTGAACTGTATGATGCATGATAACACAATAAAGTTGCATCAGTCTTACTCTTTTTACATCTTATATTTTACTCTCTGGAGCTTCAGACCAACACGTTATATCAGGCTTCTCTGTGTGCTCTGTTGTAATCAATTAAACATTAAAGTGAATGGAGGCTGGGTGCTGTTGAAAGCGCCCATAGGAGCTGCTTATCCTTCACAGCTGGAGCTCTGACTCTGCTCTGTCCTCCTCTTCTGCTGTCTCACTTCTTCTTTGTACTTGTATCTCATCTCTTCATTGTAAGAAATAGTGAAAAGAAAGCCAGGAGAGTGAGTGAGAAGATACAAAGAACAAACATATAAACAAGGAGGAATCTCATAACTGAGGCAAACAGAGACAGAGAGGAGAGGAAAATAAAGGCCAACAAGCCAATGCAGACAGACAGTGTGAGGTCCAGGAGACGTGCATGAGTTGAGTTTGGGCAGCAGTGTTCAATATTTGTCTGAATCAACTGAACTCAGATCAGTGCTGCTGGATGATTTGAATATTGGAAGAAGAGCTTTGAAACAACAGACAGAGTGACAGCACTGGCATTACTCTGAGAGCCAATCATACACTGTTTATCCTCTCATCTGTTTCATTGGTTCAGTCATCTACTGAGAGAAAACCTGGTCTGCTTTGATGGATACTGACATGAGATCAGATGAGAACTCTGTCTGAGGAGAGACAGATCAAGTTTACAGATGATGTTTGTATCAATCAACAGAGTTAACAAGGTTAGGTTACTGTTTAAATACAAAGAAATATTACAGACAATACTGCAAACTGTATACTCATTGTGTTATAGTACATGTTGTATCATAGTGAAATTATTTAGAATGAGAATGAGATCTTTATGAAACAATGACAATGGGAAGTATTACTGTGAGCAGATATCACACAGTGGTATTATTAACATAGATGTAATTACATTTTTAGACATTGTCTGCTAAAATACATTAAGCTGCATATAAGTGTGATTTCCACTTTGATGATCTGCTTTAGTATCCACTCTGTCTCACAGCTGCTACAGTACATAAATATTTATGCACATATTACCCTCAAAGCCTTGGGTTTGATTGATTTCTTCAAATAAATGGAATATCAGAGGGATATTTTTCCCCAGCAGGCAGATTTTCAACTTTGAACTTTTTAAATGTTTTTTATTAAAACTTGATTGTATGGATGATGTGAATTTACTGAACCAAGTAGCCCAAAGGTCAGGCTTCTTTCATCAGCCTGATAAAAAGGTTTGACTGAATTCATGGACTCCTTGAAATTATTTAGTTCTGCGCTCAGAAGTGAACAAAAGTGTTTTTCAGGATGTCTGACATTTCAAGGCAATAAAAACTTTCAACACTCACAAACACCCACACAACTTTTATACTGAGCATGAAAAACTTTAGTTTAGGCTGTTTATCATTTTTCTGTTCCAATCTTCCACCAGCTTCATGCTCTTTCATAAAATGGTGGAAAACAACCCAAACATAAAGAACTAGTTCCTCCACGTGTCGACCACCCAGTCCTCTGATTGTCCTCCTTTGTTCTCTGCAGCTCTACCAACAGAGAAGGAAGAGAGGCTGTGACAGTCAGGGTTTTGTCTGTTGTTGACTGTGTGTGATCTGGATTCAGTCTAGACTTAACTGGTTGTCTCGTAAATGAGCAGCATTTGAACAAAGCTGTGTAAAACTACAGAGCAGAATCAGTAACATGTTGCACATTTTGTGTGTCCATGATGATTATGGAGCCTATTTAATATGTTATGGGACATAGAATTGTTTGCTATTTCGCAGGGGTGAGCAACCTCATTGCTCTGCGATGCAATGAGGTTGCATCAGACTGACAGATTGAAACATATGAAGGACATAATATACTACAAGGACAGTCACAGTGAAGAAAGAAGTAATGAAAAGAAGGCAAGAAAAATGAACTAAACTTGTTAACTTTCTGACTCGTTCTGATGATCAGCAGTTTCCTCTTAATCACTGTCTTGTGGGTCTTTTTCTTCTTCTCACTGCCACTTAAAATGAGTGCTTTTCCAATAATGAGCCACTTACAAGTGTTTGGAAAGAAGATCATCCTCTTCAATGACATCATGCCTCAGTTTGCTTTACCTGTGTAACAGGGATGAGCGAAATGAAGAAATGATTGTTCTGTTCTCGTACTGCAGACTGTGAGATGATAGCGCCCACATGAACCCACTCTTCACTATTTAATTTAGAATCCTGAAGGACTTATCTAACCTCAAGAAATATATTTCTAAATATAATTCATGAAAAACAAAGTTTGTTTCCGTCCATTCTACAGAGTCTTTGTTTTGGTCTCTTCCTGTCGTCAAGCATCGACCTGTTCAAACTGCTCATTTGACCACAAGCTCTCATCTATAACGATTTATAACAGTTGTTTCTGCTGTGCTATGTGTGCTGGCTTTAAGATCATTCTGTTCATTTGTGATGTTTGGTTGATAATTATTATTCTTTTTTTCTCTCTATTTTTTTTCTGGATGCTGTTTCCTGATCTCCTCCATCCTGAACCTCCATCTGCACATCTTGAAATGCAGGTAAAACACAAATATTCTGTAATTATGTATTATTATGTAAATGAAATGTGAGGCAGCATTTTTGTATGTCTGCAAGCTGTATGTAAGTGATCAGGGCTGCATGCTAAAGGCAGCGTTGTCTCCACTGCTCTTTCTGTCTTTTCTTGGTGCTGTTTTGAAGGGAGGACGGTGAACTTAAAACTGTTTTCTGTCGCTGGGTCTGTTGCAGGGTCCTGTGTTTCCCGCTGTAGGTCTAAAGTCAAAGGAGATGCAGGTTGTCATTATTCATTAGAGGAGGTCACATTTGGCCTCACTGTGACTTTTAAATGTTGGTGAAGAAGCCTGTTTAATTCTTCACATTAGTGGAGCTCAAGCAGAATACAGAGCAGTCTGCAGTGGAAGAGTTATCTCATAGAAAAAGACTGATGTGTGTTTCTGTCACACACATGTTGATTGTTAACCCAGCCTCAGTCAGCCTCACTCAGAAACACAGCTGTGTGATGGGAGGCTTCTACATGTTTAAATGGATACACATTTCTCAACCCTGCAACTGTACATCATCCATACCATGATGGTTGAATCTTGCACACATAAAATACAATTAAAAGACTTCAGGACTGTTCACCATGTTGGAATATAAAAAGAAAAAAGTTCTTCCGTGGTTTGAGAGTTGGGGTGATGGCAGTGTCGGACAGTCTGTAAGATAAAACATAGAAGCTACACATCAGAAACACAGGCTGACACTGCTAACACAGTCAGTGGTCTTGATCTGGAGAGAGGACTTGGTCTGACAGGAAATGTGGAAGTGAACGAGCTAACAAGTCTGCAGGGACTCAACATGAGAATCCTCAGGAGAACAACTGAGGTCTCTGCTTTCTCTTCAGTCAGGTCAGGAAATTCAGCAGAATCCAGAAGCTGAATGCTGCAGAGAGAAAGACAAGACCGATCCAGTGTGTAGGTGGAGGGAATTATAATAAGGTTGAACAGTGACTGCTTGGAAACACGTGAAAGAAACAGCTGAGGAACAGAAGGAGGGATCATCAGTTTGTCAGTTTGCTCACTAACAGGAAGGTCACAAATCTGCAGGTCAGCTTCTGCACCAACATTTCTTTTCTGTTCAGGCTTCAGTGACTCCAACCTGACAGACCCACATTCACAGCATACAGGACAGAGTGATGAATTAATGAAACATACTTTGAATTAAAGTGCCATTTTTCATTCATTCATTTCATTCTTCATCCTGTTTCCAGAAGAAAATGTCTCACTATTCAAAGTCAGTGAGATGCAAGGCAACATTTACAGTGTGAAATGTTTCTGTTCAAGTACTGAAGTACTAACTCTATGAATATATTCTAGTGAAGAACATCCTACAGTTTCACCTTCTGTCACACTTTACATGAATAAAATCCTGTTTTAAAAAAAAGTTGAGGTGTGAATAATTTATTTTTCTGTATTAAATTGTATTACAGTAACTGCCAGTAGTTATACTGAAGATGACATTTAATGTCATCATGGTGTTCAAACCAGCAACAACTGTTGATAGTCCACATGAGAGAGATCACATGACACAGGAAGGGAGACAAGGTGAACCAAGAGAGGGAGAGATTTAGTCCTCTAGCCGCCATGTTCAAACCCTCAATGTTTGAGCTGCATGAAGAATGGTGGTGTGACAGTTTAATAAAGTTAAAAGGTTTCTGCAGTGGAGCCTCAGATGTCCACTTTAAGCTTTCATGGTCGGACATCTATCAGAGCTATACGAGACAGACAGGAAGAGGAGAGTCACAGCGAGAGAGAGAGAGAGGAGGATATATCTGCTCTTGAAACATAATCAGTGCTGTACTTATTCCAAAGTGGCAGATAAATACTCACACACACACACGCTGTGTGCTCACACTGCAGTCCTCTTTACTTTTCTTTAATGCTGGAATGTCACAGAACAAAAGTGGAGTCCTACAATCTATAATGGGAAACAAAACTGTCTGTGAGGCTAAAGACATTTAAATCTGAAAACTTAAACTGCTTTTTAATCAGAATCCTGAAATAGAACACATAAAAATCAGATTTCTTTTGAACTTGAAACAAAGCGTTTTTATTTTGTGAATCATCATTAGACGTGTGCTTGTTGTTGTAGCAAACCTTTTTCACAGCACACACTTTGACGTGTGCTGTCAGGAGAAGCTCAGGTGTAATCAATGACATTAACGACAGCTGCAGTCGATGCTGCTGTCGCTCTTCTATCAGCCAATCAGAGCTGCGCATGCTGCCTCACTGCCATTGTTAGTGTTATTAGGTCCACCTGTGTGTTTCTGCTGTGACGAAGCTCTGTGATCATTTTCACATCACCGCCTCATTTACTGATCTCATTTCATCTTTGCTTTGTTTCTTCTCTCTCGGAGTGATTCTGCTGCCGCTGTTTGAATCTGATAAACACACTCATCTATGTCAGTGACAGTGAGGTCTGACTGACATCAATCCAAGTGTGAATTTACTCTACAACAATCATGTATCTGTGTGTTAGAGAGTCTCTGTCTGCAGGAGCTGTACAGAGAGATCAGCAGAGGCTGCATCTAATGGAAAGAGCTTCTGTTGACTCGTGCTCATATATTTTTATTCATTGAAATGAGTTTATTATTATACTCTACAGGATAGATCCTTAAAAACACATGGCTATATCCTTGGACTGCATGAGCCAAATGGCCAAAGGATAATCACAATTATATGATATCATTATCCATTTATTTTAGGGCCAACATGTTTGTATTACACTTTCACATTTTAATGAAGAGCGCTGCTCTCACCTGCATGTTTTGCTACATTCCTGCTAAGATTCAAATCATTGCACCAAAATAAGATCAGAATTCTTCACAGTCAATCTCCTAGAAACAAGATCTAAATTAAATTGTACCAAAACCTTTTACACAAAATTAAAATCAACACAATGTGACTTTCACCTTGTCTGGATGGATTTAGTGACACACTGTAACAGCATCACTGTTATGAGTGTCTGAGCTGATGCTGGGTATAGACAGGGACTGCTAACTTTAGCCATTATTCTTCTTGGTCTTCTTGTATTCATCGTTTTGTGATGTCTTTTCACGTGGTTGAACAAGTTTTTTTTTTTTTTTTTTTTTTTTTTGCAGAGCAGACAAGTCTCATGTGCTCTTTTCATTTGTTTTGTGCTACACATCACTTGCCTGCATCCTAAATACTTCCAAATGATGGATGAAAATTTGTTTGGAGGTAGTAGCTCTTCACCTTCTCCAGACATTTGATTTACATTCTTGCCCATCTGATCTCTGTTTGTTTTCTGCTATTAATTACTCTTCTACTCTGGACTGCAGCCGCAGACATCCAGAAATATTTTGTGCAGCCAAATATCCTGACAATGACTTGCAGAAATATGACAGACACTTTGGTTCTATAGTCATGATTTGATGAACACTTAAACAGTTAGTCTTTAGATACCATTGTTCATGGCATGACGCTGTCAGCCAGGTGGTGATTTGATGCATCTGACAATGGCAGAGGTGATATGTATAGTTTCCATGTTGCTGCTGACTGTAACCATGCTGTTGTCTGTAATGCAGCGGAGCCCCAGAGATCATCAACAAGAAGCAGAGAAAGCTGCTCTGCTGCTCGACAACCCCCCAAACTCTCTCTCACAATGATAAACAGTGCTAAACAACAGAGAGCCACTTTAATTATTCATGGGTTACAAGTCATTTGTTAGTCATTATTGAATATTTGATTATGTAAGCTGTTTCAAAATGTTTAACTGGGGGATGATAAATATCACCAAGATGTTTAAAAAAAAACGACTTGAGACAAATTTGCAAATTAGCTTTGATTTGATCCATTGAGCTGGAGATGTGAGCTAGCCTGTAAATACAGAGAGATTTGTCAGATATTGTTTCATGAAATCCTCCTTTGTTTTGGAGAGAGATCAAGTTTATAGAGTCATGAAGAATGAATTATGAGTAAAGCTGTAATGAGAACATAACTGTGACAGCCTGAATCCAATTATTTATCTATTGCTTTTTGTGTCATCAAGTTAGCCTGGTATTCAGATGCATGCAGCAATACTCTTGCTGGCAGTCTTATTTAGTCTAGACTGAATCTGTTCTGTTTTCATTAACCATGACTGCACTAATAGAGCTGATTTGGCTGATCTCAGGGAGCTGAGAGTTGATTCAATTAGCTTCTTTTGTCTCCCACTGGAGCACACCACCTAGAACAGCGTATACACTCTGACCAGGCATATTGGATTCACTTTAACGCTGCTCTGATGCTGGCAGGCAGCCTGGATGGAGTGAAGTACTTGATGGGGAGGAGGAGAGAGGGAGACAGGGCCAGAGTGTGGGAGACAGTATGAGAGAGTAAACATGATGGAGAGACAGACTGAAGTGCAGAAATAGAGAAACAAGTTGAGGTGAATTGTTTCATTTTACATTTGAAATTAGATATCAGCAGTAAGTGAAGCTCTCCAGAGCTCTTCTATTGTTCTATTGTTGTTCTATAAGTTACTCTGTGTTTCACTGCTTTGCGCCAAACATGCACTGTTTAATGAATCAGAGGCTGAAGGCAATGACTGAATGCATCGTTGTGAGATTAATTGTGACACTGCTGATGTTTTGCCACAGAACAGATGGTGAGAAATCATCCATCTCACCAGCGTCCCGACTTCATGATGACTTTGTGCTTCTCTTTATTCTGTTCTCTCTCCTTTCTTCGCCTACGCGTCTTCTTTTTATTCAGCTCATGAAAAGTTTGTTTCCTGTCCTGAATTTTAAGGTGCTGCTGAAATATTTCTTCTCAGACTTTGGGTTGATTGATTTTTTTTTTCTTGGTAATACTGTGAATTCTTTCACATGGTAGAAATTACTGCCCACTGTTGAGTTATCTTGCCATCCTGATCCTGAAAACTTCCCCACAAAGTTAAACCCAGAGACTTCAATGTTCATGTGTAAACAACAGGTGACTGCAGTCACATAATGATCAGTCAGTGAACTGTGCTGTCTGCTGATGTCTCATGACTGAGATCCATCAAAAATGATGAGAGGATGATAGATGGAGATTCTGTTGGTCACTCAGAGCTTCTGACAGCTGAGATTCGTCAGCTGCTTCTGCTTCCTCCTTCTAGCTATTTCTGTCTTCTCCGCATTCCACAGCACAGCTAACACACACCTATACACTGTGTGTGACTGCAGTGATGTGAGCTAATGGGAGCTCTGTGGGGAAGACAATCTCCAACAGTTTTCCTAGAATAACCCAATCAGATCCCTTTGACTCTCTTACATTTCTGGTTGTTACATATTTCATAGATGAGAACTTGACAGTTTGTTTGCACACACACACACACACACACACACACACACACACACACACACACACACACACACACACAGATCAGATTCAACATGTATTTTAACCACTCTTTAGTCCTCTGAGCTGAGGAGCTAAGTGATATTTAATGGCATGTTTTCATTTTAACATCCCTGTGTGGGGGATCAAGGTGTCCTTCTTCTCTTCTTTTCTCTGGCTGCAGCTTTAAACCGGTGAAGTGCTGTATAGATTGTGCTTCAGTGAGTCAGAGACATCTTTTAGCCGTCAGGGATTCAGCTAAACCTCTGAAGGCCTTTGACAGTATAAAGATGTCACTGAGGGAGGCTTACTTTCTTCTCATAGTCTGAAAGAAGTTGAATCTGGATGTGGTGCTACATGAAATATTTTTTCAGAGATTATCACCTCCAATATAGAAACACAATGATTTATAATGTCCTATTATTATTTGTCTCTTCATGAAATAATCCTTTCATTGCTCCCCTGAATCATCTGAGTGCATGTTTTCTTTCTCTGTCAGTAGATTGACACTCTCAGCTTTACTAAACACAGTGACAGTCTCCTTAAAATATGTTTCTGTCCACCAACTGAACCCGAGCTGGAGCTCTCTGTTTTTGACTGAACTGAAAGTTTACTCTTCAAAGAGCTGCTTTAAAGCTCTGATCTACATGTTTGTCTGTTCATCAGGGTACCGGAGACTCCTTCTAGTGATGGTTACACTTAATTAGGACAAATCGCACAATGTAACTTTAATTAGTAGCTGCTCTGCACATTTCCTTCACAGTGTGAGAGAGAGATACTGAGGAAGAGAAAGATGATGAGGACAAATTATCTTCAGTATTTTTTTGTTTCTCACATTTTAATCTTCTTTTAATGAATGAGTTGATCACAGAGTCCTAATGTGATCATGTGACAACACTGTTGCAGAAAAATCATGACACCCAAAAATACTCACGTCACATTTCAGTAACAGCCTGATCTGGACCCCTTTCAATCATTTAACATCTGTGTGTGTGAGTGTGTCTATCACAGTCCTAAAGAGGCAAAAATGTGTGTAACATTATCAACATCACAGCTGAACCCACAAGGCAGTGGTACTGATACAGAGAGTCTGAAATCTGATCCTAAACTGCACTGTTAAGGCAGCACATTATTTAGATCCACAGGCCTGATCAACATGAAGGTCCAGGTAAAATATTCTGTATGAGGAGGCTGAGAGCACGAGCAAGTGAGCTTTACATTGATATCTACATTTCATTCATAAATGCGCAGCAGTAACAGAGGCTGTAGAGCAGCAACATAAAAACAAGAGGAAGTCAATGTATAAGAAGACAGAGAAAAACAGTGGAACTGAAAGATGTCAAAGACAGGAATAGCTATGAGTCGAGCAAATTACGTTTATATGTTGAGGTGACGTAGAACCAGAAGTATTCAGAATAGAGAAACGCAACAGTAAAGGAAAGTAGAAAACACTCAAGACACACACTGGACAGGAAAACAAACAGATGAAAGAGAGGTTTGGATAAAAGAAAATGTTCCAGTAATTTGGAGAAATTGCTGCAAAGAAACCACGAGAGAAAAATAAAAACTGGAGAGATGCTGAGCTGATGAGTGGAAACACATTCCCATGACGTGAAGAAGCTCATACTGTGCAAACAATATTTCCTGGAGTTGCAGCATCATAGCATCATGAATTCATACAACCACCACAACCACTGAGAAAATAAAGAGGCGCTCAGTCTCTGTGTTCACTTGTGAAGTAACTCAGCACAAGGACAATTATGATTTTGAAAATGTTTAGAAGTCAGTGTGCAGTGGAAAACATCTACTACATCCAGGCACCTTAACACAGGTTCCCAGTTCCACACGGTCTTCTCTGATTCATTGTGATATACATTTAGTAGGAGCAGCTCACTCAGAGACTTTGATAATAAACAGACTGCATATGCGACGTCTGAGTGAAGGAATGACTGTAGGTCATTTAGTTTGTTTCCAGTTGGATCTCATTCAGCACTCTGACTGAAGGCAGAGACACAGAGAGCTGTTTAGAGGTCACATTTTAGATTCATCAGCTGCTTCTGCTTCCTAAATACACACCTAAATAATGTGTGTTACTGCATGTTTGCAGCACTGAGTCATACTTCTTGTCTACTAGAAGGTTAATGGTGTGCTCATATCATGACTATGTCCTGTATTTAAAACATCCATTTTCACTGCTAAGAGACTAAACAGTGCGTTGGATGTTCAGTATATCTGACAAAACGGTGCACAGATGATTAAATCATGAATGAATTTAAAGTTTTGAAAATGGAACCAAAAGCTTGAGGTCATAAAACACAGCTGTTTGAGCAGAATAAAAAATATCGGAGTGTATTTCCAACTTGAAAACTAAAACTTTATGTCAGCAAAACTGTTTCTGTGTATATTTTATTTAGAGATCTACTCTTCAAAAACAAAGAGCAGAAAGTCACTGTGGTCCACTGTCTGACACTGATGATCATGTTTTTTAGAAACTGTAATAAAGATGTTGACATGGATCATCGTTTGCTCTCCTCTGGAGCCTGTTGAACAAAGTTTAGTGTAGAATTAAAAGCTAACATCAGCCGACAGGATCCTGTTCTTCATGCATAAATCACTGAATTAACTTGATGAACTTGTTTTTCTCACATTTCTATCACTGACACACTGGCTGACTTCACACAGCATGGAGACACAAAGATGGAGGCCTGTGAGGTTTAGAGAATCACTCCCTCGCTCTCACACTCTCTCTTCTTCTTACTAACATGACAGAAATGATTCCCTCTTGCCTCGTTGTTCTCTTCTCTCAGGATGTGATTTTCAACCAGCCCTCATCAAAGCTGCTTCAAATACAGTCCAATCAGAAAGAGGGTTTAGAGCTCTGCTGGTTTTACTGGTTCTCAGAGGAAATTGATGGGAGGTTGATGTAACTGCACTGACTTTCTCTGCTCCTACAGTACATGTCACTGTACCCCCTCCTGTAGCTGGATCTCCTGGCTTTGTAATCTTGACCTTGATGGTGATTGTTATACTGTCTACTTAGTGTGTGTGTGTGTGTGTGTGTGTGTGTACGGCAGCTAATGAAGTGAGTCTTTGCTTCACTGAGATCTTAGATTAGCTGCTTGTGTTGTATGTTTGAGTCAGTGTGTGATCGTCTGTGGGAATCCCTCTTTCTCCTCATTAGGTTTCCCTCCATGCAACATGGATACATTGGCTTTGGAGCCCCCCCACACACACATATGATGCACACATATGTATTAAAGTCAGTGCAGGAGTTGTATTCTGGATTTGTTTCTGTGTGGAAAGGGATTGAGTGTGTAGGAAGACAGGAGCCCACGAGTAGAGATCTATTGTGTAATGACATCAGGGAAGTGCTTTGAATGTATTCACCAAACACTTTTATGAAGATCTCTGAAGCAGCACAATATCACACAGAATAAAAACAGAGAGATGAAATCAAAGCATCAAATTGTCTCTGGAATAAACTTGTTCATCTGATCAGAGCTTGTCTCAAGATTTTACCAAAGACTGAAATACAACCTCCAGACTTTCAAGACATCTGACATCTGTACAGCTTAATTGGTTAATGTTTGTTTGATTTCATGGAAATGTTGGATGTTGGATTTTGATGTTGAAATAATGTGGAGTAAATGTATGTATGACATGAACATATTATCGAATGATACAGCTGTGTGTCGGGACTTAAGGCTGATGGTGAATACATGAACTACAGATGAGAGGTAATTATAAGGAAGGATTTCATTTTACCCTGACTCTGGTTTCTGTTCACTGACACCTGGAGAAATGAAGTCTTACACTGAGTTAGTGGAATTGTACATATATTGAAAGAGCTTTCCACCAGATACCAGATATTCTCTTAGTTGACAGTGAATTACAGTTTGACTCAGAGCAGATCGAGCTGAGAACAAGCTCTCTAAGTGGTGTAAAGCTGGAGAATTTCCCCTAAACTACTGTGCAGCCAGCTGCTTCACAGTTACAGCTTGGATTACATTTCAGAGAAAGCAGGCAGGCGTTTAAGAGGCAGGGTCTCCAAAGATGTGCAGCAGAGCTGGAGAGAGAGGAGCAGAATCAAAGCCTATGTCAGCTGTGTGTCAGAGTGTAGACGTTTGAATCTGGTTATTTTTTCACTAGTTCTCTGGAAGTGACAAACATCTGTAACATCTGTATCGTTTTAGTTGTGAGGATTGTGAACATGACCGACAGCGAACATTCATAAATATTCCATTTAGCTCCATAATTAAGGAGCAGTGCTGTGCCATCCATATTATCCTGCCTTCCTGAGGGAAGAAGCAGGCAGAGAATAATGCCCCAGGAAATAAACCTAAGGAAAAAAACATGACCTGAAGCTGAGAATAAGCCTGGTAGCATTAATGATTTATTGTATATGGCTAATCTATTTTAGATTTGTCTTTTCTAACCTGGTTTGTTCACAGACACATCTGTATTATCGAATGTCTACACATAAAAGAGATATTTAAACAGTCTGACATAATTAACTTGTGTGTTTGTCTCAAACCAAAAATGATTTCTGTCACTGATGTAATTTGTATATTTTATCATGACTTTTTCTTTTTGGGTTTATATAGTTTATTCAATTTGAAGCAAAGCTGGCGTCATGTTGATAATAAGCTTCCACCAAATCCACTCTGTGTCCAGCAGGAGACCATAACTGTGAGAGTAACTCACACACTAACAGCAAATTAAAGTGACAATGTCACACAGCTTTGGCTCTGCCTTTCACTGTGCAGATGTTTTACAGGTTCTTAGTTTCACGTCAGACTGAGTCTGTCTGTAAGATCTGTCTTCACTTTGTGAGGAGAGTGCAGAGGGAATATAGAAAATATCTCAACAATTTTTGCGTGTATAGTTTAAATCTCTCAGTTTTTACTGACTTGCATGATTCTCGTCTGTCGTTCTTAGTTGTTGAAGTTATGACCTGCTATGTTAATGGAGACAAAATATGCTCTTCCATAAGAAACCTTTCTTTTCAGTCTCCATGGTGATAATTAAATGTTATCCCATCTAATCTTAATTCAAATATCGGCTTTACTGCCTCTGTCTGTTTGCTAACAGCTCCGTCTTTCATCTCACACTAACGTGATGTTAAACTTGTGACTATAAATCAATGTTGTCTCAGTTCAGTCCATTGAGCCTCCATGGCTCAGTGAGCATGTGGCTTTGAGTGAACGGTTGTTGGACTAATTTGATCTGAAGACTGCCAGTAAATGTTTCAAGATCTGAAACGTAAAGATTGATTCATTTTCCAATCTGTCAATATTCAAAGACAGATGTGATGGATATTTAACTAAACTAACAGGACACAATAATGACACAGACTCCCAAGCAACCAACAGCCCCTAAATGCACCTCTCTCTGTGCTAAACATCTTTCATACAGTTTCGTTCATCGTTCACTGTATCAAAGAAATTACCAAACATCTCGTCACCATTTGTAAAATATGTCACGAAATCTGTTTCAGTCCTCTGCCCTCTGTGATAGAGCAGAGGACTGCTCAGAGAGAGCAAGGTCAACTGTTTCTCCTGTTTCTCCTCCTGCTCTGTCCCATCCTTCCCTTTTTTGTCCTCTCTCTCTTCTTCATGGGTTCATGAAGGTTGTCCAGGCTGAGTGAGGTGACCGACTCGTGGGCTGATTTGTTACCTTTAGAGTTCACAGAGAAAGACACAAAGACAGATAAAGAAAGAGAAACTGTTGAATGTGAAGGAGAGAAATAGATTTTAATGTTCCTCTCGAACAAGAGCCACATATACTCACTCTTTCTCTCTCCTGTTCTCACCACAGAGTTTTAAAATTAACCTTGATAAGCAGTGGCAGTTATTTAAATGATAATTCAGCAAAGAAACACATCAGAGTACCCACAGCTGAGAGTGGAAATGAGATATTCTGTGCGTATGTGTGTGTGTAAGTGTCTGAATGTGTCGACATAAGCTTTAAATATCTGTGTATATGTGCAGACTCATCTCTCCTGTCTGTCAGGCTCTCAGCAGCATGTTAGACATTTAATGAGGTACTTTTGTGAGTTATATCTTCTTGTAATATAGTAAAAATTATATTCTACCTTTTTACTGCAGATTGCTGTGAAGAAGTGGAAGATCAGCTGGTAGTTTAGAGTGAACTATTACTAAACCTGTTAAACCTGATCTCACACAGTAGAGCTTGATAGAAACATTGAGCAGTGTCGATGATTCAAGGTCAGTTTGGGTTACAGTCAGACAGACAGAGCATGATTTGATGATTTGATGAACAGGTGCATCACGTGACTACATTTGTGTGTTTTTGTGTGTGTGTCATCCCCCTGTCTCAGCATCCATGAATGATCATGTATGAGTAGCACAGAAACAATCAGTCGATTAATCGATGAATCAGTCAATATAAAATCCAAACAGTCTCCACTTCCTGTTTCTCAGCGGTGTGGACTTGCTGCTTTTCTTTGTCTCATGTGAGGAGCTGTCTGTGGTGCTGAACTACTCCATTTTCATCTTTGTGATTTCTGGAGAACATTTTCACTTTGGCTTTCACTCACAATTTACCAGTTCATTATAAACAAGTGACTTCCAACCACAACCTCCTTTTTGAGTGCAGTACTTTTCCTTCTTCAGTTTGTCTTTTGATTTGTTTTATTGAAGTGAGGAATCTCCCCCACATACATACTTATATTTAAACTGTACTGTGGTGGGCAAAAAGTACTACATACGGTATTATTATACTTAACTATTAAGTTGCTCATTTTTTTATGGTGGTAGTATTCTGAACTATATTGTATGACGATCACAGATGCACAGTGTTTCCACTAATGGTAACCATAAAGGACATCAGACCACACTGTGAGGCAGGCAGCATCATTTCTCAGCTGTCTTATCTAAATATTACAGGACTGAGTGTGTGTCTGTGAGTAAATCACTGAGATTAACAAACGTGCACATGAGGTGTGTAACACCTTTAGAGGGCTGACATCCCACAACAGCTAAAGGGATAAAGACTACTACACTCATCTCCATGTACGATTATCTCGAGCTTCCTGCATTGATCAATAAGTTCTGAGGCACAGATTGATTTCACTGCCAGATAATCAGCAAACTAATGAGACCCTTGATATGACTGCCTGAAATGTTCCACTCAGCAGAGACTGAACAGCTTCAGCTACAGTTATAGTGAGATCTAAAAACAGTTCAGTCTGTCAGCCCGCTAACAAATGAAGTCAACATTGTGAAAAGTGGAAAAAAACTGACCTCAAAACAGTTTCAGTGAATCCAAAACACACATTTGTCACCAGTGCTGGACATTATCTCTGTCAGGATGCCCGTCAGCTGGAGCATCCTAACAGAGATAATGTCAGAGGGGTGGCCATGCTCACTGCTCTTTACTGTTTGATGCTTATCTAAAGCAGGGCACTGTGGCCACCCATCAGGACTACAAATACCATCAGCTTCCAGCCATTTGATCAACTGTATCTGTCAAGTCCTGCATCATGTGACCATAGCTGCTGACTTTCTAATAGGTGGAAACATCAGACACAGTGACAGGTCTGTAGAAACTCTCCACAGGTAGTTTGGCATCAAGGTCTGTTTTAATGCTGCGTCATGCTGACAGTGTCAGGAGAGCCTCCAGGAGTGGATGTGACCCACAAAGAGGTGAAGAGAGACACAGCAGGCAGGAGGCCAAGAGAGAGAGAGCAACACATACAATCCAGTGCCAGAGACACACACTGCCACATTGCCAGAGGTTACTCAGCTGGCTGCCATAAAGATTTCCACTGTTGAAGCAACAGACTGACATTAACAGCCTGTAGCCATGGCAAAGGACAAGGAGCAGTCTGTTACAGCAGGAGAGGACAGGATGGGAACAGTGAGGGAGCAAAGAGCCATAATCTGTCCCAAAGGTGAGATACAAGACTGGCACAGGTAGAGATGGAGGCTTAAAATGACAACCTGGCACTGTGGATCTGACTCAGTCCCAGAGGAGAGAGACTGACTAGACAAGGAAGAGAGAGAGAGAGAGAGTCGGCCACATGGCGATACAGGATGTTTTATTCAGCACTTTGCACAGTTTGAGAAGAACAATTGAAGTTCCGATCAGGTCAGCACACATGGCAGCACTTTAACTCTGTTAACTTCTCATCCTGAAGGAAACTTTCAGAAACAACAAGTTCATGTGTAAAAAAAACAAAAAACAGAATTGATTGATTGATTGATTGGGGTGGAGCAGAATGAAGAGCAGCAGCCTCCAGCAGTAGAGGAAAGAGACAAACATGAGGTGTCAGTAAAGTCATAAATGTCATGGTGAGAGCCCTGTGTGTTTCAGCAGTGGTGATGAGGCTTCATATGAAGCTTCAGGTGCGTCTCGTCCTCCCCTTCCAGCTGTAACTCTGCCTGCATGCTCTGCTTTGTCCCATGAGGCTTCACTGTCACCTTCACTATCAGCTAATATTTGTTATTCTGGTTTTGTTCTGCATAATTTTCACCAGCAGAAACTCCGGAGTGAAACTCCCTCATACCTCACCAATAAATATTTATGAAGACATTTCAATAATGTGATTTTGTTTTGACAAAATATTATTTGGACAGTAGAATGGTGGAGTTAGGAGGTGCAGACGAGGTGGAGTACTGTTTGGACCGCACACGTTTGTTTTGGCTTCTTGTAAAGTCCGAACTGAGATGGATGATTAAACTACAGTTATCTACAGCTGACCTCAGTCAGGACAACTAAACATGGTAAACTGTTTAGTGCAGCATTCGCTCAGTAAACAGAAACGGGTCACTCTTTATCTGTTATGAGCTCAGACATCAGAAATCTGTTGTTCAAGTGAGCTGAAAGGGAAATCTGATGTGTGTACAGATTTACAGATTTCAGGATCTTTGAGCAGAGCATCAGGTACAACAGCAACATTTCTCATGTTAGTTAGTTAGTTAGTTAGTTGGAGATGTGATGAGATGATGGGAGACACAGAGGCTGGGAGAAGGGCATAAATGTGAGGAAGAGATTTAAAATACAAGCAGGTGAAAAAGAGATTTTTTTTGTCACTTATTTAATTCAGTCAGAACAATTCTCAGTTCCTGTTTCCATGGCAACGGGCAAATATCTCAGGTCATTGGTCTTTTTATCCTGTTCAGTTATTGAAAAAATAAAATGAAATGGTTTTAGACGAGGTTAAATATGAAAAACATTTTTTTTGTCTGCACAAAGTGTGAGCTTGGATTTGTCATGAATTTTGTCAACTCTAAACAGCACAATCTGTTTTTATTGAACGTGGTGATATATTTCACATTTCTTCACTGCATGAAAGGTGAGCATCTGTGTCACTGGAACTTTTATTGTGAATATATTTAGAAGACAACAAAAGCACTTAGATAAACTCACCTGGTACCTTTTCACTGTTCTTGTGCATTAAGTTTGTTACTTGTGGTCAGTAGTGTCTAAAATAACAGGGATTGTGCCTCAGTGACAGAAACTGATAAAAACTGCTGAGCAGAAAAGTGTTTGCTCTGGGTTTGGGTTCATTGGACTTTCTGAATTCATTTCTTTTTAGTTTTGTGCTCATGCAGATTCCTTGAAAGTCTCTGCCTGCCAGCTGTTCCTGTTCTGCAAGCCTCGCACTTTGTGTAGACAAACACAGTATGCATAATTTCTGCAATAAAGAGAGACATTTGGTAGATAGTGTTCTCATGAGGAAAGCACACATACTGAATGTGGTGAATAATTTGAATTATAACGTGACTGGATAACACTCAGACACTGTCACCCAGTACATCCACTCATTGGAATTGCAATGAAATCTGGTTTGACCAATAAAAAAAGATTGTGCTTGTAGGAGGGAAGCTGTGTTTGCACTGAAAGGTGTCAGTCAGAGCAGACACTCTGTGCCTGTCGCTCTGCAGGAGAAGCAGCAAACAAAGAGACAAGTCTGGCCATCAGCCTCTTGTGTATCCACTGCAGTGTGAAATGCTGCTACGCTTGGCTCCATCTCTTCAGGTCTGATGGTCCTTTATATTCAGCAGCTCCTCAGATATGAGCTGGGCTGTGAGCCACATGATGATAACCAGCAAAGGAGAGGCCAGCTGGGAGAAGGAGAGAGATAAAAAGGATGGTTATTATGTGTGTGCATTACAGTTATCGTTCATTTGAAAGGTCTGGACTGCTTGTGAATTTTGGTCATGCATGCTGTTGTGTTCGGACATTAACCATCAGGCTGAAACACGGGAGCAGGTTGGACTTTTACAGCCGGTTGCTAAATCACAGATACATGAACTTTTTATGTTTTTAGTTGAATGTCTGGTGTGGAGAGTGTGTAATGGACAGCATGAAGTCCAGCAGCACTGTTCATCCCGAATCAGCATCATGCTGAGCTGCTGAATATCTGAGTGTGTCTGTGTGGAGAACTGTCATCTTTCCTCATCAGATGAATCTTTCTCGCTGTAAACAGTAATCATTTGTGGCTTGGAGCTCTGGTTGTTCTCAGCAGGGCAGATCTGCTGGTGTGACTGTGATCATGCTGCATAAAAACTTCCTACTGGGAGTTCTGTGAGGGTACAAAGCAGATCAACAGTGCTTCATCAGCCAGGATGCAGGATAAATGAAGAGGATGGCGATCAAATGGAACATGCAGTGACAAGTGCTGGAATTTATTCCGTAATGATAAAACCTCAGATAAAACATGAAAGGGACGATCCCTGAGAAGGAGACACAAAAAGACAAAGACCCTGTATCATCTTCTTCTTTAATGAAGGAAGTTCAGTTTTCTCAGTGGAGATTCATCTCAGTGAAACTTTGTTTCTCTCCTCTGTTGTGCATGGTGGCACACAACCGATCAGGTCAGTGTGTTTGACAGTGAGAGAGTGAGAAATGGAAAATGGCTGGTGAGGCTGGCTGAGAAATGGCTGAGAAATCAGCTCCTCTTCAGAGCAAATGTGAGATAAAATGAAGCAACATTGTGTTGATGTTGTTCTGCTTGAGTGACTCAGGAAGAGTTTGACTTTCAGTCAGCCGGTAGACAGACTAGATCTTCATATTCTCACAAACACACACACGCACACACACACACAAAGAATAAGAAATGGCTTTTTTCATCACTTGAAAATGGCTTGTTTCACACTGAGGACAGACAAACATTATTGAATATACCGTATCATCAGAGCTAAAGTCAGGTTTTGTCTCTGGGTGTTACTCGGCTGTGGTTTTCTAGTTTAAAATGTATTCATTCATTTAATGAGTCTCTTGGCCAGTAGGAGGATTTTCACTTACTTGCTGTATCTACATTTTTATTTCCCTGTATGAATGTATTTACAAGGCAATATAGTGACAGGATGTTTTTTCAGATGTTTGTAAAGAAGATTTTACAGGATGCTGTTGCCACGCTGCAAAGTGATCGCAGTTGTAAGCAAGTTGTTGTTGTACTCATATATATCAGGGCTCGAGACTGTAGAGCAGGATGATGATGATGACGATGATGATGATGAGTAATGAGTTAAGTGTTGGATCATTTCATAGTCAAACATTTCTTCACACTGATGCCGTGTTTCCTTTGCTGTGATATGATTCGTCTCCTCACACGAGCCGCAGCTGTCAGTCAGATGAGACAATCTTTGAGCTGAGTGATCCAACCAAGGAACACACACACACACACCCTGCTGTTACTTCAGCAGCATGGAGTCAGTTTCAGAGCTGTGTGTGATTGTTAAACTTTTTTCATACCGAATGATTCTCTGTCTCCACTGGAATTCCGTCACTGTCTGACAGTCCAGTGGAGAAATGGTGTGTTTGTGTGTCTGCGTCCCTGAACATGAAAATTAGATTATTTGACACTCAGTTACTTTCAAGACTTTCTCAGTTAAGAAATGTTTCCTGTGTTATCAGTTAGTTTGACAGGAAAGTGTAGGAGCATCATGTAAACAGGGTAACAGACAAACTGTGTAATCCATTTTAATGAGTAGTGACTTGAGCATGAACAGCAGTTAACTTTAAAATGTCCAATATTCAGTTCATAAAATCAAAGAAGTCACTTCAGTTCAGCATTAATATGATCAACTTGTCAGACAAGAACAGAGACTGTGGTCAATTAGAGTTCATGCTGCTTTCAATAATTCACAACATTCACCAGGCAAGATTTTCAAAGGAGGGAAAAAAATATATCAAAATGTCCAAAGAAACCTCTCTGAATGAATCTGCATCTCTTTGTCAAAGCGAAACCTTCATCTGGCAGCATTAACAGGAAGTATCTTCTCGTACCTTTTAGTCCAAAACCAAAATGTTTAAAGGACATTTTAATGGGGACGATCCATTAGTCAGATCTGTGATGTGCTGAGATTTGAAATGTTTGAACAGTCAAACACATGAACTCATGACTGAATCGCTTACTCTTTTTAATTTCACACTAGAGTTTGGGATGAATATAACAAAGCACTTCTATGTAAATGAATCTTATGTGGGCCAGAACCCTGCAGTCCTCAGTTTAGATGAAGACCACGTCCTCACATGATGTGAACTTTGTGACACTGTGAAGTCAGTGTGTGTTCTCTTGGTCAGCCAGAGGGTTGATGTGTGTCTCCTCAGTGTCCGGTCCTTCATCCTGTCCTCATATATTTCCATGTTCTTTTCTAGTTGATCCAAAGCTGGACAGCCAGAGGGCTGGAGCTGCTCTCTTGTGTCCTATCAGTGGTTGGACCTCACCTCCTCTGTCTTTTCCCCACCTGACTTCACAGACGATACAGAAACTAACCTCCATATTCTGTCCTTCAAACCAGGACAAAACTTGACCTCTTTTTCAGTCATGTCATTGTCACTGTCCTGCTGTCTGCTTTGACTGATGAAGGGAGCTTTAAATAGGATCCATCACAGCTGTGTGGTTATATTTTAATGAACATGTTCAGAACTGTCATGAATCATTGATTCTCCTAACTCGTCCAGATGAGACATTTGTTATGTAAAAGATGTTTTTCCTTGTTTGAACTGGAACCATTCATCCTGTTTTATTTACAGTGTTAACCAACTGTTTGGACATGTAATTATGTGCTGATGAGGTGATTGTGCAGCAGGTTATAGCATGGAGAGCTCTGTGTTTCCAGTCAAGCATCAAGGAGACAAAGTCAAGTCAAAGTTAATGATGGCTGATGACACCATCAGTGTGTACTTGATGCAGACGGTTTAGCTCAATTGTTTCAGACACACGGACACTGTGACTGTGTGTTGATGAGTTGTTTCCTCTTTGGAAGTGTTTCCTCTCTTCACCTGCTGTGCACACACTCCAAACAGCAGAGCAGAAGATAAAAGCATCAGTGTGCCTCACATCTGGACAGTGCTGGATATGGTTACTACAGATGTTGAATCTATCACATCAGCAGCTAAATCCACCTATCCTCCTTTCACAGACTTGTGTTTAGTAATCCCTGCATGGTTTCACACTTAGGATTATAGAGGTGTGTGACTGATCCAGATGGAGAGGATACAGAAATAATGTTTACATGGTCAGGAGAAGAGCAATGAACGAGCTAACAAGCCTGCAGAGACTTAACATGAGAATCCTCCAGAAAACAGCTGAATCATACAGGACGTGTGTCAGTGACCCTGTGGAGCTCATTGCGGATACATTTAATAACCAACAAAAGTAACGTGTCAAACATCAGATATTCTCAGGTGTTAGCAGTTTTTGAATCCAGTGTTAGAAGTTATTTTGAACCAGGAGCCTTTCATCGTGGGTCGCCCAGGGATGTTGTACTCTGCGGCCATGAACTGCTGTGAGTGATTTAGTGTCTTTTCTGTATAGATACAGGACAGACTGTCTGTTTGACTGTCATAACAACCAAAAAAACACACATGGTGGGATGTTTCAAATGATCATGAATCATTTTGTCATTATGTTCTGTTGACAAAACCATTATGACACTTAAATGTTTGTCAGTCTGCTGTGTGAATGTCAGCCATTCTTCACTTTAAACAATATTCACTTTTTCCACCTGCAGGATGCTGATTCATTTATTAGTACTTTATTGTGTCTCTGCAGAATATTTCATTAAATCAAAGATGTTTCAATCACCAGCAGTTTTGTTATCAAGTTAAATTAAACGAATTAGCAGCATTATAATTGAAATTATATATTATGCTGCAGATTCATGGAAGAAAGCAGTATGAATATCAATGAGGAGGCTGTGTAATGAATATTCACATCACAGCAGCATTGCTCTGAATGAATGATGATGTCATTCTTTTCATGGCACTTTATCAGAGATGATGTCACCAACATCCTCCCTCTCTTGTAGCTCTGATAGATGTCTAACCATGACAGTGCATAGTGTGGATCTGAAGCTCCACAGTAGAAACATTTTAACTGCACTTGATACTGACACTTCAGAGTCACAGAGTGGAGTCAGGTCTCCGGTATCTCTTCACACTTCAGAGACTGGGTTTAATTTGTTGTCTGTGAGAGTGTGTGCATGTGTGTGTGAAAGGTTAACAGATGACCTTTATTCAGCATTAAACCTGATAGAACAGCACAGCCCTGACTGGCCTCTGGGAGCCTCAGCTGATGTGAACTGAAACTAAATGAAGTTTCATCTGGAATCAGAAACAGAGAAGTCCACTGTTACAGTTCATCAGCTGGATGATGGAGCGATTCATAAACTCTGAATGCTACAGGAAATGAATGAAACAGCAGTTGTTAAAATTGACTAGATTTCTGCCTTCTCTGTTTGACCATGCTGAGAAGAACAAACATGGGGTCAACAGATGAAGATAAAACTTTAATGATCCTCCAGGGGAAAGTTAATGAAAAGGTCATGTGTCTTGAGTTTCAGAGTGTTGTCTACAGAGCAGCCACCTCCTGAGCTGTAAGACTGGCTGCTTGCCTCCATCGTGAGTCTTTGTCCTCTCTCATTGTTTTTTTTTTTCTTTTTTTTTTTTTTTAACTTATTCAGGACAGGCTATGAGCAGGTGAAGCCTGACTGTTCAGGGACAAAATAAATGGCCCCTGAATAACACAGCTATTGTCTTTCTTCTTGTAGGCTCTTGTTCACTTCATCTAGCTGCTGAAAGTGTCTCTGTATTCCTAAAGGTGTTGTTGAAGGTATGCTTGTTTCACCTTTCTTCCTCGGCTTTCGTCAGCCTGCTGTGGTGTTCATATTCCTTTAGATTGAGCACTGTAACGTTCAGCTGTGATCAAAGTTGTTGAAGTTGAACCATGAAGTCAAATTATTTAAACCAGATTTTAATGTGATATTCAGAGGAAAAGTCACTTGTTGCTGGAATGTAGAAGCAGGTTGCTGTGTCCAGTAGAAGCATTGTTAGCCTCATTGATGTTCACCTTATTTTTCAGTTTCATTTTCAGTTTGAGTTAATAATATGCTAATTCACAGCTCAGCACTTTAAACTGGTGAACCTGCTGCTTTTCTTCTCTTGTTGTTCCAGACGGCTGAACACAGAGTCTCATTAAATCCAATTATACTGATCATCATCTCTCCTCCTCCTCTCCTCATTTATGAATAGACACTGTTAATGTGTCTCTCTGCTTACAGCAGTAAGTTAATGGAAAGGCAGTGAGTTGAAACTTATCGTCTCATTTCTGTTAAGTCATGACTCTCTCCTGTTTTATTAGCACACTTGTTCTCATCTCATGAGATCATTTTTTTAAATCTGACATTATTAGTCAGATTTTAATCTTCCCTGTAGACTGAGTCTAACAACAACAAGAACACCCTTTAAACTGAACCAGTGAAGTGTTTTGACTCTTTCCATCTATCCTTTGATCGTCCATCAGTTCACTCATCTGTCTACCATCTACAGTCTGTCTATACTTCATGACAGTCACTGTCTTCTCATGTAGAGTCTTTAAAATATCTGATCTCTGTGGCTTTTCACTGAAATTCAGCTGCAGGCCTGATGTGATGGAGCCGCTGGGATGAATCAAGACAATGAAACCTGTAAATGGACCATTCATGAACCATCATCCAGTTTAAGTTAAGCAGAGGAATCATTACAGCCTCTTCATGTTCACTCTAAATGAAATAGTGCAGACACAATATTGACCCCAGCCGTGCTCTTTAACACCAGACACCTGCTGTGAGTTTGATGGAAATTATTTTCTCCAGCTTCTCACTACAGAGCATTGTTTACTCTTTGCAGCTGCACTGCATTGTTCACTTCTACAAGCTTCCTCCACCTAGAGGCCTGATTATCCAGTCTTTAATGCACTTTAGTCCACTTAAAGCTGGGAAACGCTCATGGTCTGCCAACTCATCAAGGGCTCTGTGTGTGTTCTGTGTTGGTTCTCCAAGCGCCTTCAAATGTCGTCATTTACCCTGAAACGTCATCATTTAAGTGATGAAAATGGTGACTGCTGGGGTGGTTGGTGGCGTAGTGGGTTAAGCAGCCGCCCCATGTGTAGAGGCTACAGTCCTCGCTGCAGCTGGCCCCGGTTCGACTCCCGCATCGGACGCCATTTACTGCGTGTCTCTCCCCCTCTCTCTGCCCCCTGCTTCCTGTCTATCTTCAGCTGTACTATCAATAAAAAGGCATAAAAAGGCCAAAAAAATAATCTTTAAAAAAAAGAAAATGGTGACTGCTGAGGCTTTTTGACTGTTATGAGTGCACCATCTCTGTACTTAATGTACACTGCATTTAGCCATAACTAACAGTGTGAATGCACTTATGTACTTAAAATACCTGAATAAATAAATAAGTGTAAGTACATGAATTGAAACACAGCATGTGTCTCTCTTTGTTAAAGGTCTGCTGATAAAGTGTTAATGTGAGATGTGTGTGTGGAAATGTTAATGTTCATCTATTGACGTGAGTGGAATAATTGGTCCCACAGAGATCAGAGTCGCATGAACCATTAATAAATTATAAACTGTCACTTTATGTAGTCTCTGTGATTTTCCTCACACACATAAAAGCCTATTACTGCACACTGTAACACTTTACATAGGAGAGTTTTACTACTGTACATGCATTTACATACCTAGAAAAAGAGTGAACTACTTACTAACGCTGACTTCCACTTTAAGTCCAAAACTGAAGATAGAGAATTTAACTGATAAATCTGTGATTATCTGAATGTCACAGCAGACAACATTAAAATCTGTTTTAATGTGTCTTGATGCTGTGACATTTGTATATGAATGAATATTCATGTAACCAAAAACATTATTATTGACTCCACAGTACAGAATTTATAGTTAGAATGTGTTTGTCCTCAGTCTCTGAACATCTTTAAATATGAACTTTCTTGTAGTTGATCTGTGAGAGGTCACTCTCTGGTCTGGTTGTGTGGGAACTTTTCCTCCACTTTGTCTTGTAATAGTGGTCAGCATGATGAATGGGCATGAAGAGGCGGCTGTGCCAAAGTGCACTGAACAGAGAGAAATACAGAGCTGCTATTGAAACAGTTATTATACAGTTATTATAAGTCAGGTTATTGAAAATCAATCAGAGGAGGACAGAATTAAAGGTAACATCATATCATGCAGTGAATAATGCAGCTCTGTCTCCACAGCAGTGAGCTGCTGCACTCTCTATCCATAGTGCTGACTGGGAGCAATGATCAGCTTACTGCATGTTGCCTCTCAAATGATTTGAATCAATATTTTTCAACATTCTCCAAATATAGAATACAATCTAACACACAATTCACGAGTAATTAACAGTTCGGGTGATTCCATTTTCCCTCTTAAAGATTCAGAGAACCAAAGTTGCTCCACTGACATTCAGAGAATTAAACAATAGACTTGGACTTAATTGAAACTGAAGAGAACTTGACTTCTGCTCCATCTAATTGGAGAATTTGACTAGACTAGTCTTAAGGTGTGATATAAAACAAGTGGTTTGGATAATGATGATTTACGCACACATCATTAACCTTCCTCCTGTGTTAGCTTTCTGTCACCACCCCCGGTGTTAGCGGGTCGGTTTCGACCCATGTCTTAAATCAGCTTTAAAATACACTAAAAACAATAACCATCATCATCCAATTTTAATAAACAACAATCAATCAAACAAATCAAACCAATAGAAATCAATTACCACTTCCAAAATTATTATAAAGCTAAATCAGAGTAAAAGTCTCTGTGTGCAAGAACATGTTTGTGCTCACGCTCTAATTATTGTTTTCTAATCTTATTTTTATAACTGGGTCGAAACCGACCCTAACACCATAGATGACACAATTTCAACCAGAGTATTTTATAATGTAGTGATTTTTTTTTTGTTTGTTTGTTTGTTTTGGTTAATTTTGTTGAAATCAAGGTTCTTGACAAAGTCAAGAAGACTTGAAGCCATAAACAAAGTTTAAATGATTCTTTTATGCATTTAATTGTCTCTAATGCATTTTGTCTTTGGGAAACACTGAATTTTTTTTTTTTTGTTCAGACATGATTCAAAACAGATTTTATAAACTGTCTGTGTATGTGTATGTTTTATAACGGTCAAGAAGTTCAGAGCAGGTCTGTGATGGTTTCATTGTTCGCTACATTTCCTGAATACTCAAACTGATCTGATATCAGCTGATGTCAGGACACAAATCATTTACATTTCATCTGCCTGACCGATGGCCTTTTTTATTTTTGACTCCAACATGAAACAAGACTTGATTTTTCTCAGAGAATCAGCGTCTTCTGTGACTCTGACAGCAAACTGTATTTTTCACTGTCTGAACGATTCATTCTGACCTTTAATTTGTTTATGCCCTTGTGTCTCTACTGACAGGTTTATTCTTCTTAAAATACAAATGAGCAGTGTGATGGAAACTGAAGCGGGATATAAATGAACTATAAGGCCTTGTGTTGAAGCTCTGCAGAGAAAAATGAACAGATAAATGAAACTGAAAAGAATCAAAGACGTCAAATATACAGTGGAAATCAAATGAACTGATTATGAGATGTGAGCAGCACAAGCTGTGACTGTAAATGCTGCTGATATTTGTCAGTGATACAATGATGAAACAAATAGTTTAATTTCTTTAACATGGCAATTTCAAGAAACTAATTTCTGATGTTGTTTGGCAGTTAATGTTGTAAATTCATGATGATCACTGTGATTCACAGCATCATTATCAGCAAACTGTACCTGTCCTGTCTGTCTCTAACAAGTTTGTTTGATAATTTATCATTGCTGTTGTTTGTCAGAGAGACTTCAATGAGAATAAAATGAATCGAGGAATTAATGGGAAGATGTACAGTTGTTGTTCTCTTTTATCATGATTATTAGAGTTTGAACAAAGTTTGTTTATCTCAGCAGTTAAGGCTTTAAATTTACCAAGAGACTGACATGATCACCGTCTCTCTTCCTCCCATCTGACAAGACATAAGGGCTTTATTTTCAATGATAAAGTTCAGTTTACATGCTCAGAGTGGGAGTGAAATATGTGGGAGTCAAGGTGTTTTTTTTTTTGTTTTTTTTTTGTGAAGTGTGTATTAATCAATATTATGAAGTGGTTTGGATGTTCTCTGACAGAATCTTGTAATTATGAGATAAATTATGATTTGCTGTCACATCTCCTGGCAGATGAGGACATAATGTAGGACAAGTGCTGAGGAGGTTTATTACAGTGTTGTCACATGACTGAGACGACTTCACTGATACATAATGACCTCACATTCTGCATTGTCCCTTTAACAGAACACATCTTTGACTTTGACTTGTCAGACACAGACATATGTGGTCAGTTACAGTAAGCAGTTTTTTTGTTTTTTTCTCTCTGCTTCCGCTGAATGACTCCAGTATTCCCAGCACAGTTGCCCTTACCTGAGGCTGCTTCACAGTTTGAATTTGAATAAAGTTATTAATCTGCTCAGCTGGATGTTTACTGAAGTGCTTGACTGCTTTACTTGAGGGCAGTCGTAAATTATCAGGAAAAGAAATAAATCAAGATTTGTTCAATTTGGACTTCCTCTCTGGTGTTTTGTGTTGTGACTGGACTGTCATGATGGACTCTAAGTTAGAAAGAAACAAGCAGGACGTATATACTGTTAGCCTCCCTCACCTCTCAGATACACTTGGTTCAATTGAGGACCCAACTACTGTAAGCGACCTGAGTGATGAAGACATTTTCATTTGGTTAAAAGGAAATCATCCCCTCTGCACTTTGCCCACTAAACTAGTCTGCCAGAATGTTTGAATTCATCAGCCAGCTCTGTCTTTGTGTTGTCTGGCTCTGGTCCCTGAATTAGTCCTGCAAGTCCTGTTTACTTAGGAGTCATTCTGAGATTCAGCAGCTGAATAATAAAACTGAAAAACCAGGAAATCTAAATGTCACGTTTTTTTTTTTTTTTTTTTTTTTTTTTCAGAGAGGTGGAGCACGCCTCTTTAAATATGTTTCTTCTCCCTCTCTCTCTTCTTTCTCCATCCCCATCATCCGTCCTCTCACCTGTTGTGTTCAGGTCTTACCCGTTGATGCAGAATAATCCTTGTTGAAACATTTTTATATCGCTCTGTTTGGATCAGGTGTCTAATCCAAACACAAGAACATTTACTCAGGCTTTTACTTGCACAGTACAAAGTCAGGCAGACCTGACTTGTTCCACACTGATATAATTTCAATCTGGAATAATTCATCTGATTACTTAGAAGCTTTATTAAAACAATAAAACATAGACGTGTGTGCTTTGTCATCATCTCTTTTAGTTGCAGTCAGCACAGATGTTTATCTGCAGGAATCATCAGAGGATGAAGATTTAATATCTTTGACAGATGATATAAACTTCCATGAAGTGAATCACATTATGAAACAGCTTCATCACCTGTTTGAAATGCAGCAATGAGACTTTCAGTATGTTCTGATGAAGTATGTTATACATTATTAAAGGATTCATAATGACTCCATCATCTTTCATGCATACATTGCAGAGTATTTGCACATTTCATTTGCACTGTTTGTTCCCAAACTGATGATGTGTCAGTGGCAGCAGGTCTTTGCTTTAATGAGTGGATGAAAGGAGCTGCTGTGACCTGCTGTGACTGATGTTTCTATTTGTCTGCGTTGTGGATTACACTGTATGTTGGAGCAGCTTGTTGGAGCTGTCCATGAAGTGATTTTCCACATCAGGCTGTTATATTTTTTTCAGGATGTCGTAACTCTCGGTCATAACTGTGTCAGCAGCTTTGACAGTGTGGCCTTGTGTGCTGCTGCTCAACATCACTGATGAGGAGGGGGGAGGAGGCTGGTGGAGCTGCTGTGTCCTGGTTCATTCAGTGTATCACTCTGACAGGGTGACGGCATCTTTTGGAGGTGAATGTCAGGACTCCTCGTGACGAAGCTGTTTGTAAGCCATCTGTCTTCTCGGCCATTTCTACAGGAGAGTTTGTAGAAACAGTTCACACCATCTTGTGCCACGTGCAGCATTTTTATTTTATTGACCATGAATGTTAAATTAAAGATTTTTTTTTTCTTTTCCCAAAATATTAAAGTCTCCCTTGTGTTGTCAAGGTAAAAGTATCCAGACTGAGATTTGAGCTTGTTATTGTTCCTTTGTTCTTTTGTGTGAAGGGATTTGAAATTCAGGCCTTTACAGTTTATAGAGTTTACATTACTGAGGTGTAATTCTAAAAATGTTAGACTTTGTTTACAATTGATTTGGTTTGGAGAAATATTTTTAAATTGTGTTTTAGTGTGTGATTATTTATTTATAACAGAGAGAAAGCAGCAGCAGCTTGTACAACAGAAAAACACAAAACTTGCATTGTGTTGACTTGATAAAAATACACAGAAATACAGAAATAAAAAACATAGAAGCAATAAAACAATAAATCAGACGAGTCAAAGTGAGCTTTCAGAGCCTTTAGAAGCTTTTCTCGCAGCACAGAAGAAGCTGTCTGTGTTTCTGTTGTTTTGTCTTTCCTCTCTCCTGTCAGAGAGGTTATGAGTGCTGCTCACTGTTTATGCACATGTTTGACTGTCCTCGAGTCCTCCACACGAAAATAGACTTCAATCACAAAGACACACTGTGTCATGTGCTTAATGCTGCTGTGCCACACATGTGGACAGGCTCTGCTGTTGTGATGATAAGGGTCATGCTGGCTGTGTTGTGTGTTTGGCCACAGTGTCAGGAGAGGCTTCAGGAGAGGATGTGATGCACAAAGAGGTTAAAGAGAGACACAGCAGGCAGGAGGCCAGGAGAGAGAAACATGACATCAGTGAGTGCAGACCGAACAAACACTGTGTGTGTTTGTGCTGTGGATTAGAGAAAGATGTCACTGAAACAACTCTTTGTTTGTCAGTATACAGCTGAAGCTTCTGGTAAAGTTGGACTTGTTTGAGGAGACAGACAGAAGAGCTGATGTGAAGCAGAAATCTGACTTTTGAAAAGAAAAAAAATCAAATATATAGATATAAATAAAATATATAATATGCTTTAAGTGGCAGTGAGCCTTTCTCTCTCAGAGACATTTTGACGTGTCACAGTCAGACAAACACAGGTGTCATTAATCCAGTTAATTGAGCTGCTTCAGTCTCAGGGTCCTCGTGTTGTGTATGCTGACTCAGTCACATCAGAGCAGAAGCATCGTTAGGGTGATTAGTAACACGTGTGCTTTACTGAGTACGACAAGTCAACATGTCTGCTGTGAACACGTCCTGTTGTCAGCAGTGTATGTGTGAGGTTGACTTGACCACGTGAGGCCCAGTGCTGCAGCTCATTACATTAGTGAAATGAGTTTAGCCTCTAAGTTTTTTCCAGTTTCATGATAGTCATGAGTAATCGTGTGATAAGGGAGGTTTTTATAATCACTGACATTGAATTTAATTTATAGAATAATCCAATATCTGTTCTTGTTTGGTGATGTAGTTGGTTGAGGGTTGTACAGAGGTCGTTTGTGCACACAAAGGAGATTTCTTACATTAAATATTGTGGTTCTAATAACAAGAATAACTCCATCTTATGTTTGTGTTGTATGTCATGGAGAAAAAATAAAAAGTTTCAAAATGAGCAGAGAGCCAGGCCAAACTCAGCTGCCTGTTTACTGCCATCTGATATCCACTTAATGCATGTGGCTCAGTTCTTTTTTCATGTTTGGGCTTTTTCCAATTTTTAGTTTCCCGACAAACCAAAACAATCATTTTGGAAACTGTAATTACAGTCTTTTGTTCAGTAAACAATAGTCTGAACTGTATAACCCGGCACAGTGTTGGCTGCATTTTCACAATAATGTCCTGATGGTGCAGCACAACATCGCCATTCAGTTCACACCCTAAAACACAGAATCCAGTGATAAAAGCAAAAACACTTTCATGTGTGATTTTCTGAAAATATCAAGAGCAATGAGAAATAAAATATAGACTTGAAGAATTCATCAGATGGAACAATTCCAGTAGTCGCTCTAACACAGACACAGAGATGGAGGACCATGGAGAGAGACAGGGAGAGACAAACACTTGTCTGTGTTCATTCATCTTTGATCTCTGACTCTGACCGCAGCCAGTGTCCTCTGACCTCATCCTCAAACCACAATAAAGACTTTAGCCTCTATTAAAATACAACATGACCTGATCAGAGCTCCATAATAGAGTGACTGAGAGTGGAGAGGGACTGTGGGAGAGAGAGGTACAGTCCAACAGAGGGAGAAGAGATGGAGGAGATGAAAAACAACATAAATACAAAGAAACACTGACAGGAACTAAACACTGTGTTGTTCATGATTCAGTTACAGTCCTCAGGAGCCTCGAGGCTTCAGCATGTTATTGTTTCAACAACAAGCAGTGAAGGATTGTGATGGTCTGTCTGTCACTGTACAGGAAACTAAAGATTCATAAACCTCAGTTATTTCAGCTGTATTCACATTCTGCAGGGATCTGTGAGCTTAAAATGCCACATTTCATCTGTCAGGTCACATTTAGAAGCACATTCTCACCTGCCACGGTCAACATCATGTCTTTAAATGTTGTCACTGCCTGACCTCATGGAACAAAAGGTGTGTGTCTAATGACTGTACTGCAGGACTGTATTTTCTCTTTTCTGTCCAACACATTAGTAAGTCTACACAGTGTGTGTAGCTTCACTCTCCATAGGTTGTATGATATCATGTTGTCAGTGTCAGGAGAGGCTCTGGGAGTGGATGTGACCCACGAACAGGTGAAGAGAGACACAGCAGGCAGGAGGCCAGAGAGAGAAACACAATCCACTGCCAAGGTTACACATCTACACAGCTACACACACACACACACACACTGCAGGCTGCCAGAGGTTTGTAAACCGGCTGGCAGAAAGATTCTCTCCAGTGAACCAGCTGACTGGCATTAACAGCCTGTAGCCATGGCCAAGGACAAGGAGAAGTCTGTCACAGCAGGAGAGACCAGGATGGGAACAGTGAGGGAGCAAAGAGCCATAATCAGTCCCAAAGGTGAGATGCAGGACTGGAGATACAGACAGTGATGGAGGTTTGATATAAGGACCTGGCACTGTGGATCTGATTCAGTTCCAGAGGAGAGAGAGTGGTTCGACCAGAGAGACAGAGAGACAGAGACAGATGAACAGGTCACATGTTTTACTGAGCACTTTGCACTGGTTTTACAGATAACATCCAGCTGTGCTGTAAACACTGTCTGTGTTCCTCTGATGTCATTCTGGCTTCCTGCACCAGGTTGAAAAAAAAATGAGGAAAAGAGAAAATGAGATTAGATGTTGGTCAGAGTGTTTCTCCTCTCAGAGGGAGAAGACATGATGGAGACTAAAATAGGCTCTGAAGGAGGTGAAAGAAGCTGAAAGAGGGAAGATGTGAGACGGTTGTGTAGTCTGCCACCTCTGCCACATGATATGAATCTACTTTCTAGTTGTGAGGGTGACAGGTTTTAGTGCAGCTCAGGGTCCAGGAAGAAGAAAGACAATCTTTTATCTGGGATAATGGCTCCACACTTTGATGATACACTTCTTTCTTGTTGCAGTCATTTTTCTTCCTCCAGGAGCTCTGACATCCTAAAGGTGTAACTGTTTTTGTTTCCGACAGTGTAAAAGTGGCTGTTAGAGTCCAACAGGAAGCCATTTCTGAGTCATCAACACTAACCAGTGATTATCCTCCGCTGCTGATTGACACAGGAAATGAAAGTCAGTGAGAGTGGGCTGTGTTGGACTTGACAGGAGCTTAACTCAGTGGACCATGTAATGACAAATCAAACATGTTGGAAAGACAATGTTTTTTTGTCTGCGTATCCATTTTGTCTGTGTGTGTGTGAGAATGTGAGAGTGTCATGATTACGGATTTAAGGAATTTAACTTGTTTTATCTTTGTTTGTTTTGATTATTCCTCAGTGACCTCCATTTGTTCATGTAACCTTAAATCAACTGTTGGATGATGATTTTTGGTTACAGTTCAAACTGCTGACAGTCATCTTCTTTTGCTGCATTAGAGGATCAGCAGTCATTATCATCATCATTACAGTATCATCTTGTTGAATATTTCAAATATATTCAAAATATATTCAAAATAGAATAAAAATAAAATAGAATACCTAAAACCAGATGAAGTTTCTCCACTAGCTGAACAATAGAAATGAGATTCAGTTTTACACACTGAGAGCTCAGAAAGAGAAAAATGTAAATGGGATGACAGAGAAAAAAAAAAGTTTCTATGAACTATTCCCAAAGAGAGAGAGGGCGACTTTTATCATTGTGAGTCATACAAGGAGAGAAGCTGAAAAAACGACTCTTCCTTCTTTTTGCAGGAGACATTTTATTTGGGGAGGGGGTTATTGCTCTGCTGTCCTTTGTCAGGTCAGTTGTACAGCATTGAGCCACTGTCAGCTCGTCTACTTAGACATTCAGATGAAATGTTGTATTAAAGAGGTGCAGAGTGATGTAGCTTCAGGTTATTGTCCTTCCTCTGGTCACATTAAAGGCCTTGTTTTCCATCACTCCTCTGCTGATCTTTTATTTGGCTGTAATAATGAGCTGTAGAGAGCTGCAGCACTGGGCCTCACGTGGTCAATGTAAACCTCACACATACACTGCTGACTGCTTTTCATCTTTTAAAAATGTAGTTTAATGTGCTTCAGGTTATTTCATCTCTGACTGCTCTATAGCTGTAATAACCTGCATACACAATAGACAGAGGTTATGTATGGCTCTAATACTCTGTGATGAAAATGCCTCTATCAGTCTAATGGCTGTGTGTGTGTCTGGTGTTTCTGTGTCTGACTGTGTCCTTTGCCTCAAAGAGAAAAAAGGATATTTGGAGTCTGAGCTGTGAAATGAATACAGTGTCTGTCATTTTCTCTGTGCACCGGGCTGAAACATTGTCTGTAATAACTCAACAACCAGCCTGAGTTTAGATCACTGAGATTCAGCAATTTCCTTACTCTGGCCGTCATTTTATAAACATTATTGAACATAAATAGTTTCTTCCAGACCTGATAAGATGCTCAGAGAGGTTTTTGTTCTTTCTTTAAAGGAAGGTCAGTCTGATCATCCTGCAGAGTTTAGGCTACAAGTTTGTCATGGCAGGTTTCTTTTCTTCTGAAGACTTGATCATTAATATCTCAATAGACCTTTTTCACAGCAGCCAAGAAGAAACAGCAGCTCTGCTTGGTCATAATTGGGAGATGCAGGTTGTGGGTCTTCAAGAAAACAGGCAGGAAACAGACTAAAGTGAGAACAAGCAGGAAGCTTGTGCACTGTGTGATGACCTTGTTGTTTGTTTGTTGTTGTTGGATTAGCTTGTTAGCTTTCTCCGTTCCCCTCACAGCAGATACCTGTGTTAGCCTTGTGACCATCAGAGTGTTGGATGGATGGATGGTTATATTTTATACAGAAACCCTCAGGCTGAAACACTGGAGCAGATTGGACTTTAGAGAGAGAGACCACGTGTTTGTTCACAGCCAGTGGCAACATCACATAGAAAGGAACTTTGCTTTTGGTGTGTGTGTCTGTGTGTGTGTGTAATGCACTGTGTGTTTAGTGGTGAGAGAAAGCACCATGACTGACTACAGTTGCAGGCTTGTTTCATCTCTCTGAATCTCCTGCTTTAAACTCTTGTTTTTTTCTCTTTGATTACCAGAACGTCCTCCTCCATCTCCTTTCAGCAAAACACTGAACCACATCTCTCACATTTCACTCATCAGATGGAGGCCCACTGCATTGTGGGTAACTTTTTATTTTGCTGGAGGTATTACAAACATGATGTGATCTATAGCTTTTGGTGAGAACAGTAACAGAATGAAAAGTTCAAACTCAGCTCTCAAAACACAAAGTGTAACTCTGTGGTGTTGAAGTACAGAGTGTATACTACAAAAAACAAAAAGACATTGAACATTAAAACATTTTTACAGAGAACAGTGAGAAGATGAATGAGACAGTGTCGATTCTTAACTGATCCAACAGCCACATCAGCATCAACAGCAGCTAATGAACTCTTAACAACCCACCTGACACTGTCAGCTGATGAACAGCAGAAAGAGTCTGTCAGAGTCTCACGATGTTAGTGTCGGTGTATTTCATACATTGATAAAACATTTGGAAAAGCTTTTTTTTCTTCATTTTCTCTATGTAACAGCATGAATGATGGCTGCTTTCATTCAGGTGTTTCAGTTGTATATTGTGTCTACTGGCTCTCTGTCATGTCTCACTAAAATGGAGCAGAGTCCTTGTTAGCATTATTAGTGACAGCCGTGCTTCTCCTGCTATAACAAGTCTCCATGCTCTGCTCCTGAATTATACAGTATTAATATGGCAGTATCAGTTCCACGTTGGAGGACATAATGGCAGTGGGAGGTTTATCTCTCACTGCTGATGATGGAGCTGACTCTCTCTGCTCACTCTGGTCTGGTCAGACATTCGGGTGCTTGTAACAGTAATGTAAAGACAGTAAACAGCTTCACTGTCCTCTGACAATGTGCCTCACTTCAGCTCTGTCTGTGAACCACACTGAGCTGATTTCAGATCAGTGCTGCTGGATGACTTGCATGGTGGATGCAGCCACTTGAAATCAATGAGTGGCAGCACTGGTATTACTCTGCCTGTCCATCATACATCTTGCTCTTTCACTGGTTCAGTCATCTGCTGGAAAAGCTGTCCTGTGCTGATTGATACTGACAGGGGATCAGATCACAACTGAGACGAGAAGGAATTATCCAGACAAAATAAAATAAAAGGCCATTATCTGGGTTTAATGTTTTCTTAGAGACGTCGACAGAATAGTTAAATATGCAAATGAAGTTGAGATGGAGATGCTCAGAGGATGTTTGGCTCTGGAATTATCAGGCTGTTAAATCAAGTGTGAAGGTACACTTCAGCTCTCTGAATGACAGGTTTCACCGTGTTTCTGACGTTCCAGCATGCAGTATTTACAAAGTGAACTTAAAGGACCTCACAAAGGTGTTGTTACTGTAAAATGTATCTTTCGGCAGTTCTTACCTGGTGTATTCTTGGTTGGTACAACCTGATAGTTCACAGAGAGCGGAGGCTGTGGTCAACTTCAATTCATGTCACTCATGTTCCAAAAGAAATAGATTCAAATGGTGACAAGTTGTTTGCGTTTGCGTACAGCATACTTTCAATCGCTTTCTCAGTTTACAGAAATTCTGTATGTACATATTTGTATTGAATTATACATATTTGTACTTATTTATCTCTGAACTTGAACATGTTTTACAGATTACATGTTTTTACATCACAGCACCAACCTTCAGTGAGAGAACCTTTAGACCTCACCCACCAACACACACTTTGTCCCACTCAATATTCAATATCACCCTGTGCCTTTCTACTAACTCTGTTGTTCTAAAGAAATTGAATGAGCCGTCTGGACAGATGAACTTTGACATTGTCTGGACAAACTAAAACTGACACACACATCTGCACAGAAATCCAATTTACAGCTGGTTTGGTACCATGACATCTGTGACTCCATCAACAGCAGCAGTCTCCTGCACAGCTAAACACACCAACAACACTCTGTGCTCCACCGAGACAGCTGATGGATGCAGTTTGATTGAGAGGAGACACTTTGATGGTTTTCTCTCTGTGTTTGTGTGACTTCTCACATTTTTTGCAACTGAACCACACAGTAAGAAAATATGAGAGATATTATCTGGTGTCATTCACGCTAACTAGTTTTGTCCATTTCATTACAGGTAATATTCTAATGTGCTCCTCAGGTCATAATATGCAAATGAATAATCAGATATAATTATGAATTCTGACTTTCAAAGGACATTTAATGTTTTAATGAAATGGGAACATTTCAAATTTCCGACAGCAGTAAATTAAGATGAGGATGAAAGTATTTAGAAAGTTTAACAGTTTTGTTTGTTTCTGACTTTGTTCATTGTGACATTGAGTCTTTTACATTTTAATTTATCTGGCAGATGATGATGAGCAGCCATCAGCTGTCAATTTTAAAACTCATCTAGACTCCACACAGTTGGTTAGCTATTGACAGGCAACTCGTCAGGTAATATTCATGTTAATCATTGATTATATTATTTAAATATAATGTTTGCTCACCTGACATTTAACTTTACTAGTTACTTTGTGTGGCTCTACAAAGATCTGTAAGATTTATTAACTTTCTACTAATTCAGCTCCACTGGTGCCATTGTAGACTGTTGCTGTCCTAGTTTTGGGGACCTGACTAATGCTGAAAATAGAGGCTGCAGATTTCACATTTCATTGGCGAGTCTTCTCGGGTGCTGCAGTCTCTTAGGGTGAAAAATATGAGATACTTTGATGTCAGTCCCAGCCCTTTATGGCTGACCACAGTGATGATCTGAAAACTCCTGTGTTGGTTATTACAGAGGCTCAATGGTCCATGAGAAAGATATAATGTAGTGAGGGAATGGGAGGAACACGGGTCTGCCAATATAATATTCCTCACAAGCTATTTCACCCTCCCTCCAAATATCACTGTTTGTGAATATGTGTGTGCCCAGTATGAACTTTGGATTGAATATCACAGTGTGAAACCACAGTTAGTGGCTGGCTGTTGTTTCTACTCTGTGTCTCTAATTTACTGAAAACATCAGCTTTCTCTCTGAGCAGTGAACTGCTAATAAAAATAATGTAGGAGAATAATCTGGATGTTGAATGAGATACACAATCTGAATGCTGAGTAAGCGTGTGTGTGTGTGTGTGAGTACACAGCAGCAGATAGACCATGTGAATGTGCTGTAGTGAAGCCTGGTTAAATTCTGCTTCTTAGCTGCTGTTAAATGTTGAGTTATTACATTTAACCAGTATCTTGGTCTCACAGCTGTCTTGCACTATCGGGTGTGTAAGTTGTGGCAAACGCTCTGCTGCACTTGTTAAAACACTGGAACCTGTTCCTGATACACAACGTTACAAACAAGTCAACCACAGAGCAGCAAGAAATCAGGCAGCAGTTTGAAAGAAGTGATTCAAACTGACTGCAAGCGTCAGTGAAGGAAGTCAGCATTAACTTTAATGATGAAATGATTCCCCTGAAGCAGGTGTCAGCAGAGCAGTTATATTTAACTGGATCACATGTAAGCCAGCACCCTGCAGTCCTCAGTTTAAATGAACACACACGTCTCCTCACAAACCAGAGGGATGATGTGTGTCCCCTCAGTGTCCTTGATCCTGTCCTCATCTTTCCATGTTCTCCTGTAGCTTCTCCTGTAGAAAACTGGATATCTGTCCTCCCTCAACCTGTCTTCTGTCAGAGCCAGAGGGCTGAGGCTGCTCTCATGTTGATCCACACTTATGTTGAGAGAAATAACTTGATACTCTTTACTGATATTAGCTCTAATTTTCAGTGCTACCAGTTGCTTGTGTAGCCCTCCCACTCAACTCCAATTTGGTTACAGGATAATCATGGCAAACCCCTTTTTACCTGTTAACACCCCATGCATGGGAGGCGGATTGGAGGGAGTCTACTCAAATAATGAAATTGGGATATATCTACTTTAACTAGAGCGTAAGACCCCGCCTAGAGTGCAGAGAGGCCTGGTTAGCTGATTTGTAGCTATATTGTTTATGTGAGTTTACAACCTCCCATGCATACATTTAACACACCATAGCCCTCCCAATAACCACATTCATAACACATAAATAAACATTTTGACTGCAAACATACTGTGTGGCAACATGAGCGTTTATTAACAAAAAAACACAATCACCCTTTAAGTGAAATAAAATTAAAATAAAAATACCCGGGGTTTTGTAAACTCAGTTATGGTACCATGTGTTGGCGCGCGTGTTGGAGCTAATTTGAATCCTCATGAAAGGTGTTCCTCAGTACTTACTGATCCTTGGAGATTCAGACACACAGTAAACCTTCTGTTCGATGAAGACAAGTGATGTGAGATGAAGAAACTAGTCCCGACGACACGTCCGTGCTTCAGCAGGTTTCCATAGTGACAACGAAGTCCTGAGCACCCTCTACAGCAGCAGCATGCGTGGCGGCAGGCAGGCGGCGGCATGTAGGCTTGAGGCACACTATGTAGAAATTCACAACTCTAATAAACTTACTGTTCATTTCCATACTCGATTCATATTGTCATTAATTCACATAATGTCCACACTCACTCAGAAACTCGGCGCATAATATTCGCCCACACACACTCACGGTCTCCTTCTCCCTTCCAGCTAGCGAGGACAAAGCTAACTAGCATAATACACAACAGAAAATATCATCATCGACATTTAATATAATTTCCACTAACACAGCTCCAACATGGCTCACAATTACCTTTTATTACCTCCGGTTTTAAGTTTCCATAACTTCGATAACTTAACACTGTTGAACGTCTGGCTTACAACTGACTTTTTCCGTTGTGTCGTTATTAATTCTCCTCGTGTCTCTCGTTACTAGCCTGAGCTTCGTCCCTCTCATTTCTCTAAATCCCACCCCGTTCTCAAAATCTGATAGGTAGGTTACCCTCATCTTTGACAGGCACGGATTCGCTAATAACAGATTAACACCTGTCTAAGCAAATAAACAAAAGAAACGTCATGACGCATTCACAGACTGTTAGGAACATGGGACATTTTAGTACCTTCCCAAATAAAGAACAATTACAACTGTCTCCATATCAGTGAACCCTATACAAACACAAAAACAAAACATTATCATTAGTAGCAGGGTGCTACACTTGGTTTTTACATAATAACAGTAACAGTTACAATAGTTTGTTCTTTCCAGCATATTCATTCATTTTCATAAAAACATCAATCTGTGTCTTTAAATTCAGCCATCTTTGCAGTAAATACTGTATAGTGTTGAATTGTTTTTGTTCCAGGCAGCTGAACATTGAGACCAACAGTTTCAACAAGATCTCACTATTCTCCTTTAACCGACTATTGATTTTCCTTTTTCCTCCTCCTTGCTCTCATCTATGAATAGAGATTACAGCTTCTGGCTCTTATGATGCTGTGTTGAAAAGTAGAAGCTGGACACAAAATGTCCATCATTTGGTTTTAAATAGATTTACTCTTTTGTAGGGACACAGTAGAAAACCACTCTCTCTGTTTAGATGTGATTTTGGGATCTTTCACTCAGATCTTGGATGAAGGGTGGCAGGTCTTCATATGATTAGCACACAAAATGCTTCTTCTGAACCTCACTGTAACTAAAGTATAACCTACAGACAAACGTTTGTCCTCATGTAAAGGTGAGGCTGTGACCTCATTACCTGCATGTTAATTAAAAACAGACAGAAGCCAGCTCATCAGTGCAGAAGTCAAGAGGAGAATACAGATAAGACCGAGAGAGATGCCACTCTTCTCCACCTTCAATTATACATCAAACATTTCAGTTCAGTTCAATTCACGCTCAGCAGAAATAAAATATGTTTATCTACATGTAACATACAAACGAAGCATTCCATTCAGATCAATTAGAGGGACAGAACCTTCATTAGCATCACTGGAAACACCTGCGTTGACCTTACTGTTTCATGTCAAAATGGCTGCTGTGAAAAAGGTCTATATTCATGATGCTGTTGTCAGTGATTCATGAACTTGTCTCTCTCTCACAGACAATATTCCATCTTTAAAATATTCGCCCTCTGACCTCATGCACTATCAGAGTATAGATGTGACAAAGATTGCTGTTCCTGGGTCAGTCTAAATCTCTGGAGATTTACATGATGGATGAATCGTTGTGCTGGCCAATACAGCATGTTTAAAAATATTTAAAGGTATTATAGATATACATATCACATAGGACGACTTACCTTATTATAAATCACACTGAATCCCACAGGAAATGCCCAGAGACATTTTCCTTCCTTAACTATGAATAATATAAAAGCGCAGAAACTAAGTCATCATCAGATGTTTTAGTTTTTTCTTCACGAGGCTGTGAGTGTTAACATGTCCGTGTCTCACCTTCTCTGACTGCAGCTCTGAAGAGTGAAGTCAAAGTTTTGCTTCAGCGAGTCTGAATTCTTGCAGCTGTTGAGGATTCATCTTCAGTCTGAATTCTTGCAGCTGTTGAGGATTCATCTTCAGTCAGTCTGAGAGGAAGAACATAAAGGTGTAAAATGTGTTTGGGACTACATTACAGGCTGATAGTGTCTTTACTGACAGAAAAGCACACAGGAAACAAAGAGAAGTTGCAACTCATCCATCATGACACTGCTGCAGGTTTTGATGGCAGAACTGAGTGTCAGTCCTGTAAATGTCGTCCTTGTTTTCTGTAGAAATGGCTGTTAGAGTGAAGGATGTGGCTCCACGCTGAAGGAGAGAAAAGATTGAAGGGAAGAATGATTTCAGGGACGCTCTCTGTTTCCTTAAAAACTGCATCCTGTTAAATTGAACCCTAATAAATTGCACAGTTGCGAAGCACTAATGAAATTATTTGACTGCCGCGTTGGAGTAAAGTGGAACACACATTCATTGTTTGGATGTTGCAGAGCTCTCAGCCATTCTGAAGAATGAGACAATCAGAAAGTGCGTTTGGCCTTTGATGAATGTAATTATGTGTCTGCTCCAAATGCCTCCAGGTCTGTGTGGAGCAGCTCGTATGATACATTATGTTGATGACTGTTTACTGTGAAACTGTGAATATTTTTAGCTGTCTGGGTGAACAGAAGCAGTTTGTTTGTGCAGAAAGATGAGACCCACATATAACACTCATATTTTAAAATGTACACACATACACACACACACACACACTTTCCTCTACAAGTAATTACGGTCTGTGTTGTGTCAGAGCAGCATCAGGTCAAAAAGGACTGAACTCCAGTTGAATAATGTGTGGATTTCTTTGTAAAGACACATTCCTACAGACCTCTATATCAGAGCTGTAGGATCAGGGAAAGAAACAGATGATCAGTGTCTTGTTAGAGCAGAATGAGTAGAAACCCAGACGTCACGTGTTGGTTTTAATTGTTTGGTCATGAAGTTGCTCTGCTTTCTTCTTGCCTGTATGGCTTGGCAGAAGCATCAGAGACTTGTGCTGCTTCACTGATTCTTGTAATATCTGTGAGAGCAGCAGAAGTGCTCATAAAAGTGTCCTTGGTTTGGATGTTTTGTTTGTGTGATGTCACATTTGGAAAGATCAACTTTAGATGGTGTAGTTTCTGCACTTGCACAAGCTGAATACTTGTAAACTGATCATGCTTCATTCACTCTCCTTCTATATGACCACCAGAGACTAGCAGACAGCCAGAGATTTGCTCTGAGCTCAGTTTTCTCCTCCAGGACCAGAAGGTTTGTGTGTTTTAGGGTTAAAGGGCCTCCTCAGATAAAGATAAATCCCTCTAGAGGACAGAGCTAGCTGTCAGCTCATCAAAGCTGTCAGAGAGATGTGAGAGCAGGGTTGAGAAACTGGCTGAGGTGAAGTGTGAAAAAGTGGAAGAATAAATAAATCAAGAAAATATAATTATTGTAAATTGTCCATCTTGCTCATCATTCCAGGTGGAGGCTGCCAAACTGTTAAATGGTGCCCATTTGTCTCTCACTGGCAGCAGCCCTCATGCTGAGAAACACACAGATCAGCTTCATTAGATCACTGGACTCATTACCATCTCATTGTTTGTGATGCATATAGAAAGAAAACATGTTGTCTGAGTCTTGTTCTTCTGCTACAGGATTAGTTTTTCTCTATAGTTGTCAGTGTTGGTGGCTCTCAGGCTCGGTGTGACTGTAAGACTCTAAATGTAGAGCTGGTTGGATGACAGCCACGCACAGCTCTGCTTACTGTATCGACCACTGGATACTTTCTTTTATTGAGAACCATTAAAATGGCCTGAGGGGAAACAAATGATTGTAACTGATAAACACATGAGAGGCTTGTTGTCTTCAGGAGGCATTTTATAATCTCTTTATTATTCCCTGTTTCTTTAATTTCCTCCAAACCACATCAACAATCTGAAAGTTTAAGTGCATTTATTTATTCTCATTTTTATTTTAGTCATTGTTTCATTGACCACAGGCACAAACACAGGCTCCAGTAATTATCATGCAGAATTAAAGCTTGATATAATTGCATGTTTTGGGTCCTTTAGCTGCTGACCTTTTTTTCCAGCTGCCCTCTAATGAATCATGTTTTCTCCACACAGATGCTCTGACCTGAGGCCGCTCTGCACAGCACACTTTAAATTTGAATAAAATGTATTTCCTCAGCTGGACGTTCACCAAAGTTATTAGGCTGAGTGTCTCGCTCAGGGATACAGAAACAGAGCGCTCTATGAATTATCAGTAAAATGAACCATTTTTACAACGGTCAGCCAACTCCAGTACGACTTCATTGCTCCTTGTTTTGTCATTAAAATTACTGGAGGAGGTTTGGAAATTAATTAAGTAGAAATGGAGGCTCATTTTGAACTCTTTACTTATTTATAAGTAAAGTATAATTTCTGGTTGCTCAGGAAATCATACATTTGTTTTAATAGCTGAACAAAAGTCATAGTTTGAGGGTCACTCTGCTCTGCAGACACACTTTGGAGCAGTGAAGTTGTCTTGTGTATTGAGACAACATCTTCATCATTCCACATGTCTCTGGTCTCCATCAGCCAGGGACAAACTTTGATTTGTCATGAAGGCAAATTCTGTCATACAAGCTTTTGATTTTACTCTTTTAAAAAATGCACAAGAATTTACTGCACAGTCACAGTTTGTTTTGTTTCTTCCTTCTATGTATTGAGAGTGCATTGTAACCTTGAGTGGGTTTTCAGTGAAGAAGCAGAAGCTACTTTCTCATTCAGAGTGTGTGTGCTGCAGTAATGTCTATCGCAGCTCATTTCCCTTGAGAATAGATAATGCCAGCTAACACAGACCTGACTACCTGTGTGTGAGTGTGTGTGTGTGTGTGTGTAAGTGTGAGAGAGAGCCTCTCCTGTGCTGGCTTTGAAATGTTACCAGTGGCTACCAGTGGGCTGAAGGCTGGTTTGTCTGGTCCATGATCAGAGTTGTGCAGCCTCATTAACACGTACATGACACAGAATCACATCTGTAGCTCTGACCCCATCATCCTGCTGTGTGTGTTTGTGTGCTTGTGTTTCAGAGGACATTTATCTCTGTAGTCATGTTGTACAAATCTTGTGACTGCTCAGTTTGTTTCTGTTCTTCCTTCCAGTTTGAATCTGAATGAGCTCAGTCAGTGGAGGAGAACTGAGCCTCCTGCAGAAGTGGTCAGCTGTCAGTAGTAGTCCATAGTTGGGCTCAGTTAGACTGATCGTGTCCTCTGGTGGCAACAGTCAGATCAGACTTAACTCTGGTGGGGAGCATCAACAGCAGCTGTCTGTGTTACACTCTGAATATATCAAATGTATGACCCAGGAGGGGATTACTGACACTGCATGTGGATTACACACAAACACACACTGACAGAGTTTCTTTCCCATCATGTTCACAATCCCAGAATAGAGTGGAATTAGCTGTTCACCACATATTCTTCGCTTCAGGAACCAGAGACATTACCTCCTAAAACAGGAGGTAGGAGAGGATGGAAAGAAGGATGCAGGCTGAAGAGAGATGAGGGCATGTTTACACAAAGAGGTATTTGTGGTTGTGTAAATGCCACGGTCAGCTGTTTGTCATTCTGCCCTGATTTCAACCAGAGACCACATTTACATAAATATAAATAATAATAATGAGAAGAAGAATCTCAGCACATATGATGTTTGGGCCATGAATAGCATCACATGTCCACATCATATAATATGATATACTTCATATCCTGGATTATAATAATCAGTCACACTGAGCTGAACCTGGACCAGCAGACAAATGAAGCACAGTCTGAGAGCTCATTCAGCCTCATCAGAATGTGTCTGACTCCTGGATCACATGATGTGTCAGCTCAACTTGTGTATTCCCAACACCAACTGGACTTCTAAAGCTGTGAATAAACTGCTCATTTTATTTGTACATGCTCTGTCCTCCAACAGGCTTTTCTGTTGGTTATCCTCTGAGACAGAGTGGTGCATTCACTGACCTGCATGTCTGTCTTTTGGAAGTAGGCCTGTGCATGTGTCCCCTAAAACCACCACTCATCTAAAGTGTGACTTCTGCCAAGGTGACAGTGGGTTTGCTGTCAGCCCACAGTGTCACATGTCTGTTTCTGCAGTTCATGAGTGACAGGCCAGATGTCTGGTTAAATCTCAAAGTTTTGGGAACTAATGCTGCATTCTGAACATTTTTTTTTCTTTTTTTGTGCCATCTCACACAAATAATAAATAAAGGACATTCACTTCCTCTTTGTGTCACTGAAGCCTGAAAGAGTCTCTACAGGCAGACTTACAGACAAATGTCATCTTGTGCTCATATTTTGTGACTCAGAATATAAACATCATTTTTGGCCTCTTTTTGGAACAATTAGACCATTAAAACTGGTGTGTGTCTGGCTTTAGATTCAGATTAGCTCTTTGATCAGCACACACAGGGGGTGTAGGTTCTCCTGCTGGATACTAAGCCACAGTTCTCTGACACAGTATTGTCCTTTCTTCTCCTGCTGAGAATATAGACATTATTCTCTGCATACAGTCAATGGATAAATGGGATGGAGAATCAGCACTGACAGTTTAGAAAAAGAGAAAGTTGTATCTTAGATACTGGAACAACAACAAACGTGTAAGAGACAGCTACTATCAGTGTCCTTACAGGACTTTAAAATGACGAGGAGCTATAAAAACAACATACAAAGCAGATGTACCTGAATGTATCATGAATCTGTCTGCAACTGTCCCTGTGGGCCTTTTGTGCTGTAGTTTCTTTACGAATGCTGCTCATGGTTGAAATACACTGTCTGTTACCAGATGGCTCAGCAAGCATAAACATATTGGCCCTTTGTTAGCCTGTAGGATTTATCAGAAGCTTTATTGGTCAGCAAGTTTCAACAGGCAATTTTTTTTTCTTAAGAGAAGACACAAAAACATCAGGGATGTAAACTGCAGTTCTTTGTTGAGGTTTTCTCTCATTCAAAATGAATAATGACTTCTTTGACAAAATAGCTGTGCTGGATAACAAATGCGGACTATATTTAGCTTCCTTCTGGTCAGGCTCAGCTGTGCTGGTTAACATATAAACCTTCTTCTGCTGTAATAATCTAACTGAGAAACATGACTTTCATTTGTTATGCTCAGAATTACTGTGCTGAAAGAATATGCACTTTGAATTTGTGTCTCTTTATTTTAGTTTTCTGGAGTGTTTGAGTGATTTCAGCTCTTTCTTTACCAAAAATCAATGATCCATTTTCTTCCATATGCGGGACGACTTTAATTTTATTCACTAAGCAACTTTAATAAGATCACTGAACATCTCTCTCTCTCTCTCTTCTGAATGACAAGCTCTTCAAGCATAAAGTATTTTTTCCCTCTGGTTAAAATGTCAGACTTCTTCTCAGTCTTCCTCTCTCTGCTGCTCTGTGCTGTGTGACTGATACAGTCATTACTCAAACACATTGTACAATATCATTCCTGATATTTAAACGGTATTTAAAAATATTGACAGTGACTTGAATACTTGAAATTATATTTGTATTATTATATGTTCTAAAAAAAAAAATCCGGTCTTTCCAGGAGAGTCACTGTTTATTATGCTGAGCCATCCTGAGTTCTGCTGTTTCTAAACATCAAATCAAACTCTCTGGTTCGTTATCTGCCAGTCTGTATGGAGGCTCAGGCTACAGCAGAGGGACAGTAGAGGTGAGGTGGGGGGTGGGGCACCACTGTGATGTGTCGAACATGCAAAAACTCCCAATCAGTGGTCAGGATCCTCTGATGGTTCCACCGTCCATCTGAAGGTTTGGGAGTGTTTTCATTTAAAATGTTTACCAGCTGTTTCTGTTGTGAAACTGATTCAGGCTGTGCATCTTGTTCTCACACCAAATGTCTGAGTGTTGTTGTGCCCAGTGTCAGAATGTGAACTGCTAATGTGCTCATTAATCTCTGATTCCTTTGGGGGGGGTCTCAGTTATGAGAACAGAGCAGAAATGTCAGAGCAGCCGTGATCGCTGTGAGCCAGGTTAGATAAATCACATTAATCGTTCTCCGCTTCATTTTTACACACACTTCACACACACTTTCTGTTCATCTGATCATGAACTATGAGCTGTCCATCATCTAAGATCAGAATAAGATACAGTGGAACAACAGTGGAGTTTATAATGAACAGCTACCAGATAACAAGCACGTCTGAACACACCTGGAGCAGCTGTCATCCTCATTTCAACACTACAAGCCACACACACACACACACACACACACAGACACACACAAAGGTGTGTTTTTTCCTCGAAATGTGAAATGCATGTGAAAGTATGACATACTGAAGTTAAGATGAGCTAACCATGAATCACATGATCAGCATTTGTAGTTTCAGTTACAGTTTTCTCGTGTGAAAAAGTTCTTTGAGTAACAAAATGATTGGCAGCATATTATGATATTATAAAACAATATTATGCACCACCTAAAGGTTGGTGAGGTCATCACAAACATGATTCTGTGAACTCGGTCCGACTCGTGGTTTTTCAGGTTCAGGACTTGTGACAAAGTCACAACATCTTTGTGTAATTGTGTTGAACTGAGGATATCAGGGATCTGAGCACCACAACATTTGCATAAATCCTCAGGAAACAGGAAGTAGTTTTTATCTGGAACTCCACATTCTCTTTTTTTTGCTTATGAGGAACTGTGGTTTTCTACAATTATAGCAGTACATTTTATTATTTATGGAAGAGGATGTGACAGATCCCAGGTTGACATCTTATTTATATTTATATATATATATATATATATATATATATATATATATATATATATATATATATATATATATATATATATATATATATATATATATAAATAAGTCTATAATATATAATTCTCTCTCTCACACACACTCACACACTCACACACACACACAAAAAAAACACAGCCATTACCAGTGACTCTTTGGTTTCTGTCTTCTCTCCTGTGTGGAGACAAAAGAAAATGTCTGAATGTGTCATTCCAACTGTTTCGTTGGGACTTTGAGTTAAATCATCAGGATTTGGAGCAAATCCAAAGTGCTGTAATCACGTCTTATTGAAATGCACATTAGAGAAGGAAACGTCTTTGATACTGGAATAATACTGGAGTTTTAAAATAAAACTGGACCGTTAATTAACTTTTGAGTTTTATTACTTGAAATTCTGTGCTTGTATCAGACTCGTGTCTACTGTAAATAATTGGATTATACAGTGTCCATCTTTGACACTGAAGTACGTCTGTAGCTGTGGTCTGGTTCACTGGAGGGAGCATTTCTGAGGGTCTTTCTACTGACACACTGTGATCTCCTCTTCTCCTGAACTGTTTCATCCACCTGTTACATCAGAGATGAACTCTCTCTCTCTCCCATCTGTTTTGAGTTCCCAGCCCCACCATGTCTTCGCTACACAGGGTGAGACAGAACAAGCTGAGCCCCTCTCGGCTTGTCCTCCCCAGGCTTCACCGTTCATCTCCATCTGTCTGAACACACAAAACACACATTCACGCTCTCTTCCAAGGCCTTGGCAATGTTAGCATGAGAGTACAGCCTCTCCCTTTCTACCCAAGGAGAAGAGACTCCAAGTTCTCTCTGTCCTGCTGTTTCTGATACATGTTGTATCTCCATCCTCTGCTCTGAGTTTAGACTCTCACATCTCAGATCTCTAACAGCAGTATTACTGTGTAATGACAAGGATAATTGCACCAGGAGTCACTGCTTTTATGTCCAATCCAGTGTAATATGATTGTTTAAAATATATTGTGTTTCCACTAAAACAGTTTTGTGATTCCAGGCCTTTTAAATATTTATTTGACTTCCGTACAGAGAAAAACTGAGTTCAAAGAAGAATCATTTGAGCAAATGTATTTCCTCTGCCTGTGTGACAGAATAGACCTCAATAAACAGAGATTTATTGAAAATGTCAAAGCCTCGTTAGGCCCATAATGAAAACAACATTTTGACATTAACATTATGTTTAAGGGAAACATCTCACTGTTCAGAACAGTATCACTCTTTAATCAGTCCTCAGAAAGAGTTGATTCACCAACCGGCTTCACATTTCCTCTGAAAAGAATCAGCCAATGTAAATCAGTTTCATGTGATCATCATTAAGAGACATGCTGGGAAGTACTGACAGTCAGTGTGCATCACATGATGACATATTTAGACATAAACATATTCATTATTTTAACACTATGAATCCCACAGTGGGAAGAATAAACAACAGATAGAAATATTAACAGTGTCAATAATAATTTACTGACTACAGAATACATGCACTGGACCTTGTTGTGGTCTAATTTACCACCCCGGGTCCTCTGATCAAGCTGCTGTGAGATAGAGCAAACTATGTGAGGAAAATAAAACACAAGACCCAGTCTTTGTGTTCACCTTTGCAAAGGGAGAACCCAGCTCAGACTCCGCAGTCTGTTTACCACGCACCCCGCTGAGTTCTGCCCGTTTACACTTTAGGCTTGTTTTTATTAACACACATCAGTGGGCCATCTTACATGTAAGCGTCATACATCCTTACATACTTACATCATGATTAACATGGTTGTTTTCAAAGTTGAGAGAAAGTCCAAGCAGATACCTCTCGTTAACATGATTTACCTAAGACTCCCTCTTTCCACTCTTGACCTGGTCAAGGGTGATAGAAAGGTCATCCTGATTAGCCCTAAAGATAGTCTGCAGTTTATAGGTTGCACACAACTGCTATATTGTTACAGTCGTGAGTACATGATTAATATAGCATATACTAAATGCTTTCATTGTATTTCTCCACAACCTCCAATCCATTACTGCCTGTTTTATATTGTAGACTCCACAGAGTAAAGACAAGTAAAGGAAAGACATGATCAAACACATACAAACATTCTTGACAAGGCAAAACAAAAAACGTGGACGCTGTTGGTAACATATCTTAATATAAGATAATGTGTCTTTGATTTATCAAACACCAAGAACAAGTGCAAAGATTAAAAGCATATTAGAAATTAATAAATGTTTTATTCAGTAATTCAAGGAGAATGTGGCCTCATCTGTGTCCTGCAGCTCATTTCACAGCTCATTTCATGCAGAAGTCCCTGTGCTTCTTTGAAACTAAAAGCCAACATGTTTGATGAGGTGTTGCAGCTCGACTCTGACTGCTGGGTGAAGAGCAGCAGCCCTCAACCAAAGCAGCATGACTTCACTATCACCTGCTTCATTTGTTTGATTAGAAATGTTGTGGAGGCAGAGTGATGAGTTTCTGTCATAAATGACAGCTGGGATAGTCGTCAATGTCACAAAGGCAAAAAGGCAGGCACCATCATTTAACCACCCTCTCCTTCCTGAAAGCATTTACCTAAAAATCCAGCGCTGTCTCTGAGCACAGACATGTTCAGTTATACACAATGCATACAAAGTTCAGTAATGAAGACATTCACAGTGACACTGAGACAATAAATCTGTAAAACCTCAAGCTGATGAGATTTTAAAACTAAATCAATCCTTCATCGACTCCAGCCGACTGCCTGAGCAATCTTTGATGAAATGTCTCTTCTTCTGTGGAATATGCTCCTAAACTCTTCTTGATCAACAGGTCCATGTAGTCACATTCAGCCCTCTGTGAGGAGTAATATTCTGGCTTTTTATTCCTCTATGATTCACTTCACCACTGTTTTTTTTAATTTTCCTGGAAAGGAGCTGTATTTTCAGGACCATAGTGTCCAAATAATATATGAACTGCATGCTTCACTTGCCTTTTGCAACACTCCGTTATTAATATCAATATGGCAGAGAAAGAGATAATGTGTTATCCGTTTGTCAAGACGTGCACACACTGAGACACTTAAAGGATCACAGCAAACTGAGATTATTGGATATAACTTGTTTTTAACACATTTGAGCTGAGCTTGAGATTTGAGAGATGTGCTGTGACTCCTGCTGTAGGGGAAAATGCTGATAAGAATCAATAAAGTGCAACAATTTCTGCTCTGTCGCTGCAAACCTGTGAAGAGAGATGAATGAGTTGGACTGGAGACACATCAAAGAGCAGCAGAGGAAGACAGCAACAGGACCACCACTATAGACCAACATTAAAGCAATTAAACCAACAGAGATCATTCAACATTAAGGGGGTGTTTCAACCCTTATTGTGTTGTTTACCAGGATGACAAGTTACAACTGATGAGAGAGAAACATAAAATGAAGGACGGAAGAATAATGATCAGAGACAGAGGACAAAATCAGAAGACAAGACAGAGAAAAACAGAAGACAGATAAGAGGAAATAAAATCTCAGTGATATCATTTATCCTGAACAGTGTTCATATCGTCATATCGCCAGTGCAGTTTGATGCTCAGCATGTGGATATTGTAGAGTTACAACAATTCTACATGAACAGCATGAAGTCAGTTCAACAAATACCGTGTGTGTGTGTGTGTGTGTGTGTGTTTTTACCCACTCTGGCTTCCAACACAGAAGGATGACTGCATGTGGTTTAATGTCTGCTGGAAGAGCAAATTCACAGAGACAATGGATTGGTGGAGTCAGAGGAGCCTGTGGTTTGGCTGCAGCTCATGTAATTGTTGTTTTGTCTGCAGATATCATCACAAATGAGTTTACATCCACAGTAACAGCAGTGGAAAAGAAGTCCATTATCAAGCTCACACTGTAAAGTGGTTTCAAACACTAACGTGGTATTAATCCTGATGCATCTTCTCCATTTAAGTGTCTCTGTGTCTGTCATTAGTTTAGTGTAAATCACTGTTCACATCATTTTCCTTCATTTCTGTTGACAAAATGGTTTTGAGTTTTTCCTCCAGGAGGACAGATTAGATTTGGGGTTGTGTGCTGTAACTAGTTTTTATCTCTTGATACAAATGCACGTTTGTTCTGTTGAATGATGGTTTTCCTTCAGCAGGATGGATTTATTATTTTTTATTATTATTATTTAGACTATAGCATTTTCAGAAGAGACAGAAATGATTACACAATCTGAACACAAGTTTAATATCAACACAGATTCATTCAGGCATTGTGAGATTGAAGCTCCACAGCTTTGGTTTGTATTTAAAGTGTGTGATTGATTTCTTTGTGGTATAGAATAGATTGAATATTTGCGCAGTGATAGATGTAATCACTGTGGATTGTCAGAGTTTGTTCATTTCTATCTTAAATCCCACGATTTGCAGGGGAAATAATTAGTGAGGCTCCAGATGATTCAGCAGTAAAATATCCTTCTATAACTATTTGAATATAACTGTCTTTCCTTCTTCTTCACTCTCATCAAGGCGCTCTTTCCTGGTGCTGATTGTCTGTTAAATAAAGCTGAGAGTTACAGGAACATGATGTGAGGGAAGAGAACATTTTCAGACAGTGAATGGCAGCTTTATAGCAGAAATCCATGATCATCTGTAGAAACTGGCTCAGCTGTAAGACTTCTTTTTTACTGAAGGTCTCTCCAAAGAGTCTTTAAAGGACAGCTGGTGGATTCAGTTCTTTCTTCCTCCTCTGTTTATTTCTTTTACACAGTGAAAGAGAATCAATAGCAGCAATTATATTCAGCTCATTCTTGTCTCCAGTTGTGTTTTTACCTGCTTATGAGCCAAGTTGATATTGTTTTCAGTGAACTAGGTGGCTGTTAGGAAGATTTAATGGGTTTAATGTGGACTGCAATGATTGCAGAGACATAACTGAAACACTGTAAGGAGCCATTCTGTTAAACTGTCTGCTTTTGTCTTTATGGGCAATGAAGGTGAAAGAAACCGATGGATCATGACAAGAGGAGTGCAGGTTAATCACTTTTACTGAACTGTTGTACAGTGACAGACAATAACTCTCACAGGAGAGACTAAATTCAGGCTGTAAACAGTTGGAATATTTCTCATGTCTCAGTCTGAGGAAACTGTCAAACAGCCTGCAGTCTGTGTAAACTTTTATAACAGCGACAATATTAAAGATGTCACATATTTCACTGCACATTACACAACTCATAATTTTCCTTTCATTGAACAGTTTGTTGTTCTTAAATTACATTTGATACAAATTTGTTTTCCTTCTTCACAGTCGGTTGATTTTCTGGCGTCATGTTGTTTTCAGATGAGTTCAGATTCAGTTTGAACACTACTGAACGCTGTCTTCTGATGCACTGTGCAGATGTTATTGTTTCACATCGTTTCCTCCAGTCTCTTTGAATATAGCTGTTACAGGCTCAACAGTAAATACTGAAACATTCAAACAGTCATATTAATAGAGCTTCTTCACAGCAGCCATGGTGTGAAATAGTAGAGTGAACACAGGTGTTACCAATGAACCTTGATTAGTATCATTGGTAACACTGATTGGACAAACAAGCAAGCTCGTCTCTGAACAAAGAAAGCACACACGCTGTGATCATGTTCAATACACTGTATCCACCAGAGACATTTTACCACCATAATCTATCAATAACTGGTCCTGACTCAGGCAGAAGATATTTTATCAGCTATCATCATCATAATCTGATTGATGATCACAGACTGAGTGTTGCTTTTTCATCAAGACTCTTTTATCAGGACATTGACCTCATCGGGGTCTTCATCTGAGCTCAGTTTCATGATAACTCTGAAAATCAATCACCGTTCATCTCAGCAACTAAAACTGCTTTAGACCAATGTGGAGAGGGCTCAGGAGAGTAGCGCCAGGTGAGGTGATTAGCACACCTGTATCTCATTGTCTATTCACTCTCTCCATTTTAACACAGTAGTGGAGAAACTCCATCAAAGTAATGCTCAAAGAGAAGTATCAATATTCTATACATTGATCAGTTGTTTGTCATAATCCAGTTTTTATTTCAATGTGTACAAAATGACACATCAAGATATTTTATTTTCTCTACCAGCATCACTTTTTTGATACTTTCATCTTATCCAGCACGTCGTTGGCCTTGATGTGAAACTCAGCTGATGTTCTTCAAAACAAAGATGAAGAGAGAGGTGTACAAAGGCTGAGGTGGCTGTATGTGTGTTGATGATATCTCCACACTGAAGAAGTCTCTCTTCCTGCAGCAGTCTCACCATCACTTAGTGTGAGGAGAGCACCACTGCTTGCTGTTTGATCTCGGTTTCTCATCTTCCTCCTCCTGGCTTGTCTGCATATTAAAGCCTCTGGCCAGAGGCCTGCCTGCTCTCCCTCCCCTCATATACTCGGCCATTGATCTGGATGTTAGAGAGGATTGTCGAGCTTCAGATGAAACTGTGTGAAAATTCACTTCAAATTCATCTCAGTTATCATTCTTGTTTTCATTCACTTCTACAAGTGTGTCTGAATTATCCATAAAGCCCACACTAACTGCTCCTCACTCCAGCACTAAAGCCTGCAGAGATTATGCATTTGATTCATCCACCACAGACTCAGGACCAGCCTTCCAGTAAATCTGAGATGGTGCAATTCATTTTGAAGTTTTCCATCTGATTTTAGGATTCTTTCATCATATTTTTATTTTTATTCTTGTGTATTGTCTCTTGTGTTTGTATCTAACACTTTTTGCCTTCATCTTTGTGAATTTCCGCTGTCTCCTTTCTACTTCTTCCTCCTCTGGTCTCTATTATTGTAGTAGTACTCGAGGTTGCTGTTTCCAGTAAACAAACTAAGTGAAGCTGCTCTGATGGAGTAAACTACTGATAAATCAAAACTAGAAAATAGGCCACCTAATACTGTTTCCAGCAGCCAGGTGAAAAGACAGCTGGAGAAACTACGCCGGAACAGAGCTGCAGGCCCAGATGGTATCAGCTCCAGAGTCCTGAAGGCCTGCATGAACCAGCTATGCAGGGTTCTACAGCACATATTCAACCTTAATCTGATGCAGGAGAAGGTTCTGGTGCTGTGGAAGACATCCTACCTTGTTCCTGTACCCAAGAAGTCACATCCAGCTGTGCTCAACGACTACAGACCAGTTGCCTTGATGTTTCATGTCATGAAAGTCCTGGAGACTGGTTTTGGCCCATCTGAGACCTCAGGTGACCACCTCCTTAGACCCGCTGCAGTTTGCCTACTGCCCCTTGGTTGTGTTGAGGACGCGATCATCTACCTGCTTCAGCAAGTGCTCTCTCACATGGATAGAGCTGGCAACACTGTGAGGGTGATGTTCTTTGATTTCTCCAGTGCCTTCAACATGATCCAGCCTACACTGCTGAGGGAGAAGCTCCAGTTGATTAAGGTGGATACCTCCTCCTCTCCTGGGTAACTGACTACCTGATGGACAGACCGCAGTTTGTGAGGCTGAAGGGTTGTGTGTCTGATCGGGTGGTTAGCAACACGGGAGCACCACAGGGGACTGTACTGTCACCTTTCCTCTTCACAACACAGTGTTCCCAATGGTACTAATGAAGGTTCCATTCCCTTTATTTCAGCAGAGCCTTTCCAGTGAGCCAACATGCACAACAACCCTGACTGTGTTTGACCTGAATGGAATGGAACCTTCATTAGTATAACTGGTAACACCTGTGTTTACCTCCTATGTCACGTCAAAATGGCTGCTGTGAAAAAGGTCTGTTGTCTTATGTAGTCCTTCATCACTGCAGCTACTGCTCTGATCGACTTCATCGACCAAACAAGCAGAGGAAGAGCGACTGATGTCCAAACACATAAGAAACATCACTTTCAACTTTCTAGATTTCATAGTTGTATTGATGATGTGATGTAAATATGATTTATTGTATTTCATGTCTTCCACACAGTCACAGCAGTGTTTGTCCTTCACACTGTCACAGAAGCAGAACTGGGCTGGATCTCTTTGTCACAGTGAGGTGTGAAGACGCTCTCATGAGTGTTTGTCTGCTGGCTGCTGATACAAATGACTGTCAAGTGTCTTTGTGTTTCCCATCAGTCCATAATAAGTCCTCTCACCTTCACCTCCAAATGAAACTTTGTCAGAGACAGACAGTGAGCTGCTTCATCACTCAGCCTGATGACTTGTTTAGAGAGAAGGCTGAAGGATCGCTCACATAACTCACTGGCTGTTCAGGCTGTTGACACTCTTCTGTTGAACAGTTCACATGTCAGCTTTAAGCCTCTGAGCTCTCTCTTCTTTCTTTCTCCTCTATGCAGCAGGTTGTGGATTTAATTATAAATAGTATGTCTGTACATTGCTCAGTGGCTGATTCATGAAAAAGAGTTATGTCTGGTCAAAATGAAATTCACACAGTCAATAACACAAACCTCTGACTGACAGAGCCTCTCCTCCTCCTTTCCTTTCTTTGTGCTCTGTTCTTACGACTCTGCATCTCCAAACAGCCTCACACACCTTTACAGTACATGTTGAGTTGTTGTGTGAAGAGAAAGATGAGATCAGTCTCGAGTGGTTTCGGTGGGTTCTTCTTCATCACTCTGCTCTGTCTTCGCCTCACTCTTTCTTCGTCTTTCCTGTGATCCTCAATCTCTTCTATGAAGCCTTTCTTTTGGCCTCTTCTTTGCATCCCACTGGGCATTAAACATCAATCTATTCAGACTCCATCTGCTAATATGACCAAGCCCTTTTCAGCTCATCTCAAATCTGACCTCAGGTCAGCCTCTCACATGCTGCCATGCCAGGCGGAGCTGGCACACACACCGTCTCAGCCTGGCACAGACCAGATCCTGTCAGCCTCTGTTCCTGCAGGAGACAGCAGATAATTAGGTGCTAACAAAAGACAAAGAGAGAGAAACACGTTTTCAGGAGCCAGACTGACTGAGCTGAGGCAGAAGACCTGATCATTTTATTGATATCTAGTGTGCAGCTAAATGTTCATTTTACAGATAACCTTTATGCTGTTGAAAGTTTGTCTGTTTTCTAAGTCTCTGTCTCTGATCACTTCTCAATATTTCTGGTGATAATTTTTCAGCTTTGATAAACACTGCATCTCTCACATCTCTTACATGGTACATATTGCTGTTGCTTTATCTCTGAACTCAGAATATAGCTTGATGCTGTTACATGTCTAAACGTTAAAATATGAGCATTCAAGTCACACCTTCAAGTCACACCTGTGATCTGTGAAGATTATGTAAGAAGGCAGAGTGCTGATGGAGAAAGTTCAAACTGGCACTATATCATCTTATTCTGGGAGGAGAAGTTGTAACATATAACCAGGCAGAATGTCAGAAGATTTCTTTCCAACATTATTGCATACATATGCAAAACTTTCTTTACTTCAGTGACTTTCAGCTGGTTCTGTCTGTGTTAGTCTTTTAATTGTAGTTTTTTTCTTTCTCCTTTTGTTTTTTGTCTCCTTCATCCTGAATCATCTTCTGTGGATCCTGACATGAAGGTAAGACATGATAAGTTATTATCCAGATGTGTGTGAGGTTGTGTGTGTAAGTTGTGAATCACAGAGCGGTCACATTAGTGAAGACGGCTTTGTTTGGTGGATTTCCTCCATCTGTTTGTGGATACAGGTGGAGGCTAACAGGTTGTTACACTGTGAGGTGCTCTCTTCTCGTGAAGTCAAAGCTGCGCCTCTGAGGTGTTCTCACATGTGTGCATGTTGATGTTTGAAGTGTCATGAATACACAACGTGTCAGTGGAACTCATGAACACACAGTCTGTGAAATCTGTTTTTTCTACAACTTTGGTGCCACAACAACCAACATTTTAACGCATGAAGTACCTCATTGTGAAGCTCATCACAGACACAGAATGATGATTGGTTGTGGTAGAATGACTGATGTTTCTAAGGTTTTGTTGTTGGATGTGTTGATAGAGACAGAATGGCTCAGAGCTGTCTCACTCTCTAATTGTATCAAACTTTACTGATGAGTTATATCTGCTGTTCAATGTGCTGCTGAAGTCTGCTGAGGAGTTTGGGTTAAGTCAAAGTCTAGCAGTCTGTCCACTGTGCAGTGATGTGTTCAGTATTGTATTTATTTATTTAAGACACACACACACACACACACACACACACACACACACACACACACACACACAAACACTCCAGTGAGACGTTCACAGTCACTGGAGAATATTTGTGTTTGCCTCTGTGTGTGTGTGTTGGCATCCTTCAGTGTGTCTGTTAGGAAAAGACACTAACTGTATCACAAACTCATGTAGGTCCACCAGCCTACAACCTCTGCTCTTCACTTCACTTATGTGACACAGTGATGACAGCAGACACAGTCTGTCCTCCTGACATGTCAGTGAAGTACTGATGTAGACAGTGTACTCAGTGATGTTAACATGCACAGGTTACACACAGACTGTCAGCAGCAGTGTGGTTTCTCCAGACTGTGATATCCTGCTGGCTTCATGGCTTCAAGACTTCATTTGTCATTGTATGTGATGAATATCATGAGCTCATAACTCTATCCTCTTCACAGCTTCTAATCTTTTATAGTTGTCTTTTTTAAACTCCTTCATACGCAAGGTAAAAGTTCACAGTCAGATTAGGTGTGAATGTGTGAGAATCAGTTGCAGCTGACTGTTCAGAACTGTTCAGTTTATATAAAATGCATTTTATATAAATGGTTAGTCAGATTTCTTTCATTAGAGTCTGGTGTTGAAGTCAAAAAGAAGTTTGTTCAGTGTGTTTTCACAGATGAACTGTTTTGAGAGCCAGAATGTACTTCAATGCTGCAACATGTGCAGCTGTGACAGCTGAAACCTGTCCTGTCCTTATAGTCATAATACTGATGCTGCATACAATCACTGCTCACCCCTATGGCAGTAAGTAGTCATCATGTACTCATACACAAGTAAAACGCAGGTTAGACTCCCACTACAGTTTTCCAACACAGACAAAATGAACCATATAATTTAACATAACAACATGTTTTCTAATCCTGAGCTTCTCATTATCTCCTCAGAAATTCAAGAAGTTTGGAAACTTTTACTGTCAAACATAACAGCAGGTTTTCACACTGACATCTAAAGTGTTGCTGGAGGACAGAAACACTGAGCTGGACATTAATTATAAATGAAGACACCTAGAGGTCAGAAGCTTTCAACTTAGTGTTCAGTAGACGACACGAGCACGCTGCAGTCTGTAAAATGAATGTGAACTTTCTCTCTAATGAGGGAGTGTAATGAGGAGGACTTGTTTTTCCCTCCAGTGATGAGATTCTGATCGCAGAACTGTGAAACCCTGAGGAATTATCTGTAATTAAAGATTTCACTGGACTGGTTTGCTGCAAAACTCGTCTTGTAATGTCAACTGTCTGTGTTTGATGTTGGAAATGATTCTCACATTTGCTGTTTTGAAAGTTATTTCAATGCATGCAGTCTGTCACCTGCCCATAATGAGATGAGAAATTGTCCAAACTTTGCCAAGTCATAATGTAAATTAATACAAAGTTGTGATTTCTGCATAACTAAAGTAAAAGCAATTGCACTGCAGTGTTACAACATAGCTCAGTCACAAATAAATATTTAGCCTGCACATGCCCCCAGTCTAGCTATGAATAGGTGACTGTTCCTCCACCTCTCCTCTCCATTCTCTTTCTTGCACACCTGCAGACTTTGACTGAATGATGGACAGATGTCAAGAGGCAGATATCTATTTTCATAATTCATTTCATATTAAAAAGGTCTGTCCTTCAATCTCTGGCACTTCCCAGTCTTGGGTTGTCTATGACTATGATGTCTATGATTGTGAAGAACTGGAGTGCAAAGTGGATTTCTTTTTTTTTTTCTGTCTCTTCCCAGAGAACTGCCTGTGTGGCCTATGACTTTAGCCAGCTGTGGCTCAGTCTGTACCTGAATGATGAGACATCTTGATATGACCACATAATATATTAACAGTGATGATATAATAACTGTGTTAATTTAACCCAACTTTTTGGGTTAAATTCTTTTTAAACTGCAGCAGATACTGTGTGAAAGTGTGAGAGAGAGAGAAAGAGAGAACATATCCAGCTTCTTCATTCAGTATCAGTGTCTCTTCTCCCCAGATGGATGCTGTCAAACAGTTTAATGATGCTGTTTTTCCTTCACTGCTTCTGGCTGCAGTCGTCATGCTGAGAAACACACTTGTGGTCTTAAACACACGCACACACAAATACAAGCTGCACATACACACCTTTCCATAATAAATTCGATACCCATGAAACACAACTATCCACCCTGGCAGTTTGAGTCAGTATCCATTATCCTAAATAATTCTTGTTCCTCTGGTTTCTAACTACATGTGTTGCGATGACCAGGACCTCTAAACTCTGTGAACCTGTCTCAGTGTGTCATTCATACAGAGAAGAAACAGGTTTTATATTCTAACAACACGGCACACAAAGATTAGTCAAAGACTGTGGTGAGAAAGCATCTACACACCACAGGGACAGTGAAGAGAAGCAGGACACATTTGGTGAGTGCTCCATGTTCGGTGTGTTTCCTGCAGCGATTTCTCTCAATGTCACAGTGAGACTGAAAATGTAGAACAGATGGATTACAGCCACACTGACCAGAGATGTCTGTTATGGTCACAAGATACTTTATTTCTACTGGGCAGCATTTAAAATGGCTGCAGGGCAAACAAATGAGTGTGGCTGCACACACACACACACACACAGACACAGTCATACTCACATGAATAAATTATGATTCTCTGACCTCACTTTTAAGATTTTACACTTCGATCATAAACGATTCAAACATTTCATCACTGAATTACAGTCATTAAAGAACACTGTTGTTTGGTTCATTACTTCAGTTCTTGTGTGTTTGTGTCTCCCGCTGTGAGCTCAGAACACAGGAGAGTTGATATTTAACTGTAGACATCAACACTGGCTGCAACACAACAGAGAAAACCAGTGTTAGTTAATCAGGACAGATATGCACCCGACCTTGATCCTGCACTGATGTCAGCAGTGTTTTATTTTGATGTCAAGTCATCATCTGAACATGGAAAACCTTCACATTTCTGCACATAAAAAGGAACCACCACCAGACTGCTGAAGGTGTTTTCTTCTTTACTGCAGTCAAACATAAACTCTTAATCCCAGTGGGAGCTCTGCTCTGGAGATGAAAAGAGAAACACTGACTACAGTTTAACATCTGCTCTGATCTCCCTGTACTGGGATCAGATACACTGTACATTTCTGTGGTAACGACGACAGGACTGAAACACGGAACTGAATAAAACCTGTAGTGACGTAGCAGCATTTTCTTTTCCCTTTAATGTTTACACTATTTGAAATACAAATAATGTTCACAGTCATCATTCAGTTCAACACACACATACACACACACACACACAACTATAGAGGTGGTTAATTGTGTGGGATTGTCTGGGATCAGACAAGAGAGCTCCTCTAATCAACAGGTTCAAAAGGCTGGCCACCCAGTTGCATGCTGGGTTATCAGTGAATTAAGTGCGAAATGATAAGTTGAAGGGAAATAGATTGAGTGTGGATCTATCTGAGACAACAAGGAATTTTCTGAAGATAAGAAGAGAAGCAGCTTTAAATTTATAGATGTGATGATTCACATTCATGTTTTAGTGCCACGAGTCCTTTGGTGTGTTGAAGGAGTCAGTAAGTCACAGGCAAAGTTTTTATTCCCTGAATGACTTCACATTGTGTCTCCAAAGGAAACACAAAGTAGTGTTACCTGTCACCATGCAAATGTTTTAAGCAGCTGTCTATCAGCCAGCTAGACTCACAGACTGGTCATGATATGTCATATTACTGAGTCGGTGGGATCAGCTCACTTTTGTCACACAGAAACTCACAGAAAGGAATGATTATGTTTCCTCAAATACTGCATCCCCACCAGAGATAACCTCACCTGAGGCTGATCGCCACACTCTGAGTTTGAAGAAAGTCATTAATCTCCTCAGCTGGATGTTTACCAAAGATATTAAGTTTACTGCCTTGCTTGAGGGCACAACAGCAGGCGTCTCAAAGTAAATCATCAGTTAAATGAAGCGATATGAGAGCAGATAGCCAACGTCAGCTCCAGTTGTCCTTGTTGTCTGATTTTAAGAAGCAATAGAGGCATACATCAGACCCATTTTGTTTGTAAAACAACACAAACAGCATTTCATTCAATCATCCATTTATCCTAGTTTCAGTTCTCATTAATCTCTGCTGGAGTCCTCACATTCTTGTTTTGTGTTATCGACATCCTATATTTTAGTTTGGCTGTAAAGTCAGACCAGCACAGGCAAAAAAAAAAAAAAAAGCAGTCGGTCAGTTGAACCTCCTGCAGAGAGTGAAGCACAGTTTTGTGGGCAGTTAGTGGAATAAATCTTTCTGGGAGCACTCCCACTGGTCGACACTGGAAGACTGCTGCTAAAGAATGAATGCAATAAAGAGAGAAATGTGTGCAGTAAAAGAAGAACGGCTGCTATATTGGGAGAGTGTGTGTTGTCCTGTATGTGATGCGGAGTGTTTCCTCGAACCAGTGGTGCAGCACTGGTGCTTCTCCAAGTGCTAATCTTTGTGTGTAACCTTGAGAGTGTTTCAAGAAGCAGAGGCTACTTTTGTATTCAGTGTGTGTGCTGCAGTCAGGCAGCCCATTTCCCTCCAGAAATGAGTGTGTATGTATGTGTGTATGTGTGTGTGTGTACATGTACACTCACGCACAATGTGTTTCTCTACATATAAGAGAATATACATTTTTTCTTCAGTTATTTCCTGGAGATGTCTCCACAGTAGCATTGAATACTTTTATTCCTCAGCGTCAAATCCATCAATTTTAGTTCTTAGTCTGGATATTTGCATTAGAAGCTGATAAAGAAATGAAATGTGTCACTCTCTATTGTAGAAAATGTATTATTCTCTCAGGTGTATTTTTCATTTTGAACACTCTGAACTTCACCTCTATCTTTGTTCTATTTGACATGTGGTGTAGCTGAGTCATTTAAAATACCATTTCTTGTCCTTTAGAAACAGTGTGCGAGGAGAGGATTTCAAACCTCTGGACAGCACAACATCTGACAGCTTGAATGTCATTTTAATCAGTCAGACACTGTTCAAACTCCTCTTTACCCTCTGCTGCCATTCTGTTGTATCATCTGTCCATATTTATTGATATACCAGGTTGGTATTTTGAACTGTCATATAAAATCAATTTTCACCTCCAAATAATGACTGAAATCACATGAGATCACTTTGTTGAGTTTGTCACACTGCTGCAGTGAAGTCACAGTTAATTTTGAGTCTGTACCTCTAAAGGAACTGAACTTTGAAGAGTTTTTTTGAAGACAGAGTCCTCTGCTCTTCATATCTGTCTGCATGCCTTGAAGATGAACTTGAAAGCGCTTCAGGTTGGAGTGTCGTAGACAGCAGAGAGCAGGACATGCTAATTTCACTAGGTCATTTCCAGAGATTTCATTGGACGGCTGCAAACACTGTCCCTGTTCAGTGAAGTTTCATCTGAATTGTGTGTTAGATTACTGATAGCTGATGTCCAGTGATGATATCTACAGTTCAGAAGCCAGTAAATGCCTCATATGTAGCTCTATATCTGATAGCCGCATCAGTGGGTTTTGGGACACTGTGATAGCAGGTAAGGGTTGGCACTTTGCCACACTTTGAATTCCTCAATGTGCTGATGTGTGTGAAAAGATAATAAAAAAATAAATAAATAAATAAAAAAAAACACTTTCTGCCAAATCCACAGTGATCCTGCTCTCCACTCTTCAGCCAAACGCTTCACATTTCTATTACTGACAGTGCCTGCCTTTCCTGAGGCAGTCACACACCATGGAGACACATAGATGGAGCCCTGAGGTGTAAAAATGTTTCCTCTTGTTTCCCTCATTCACTTCTGCCTCTAAGTAAATGTTCCCTACAGGTTAGTTGTTTGTTCTCACCATCCACCACCACATCACATTGCTAATGCAGTCCAATAAGGAAGACAGTTCAGAATGAGATTAGTGGTCCACTGATTGCTCTCTAATTAGACAGTGATGAGAGGTTGATGTCATTGCACAGAGCCTCTCTCCTCCTCTTGGCTCTGTGTTTGACAGGGTTAACCCCTTTGGGTCAGAGCTCTTGAATATTTATACTGAGATGGATTTAAACTGTGTTCGTTCATGTTGTTTCTTGATGTGTTCTTTTCACATGCAGACCTTCTGTATTGCTGAGATATTTGTCCTACATTTGGAGACACTTGATATGGTTTGACAGATGGCTGAAAGTGCATTTATGACTTTTCCCTCATGAAACTGGAATTGCAGCCATAGAATCTACTGGCTTTCTGAAACTTTCTGGTTTATTTTTATCTGCAAAGGCTGCAAAAGTGATGCACAGCTGAATTTCTTGAACCTACAGTGTTCATTCTGTGGCTGTCAGCTTTCTCACCTGTTGGTAAATTGACTGATTTCTAGCCACTTTACTGGCTGCCTGTTACTGTGACATCCTAATAAGATCTAAATCCACCCAGCTCTATTTGAAAATCATCCAACTGCTGTCAGGAAGGACAGGACAGGAAGTGCTGCTGTGGTCTGATCCATCGGTCTGTCCAATATGGACTGCATCTGAATCAGCCTGGTTTCATGCTCTTGTCTCATTTCACTTAATGTGGCAGTGATCTGATTATTTTCTGACATTCCTTGTCACTCCTTAAATACATGTTGAGATGTCTGATTTTGGAGCTTCTCCTCTGTTGTTTCCTCCACACTGCAGGGCTGGTTGGAATGAAACAACATACAGAGCGAGTCCCAAACCTTAAGGTTAAACAATAAACTCTCTATGCTTTTTAGTTCAGAGCAAATTTTCCTTCAACAACAAGATCTGCAATTTGAGCAGTAAGAAAACTACTTTTTTTTTTTTTATTAAATGTTAAAATGTCAAGATTGAACTGAACTGACTCTAAATGTACCTAAATGGGCAGAGAGGTAACGTGAAACAAGTCTTGGTGGATGGTAAGACAGACAGAAAAATAATCCTGACAGCATAGGTGTAAACCTCAGAGACTGACAAGCAAACAAACTATTGAGTGGCACAAAATAATAAGAAACACGCTTCTGAGCAGGACACATCGCACAAAAATGTCCAGCTGAGTCCAGCTATGATCCAGTGAGGACTGGCAGTTTGTCCAGAGCTCTTGTGGGCAGGGCTGATTGCTTGATAGCAGACAGGTGTGCTGATTGCTGATGATTAGCAGGTGTGTAGAGAGAGTCGAGCCAGGGAAAGCACAGCCACACAAATCCAGAGAGAGACACACAGGGAGGAGGGGAACAAGGAAACACACTGAGGACTCATATCCATGATCATCAAAGAGTAGGAATTAATGAGTCTTGAATGCTCCTGATTTAATTTGGAAGTAAATAATGTTGGGGATTAATAAGAGTGTTGTGAAGGCAATTTAAGGTGAGTTGAAGAATGTGTGAGGACAGAGAGAAGCTACACAACTTTAATCTTTCACCTGTTTTGTCTCAGAGTTTTTTCTCTCAGTTGAATGCTGAGTCATGTTCTGCTGTCAGGCAGCAGTCACCATTAATAATTAGCTCATATGCACAGATATTCACACTATTTCCCTCCCTTTATTAACACAGACCTCATGTAGCTTGTATACATGATGCAGTCCTCTCCAGTGGCAGAACAGCTGTACACTATTACTCACTCACAAAGGGAAAAAGAGTTTCTACACATTTACTCGAGCCAGATCATGTTTTCATTTACATTTGTAAGTCAGGAGGCAGATGTAAGCTAATGTTCTCTCAATGGATTTTACTAGAAAATCTAATTAGTGCTTATTAATGTCTTCATGAATTCATTGTGCAAGAAGAGATTTGTGCCTGAAGTGCTGCTCAGCTGATCCTGGACTGAGTTTGGTTTATAAATCCCATTACTGAATTTCTCTGTTATTTGAAGCTCATGTTATTGTGTCTCTTTGTTCAAGTTCAGACTTCTGTCACAGTTGGCTTTTTTTTATTACAAATCTGAGATTTTACAGTGATTTTTATCTAAATAAAACATTCTGTGCTCAACATAAAGGAGAAACAAAATCCAGACAAAAACGCTCCTTCAAGCCAGTGTTTAGTTTGTCCATTCTGGGCTACTGTTGAAACATGGCGGTTTGAAATGACGAACTCTGTGGAAGAGGACGTCGTGTGTAGATACACAAAATGCTCATTCTGAATAACAATTCTTCTTTTCAAGTCATTACACACGAGAATTAAAATCCATCCATTTCTGTCATATTGTGCATTTAAAGCCACAGTAGTTTCAAGACTAAAATTTCCTATAATGGAATATAGATGTGCATGCTGTTCTGAAATCTTTCACCTCCCACAGCCTCTAAAATCCTCAATAATTAATCCCACCAGGTGAGATCATGTCTCATCTATTAGACCAGGTTAGACTGAACTGCTTCTCATTCAGCCTCAGTCAGTTTCCAGTTTTCACTGGAGATGAAATGTCAAAATTATTCATTTTAATTCCTGCTGCAGTCATGTGATCAGATTTTAAATTGAGGTGTTTACACTATAGCTGTGACAGAAGACGTAGTAGAAGTATGAGTTGATTATTTGAGGCATCGTGAGGTGAATGTCCACTCACACACAAACAAAAAGCAAATAGAAAGATGAGCACAGAAAGTGTTTATATGATGCTAAAATGTCTTGATGATTTTACGCATTAGTTGAAGTCTGACAGCTTTTCCCAGCTGTGCTTTTGTTTCTTTCCCAAACTCTGACACAGTTTGAATAGAGAAAGGCAAATAGAGGTGTGGATTACAACAACAACAACTTGTTGCTTTAGCTGAATTTTTATGTTGCTGAAAGTTGAGGGTCAGTTCAGGTCGCAAGGTTTCACAGCTCACTCCATGCTGTCAGCTGGAAGAGTTTCTGTTTGTCTGCTGGAGAAAGCAGCACAGTGGATGAAGCTACATGTTGCAGCAGACTGGGTCATAAAACTTTCTGAAACACACAGTATCACTTTCCTGTCTACTTTGTGCACTGGCCTGCTGTGAACTGCTGTGAACATGGTCTTTTGACTTCAGTAAATCTTGCTCTCTGAGAAGTCTGTTCTCATACACATACCAACATCACCAACATGCTTTGTCTGCTATGCTAAAGGCTGTGCACAGTCAGAGTTAAATAAATAAACAGATTCTGGTTGAACTTAGACCAAGCTGAAAACAGAGAGGTAGCCAAGAACAACAGGAACATGTTGCCTCCATTCAGCTCCTGAAGGAACTTAAATCCTCACTGTCAGGGTTTGTGTCGTCACATAGATTGACAGACTTATGAATAGTTAATGAAGTTGAACAAAATAGTCAAAGCTCCTGCAGCTTTATGCCTCTGCTGAGATTCTTCTGTCCCACTGAGAAACACACAGAGCAACATGGACCAAAATCCACTGATCAGTACATCGGTGTTAGTCTGCATACATTAGTGTAGTCCTCTCAGGAAGTACAGAGTCCCCCTCTTCAAGTCTTTTGGAAGATGATTGACTCATTCAGTTGCTTCCATTCCACATAATTCCATGCTGCATGTCAGTGAATCACACTCTTATTAACATGATGACAGCTTCGCCCGCTAATCTGTGTGAGGAGATTAATGAGGATCTGATGCAGAAGAACATGATTATTATCATTATCCAGTCCTCAGATTGCTGTTAGGGATGATAAAATAATGATTTTAATGGTTCATTCTGTTCTTACTCAGCGCTGCATACAGCAATACTGAAGTCATAATGTGAGACAAACAGGAGCTTGTTTTAATGCCTCCAGCTGAAATGTTCATACTCAGCAGGTTTTCAGCAACGTGCTTCACCTGAACAACATGTTGAATTATTTAAAATGGAGGGCAGATTTTTGTCAGATTTTGTTGGTTGATGTGGCTGTACAGGATACCATTCAAAGAAATCATTCAAAATCTCTCTCTGTATCTCTCACATCCAGCTGTCAGTCAGTTGTATAATTACAACAAGCAGAAAACCTAGACTGGCCTCCCTCATACCTCATCATAAATATTTATGAAGACATTTGAATAATGTGATTTTGTAACAACAAAATATCATTTGGAGGAAAGACGAGTAGAGAGCAGGAAGGTGAAGAATGTCAACAAGCAGAGGAGGAAGAATCTGCCAGAGTTATAGTTTGGTCTTCTGTGGCTGATGGAGGAGACACAGTTTGGATGTGAAGATGAATAACATGACATGAAATGATTTTTGAATTTATTTTTGAATTTTAGCCTCCATGGTGACACTTTCAAAGTTTTATACATTAACACTCCACAACAAATTATTTTATTTTCCTCTGTATCAGAAAACTAAAGTAAACTCTGCTGAACGAGCTGGTGGTCAGAGGAGATGAGAACAGAACAAACAGAGGGTCTGAATGGTAATCATCCACTGTGTGTATTTATTGTGTTATGGTGAAGTGAGCTTTAGTGTTTTTCTTCTTTCTTTATGCTCATTTATCCATCAAAGGTCTCAGGCTGACAGTTTCTCTTCTGTTCTGCAAGCTCAGCACATTTTGTCGACAGATATGCATAATTTATGTATTACAGAGAACAATTTGGATGATAGCCTTATCTTGGGAAAAGCACAGATACTAATTCCAGTGATTTAAATAATTTTAATTAGTGAAGCTCTTGGATAATTCTCTGATGCAGTCATTGAGCACAGTAAAATTCCCGCAGAAACAAAATGTGGTTCTGACCATCAGACAGAGCAGTTCTGCTTACTGAACATTAAAATGTTTAATTCTCTCTGTTCATTTGAATCTTTTAATGTCATTTAGTTTAGTTTTGTTCTACAAGACAGACTCAGTGGAGCGGTTCAGTTTTATTTTCAGTGGTGGATCGGCACAACAGAGAAATAAACAAATGCATAAATATGTAAGTGTGCCTCACACTGCCTGAGCTGATATTCTGTGTGCATACTCTATAACCTGTATGAGTGGCTGACATGTAGATAACCTAGAAGTCACAATAGTCTCTGTTTGTTCTAATAGATGCAGAAATCCTGACAGGAAACATGACAGTTTCAATTTGAAACTGTCAGTCAAAGCAGCCACATTATGTCTGCTGGTCTGAATCAGATCGAGCACACAGACTGTTGCAGACAATACAGAGCAAACTCATGGCAGTAAAATGTAAATGTCACTCTGAAACACACCAGCAGTGTTTGTCTGTGTATGAGAGAGAACACACACACTGATCCAATCCACAGCTGTTTGTTTCTGTAACATTTGTGACTCCAACAACATCAGCCTCCTACACATGTCGACAGTTGACTCTGCACTGAGACACCAGATGGACACAGTCTGATTTGTCACAGTGATGTTCAGACAAGATCATTTCATGGTTTAGGTAACTGTGTGTGTGTTCATCTTCTTTCTTTCTACACTACTGTGTGTTCTCTGTGACTGGTTTATTTATGTTTTCCTGACTGATGACTTCTGGCAGTCATGTGACTAATAACTGTCCTGTGTAAAACATGATGTTGCTTTGCTGTGAACAGACGTCCAGCAGCTGTAATCTGTATTCACACATGAGGAGGAGGAAGGCACAGATGATTGATAGGCAGTTAGAGGAGAATAGTTGGACTTTCTCTGGACTGTTGCTTTCTGTGTTTCGCTGTCTGCGTCAACAACAACAGATGAAGAAAAACAGCCACCAGTGTGACGCTTCATTCATTTCAAAAGTGCACACAGGAACTGGATGCTGCTACATTACAAACACTGTCAGACTTCAACATGAAATTACACGTCCAGGAAACATAAATGGCCTGAGGTCATTCCTTATTTAGCAGCAGATCATTAAAATGTACAAACAGAACACAAGCCTGCAAAACCAGAAACGTGTATTAGTATTTATTGAACTGTGGTCCAGCTATCATTAGAGAAGCTGTAGACGTTCCTGTCAGAGACAGATTTAAAAACCTTCTTTTAACTTATGAGTAACATCACCATTAAAATCTGAGTTTACATGACATCATTCCCATTGCACACTTTATCTGATTAACTGTAAACTTAGTGTTCTGAAAGATGAAAGCCAAATGTGAAAGTGAGTCGTCAAGTCTGTCAAAAAAAGTGCTGGTGTGTTCCAGTATTTGTATTCTAATATTTAATGTTTATCTATTATAACTTCAGCCCTGTTATAATGTCCATGAGTTACCAGATATATATATTTCACACTGGTTCCATTCAACCCCTTCATTAACAGTAAATCCCAGGGGTTCATTTTCATGATTTCTCACTGTATACTGAACTTAAAGCATTAATATCTGTAGCACTGCATTTTAAGTAAGTGAAAGTATTGGAGAGACACAGGCTGGACACGAAGAGGAAGCATGAACGCACAGCTAAAGATAAACTCATGAACTCCATCCTCTGTGATAGAGATAGATCTCTACTGTTCTGTCTCTGTATTCCAGACATGGAGGTGGGAAAGATACAGATTTGCGCAGTCTTCTCCTGCAGGACCAGAGTCAGTCCAGCAGGTCTGAGTGTGTCTCATGGTTCAATGACCACACACCACTGGGACACACACCCAGACATTAGTCCAGTCTCTCTGGAGGACAGTAAGCTAACAGCCAGTATATCCACAGAGCCAGCAGAGAGGGCTGATAACAGACTTGGCTGATGACACAGGAAGAGAGAGAACTGTGGACAAAATGGTCCAATCCAGCTGTCTGTCAGTGGAGAGGAAGACAAATGAGTGAAAGGACGGTGTGTCACACAATAGATGTCTTTGTGAGCCTCCTTCATCCACTGCTGCTGTCCTGTCATCTCCGATAGATGATGTCACACTGACACACACACTGAACTGAAAATGCTTTTTCGTGTGTACAGTTTATGTGAAACATTCTCATAAAGTGATCAGACTTTAGTCGTGTTTGTTCATTTTCTGCAGTAAACAAGTGAAATCCTGTTTAAATGCTGAGTTATCTCTGTCACTGTTTCAGCCGATCAAATCAGCCACTAAATTCTCATCAGATACTCTTCATGTGATGACCACAGATCACTGATGAGATAATTGCTTCTTCGATGAAAGCAGGGGATTGTGGGTAATCAGATAAGTATTCCAATCAAACGGTTTTAAAGGCTGACCACCTCATTACACACTGGGTTATGACTCTATTACTGTTTATTAGCTTCTATTAGATTGTGTAGTGAATAACAAGTTGGTGGTGAACATTGAGGGTGAATACAGAGGCTTTAGATTCACTCGTGCAGCAGCACTCGACAGTCAGTCGAACACGAAGAGCAGCACTTTATTCTACTGTCCAGCAGGTTTGTTGAAGTCAAGTAAAACAGTGGTCTGTGATCAGAGTGTGAGTAATGAAGTGAAGCTCTGTCCTTGTGTGCCCATGTCAACGAGACACTTAATGAATGTCTTTGATAAATGTCCTGCTGAATAGTACCTAGTAGTCTCTTTTCTCTCTCTTTTATTCATTTGTTTGTGTGCTGCTGTAACATCCTGTCACACTCCATCTCTCTAGAATAAGAAGTAGGTGATACAGAGGATGACCAGAGGAGCTCTATCAGTGGAGGTGAACTGAGCCTCATGTCTTCTTTCGGTCCTGGCTGGACTCTTTGCAGACAGATTGGACTAATAATAGATGATAAAACATTGTTCACATCATCAGAGGTTGACTATATGAGGTTTGTATATCCTGTCCATGTCAAAGTGTATGTACAACACCAGATTCAGGGTCCTTTTAATCAGCCACAGTCTGAACCTCCCCTCTTTAACCTCTCCTGCCCTCAATTTATCTCTTATGTTTCCTGTTACAGTGCTAATGAAGATGATTAATCAGTTCATGAAATGTTGTCTCTACACCATATGAAACATCTTCATATTGTCCACTTTCATCCTTGCATCTCCACACTAACTTTTTCTTGACTACCTTGCTCTCAGGGCTTGGTGAGCAGTTCTCCTCTGATCTTCATCACAGTATCTGAACACAACTGTGTTCATCATCCAGGACCAATGAACATCTGATTCATTCTGCGCCTCATTTGGTTTGTACCAGACTGTGAAGCTCCGGCACTCTGATAGAGAGCAAAGGCCTGATGTGAAACATATTCACAAGAGATTCAATTGGAGTCTTGTTCACTTTCTTCAGACATCTTTCATCACAGTTCAGCAAAATGCAAAGTGCTAAAGCTGAAAGTGTTGGATCTGTGAAACAGAACATACAGGATAATATCTGTGTGAGTGGGTGGATCCTTCTGGGAAACACTTCATTCAAAATGGATGAGAAACTGCTGATCCTCTAAAAACCAAACTGAAATTATGATGTATAGAAACAGGCAGAAATAATAGATTGGACATGGAGGTGATGAACGTTTAAACAGCAAAGTTTAAATTTGTCGACTGTGTCAGACTGCAACCTGTTTTTACCTCTGTGTCTTTCATGTGATCCTCTCTCCTCTCACTTCGCCTCTCTACATGTTCTGTCTTTGGCCATGGTTTCCCTCCAGTCACCATCACAGCCACTTCCTAATGTGTGTGTCCAGTGAGAACGAGGCATCAAACTGGATTAAACAGCTCTCAGCATATGCAGTCTGCATCCTGATGCTCCAGTCTCTGGAATACAAAATGCAGTATTTGTCATCTGCTCTGCTGTTTTGTTTTTTATGTTATATTAATACAATATTTAACTTTATGCAGTCAAGTGAGAGTCTTTATGACTAATATGCTTAATGATAAAACACAGCTGTATTGTGGAAGACAAACCTCTCCAGTCACTGTGAAAGCTGAATCTTTGTTTATGACATTCTCACAAAGAGAAAATAGTTTTTAATCCACTCGAGCAGGATGATATTTTTCTTTTATGTTCTGCAATTATAAGTCATGAGGTGACAGAAGCTTCTGCTCATGTTCTTTCTGTGGTCTCTGTTAGAAAATCTAATTAGTGCTTAATATTGTCCTCTTGAAATGATTGTGAAGTGCTCGGGGTTCAGCAGGGTCAAGACGGGGTTTGGTTTGTTTTTTTCACTCTGTCTCCTCCCTCTGGTGAAAGCTCAGATGTTATTGGTTCATTTTGTCCAGTTTGTTTCTTCATTGCTCATTTGTTTAAAGAAATGAAATAAATCCAGTCCTGATTGTTCATAGAATAAAAGTATGTAAGTCACTTCTGACAGACAGCTCTGATGGTGCTGTGCTTTGGAGCTTCTGTGTTCACATCATAACTGTGTGTTTGAGTTGTTTTACTCAGTTTCTGCTGCTGCTCGTCCTGCTGATGATGCATCTCACCTCCCACCAACAACCAGCAAACATCTGTCACAGCTGTTTGCAACTCATCTCTCTGTGCTGTCACTTCCTTTAAATTTTAGTCTGTAGTTAATTAACTTAAACAGAACAGAGTGGTGTACTCTTCATAGAGCTGTTGTACCTCTGGAGATTTGCCATGCTGTCACTGAGTGACATGTTTTTTCTCCATTGATCTCAAGCTGTGTACGTCCACTGTCAGACATGGCTGTGTTCAGCTTTAGCTGCAGTAATCCCTGTATTTACAAAGACATTCTCATGTTGAGAGTTCTGCTCTGTTCAAGGCCGCTGAGCTGCTGACTTCAACCTGCATTAACTCTACAGTGTCATGAAACGCAAGAAAACACATGCAGCTTCATTCAAGATGGACATAACTTGTGAAGACTACTATTATAACTAGTATTTACACATGGTGTTTAAGATCTGCACACATCTGAAGACAAAACCAGACTTAGTACCATTTGAGTATTACCGGATGATTCACAAATATGTACATTTAAGCTCAAGGCTGAAGCTCCACAGACAGCTGAGAGATGGAGGGCACAGCAGCTCTACATTTCAATGAGGATTCCTCATTTCAAAAGGTCAAATTCAGACTCCAATTTCAATAGAAATTTCCAACAGGGAGAACTCTGAACAAGAAAACTGTTTCCTCAAGTCCACAACAGCATGAATACACTAAAACTTGCCTCCATGGAGATGACTGTAAGAGTCTTATCAACATATCTGCTGCTATTGATCCACTTTTCATTAAATCTCCACTCCAGATTTTTCTCTTTTTTAAAGCAGATGTTGAACAACCAGCTAGACTGTTCAGGTAGAATATTTCCGTGATTTAGAATTTAGTTGTACTGACGTATCAGAGAAACATCTGTAGACTCGACAACCTCACATCTGTAAGATCCATCTGGAGCAGAAAGTCTGCATCAACACTGCTGAGGTTAGTTTGGTAACAGAGCATGAACCTGATTCAAACTTTTCTCACTCACAACCTTCTTCTGTCTGAACATACAAAGTGCTGGTGAGACATGAACTGTTGCTCCTCATTACAGAGGCTCCACTCCTCTCTGCTGTTTCCTCAATTTGTCCTGAGTTTCTCTTCAAGCTGCTCCCTGGCTGGTAAACAGTGTTCATTAAGCTGAATGAACGAAGTGTGAATGTGTCACGATCACAGAAGGAAACACTCATGTTGTCGTTTAGCCGTCTCCTGGTTTTCTGACTATTAGTCTCTACCAAAAAGTGAACATTGCTTCCATATTTAACAATACACAGAACAATTTGACATGGAGAGAGTTATTTTATTTAATCAAGCAAAATGGAGAATTTATATGACCAAGGACAGAATTTAAGTCTTGTATGTATCTTGTATAAGCATTATTTTGTAGGAATTAAATAAATTATGAACAGCACACTCTGAATCATGGAGACATATTCACTCCGTTTGTCATAGATGGAAAACATATTTTGTCTCATGAATAAAATATTCAGCTCACATACTGTATGTCACAACCTTCATCATTTTCTGTGTGTTATTTTCTATTTGGAATGACTGTCAGACAAGCCTCAGACGAATGTAAGCACACTTCCTGTCAGGTTGTTGTACCAGACTGTCACAGTGAATCAGATCTTAACAGAAAATTAAAGTGAACATCTCAGATTAGTTTAGCTGTGCTTTGATTTGCATAATATCTACAGACTCACACACACACACACACACAGTCAGACACGTACACATGAGATGTTCAGAGTTCTTAGAAACAAGAGGAACTGTGTCAGTGGTTCAGTATTCACAGCAGGTGAATTAGATTCATCGCTATGCCTCTTCTTTTCTGTAAGTCGTGCTCCATCTCAGTCTGAATCCTCCATCAGATAATCTATCAGCTCTGCTCGTATTGAACACTGATCAGTAAATTTGCAGTGAGTCACATTCAGCCCACTGTGTCCATCAGTGTTCTGACATTTACTGAGGCTGTTGGCTGCTGATTCAGACCCCTGCTGTTTTAATGTTGCTCCTGGTCAGTCAGTGTGTCTTCAGTGAGGCAGTGATCAATGAATCTGAATGCACTGCATGACTTCACATATCTTATAACTCCTGCACAAGCTCACAGCTGAACCACATGCTGAATCTCTCTCATTGTGTCTTTTCCCCCTAAAATATATCCACTACATTATTATGACGACTCAGGAAATGTGTGTCATGTCATATTTTACTGTTGAATCTCATCCCTCCAGCCAGAGAAGGTTATTATTCTCAGCACTGAGACACATTACATTTATTTCTTTCAGCAGCAGATGTGAAAATGTGATCTGACTCCTGCTGCAGGGGGTAAGGCAAAGAAGAACCAATGAACAGCTCTGGCAGCTGTTCTGCAGCTGTATACTTTTAAAAATGGAGAAGTCGGGTTTATAGAGGAAGAGACAAAGGACTGGTGGTGGAAAAAAACAAAACAAACAAACACTGTAATTCTCCTTTTTAAAGTGATTTTTATTTAAACGAATGAGGCTGAAGTAGAAAGGTCAGGTCAGTTCTCTGTCACAGCTCAGCAGGTTTAACAGTTCCCTCTCTGTCACCTTTCAGCTGTTTCTGTTTGCTGCATATAAAAAGTGTAAGAGCAGATGAGACTGTGTTGGAGCAGCAGATATACTGTAGCTGTCCATGGAAATATTTCTTCTAGGTGTTGTAGTTCTTGGTTATAAGTGGAAGGTTGGCTGGTGGAAGCTGAAGACTGGATCCTAGTTCTCCTGGTGTACATTCAACACTTAAAGTCAGGTGCTTTTGGATCGTCTTTTATCTGCAGTTAAATGCCAAGACACGCAAAGCTTTTTATTTATTTATTTTTAATCAGATTTGATTACAATGACTACATAAAAGACAGAGATGTGCTGTCCAATTAGCTGAAATGTAAATGTTCTAATTGAAGTTCATTATTTTTCTTTTTCTTGTGCGGTGATGAAAAGATGGTAATTGACTGTAGTTGAAGAATTATTATTTTCTTTCTCAGTGGATTACACTGAATATTTATATATAGACTGTTTGCAGCCCTCTCATAAGCTCCTGTTGTGTCAATCATTTTTAATCACAGCAGATCAAAAACTATTTAGTGAGACAATCCAGAGAGTCTAATACAAATCTGTATTTTAATCTAGATGATTTCCAAAAGGTTCACAGTCAGTGAAGTCTACACTGCTGAGGCTCCTGATTCATCAGTATTAATATATTATAGCACTGACTATATATGAATATTATTAAGATAATAAAGATAAAGATGCACGATTGAACCACTGGGCTCAGAGATTTGACCAGTTTTATTACCATTATCATAGAAAGTTCATTTACTAACCATTATTTTAGAATGATTGCCATACTGTGTTTCATTTTCCAGTCCATCTGTTCCCCATGCAGGTGGTTCCTGAACATTTCCAGAATATCAGCTTTCATTCAGACCTGAATCATCTTGGCCTGATTGATAGCTGCATAAATAATAACTGTATGAAACAGAATGCTGGGAGTACAGGCCTAACTCGCTGCTGGAGGTGAATACAGGGAGGAAAGAGGAAATGATAGCCGGCTCCCAGTGACTAAACATGTCCTTCAGATAGATGTGGAGAAGAGAAGGAGCTCAGAGGACAGACTGCTATGGCTGACAGACTAACCAGCTAGCTAAATAGCAGCGTTCTTTCACAGCTGAAATGTAACCCAAAACAACAAAGGTCAGACGTGCAGAGATTGTCTGTAGTGTGTAAGCCAGGTTTTCATTCGTCAAACATGGAGCGTTTCATGAATACATGGGAGGGGGGGTATTTTGAAAGCGCTAACCGGAAACTGCTGCCGTGTAATTCTGTCTAACTTGACGTCAGTGGATACTAACGGTTTTATTTTGAAAGTGCTAACAGGAAACTGTTACTGTGTAACTGTGTCTACCTTGACGCTAGTGGAGCGGCGTAATTGTGTGACCACAACAGGGCGGAAAATCCTGTGATTATTATTTTAATGATAGCAGTTTACTGGGCGGTTTATATAGTTTATAATTCTTATGAGTGATGTGTTGTGCGTTACTTTTCTTCTAATAGCACAAACACACGTACTACTAGTCCAGCTAGCACAAAGGCTATCAAAAGTGGCCATCAATAGATCAATATGTTCGATTCTCAAGTCTCCGTTTTGTGGCTAAACAAAAATATAAAACGTCCTGTGATGACGGCCTGCTGAGTGAGACGAAGAGAGCAACATTTGTTATTGACGAACATTAGCATGAAGTCAGTCACCTTCCGGCAGCTAGCATAATTTTTCTTCCCTGAGTTGTTGTAGTTTTCTGTTTGTCCACAAGGTGGCGCGTAGAGACCGTGAACAGTGTTTCACAGTGAAGGACGTGTCCTCGAAAAAAGACAGAAGCTGGAAGCATGTATGTATATTAACTGATATTACTACTAATATTTGTATGTATGGTGATAGGTTACATGCAAAACATAATAACAGCTGTGGTTGTCCTTAATCACAATACGCACAATTTCACGAGTTATTGTAGTTTTAATTTGAAAGTGCCAACCAGAAACTGCTGCCGTGTAATTGTATCTAACTTGACGTCATTTGAGACTAACGGTTTTATTTTGAAAGTGCTAACAGGAAACTGTTACTTTGTAACTGTGTCTACCTTGACGCTAGCGGAGCGGTGTAATTCTCTGTGTGACCACAAGAGGGCAGAAAATCCCGTGATTATTATTTTAATGACAGCGGTTTTCTCAATCTTAACAGAAGTTTATTTAATAATTCTGACGTTTTCTCTTTCCTGTGCAGAGTTTATATAGTTTATAATTCTTATGAGTGATGTGCTGTGCGTTATTGTTCTTCTGATACTACAAACACACATACTACTAGTCTAGCTAGCAAAAAGGCTATCAAAGATAGCCATAAATAGATCAATTTGTTCAATTCTCACGTCTCTGTTTTGTGGCTATATATATATATAAAAAATAAAAATAAACGTCCTGTGATGACGGCCTCTTCAATGAGACGAATTTGTTCTCAAGTTTTATTGACGTACATTAGCATGAGTCACCATCTGGCAGCCGTCATGTTGTTTTCGTCTTTCCCGTGTTGTTGTAGTTTTCTGTTTGTCCACACGGTGGCGTCAAGGTGTCGTCAACTACGGATGCTGTTTGCCAGTAAAGGAAGCATCTCAGAAATAAAAATTAGGGGAAATTCGAAGAACAAAATCTACCTGAAGACTGTTATTAGTTATATATGCACAAATTGCATTGGATAGTCTGTGATAAAAAACACGGATCAGTGAAATTTCACCTTTTTTTTGAAAAAAAAAACAAAACAAAACAAAACAGAAAACACAAACAAAAACAAAACAAAATGAATGGCTTCAGCCCCACTAAAAAACTTGCCACTGGTTATCATCTTCAGACAAAGTAACTGGGATTGAATACAGTTTTGCTTGGTCTATGCAGGCAGATTTGAATGTCTACATTTCAGACTTTTGTGATTCTTCCTTGTAAGGTCTACATTTTTCAGTCCAAACACCAGCGAGCCATTTCTGAGAAATCATTAAGAGTCAGCCAGTGAGACTGGGCTGTGATGGAGGACTGCAGTATGGCTGAAGTCATAATGAAGAAATGTGTCAAACATACAGTGAATGTTTAATTTACTGTGTTACTTTAGTTTGTTTATACAGTATGTGTTATGGCAGAACAACAACATCTGGAAATATTTGACTTTAAAGTGAATTACAAACTGCTGTTATCAGCTTCTGGACACAGCTGATGAGAAGAAAGTAAATAAACAGTGACCGAGAGACAGACAGACAGAGAGATGTGAGTCTGGACAGACGTGGAAAATGTGTCTTGTGAAATCAGTCCTTCAGAGAAAATGATAAACGGGTTCAACAGCAGTGTGTTGATGTTGTTCTGCCTCAGTGACTCAACACCTGCTTGTCTTGCTAAAATCCTCTTATCGGGCCGACTGACCTCCACATATTCACGCATTTGTGAAAAACATTGAACAAACACACACAAAAAGACACAAACTACACTCACTGAACTTTGATCTCCTCTTTTTGTCCCTCAGAGCGAGTCCAGACTCAGTGAATGCAGATTTTGAGCTATGAAGTCCTCAGTCATTAGTCTGTGGTTTTCTGGTGCCACATATCCTGATGACCAACCTGGATATTGTGGTAGTTCTGGATCTATAAGTAGCACAGAAGTCCACTGGCAGAATTGTCCTTATTATTCTCCGAATAAGTAATAAAACCCTGAGGCTTCATTTCTTTTCATCTATATTCATTGATCCGATCACTAAAATCTCAATAACATTAACAATGAAACAAAAAAACATGGTTTGTATTTGTCCTTTTTTAGAGCACCATGAAGTGATAAATTATAACAGTATTCAGTCTAACTTAGCTCTCTCTCTAAGCAGTGACGTGGAGGCACAAGAGCTGGAAACTTAAACTGTAGTAGTAACGTTGAGTGTCAGCTCTGAATCACTAAATAACATAAAACCCAGCAATAGACAGTCAGTAGATTGTGTATGGTCCATAAGTCATCAGTGCAGATACATTTCTCTCATGTTTTATATCTCAGTGCTCTGGCTCTGCATCACGCATTTAGCATTCTCTATATCAGTTTCACATTAGAGTGAATGGAGGCAGGGTGATGTTTGAAAGCTCCCATAAGGGCTGTTTATATCTCACACTGCTGATGGAGCTCTTACTATGTTGGAGGAGGCAGCGTCAGTCCTCTTCTGCACAGCAGTAGTAGTCGGTGTGAGAGAGGTGTGCATGTGTGCAACGAGCACAGCTGAGGAGAGTTTAACACCGGCACAGCTGTTTATTTGAGGAAGAGGAGGCCAACAGATTTTCATGGATGATGAATGAATGGCGTGAGTGAAATTGGTTTGAAAGACAGCTTCACCAAGACTTCTCTGCACTCAGACTCAAAGTTGTTCAGTAAAACTGTTGAAACTTCAGTACTGTTCTTGTTGTTCCTCCAGTTTACCTCTGGAGCTTTAACTCAAATGGCAACAAATATCTCTGTCAGCAGTTTCCAGTTCTATTTAAATAACTAACGCGTGATCTCGTCACTTAATTAGTGATGATTTACGCCTGTGACAGCAGGTGGTGGTGATAATTAACTGCAGCAGCTCTTTGATGGGAAACCAGCAGCATTCAGACTGTGAGGACAAGAACAAGAAGCCTGTGTGTTACAGGTCAACAGAACAGCTGATTATCAATGACATGTTTCTCGAGGCGTTCCCTCATCTGTTAATAAGCTGCAGAGTTTTTCTTGAATTCATTGGTGCTGTCCATCAGCCCTGCAGTTTACCCACGAGGCCTTATTTTATTTCTTCTTTCACTATCAGATAAAAAGAGAAGCAACAAGACGAGATGAAGCCACACGTCTCCTCTTTTCTCATTATCTGGGATATGATTCTCGCAGTGTAATTATCCGGTCTTATGCACTTCCTGGTGAACAGTTTTCAGCTCCACATAATTTACTTCCACTGAAAAAAAGAAATCAGCATATAGGAACTCTTTTCTGTGTTAAGTCAAAGTATTGCAGTCAGGTTTCTCTGTCTCTCCCTTTCTTTCAAATTCTGATGTGACAATTAAAAAATGAGAACATACATAAATCAAACCAACCCCTCTGTAGAAAACAAACACAGTCATCCAAAGCACTGAAAATATTGTATCAGAAGAAATGGAACAATACCCAAATGCTGCCTCTGTTGGAAGACATTAAGAAGCTTCAGGATTATTTGAAATGCCTGGAAGAGGTCCATAAAAAAGCTCATGACCATCCATAACAAAGTTTATGGAGTGAGCTTTCCCAAGTCACCCTGACACAGTTTATATCATTTAATCTCCATCATGAAGGAGAAGTTTCTAGGATGGAGGTACAAACATGCCTGTAGTGTTACAGTTTTCAGTTTGTTCTGTTCTCTGTTTTATTTTGTAGTTCTTCCCCATCTGTGTCTTGTTTTCTTCTACTTCCTGTCTTGGTTTCCCTTGGTGTACTGCCTGGGTGTGGTTGAATAGTCAAAAAAATCCTTTATCCTTAAGTCCTTTCCTAACCACATTTCCTTGACCTTGATAGAAAACATCACAAGGTCAAGGAAAGATGAGAAGAAGAGTTCATGAGGTGAAGACGACTGCGGTGTTCAGAGAATCCGACTGCACTTACTTAGGCTACGTCATCACATGACGGCGAATGTTGATGACGTTGAATATTATGGTTTTTGAACATGGACTACAAAAATCTGCATTTTTATGAATATTATTCAGTCGATTACCATGATTGGAAATGAAATATAAATAATAAATAGATCACGCCAGCCTTGGTGAAACAAAATGGTGATCACATTAAGAAAGGTTGATCATGCACCTGTCCATTCATATTTATAGACTAAATACCTATAGGTATGATTGAATGAAAACTTAAATCATGGCACACTTACAACACTGAGTGCTACAAATCCACTACTGTACATTATTATTCTTTTAAAGTATACCTTTATTATTATGTGTCAGATCTTATTCACATATACACAACCTGTAATCTAGAAAATAGATGTTGTGTTTTGCCTTACTCAACATGAACAACTTATTGGGTTTTAGAATTACAACAAGAAAGCGAAAAAACCCTGTACACTATGAATTTATACTTTATTCTATTTACACTTTGTCTATCGTTTTTTACAGGAGAGGAGCAAAATAGATGCCGCCCCAAACAGCCATGTCCGTATCTTAGACATGTATTTAGATGAGCACAAACCCTTGCAGTATGACTACCGCTTGTCAAGGACCTCAGTTGAGGCACTGATGGCCCTTCTCAGGACAGAGAAGACCCATGGCTGGGGTCTGCACATAGAGGTTCTTATCACAGTATACCGGTTGTCACATGGACTTTCATACACCGTTGTCTCTAGGGTGTCTGATGTGCCAAAGACAACTGTCTTTGACATTATACACCAGATGTGTCATGCCATCCTCTCGCTCTTGAGCAACATGGTCCATTTCCCATACAGCAGGCCTTTGGCATGATGAAATTATGGTGGCGAGACATTTTCCTCAAGGTCCTGGAAGTGGAGCACACCTTTGCACCCAAGGTTGTTGCAGTGTGTGCAGTGCTCCACAACATTTGCATCACAGCTGGGGGCACCATGGAGCCAACTGCAGAAGAGGATCCTGTGCTGCTGCCACCGCCACCTGTGCAAGAAGATCAAGGTCAGCATCTGAAGGACAGATTGGCAGCACAAGTCTGCCCCAAATTGGTGTCCCTCACCTCTGCAAGAGCATGATTATTTTATTTTATAAACTGAAAGAATTGTTTTGTTTTAGTGAATTGAAGTTTTCTTCTGCATTTTCTTTATACATTAATAAATTAACTTTCCTTATTTCACACAGTGTTTGTCATATTTATTTCAGTGGATCTTTCTATGCAAAAATCCAAGTGATGCCTAAGAAACACTAAACTCATGAACTCAGTGGTAAAGGAGCTTTAAACTGACCTGCATAATGTCTCCATGTAAATGAAGCAGTTCGCAAACAGGACAACATGATGTCTCTGTCCTTTACTTAAAGCCTACATGGAGAGGCTGCAGTTCCAGCACTACAGCTTTGACTGTAAATGGTTTGAAATATGTGACTACCAGAAGCTTACATTATGTAGCATCAGTGTCATGTCAGCTTATGAGATTTTTAGTATTTTTTTTTCTCATTTTCATACAGTTTGAATATCACTGCATGCTTTCCAAGAGGGTACCAATTTCATTCCATAAAGTGCAAGTATCAACCTTCCTGCAATGTGAATCGTGCATTTAATTTGCACCCACTAATGCTGAGCATTTACACTTTGTGTGCTCCAAAACAAATCCTGTTTCAAAAAACTGCTTGGTGAAGATCTCAAAAAACAAAAACATGTAAAGTGGGTTGTCAGATTCTCTGTTCCAGCCAGCAGGGACACTACTGAGCATGGACACTCACACACCTGCAGGTCTCCTCTTTTCAGAAATTCTAAAACAAAAAACAAACAGCAGTTCCATGCTGGTGAATGTGTTAGAAGTCCACACTCTGCACTTAGATAGGTTTTCAAGTACACCCAGACACACATACAAAGTTTGTTTCCTGGAGAACTTGTTTTTATGAAACTGTGATGCTGACTGATGCAGATATTATAATGCAAAGTTGAAAGAAATGAACTTATTTTTCACTCAAATTGCTTATGACAATCATTCATTTGGTCTGTGTGTGCTCTGTCCTTTATTCAAAGGATTCATTTGTCTGTATCATCTGAGTATAAAATTAAACATTAGCATATTTTCTCCACACGGTTTGTGTTTATGCTAATCGGTTAAACTCACTCTAAAATATTCATGCTCTAAATGATTAAACTTGCATAAAAATGAGTCTGTGATTGGAGTGTCATTTATTTTAAGTCTACAGGTTCTTTTGTGTTGCTGTCCAACACACTTCAGCCCCAGCAGTGTTCAATAATGTGTTCTTGTACAGAGGCTGAACTGGGCTGCATGTTTTTGTCAGAGTGAGGTGGAGAGGCCTTCTGATAAGTGTTTGCCTGCTTGCTGCTGGTTCAAATGGCTCAGAAGTGTCTTTGCACTTCATTCAGTCCATAATAAGTCCTCTCACATTCACTAAAAGCTCCATTGGGAACTTTTTGGAGGACACACTTTTAAGTGGAACAAGCTTCAATCAACGAGTAATCCTCCAAGATGAAATGTTTCACACATTTCTTAAATTCTCTCTTCTCAGGGCTCATGTCTCTACAGTGTCTGGACTGATGCATTCATAGATATTATTGCATGTGCACAGTCACCTTAATATGTGAGTCACTAATCAGACATTAAATAGACAACAGATGAAAAGCAGTACATGACCACATCATTAGATCCTGAAATTTAATCAGAAGTTGAATCAGTCATATTTTTCTTTGGTGCTGTTTTCTTTGTTCTGGATCTGGAAAGAGTCCTTTTAGTCTCTGTGTTGTTTAGAAGAACTCCATCTGTACTCTCTGGCTCTTCATATTTCTTTGGTCTTGCTGTTTTGTTTTAACACATCGGATGTGATGACTGTGTGTAAATGGAACAGATGCTCCACATTATGTGATTTTGCTCCATGCTAATTGACAATTACAGATGATTGTTTTTATGTCTACAATCATTTACTATACTGAGTTGTGACAAGTTGTGGAGTCTTAAATGTTTTTTGTTAGGTCAGATGAATATTTGGTACAGAGAAGTAAGCTTGATCAGTGAGGTCACCATGAATATCCACACACAGCTTCACCTCAGTTTAATGTTGTATAAAGTGTTATTAGACATTAGCTGCATCACTGAATTAGATTTTAATCATCATACAATTATTTGAAATCCAGTGTCTGTATCTGAGTTTGACAATGTCATGAAGACATAAAGAGGAAGAAAATATATTTGAGGTGTTGTTAAAGTGTTGATGGAAAGAAGATCGACCTCTTTGCAGATACGAGGGCCTGAGTGAATCCCCTTCAGATATTACCATGGCTCAATGACTCATGGGAAAGTTCTAATGTTGTGAGAAAATGAGCTTTTCATTCGGCCTACAGTCAGGAAGAGTTTTACCATCCCTCCAATAAACCAATTATTGCAGCAAATGGTGACACAGTTTCTCTCTGCTCTGATTATCCACTCTGCTGAAGACATAGCTGGGAGCACATTACAAATCACCTGAGGGTTTACACAGAGCTGATCCAGACCACCAACACTGCTGTGTTCATGCTTGAAAAGCCACCACAGTCTAAAGCTAGCAGGCAGAGGGCCGGTGAGGTGGAAGCAACAGAAGAACAACAGAAGAACAGAAGCCAGTGTCGTTTCAACAGAGCGTCTTGTTCTGAAGATAGACTTCATTTGAAGTGTGAACTCATCAGTGGGTAGACTGCCAACATATGACCCTGTCTGGGTCTGACATATGTCCTGTCTGAACGAAGAGTGCAGATCAGACAGAGAGACTCGCCAAGTGAAAATAAAACATTAATACATACTGCTTCCTGTTTGAGGCAGCAAACTTCAGTATTATAGAGACAGTATAGCACTGTGTTGCCAGTGAAGAAGTCATTCATGACTTTTTGTACAAATAGAGTAAATGTGCCTACAGTAAGTGTGATTAGTTTCTGTGAATATTAATCTGCTGTGATGAAAAAGAAGAGAGACGTCTCTTACAGTCAAACATCTGACTTGAGATAGAGTGTCGTCTCTTTCTGTGATTCTGACAGTTTTCAAAGGGAAGATATTTGTTCCTGCTGAATTGTCATTGAATGTTCATAGCTGTGCTCTGTCTTCTTCTCTCACAGTATTCATGACATGCTTCAAAACGTTTTTCCTCCATGACTGCAGACTCACTCATGGGTTGTGACAGTCTCACCTTTCTGTCTTTGTCCTCCTCACATGTTCTCTCTTGTCCTTCTCTTCAGCACAAAGTCATTCATTCTCTCAGGTTTGTTCCACCTTTTCTCTAAAAGAAGTGTAGTGCTCTGTGTGTATGTTTCTCTCATCTCAGTGTTTCACTGGAGAGCTTCACTTTCATTTGTCCAACTTTACACACACAGACACACACACACACTCTGATCCTTCTCTTTCTCCATAATAAGTTATTAGACATGCAATTCTACTGCAACTCTGAGGCCGGCAGTATGACATTAGATTTACTTCAAATTACACTCATTTTCTCACAGAGCGTGTGGAGCAAATTACTTATAAAGGCCTTTTTCATTCTGGTTCAAATAATTCAAGTACCATGGAAATATGTGAGTATGTGAATATATGAGTTTCAAAACACAGCAGGTCTAAAATGTTCTCACGAACTTTGGTTGAACATCTCAAAGAAAGTATAAACCTTCACCCTCATATCACATTTTGGTCAACGTCATGATGGAATAAGTTTCTCACACATATTTATATTTACAGTATGAGGTATTTGTTTTGTTATGCATATAAAACAGGCTGTAAAATCCACTGAAACTGCACTCTTCTCTTACAAACTGTGGACTACACATATAAAATGCTGAATCTTTTCTAATAATTCACATTTTAAATCATTTAATTTTAAACTATAAATTATACAATTCCCCTCAGTTAAAACCTCAGACCAGGGCAGAGTCTGATTGAGCTGTTTCCTCTTAATTACAGTTATTTTAATTCCCTCCTCCTCAGCTGCTCAGCGGGGGGCCGCAGACTGAAGCTGAGTTTTTCACTGCCTTTGGTTTGAGCCAAAGCAAAAATCAATGTTTCATTTTAGTTTCTGATTCATAACACACATTTCTGAAGCTTTGGGTTAAGTCCAATCACAGATGCATTATAAAGCTGAAATGTTACTTTACTTTAAGTTTTTTTTTCAACTTTATATATTATATTTATAAAATATAAGGTATATGTTTGTACAAACTAAACATTTGCTGTGTATTTAGACAACAGCTCATGTTTGAATGGAGGGATCCTGCTGCTTTAAGAAAGTGTTGCATTTTGGGTGGTTTAAAGCTCCTGAGCACCTCATGTAAAACAACACCTGCTGACATCTTCACTACAGAAATGGAGCACACAGAAAGTGTCAGTGAAGCAGGAGAGAAATCCAGCTTGAGGGAACATGAAGTTCAAAATGTGGAGTTAACAGGACAGTCATGAAGTTCTTCTCTGGTTTGAACACTGAGCGCTTCAGAGAGCCTGACATGAGAGTGTGAAGACATGACTGAAGGACAAAATGAAGCTCCATCTTTTCCTGCTCTGGAAAATATACTGAGACGAGCTACACAAAGGTAAAGATTTCTGCTTTATTGGAAGGACTTTCCAACAGTAAGACAAACTTTTCCAAGAACAAACAGGCTGAAGAGGCTGAACAGATGAGTTTGGCACGTGTTGTACCACAAAGGAAACCACAGCAAACAGTTGAATGTTTGAGCAGCAGTTGTGTGACTTTTCCATGACAGACATTTGGATGTTCCAGCAGGAGAGTCACAGGTGTAATTAATAACACTAAGGATGGCTGCTTGTGTGGAGCTTCAGCAGTTCAGGGCTCTGTTCATGTGTATGCTAGCTCACTGGCTTAAGAAGACACTACAGTGGAACAGAAGCCTCGTTAATGGGATTAATTCCACCTGTGCGTTTCCTGCTGTGACAAGTCAAAATGTCTCCTGTGAAAAACATCTTAGAGAGCTGCTGTAGTAGGTTGGAAACGCTCTTATGTAGTTTTTATGTAAACAGGCACCCCCCCTATTTTTTGATGATGTTGAACTTCTCTGACAGGTATTGTGACATTTGGGTTCTTTCATTTGGTTTTGCATGGGTGATGTACTTTTGCGCCAGTGGGTGGTGCTCAAGCACTGCCGTGGATTTTCAGGAGGAGACCTTGGCTATCTAGCTTGGCTCATGCGCGCTGACAATAAAACAGTTCAAGCATGAGCAAGACGGTAATTGTGGCCATCTCTCTCTTGTCAATCCACAGGTACAGTCAAACTGATTTTCTGTATTAAATATATTCGGTATCCAATGTAAACACGTTCAAGGGTGTTTTGCAGTGTTGTTGGATGTGTTTTTTTGAGACCTAAAGTGTGTGAAGTGAGCTTGTTTTGTGTGGGTGATTGCGGTTGTCCCGATGTGAGTCGGGCGCGGAGTTTTATGAACTTCCGGTTTCATTGTAATGTTATTAATATGAGTTATGTACAGAGTATGGTGAGTTGTTGAGAATTGTGACAATAAAACAGTTCAAGCATGAGCAAGACGGTAATTGTGGCCATCTCTCTCTTGTCAATCCACAGCGTCGCTTATGTAGATCGCTTACACCGTGCTAACTAGCCTGTGTGAGCATTGCTGCCGGCCCAGATTCCCCTAGATTTGGCGCCGGTAACAATTTGGGGGCTCGTCCGGGATTAGCTAGCGGACTGCCGGGTGAAGTGAGTGCCAAAACAACGTGAGCCAGTGCCTAAAGCTTCAGGGAAGGCTGCTATCCAGGGCGTCATCCAGAGAGCCGAAGCCACCAGCAACTGCATAATGGCCACTGTCACCCCGCGGCGGATGCTGATCCACAAGATCCAGAAGAGTCTTTCATATTTGAGTACGAACCAGTTAATGGCCGTTGTGAGTTGGGTCGAGGATGGCGGCACAACTCGCAACATTGATGAACTGAGTGAACCAGAACTGTATGACCTGATTGTTGACTATCTGAGATGTGAAAAACTGAGTGCCATGGAGGATGAAGGCATGAGCCAACTCCTCCTCCTCGACGACATGCTGAGTGACCTGCTGGCTACGGATGTTGGAGGAAGTGGAGCTAGCCAGACCGCGCCTAAGACAGGACCGAGGACGGGAGATTCAACTGCCTGTCAGGCGCAACGCCCCGCTCAACCTCCCCCTGACCACCACAGTTCAGACACGCAGCCAACCACACCCATTACAGACACTTCCACACAACCACTGCAGATGAACAGAGACACTCATTCACTACCACCCCTATCACCGGACAAAGATGCACACGCTAACCCACCTTCAACCAACATAGACATTCACACACTCCCAGCACCTCTTGGAAGAGACAGTGGTCTACCTGCCAGAAACTTTGACACTTTTACATCGACCAGGCCACTCACAGCAGGTGTTGGTGGTGTTCCCCATGGAAGAGTGAGTCTGTCTTCCAGCTTTGGAGACCAGGTACTGAGAGTAAATGATGTTGCAGCCTTGTTTCCACGCAGAGAGTTTAAGCTACATGGTGGACAAATCTCTGACGTTGGTTCTGACATGTCATACAGTAACCTGTGTAAACAAATAGATGAAGGGTTGCAGGAAGGGTTTACTGGGTCAGAGGTAATGCGTACTGTACTCAAGATCATAAAACCTGGCACGTTCAGGGAGATGTTAACAAACAAAAGTGACTTAACTGTTGATGAGCTTAAGCGGTTTCTCCGCGCACACATCAGAGACAAAAACAGTACTGAGCTTTTTCAAGAGCTAAGTAATGCCAAACAGCAAGATAAAGAGAGCCCACAGCAGTTTTTGTACAGGATAATGGGTTTAAAGCAGCGTGTTTTGTTCGAGTCTCAGCAGCCTGGTGCAGAGTTTAGCTATGACAAAAAGCTTGTTCAGGGCACCTTTCTCCATACACTTTACCAAGGGTTAAACGAGAAAAGCAACCATGTTCGACATGATCTTAAACCTCTTCTCACAGACTTGCAAGTTAGTGATGACTTTCTCTTAGATCAAATCACTAAGTCCACTAGTGAGGAGGCAGAAAGACTGAAACGCCTTGGCACAGTAGCTAAACACCGACCAGTGACTGTAAGCCCTGCTCAGCTTGACGGTAGTGACCCAGCTAAGCACACTACGGTTGACACTGAATTACAGGCCAATCGTGCTGCTATTAGAGAACTGACTGCACAGGTGTCTTCTCTGACCAAACATCTAGTCCAGATGGTAAAACCCACTGACAAAGTGACACCTGGGGACCCCTGCTCAACTGCAGCCCACCCTCAGCCACCAACATCTGAAGCCCGAGGCAGATGCCGTAACTGTGTACAGGAGAGCAAGGTGAGCTGCCCTCACTGTTTTGTATGTGGCCAAGCTGGACATCGCGCCATCGGCTGTCTTCAGAGAAGGGCGTCGGGAAACGGGTCGAGGCCACTGGAGAGGGGCAGCCAGTGACCGTGACAGCCAAGGAGCCCCCAGCAACAGCCAGCCACTCTAAAACAACCAACCCTGTAAAAGCAAGCACACAGTGCCAACCACTAACAAGAAAGCGACTAGCACAGCTCGTAGGAAAACGATGTATGGTCTCATGTGCTATTAATGGAGTCCCTCTTCAAATGTTGCTTGACTCAGGGGCCCAAGTGACTATGGTGGGGAGAGCATGGATGGAAGAAGCACTTCCTAGTGTCCAAATCCAGCCGCTTGACACCCTCCTTATCGATGAGCCTCTAGCGATCGCTGCAGCTAATGGCACAGATGTTCCTTTTGATGGATGGGCAGATGTTGAACTCCAGGTCTGTAGCAAGAACTATGGACATGTCACCATACAAGTACCAATGTTAATCAGCCAGAACTGTCTTAACTGTCCTCTTTTGGGCAGTAATGTCATTGTTGAGATAATCAAAGAACAGACAGATGATGCTGATATTTCTGCTTTGCTTAAAGAAGCTTTAAGTATCAGTGACAGTGCAGTGGAAGCCCTAGTTTCTGCTCTCCAGGTCCTGACCCCAGATGAGACAGTCCCAGAGTGCAGTGTGAGGACAGGGAAGAGAGGTGTGATTATTCCTGCCGGGCAGATTTGTGAGGTGAGGTGCAGAGTCAGGGAATGGCCAGGGGGTGGGGCTATGCTGTTTCAACCCAACCTAGTGAGTAACTGTCCTGAGGGTTTGGAATTGTTTCCCGCCTTAGTTGATGTTCCCAGGGGGTCCACCAAAATTGTTAAGATCCCTGTTCAAAACACCACTAAACATGACATCTATCTCACCAAGAGAACAGTTTTAGGAACACTGGAGGAAGTTACTGAAATCAAACCAGTTAACTGTTTCCCTGGTGGCTCAGAGCCAATTAACACATCTTCAGCTCAAGTCAGCACAGACAAGCCGAGAAAAATGAGTGAGGAACACAAGACAAAAGACATGACAAAACAGAAATGGCATCCACCTGTTGATGTGTCACACCTGGAGGAACATGAACAAAAGGTTGTGAGAGAAATGTTGTATGAGGAGTCAGATGTCTTCGCCCAAGATGATTCTGACATTGGTTGCATCCCCAGTTTGCAACTAAAAATCCATCTAAGGGATGACATACCTGTCCAAACGTCCTACAACTCAGTTCCTAAGCCCCTGTACAAAGAGGTAAAGGAATATGTCCAAAACCTGCTTGACCATGGCTGGATCAGAAAGTCCAACTCCTCCTACTCATCTCCAGTGGTCTGTGTTAGAAAAAAGGACAAGAGCTTGCGTCTGTGTGTTGACTTTCGGGGGTTGAACAAAAAAACCATCCCCGACCGTCACCCTCTCCCACGCATCCAGGATCTCTTGGACAGTCTGGGGGGATACTCATGGTTCTCAATACTCGACCAAGGCAGTGCATACCACCAGGGTTTTGTGGATGAGAGTTCCAGACATCTGACTGCCTTCAGCACGCCGTGGGGACTTTATGAGTGGATCCGTCTCCCATTTGGCCTTACCAACGCCCCAGCTGCTTTTCAGCGGTGCATGGAGGGAGTCCTTGACGGTCTAAGGGATGAGTGCTGTTCTCCATACTTGGATGATGTACTCTGCTTTTCTAAGACTTTTCCTGACCACGTTGAAGACATGAGACAGGTGCTTTGCCGCCTGCGAGAGCATGGTATTAAACTGCGTCCAAAGAAATGTGAATTGTTCAAGAGTCAAGTCAGATATTTAGGGCGGTTAGTGACTAGTGAAGGTGTCCAGATAGACCCTAAAGACCTTGAGGCAGTTCAGCATTTGAAGGATAGAGAGCCAAAGAATGTGGGAGAAGTCAGAGCGCTCCTAGGGTTTCTAGGCTATTACAGGACCTTCATACAGGACTTTTCTAGGGTAGCTAGGCCACTGTTTAAGCTAATCGAGAGTCCTAGTGAGTCTAGCCAGAAAGCCACCCTAGTGAGATCAAACAAGTCTAAGTCAAAGAGCACGAAGAGTGGACAGCTTGCATCCAGAACACCTGTCCAGTGGACATCAGATCACAGTGCTGTAGTGTCGCACCTTGTTGACATGCTAAGCAGTCCACCCATCCTGGCCTATCCAGACTATAACTTGCCCTTTGTCCTTCACACCGACGCCTCAAATGAAGGTCTGGGGGCAGTACTCTATCAACAACAGGGAAACAAACTCCGTGTTATTGCTTATGGCTCCAGGACACTCACACCTGCTGAGAAAAACTACCATCTCCATTCTGGCAAGCTGGAGTTCCTTGCATTGAAGTGGGCAATCTGCGATAAATTTAGAGATTACCTCTATTACGCCCCCACCTTCACCGTTTACACCGATAACAACCCCCTTACCTATATTTTGACCACGGCCAGATTGAATGCAGTTGGGCACCGTTGGGTGGGTGAATTAGCTGATTTCCATTTCACCATCAAATATCGGCCAGGCAAGTCGAATGCTGATGCTGACACCCTGTCACGACACCCCGTGCGTCTGGACGACCATCAAAAAGAGTACACAGAGACAATGCCTCCTGATGTGGTCTCTGCCATCTGGCAGGGGGACAAAGCCGTGAGGGACAGTGACGTGCCATGGGTGGCCGCGTTACACTTGCAGTCAAAGGTAGATGACACAGCTCCTGAAGGCATTCCAGTTATCACTCCAGAATGTGTTAGGGCTGCTCAGAAAGAAGATGCGTCCATCTGTGAAGTGATCAACCTAAAGAAAACAGGGTGGAATCCTCAGGATAAAGGGAAGAGACAAATGGGACGAGAAACACGCAGACTAATACATGAATGGAACAGACTCAAGCTTGACAAAGGAATATTGTACAGGCAAACAGGACAGCGAAAACAGTTGGTTCTTCCCAGTAAGCTGAAGGCGACTGTGTTAAGACACCTACATGATGATATGGGGCACGTGGGCGCCGACAAAGTCATCCATTTGGCACGAGAAAGGTTTTACTGGCCTTTTATGCAACGCGACATTGAAGACTATGTTATTCGCCAGTGCCAGTGTGTTAAGCAGAAGCGGCCTCACATTCCTGAAAGAGCTCCCATGGGTTCAATCACAACTAGTGCTCCTTTTGAGCTCCTGTCTGTTGACTATCTCCATCTTGAGCAGAGTAAGGGTGGTTATGAATACATCTTAGTTCTGGTTGATCACTTTACTCGGTTTGCTCAGGCGTACGCAACCAAGAACAAGTCAGGCCGTACTGCAGCTGAGAAGATCTTTTATGACTTCATTCCACGCTTCGGGTACCCTGAAAAGCTCCATCATGATCAGGGCCGGGAGTTTGAGAACAGCCTTTTCCAGAGACTCCAGCAACTGGCAGGGATTGCCCACTCTCGAACCACTCCCTACCACCCACAGGGGAATCCTGTGGAACGCCTGAACAGGACACTTCTACAGATGCTCCGCACTCTGCAGGAGGAGAAAAAAACAGAGTGGAAGGAACACCTACCCCACATTGTCCACGCGTACAACTGCACAAGACATGAGGGAACAGGTTACTCACCATTTTTTCTCCTATACGGGAGAGCCCCACGGTTGCCTGTAGATCTGCTCTTTGATTTGAAACCTGAAGAAGCGCCACAGTCCAGACAAGAGTATGCACAGAAATGGGCTTCTCGCATGCAGGAGGCTTACAAGATTGCTTCAGAGAACAGCGAAAAACGCTCAGCTAAGGGGAAGAAATATTATGATCAGCACGCCAAAGGAATTGTGCTGCAGCCTGGAGATAGGGTGCTTGTCAGAAACCTGTCAGAGAGAGGTGGGCCAGGCAAACTTCGGGCTTACTGGGAGAGGAGAATCCATCGTGTTGTTGAAAAGATGGGAGAGGGACCTGTGTACAGAGTTCAACCAGAGACAGGAGATCGAACCCTTCGTGTCCTGCATCGCAATCTCCTACTACCTGTTAATGATTTGCCATTGGAACCAGACGAGCAGAGTCAGTGTGCACAGAGGAAAAGACGAAAACAGAGAAACAACCACAGGAACAACAGTGAGACACTGGAGCAGGAGTCTGAACAATCTGATGAAGAGGAGTATACATATTGTCTCCGGAACATCCCAGTGTATGACAGGAGGAGAGTCAGACCCTCAATCCCTCAGTCTAACCTGCAGAAGGAACTCAGTGCTGCAGCTCCAGAGTTCCAGCCAATGACAAATGTAACAGAGACAGTTCAAAGTCAGCAACCTCATGAACCTGACCCAGTTGCAGCCCCAGATTCAGTGCAAAGACTGGTACCAGCTGCTGTAACACCAGCTGAAGAAATATCAGGAGAATTGGCAGCAGATGACACTGGGGAGGAGACAGGTCCACAAGAGCGGGTAGACAGTAGTGAGCCTATAACAGAACCTTCAAAGGAAGAAGTGCAGTCAGTGAGGAAGTCAACCCGAGCACTGAAACCGCGAGAAATGCTCACATATGACCACCTTGGACAACCTTCATATCAGTCTTGGAGGCCCGGAGCAAATTTGATGTTTGCCTATACCCCTTACCCCATGTCTCATGCTCCCCTACCCTTCAGTCCATGCCCCATGCCCTCATGTTTCCCTCCTGTCCCTGAACCTTGTTACTATCCTACACAAGCAATGTGGACATGCTAGTGATGACGTACACAGTGACTGGACTTGACAGGAAAGACTACGTCTATACACACAAATTGACTTGACATTGACATTGTTTTTATACTCGACGGCTATACAATACTTGTGTTAGTTTGGTTCTAGATGTCCGGAGACATCTCTTGAAGCAGGGGAGAGTGTAGTAGGTTGGAAACGCTCTTATGTAGTTTTTATGTAAACAGGCACCCCCCCTATTTTTTGATGATGTTGAACTTCTCTGACAGGTATTGTGACATTTGGGTTCTTTCATTTGGTTTTGCATGGGTGATGTACTTTTGCGCCAGTGGGTGGTGCTCAAGCACTGCCGTGGATTTTCAGGAGGAGACCTTGGCTATCTAGCTTGGCTCATGCGCGCTGACAATAAAACAGTTCAAGCATGAGCAAGACGGTAATTGTGGCCATCTCTCTCTTGTCAATCCACAGGTACAGTCAAACTGATTTTCTGTATTAAATATATTCGGTATCCAATGTAAACACGTTCAAGGGTGTTTTGCAGTGTTGTTGGATGTGTTTTTTTGAGACCTAAAGTGTGTGAAGTGAGCTTGTTTTGTGTGGGTGATTGCGGTTGTCCCGATGTGAGTCGGGCGCGGAGTTTTATGAACTTCCGGTTTCATTGTAATGTTATTAATATGAGTTATGTACAGAGTATGGTGAGTTGTTGAGAATTGTGACAATAAAACAGTTCAAGCATGAGCAAGACGGTAATTGTGGCCATCTCTCTCTTGTCAATCCACAGCGTCGCTTATGTAGATCGCTTACACCGTGCTAACTAGCCTGTGTGAGCATTGCTGCCGGCCCAGATTCCCCTAGATTTGGCGCCGGTAACACTGCCACAAAGAGCCCCAAACAAGAAGAGATTTTGAACCAAAGCTGAACGTTTTGTGTCTTCTGGTTAAAGGAGGGCTCGCTCTGCTTTGCTCCTCTGAGCATCAAACAGTTAAATCAGGCAGGTAGAGCATGCTGTCTGTGTGCAGGTCACCATGTTTGGAGTAGGATGGTTGTCCAGAGTGCTGCTGGGTTTAGGTGGAGTGTGCTGCACAAGTTGTCACTGCCTGAGAGGTCCAGACTTACAGTGGAGGGTTATTCTCAGGGTCCTGGCCTGAACAGAGTGTTGCTTTATTGTAACAATGCCTGAGGTCATTCGTGGGAGACGAGCAGCAATGTAATGATTGTTTTGGGTGCAGCTTTTAGTGTGTCCACAAAAATCCAGATTTTTCTTTATGTCGTCTTTTTTCTTCTTCTCCACATCCCCACAGAGTTAACACTGAGCATTTTAGAAGAGATACAGCATGAGTTATGCTGGCCCAGATTTTTATGGTGATTATTATTATTGTGATTCTGTGTTTCTGGTGTAATGACATTAATTTCCCAAGTGCAGCTTTAAATTAATGAGCCTTCACATCATTGGCTGTTCTTTCTTAAGATGTTGTTTCAGACCACAGTCACAACAAAATCAAACCATTCTCCTTTAACTGGCTATCGATCATCTTCTTTCCTCTATTCTCATTTATGAAGCGACTCAGCAGCAGAAACATCACTCTGTAATTTAAAGGCAGCGAGGCAGAAATTCATTATCCCATCTGTTAACTCACATTTTTCAGTTTTTTTAGATAAACCAGCCCTCATGTCATGAAGTGTGATTTCTTTTAGTTGTATTAATAGTCAGATTTCAACACTCCCTGTGGACTGATGTGTCCCACTGTGCTGTTAAACCTCTGTTAGAGTTGTCTTGAATGTGTCCCATAGCTCAAACATGCAGCGACGTGAGCAGATGACATTTAGCTCTGATGTGAGAGCTGCACCAAACACCACACACACACACACACACACACACACACACACACACACACACACACACACACACACTCTTCCACCTCTGAACACGATCATGAACTGATTTGACCTCAGAATACAAATGGAAATTGAGAGAGTATGGTTGACCTCAAACACAAATCTTTTCCTCTATCAGCAGTATCTCCACTTTTAATCAGTAAATGTCAACCTGCTGACCAACAAACTGATTCTCAGCTCATCAGTTTGTTCACATCTTGTTCAGAACATGCTGAATCATTACCCTCTCTTCATGCTCTCTCCAAATGAAATACTGGACACAGTCCTGACTCTATTTAATCAAGTTCTTTTCCATCCATCAGCCCGAAACCTCCATGTTTCATTTTTAGAACACGTTAGTGGCCAGAAGTCAAACTTGTGTGTTTTCTTGAAGGCTGCAGATAAAAAGGGGCAGCGCCGCAGTCTTTCATTTGTGATCAAGTAAATCAGTACATGTGTGCAGTATTTATTTCTGTTCTGCAGCCCTCTGAACTCGACTGAATCACCTCAGGATGAAATGATTTTTTAGATATAACAGCTAAAAAAGCTGAACGCTGTATAAGCGCAGGAGGGGAGAGTGTGACGTGACTTAACATGTTGATGCCGTGGTATGAAGTTACCCAGAATGTGACCTCCATCTGTGCTGTCACCAATGATCAGCAAGTGTTCATGTCACAAAACATCCAAAATCTGTAAGATTTGGATCAACGTTTGCAGTTTTTATGTTTTGAAAGTTGAAGATGGAGTAACTGCTTGATTCAACAGTCACACGGTGTTTCCTACCTGTGTCAACAGGTTCTGGATATGCTGTATCATAGCAGCTGTAGGACGTACATCATGATGCTAATCAGAATAAAAGGAAATGTTTGTGGAATATTCTTGTTAATTAATCATGTTCAGAAGGAATATTGTCTTCTTTCAGAATAAGGGCAAAACTGAATGTTTTGTGCATGTGCACATCATCACTGTGACTACAGTCTTTATATTGTTATAATAGAAATATTCTGCCTGGACTGAAGAGTGTAAAAACTGAAGAGGAAATAGGATGAGGAGGTTTGTTCTCACCTACAGTGACTGAAGTCTTTGATTGCAGCTTTGTCAAACTCACAGTAATTATCTGTAATCACAGACTCAGTTGAACATTTCCTCTGTGCTCTGCATCATGTGATGAAGATTACTTTAGATTTTTGCACAACCTTTGATATTTTGTGAAATGATTCCCACACCAGATGATAAGAAATCCAGTTGTGCTGACATAAAAGCTGCCATCTGCCACCAACAACCAGTCATGACTAACAGTTGTATGTGTGAAGCTCTGCATGTCAATGCAGTTAGTTGTATTTCTGTTCTTTGTAGCTGTTGGTCAGATTGGACTGAATGAAGGAGTGTCCGGTTTTCAGGATCCCTCCTGCAGTGAGCAGCTTGTCAGATAAAGAGCAGCTGTAGACTCTCTCATTCAGAAGTGGTTCACAGTCGCTGTGCGGCTGTGTGATGAGAGGAAAAATGGTACCGAAAAAGGCAACATGTGAATGACATTGGCTTTCATCAATGTGAAAGCATCATTTCTAGCTTGTAGTGAACATCTGCGTGAATCGATCTCTGTCTGAGGACCAGCATCTGCTTCAGTCTTTTGACTCAGCTTAACTCTGGTCTTTGAGCTTCTCACTGAAGAGAACAATCTGCTCTCATGTGTCTTTTTCAGTCTGTAAGTGCTCTTCATCTGCTGAGTATCAGTACAATCACAGGTAGCTGTTCCACCTCCTCTGTCTTCCTCTAACAAGGCTGGCTGATCATTTGTCATCACTGCTGTGTTTGGCAGAGACGCTATATCAAAGAGAACTAAGTGAAGGAAATAAATGAGAAAAACTCCCTCATGAACACAAAAAATCAATTTGTCACCATAATAAGAGCTCACAAACATGTTTGGACTGGGGTCGCTATAGTAACACAAACCAGAAAGTCATTTAACCTTGTCAATGATTTAACCTCAGTGAGAAGGAGAGTGCATGGAGATGTATTTTCTGTGATTCTAAAAGACTTTGAGGTTAAAAATCAGAGACGACGTCTGCAGGAGCAGATAAACTTATCTCAGTCTGTTTCAGCCTGGCATGGAGAGAGTAATCAGTGGGTCAAACCTAAATTATGTTGAAATTTAATCTATTAGATTCAAATTTAGTGCTTAAACTGATATTATGATTATTATGATATTAAGTAGAGAAATGTGATGTCTTCCTTTGGTCAGCGTAAACTTCACATCAGGAAACTGGCTTCTTATTTAAAGATATTACTGGCAGAGCAGTGTGTCATCATTTGTGGAGATCAAATCATTTTTTCTCTGATTTCATTTCTCAGTGGGAATTCTCAAACATTTGTTGGTGTTGGCAGTGGTGAGCAGATCATATTTCATATGGCTGGAAGCAGAATCATTTTGAAAATGTGGTAATTACTCAGGATAGGGAATATCTCCGGGGGCTCTGAGGGGCAGTGAAGCGGTTAGTCTGGTGTTTTAATATCCTCTGCCATCCCTCCTGTGAAGTTCTTCACTTCTGACTGGATTTCCCCACTGAGGCAGCAGGATTAAAAGGTGTTTGGTTCTTGTGGGGATAGATGGGCTGCAGGTTCCTCTCTGTTAGGCAGCAGGTAGATCGGTTTACTCTGCAGGCTCACGTTATGTTGGCCTTTACTCTCCAAAAGGCTGATTGAAGTTTTCCGTGCTATTTTTCAGATCATCATCGTGACCAGTGTTTCCATAGCGTTTGTGACACACTGACTGGTTGACAGAGTGACAATTACACTGTTGATGGTTGAAAAGATCAAACATTTTACAGTCTGTCTTCTCTCTGTTCTCTCCTAGGTAAGACAACCTACAATGTGTACGTGTGTGTGTTTTCATGTCATGGCAGCTGGACGACAAAGACGCAGCCTCTTGCATCACAGTTGTCTTCAGAACTGACAGTAAGAACAACTCTGATTCTTCCACTTGTCAATCATGATTGTTTTGGATCAGCTGGTGATGAGCTGATGTGGTGTGCATGAATTTAGTGTCTTGTCAGAGACTCTCTGAATATAATCTGAACCTCTGTTCTTTCATTTCTCTTCCATCATTCCTGCCTCCACACAGCTGTTCTCTTCTTTGACAGTTTTCTGGTTGATGTAATTGTACAAAGTCCTCCTGCTCCTCTTGCTGTGGCTCTGTGTTTCATAGCAGAAACCTGTTTGTGGCTGTGCTGCGGTCTCTGTAGTCTGAGATCGTCTTGGTTGGTTTGCTGCTGTTTTGTGTTTTCCTTGTGTTTGTCTGCAGTCTCTAGTCCGCCTGTTGCGGCTTCACAGTCGTGACACTCGGCAGTGACACAGACTCAATCTGCCTGTTGCTCATATGAACCCATATGTTGGGGTGTTTAGTGGCTGTGGGGCAACAGTCTGTTTCTAAATGTACTGAGAGACTGCTCCCTATGAATAATATGAACCACTTCATGATCTGTGCCTGTACAGTGTGAATGTTGTTGTGATCAGAAAGGTTGATTTAGACACAGAGGAGATGGTCTTGTAAGGTAAAATGGAGACTGGAGGAGGAGAGGAGGGGTATGATGTGTTTACAGATGCGCGTGTGTGTGTGCGCGTGAGGAGACCACCGATGTGTTTGTGTGATCCTGGTTTTTATTGTGTCATGCAGATACATACTATAAGACTAAATCGGTGCCTTTGGTTCCAGCTCATACTGCATTCTATTTTATCATTTTCTTTGTGTCACAGTGGTTGATGTTGACTGATAATATGTAGAAACACTTGTCTGTGTGTTCAGCATGTAACCTGCAGGTTTAGTCAGCTGGATTATGGCCATAAATCCCTACAAACTATTGTATTATTTCACATATTGCACCTTTTGTGAGCTTCTGATACATCAGAGGTGTCAAACCGTGGCCCATGAATCTCAGGTTTTTGTTCCAGCTCCAGCAGGTGAGTTCACTTATTAGCTCCCCCTTTGGTGCTTGAAGCTGTGATTATCTGTGTAGTCACATGGTGACAAAAGAAAAACAATCATTAGAAAAAATAGTTACAAGATCTTTTAACTCAAGTGAGTTTTACCTGGAAAATGATTCTTGGAGATGTTAATGAACACTGGCACTTCCTGTTGCTTCATTCTTCATACTCAGTCATCTCTGTGCTGTGCCATTAGGAACTATAAAATATTTTATATGTATTTGTCTATTTGCTGCTATACACACACTAACCTGGTTAGCTCCAGCTAAATATGAACTCTTTATTGTGCCCTTACAAACTGAAATAACACAAACTCTATTGGTGATCTCAACCCGTGTGGTCAATACAGACCATCAGCTCTCAAAGCAACAGATGAATTACCTGAGCACTTTGAGTTGTTTGAGTAATTGTTTGAGTCATTCACTGTATTTTGTCCCAGTTCAACCTAAAAGAAAAAGACTTGAGGATTTTCTTTCCCCATTGCCTCAAGCATTTTATCTCACTCACTGGTTCTCTATAGTAAAGTAATTGCTGGGCGGAGGTCTCATTTTTATACTTTTACTTATGTAAATGCAGCATAATAGAACCAAGAACAAAAACAGCTGCAGCAGGACTGAAAGTGAAGCCCTGATACATGTATCTATGACTGGAGAGAGAGATGTGAAATGAGAGAGACAGAAAACTGTGCTGAGTCATGTTTTATCTTCCTCTTTGTTTCTTCTTCTGTCCTTTGCACAGTTCAGTGCTGCTGGAGTCCTGAGTGTCTCTGGCTTGTTCTCTCTCGCTCTCTGGACTTGTAGAGCTGAGAACAATGACTGTCAGAAACAACTTTAGGTAAGACACCCTCATAGATGAGAGGTGAAGGTGCTGAATGTGAACCATCGCTGGTCCCAGTCCAGTTTCTTAATGAAGAAAATATGATAATTCTCATTTCAGCAGAGATGCTCTTTCACGTATTCAGTGTGTTCCGTCTTCTCATTAGCTTCCCTCCTTGCAGTGTGTATGAGAGGCTCTGCAGTCCACACAGACACACAGCTGATACATTTGGCTGTGCTGTACCTGTGTCATGTGGCAGGAGACAGTGCAGGTTGTGCTCAACATTGATGATGAATTATCTTATCTTGTGCTTTTCCAACAGTTTCAGTTTATTTATCTTTTTCATCAGTGCACTCATCCAGACTTTAATCTGACATTAATTAGCTCTAATTAGCTAAGTGGCCTGCTGACAGAGTCTAAACATCATGAGAAGACTTTTGGTGGTAGAGTCTCAGTGACATAAAGAGTAATGCACATGTTCAGCACAGACACACAGACAGTTCTACATAGTGAAAACTCCAGAGCTCTGCTTTCTCTCTGCTGCTCTGTGATTGATGGAGCAATTACTCCATGAAGTGGTACAACATTACATCCTCCCCCTGGTCTTTATGTCAGACTCTTCAGTGAAACAGACCTTTATGATCAAGGCTCTGCAGCCCCACACTGTTTGAATCATCAAACACACACCAAACCAACACACTTAAATTCATGTGTGTAGTGGTGTGTTTTTGTTTCCTTCTTTGATAGAGGTACAGGTTATCTTGGATGACATTACTGTTCATCAGACTTCTCCAGTACTCCATTCAAATGAAATATTCATTTGAAAGTTTTGCCACTTACCTGGAGTTCTTGGCTCACATTGTGAAAAAACTATTGTGTTTTGGCAGTAGACACTGACAGATGAGGCAGATGTGAGGACACACACATAAATGTAAACTTCCATTGACAAACATTTTCTCATCACTCGGTGCACCCTGCTGTTCATTCGGGTGGTAGGGTGCTGCTTGTAGCGATCATGTAAACAGGAGCATCTGGTCCTGTCACAGGCGTCAGGAAACAGCCTGGCTGTTTGCAGCAGAGCAGAGAGAAGCGCTGGCCTTAACTCTGTGCAGACTGACAGCTCCCTGAGAGTCACACTCACTCTGGCTGCAGAGACTTTTGTCGTGAACAGCATTTTGTAGGTCTGAGAGGAAGCAGAGAGCTTCCATGTGTAGATAATGACATTTGATGACTTTGTTGAATCATTTCTTACTGTGCGATGGTTAAATATAATCAGTGTATGGAAATGAGTTCTGTCTTTCTGTGTTCACAGAAATGATTTTTACATTTCTAAAGTACAGCACATAATCACACAGTGCTTCTGAACAAGTCACACTTGCTACAGAGTAAACACTAACGGCAGCACCTGTAATGTCTGAAGTCATTATATATACAATCTGCATGGATTTGACAATGATGAGCTGAGGCTGAGCGCTTTAATGTCATGCACTTTAAATGAGCCTCACTGAATGCTTCATTTGGTTTGAGCTCCTTTTATCTTTTGGATTAAATGTTAATTAGAGAGCAAATGAAGTGTGGCAGAGAGATTAAAAGAATCTCCACCTCCAGGTTTCACCACCTTCACTAAACGTAGGCAATAATCTCACCAAATACCACTGCAACTCACTGAATATTCATTTGAATCAAATTACACACAAGTCTGTTTATTATTGTCTTCATAATGAATTGAATAATTCACATTACTTTGATAAATCTCATTCAGCACAGCTAACTCTGTCAAGGTCTTGAAGGTCATTTCACAAAGGAACGATCTGTTTGAACAAAAACAAATTTGATCTTTTCTTGAGAGCTTTGTTGCTTTCTTTGGATGCTTTCTTTGTCTTGCATGCAGTGGGACCATTTCTATGCTGCAGATTTCTGTTGATATTTTGCATATTAACGCGGTCAGCATCAGAAACTGAGAAGAAAAAAGAGAAAGAAATGACACACATCAACATCCTGAGGACAAACAGTAGAAGGCCTGAGTAACTGCACTTGACAGAGATTTATCTGCACATCAGAGAGTCAAATTCACAATTGATTTTCCCAAAGAAAGACTTCTCACACTCCATCATTTCCTAAAGTACATGACACCATCGATGGCCGGAGCAGACCCCTCCATGGAGAACATGAGAGATCCTCAGGTTAATGCAGCTGGTCTGGAGCACTTTGGGGTACAAACACCCTCTCACTACTGAAGCAGATTTATCTACAGTTCTGAACTACAATAATGATGAACTACAAGTTTAACACAGCAGCAAAGTTGTTTTCACTGTGGAGCTCTAACAATAAAAGCTACAGTATGAGTCATTCCCTGAATACATTTCATCATCAGACAGAAGCATCAGTGTGGTGTTCCTGGAGTTTCATATGGCGGTGTTTCTCTCTGCTGAGTGCTTCCTCCAAGCGACTCCCTGCTGAGTAAATTGTTTTATTAACCTAAATGAAAGTGATGTATGGATACTTCAGGGTCACAACAAGAGAAATAATTGATGAGAAACTATTCAACCAGTAAACATATAGAAATTAGAAATACCACCACCCCAAAACATGTCCGTATCAAAGGACAAACAAATTCCAGGATGTTCTGCTCTGTCATGTGGGATTCAGCTAAACCTCATTTAACCTCTGAGATTTTCTCTCTGGAGATGACATCTCAACTGAAATCCATTTTCATCATCACTGTATTTTCAAACATTTGTCGCAGCTTTTATCTTTTTAAAGTCTTCCAGTCAGATTCTGATCCTGAACCTTTTTACTCTTGAATGTCGACCCTTTAAGCTACAAAGAGAGTTATCAATATCAGCACTGAGCTACATTACATTCATTTTTCAGCCTTCTGTGGACAGGTGAAGTGTCATCAGATGTGACAAATGCAGTGTGACTCATGCTGCAGGGTGTGAGGCAGATAAGAACCAATAAAACACTCTGGCAGCTGCTCTGCAGCTTTAAACATGTAGAGAGAGAAGAAGAAGAAGAAGAGGAGTTCAGTCAAATCTCACAGAGGGGTGGACGGAGACAGCAGCAGGACCACCACTGGAGGCCAACATTTCCATTTAGGAAAGGCCATAGCATGTGGTCTGTGCACACTGTAGACTGTAATGTGTTGTGTGTTTAATCATGCGTGAGACGAGGAAAAAAAAAAAAGTTCTACACTGTACAAAGATTCAAACATCATCTGATTCATTTATAGACTTTACCTTTAATTCATTTTGAACTAAATCTGTTCATGTCCCAGACACTACTAAACGGATAGAGGTTGTGGAAAAGGACTGACGTCAAAAATAATTTAACTTTGACAGAAACAAGCATGACTTTGAAGAACTGACTGTTATCTTCCTGCAGAGTGGAGCTGTTGTGTTGTAGAAACAGAAAGGTCAGGTCAGTTCTGGTCACAGTTCACCAGGTTTAACAGCTCTGTCTTTACTGTCACCTATCAGCTGCAATATGTGACACATATCTGCTGGAGAAACACTGTGCTGGATTAGACTGTGTGTTGGAGCAGGTTGGTGTGACAGGACAGATTGTTCATGGAAATGATTTTCCACATCCTGCTTCTCTCAGACAAACTGAGTGGAATTGTTCGGTGTACGCTCTGACAGTGTAAAGACTCCTTTTGGCTGAAGATGAATGCAGAATTTATTGTGACATAAATAAATTTGTAGCCAGTCTGTCTCTTTGCTGCTCCCATAATCTTCTCATAATAAGACAAAGACACAGTAATTAAACCTCTGATCTGAGAAGACACAATTAAACCGCAATTAATTCATTATTATCACCATGTGAAGATCCTTTCTGTGGTTCATGTCAGTGCTCATTGTGTCTCACTGTTGACATTTCAGTTGTTAGTTTTTTTTAATAAAAAGGTGGTAATGTTTTGTTCTGTGTTTTTAAGACATTAAATCTAAAGCTTGAGCTCCTCATGTTCAGTTTGTTCAAGTGTTATGAAGGATTATTTTATTTCTCGAGGGGAAAGATTTAGATGTGTGAATAGTAACAGGGATTAATATGTTTATGAGGAGGCTGTTTGAATGTGAGTACAAACAACTGTGTGTTCTGATGACACACTAACTGTACTACAGTTCCACTCTAACTGATCTCAGACCACCTCGTTCAGTTTGACTTAATTACTGTGGTTCAAATGTGAGGCAGCTTCAGGATGAACCTCGTGGGTAATCCATGGTGCTGTGGAACTAACTGATGCAGACAGCTCTACTATGGCTGAGGTTCATCTGCTAAATAAAACAGACAGCTGAAGCTGTGAGAACAGTACAGCTGAGGTGAGAGAGACGTTTACAGTAATATGAAACATTTTGTTACACTGTGCCAAAGGTCAAACACGTAAACACAATGTAATGATGTGTAAAGAACTATGATGCTCTCATATCTCTATAGTTACATCTCACTATCTCTAAATTGAGTAATCATATTATACTGCAGCAAAGTCACACCTAATGACATGGATGAATTGGATCACTAAGTGTTTTACACTTTTCAAAGAGTACTCATGGCTGCTGTTGACTGTGCATGGTCAGAAGCTTTAATTAAGGTTAATAACAAACATCCAATCAGTGAAGCAGTAAAAGTAAACTACAGAAAGCCACAAAGACACCGTGTGACACGAGGTGTCAGCAGTCAGAAAAGCAGAATGGACGCTCACATTGAACTCTACCATTTGAGCTGCATTGCTGACATTTGCAGCACCTGTGAAAGTAGAGCCCTGATCTGTTTTCATCGAAGGTTCACTAAAACTGTTACCATGAACACAATGCTAGTTTGGTCTAATCCACATGATGAATGCTCTTTATTTGGGGTGAGATTCTGTGAACGTCTCTCTTTACAACAGCACAAAGACAAGGTCAGTATGAAAGTGACTGCAGAGGCAGAAGCAGCCAGGATTTTATCAACATTATTTGAAATCCATGGTCTTCTCTGCCTTGGCTGTGTTTCCTTGTTTGGATGTGATCAGTCTTCAGATGGATGAGTCCAGCCTTTGCTCTGCTCCCTGGAGCTCCTTCAGCCTCCCTGAGGTCTCCAGCAGGCAGCTGTGCTCAAAGCAGCCGCTCAGTCTGTGGGGAAACACAAAGGTTAACACACATGTAACATTCACACCTCCACACAGAATGGATGTTTGTGGGAACACACATGTGAACTGCACAGCCGTGTACACTGAGTATACTGTAAACACACTTACATCCAGAGAATGAGTCACTTTACCACTGACTCGTGTTTCTGATGCATTTTGTTGCAGTCTGGTTGGTAAGGTCACGTCTGTGACTTTAAGCACGTTGCTGCTGTTCTTCACTGCCTCAGGTTGATGGAAATGATGTTGAGATAACAACAAAGATGAATTATGGAACATTATTTGGAATCAAGCTGTTTATTTTAATCATCCATTCTGAAACACAGAGACACACCTCAGGAATCTGGATGCTGCTTGACTTCTGCTGTTAATGTCAGTGTGTGAAACGACGAACATGAAGTGACACTCTGTGAGGAGCAGCATGTGTTTTGTTGTTGCGCTGTCTGATGAGAACGTGCTGCTGGTTGTTTACAGATGATGTTAAATGTGCTGTTGAATTCTACATTGATACTCTGAGCTCAGCTTGATTCAGATTCATATTTCAGTAATGCAGAAATACAGTTTTCCAGCCTCTGTGTGTGTGATGCTCCTTCACTCTGATGTTGTGAATCTATGAATTGTTTTTTGAGAAGTTAATGAATGATTCCTGCAGCAGTTTCACAAACCTGTCAATAAACAACACGACAAGTTTATGTATGAAGACGATGAATAAAATGTGACCTAAATAAATTACAAATAGAAGCCATTAGTTTTCATAAATGTTCACCCCCTTCAGTCCAGTTAATCAGTCAAATAAATGAACAAAGGTGCATCTACCAAATACTGAAGAGATGTTACATGGATCCATCTTTTGTTTTCTTCTTTCTTGACTACACACAGGTTAATTCCATTTAACGGATTCAAACCATTTCAAACAAGTATTTTGTATTTCATATCTGTAGATCTACAAAAAAAACATGTTCAGTCTTTTTGTAAAACACTAAAGCATGAAAACTTCACAGGAGTTGAATAGTTGCTCTGTAAGTGAACAGCCTCACTGACCAGTTATCTGTGAGAGAAGAACAGAAACCAGGCAAACCTGAGCCGGTCAGAACAGAACAGTCCTAATGTGATCATAACTAAAAGGATTTAACAGAAAAATATGAAAATAATTGATGATAGGTTTTCCTAACACCATCTAAAATAAGCGAGGCATTCTCACTTTCTCTCTCTGTCGCTCTGTTCTGGCTTCTTGAACAAAGCTTGATAAGCAGTGGCAGTTATTTATATGGTAATTCACCAAAGAAACACATCACACATACTGAGCATCCAGTGGAATAGAAATTAGATTTACTTTGTGACTCTGTGTGTGTGTGTTTGTACTTGATCTAAATTCACTTTATACTGATCGTTCTGACTCTTTGATTGTGAGGAGACTTGTTCTGTAACCAAACATCAGATTTATGGCTGTGTGTCAGTCTGTGTGTCACATTTTGTGTCCAGTCCTGTGTTTGCTGCCTCACAAACTCTCCACTTGTTAACTGAAGTGATTCAGTTACTCCGACACCAAACAGCTGTGAGTTGCAGCCAATGGGACGTGGAGGGGAGGCAGCACATGAAACACTGCTGCTTTGCTCCAGAGTCACAACACGCAGAGTCGCTCTCTGAAGTCTTGTCATCTATATTCATGAAGCTGATTTGCATTTTGTTAATTGTGTATTTGCATTTCCTTTTCTGACGTCACAAATAGACAGAAAACGACAGCATTGTAGTTAAGGACTCACTGCCATGGTGATCTCAAAATATTTTCCTTCATTATCTTTCAGTCAAGGCAGGACAGTGGTGCAGTGGTTAGCACTGTCACCTCACAGGAAGAAGGTCCTTTCTGTGTGGAGTCTGCATGTTCTCCCCGTGTCTGTGATTGGTTGTTTGTGCCCTGCGACAGGCTGGTGACTTGTCCAGGGTGTACCCCGCCTCTCACCCAAAGTCATCTGGGATAGGCTCCAGCACCACCGTGACCCAGATGAGGATAAGTAGTTGCATATAATGGATGGATGGATCATTCAGTCAAGAGTCAGCTAGAAGAGCGATGTTTCCTTTACCAAATACTCATCAGATTCAGTAATGTTGATCAGAAACTCTATTCTGTCTGATTTTGTCAAAGGAGCTGAATCTATTTTCCTTATCAGTCAGACAAAAAGTTTTGAGGAAGAAAAGAACTGAGTGAATGGAAGATGACAAACAAAAGATGAGGAAGGTTTGAAATTGATTTGAACAAAAGCTTTGTATCTGGAGATTAAATGGTCTCTTGAATAAACATTGTTTAAAAATTGTGGCTTAAGAATTTTAGAGATGATTGGAGAGAGAAAGAAAAATAAAAGATTGTTCAAAGGAACTGTGAAGAAATGCAACAAAGAAAAGATAAGAATGATGAGAGGAAACAAGACCTGCCTGTAGAGTGAAAACAACTTTTTTAAAGTCTCATGTGGCTTCTTCAGTCTTGGTCAGCTTCATGTTTGGCCTCTGGTGATGACATGATGTGTGCAGGTAGATCGAGCTCAGTGCTGATGAACAGAAGCAGCTGAATTCCCCCTCCGCCTGTGTCCATGACACACATAGCCTGACACTTCACATATTCTAGTACTGATGATGACGAGCACTTTGTATTCCACTGGTGTTTGTTGTAAACCTCCATTTCTGTCAGGAGGGATACATGAAGTGGATTCTCTCATGCTGCGGCCCTGTTCTTTGGCCTTTACCTTCATGTAACAAGGACAACAAATATTCTTTGTTGTTCTTGTTAGATTCTGTGATACCAGTGAACCCTGAGAAGCTCAGAGGCTATTTTCATCCACACAGCCACTTCCTTCAGTCTGATTTATCAACATGTTTGACATCATGATGATGTGAATGTGAATAATGTACTTTGCTGTATCAGCACAGTACTTCATATGTCTGCTCAGCCATGAGTCTGCTTCTGCTCATGCTCAGTTTGAACATGTCTTCTTCTACTGTTTGAACTTCAACACGGCCTTTCTGCCACTATCAATCCACAAGCAGCAAAGTAAATCCTCATCAGTCCGTTTCTGTGCATGAAATCCAGTTTAAGAGTAGAGAGAAGAAAATTATGATTCATGTTGTGATATTTAAGTGGAGAGGAGCCTGTGAGCAGTCAGTTGTCACCAGTCACCAACAGTCACCAGTTGTCTGTTGAATGTCAGTTTTCCTCTTTCAGAGGTGATGATGCCATCCATTACTCTTCCTCATGTAATCTATTTAACCTGTTGTAGGTCAAAAGGGGAGCCACATTTCTGCTGTTCAGATGAGTTGTTCCAGCACGTATCACTGAGATGCACATTGTTAGGACATAATGTTAGTATGTGGGGGACAAAGAGATTAAGAAGTGACAGTCTGCTGTCTGTCAGAAGATGTAGATCAGTCGGGTTTCTAATGTCTCTTCAGGATGTGAAATCAATAAATGAATGAGAAGCTTCACTGTGGTTCAGTCTTTGTGTGGTCTGAGGTTTCCACTATCCGTATTATATCATAGAGGTGATAGGCTCACTAAAGTCTCATTTCTATGTAATATTCACATTCACAAAATCAGAGGATCACAAGGAAGAACTGCTGCAAAAAATCAGTTTAATATAAAACCACGTAACCAACAAAAATCAGTTGAATATTAATGGGATTTTCTGTGATTGTCTGAGATTTAATTTCATCCAGCAGATACCAGAAAACCTTGTTTGGACCCCAAAGCTCCAGAAGTCCTCATATTTAAAGAAGAACATGTAATATCAGAATAAGAGCTCTTCACATGTCCTCTGCTCCCATCAGGCTACAGTAGACACTGTGTTGTATGATGCATCAGTCCTGCTCTGACATCTGTGAGTTTCAGGATGTGATACAGCAGAGACTGTGTGTCTCCATGCAGTCTGCAGAGTTCTGTGTGCTGTGTTAGTATGTAGCCTTGGTGTCAATCACACAGAGTGAATGAAGGCTGTGGAGCTGCTGTCTCACTCTGCTGGTGGACCTCTGACTTCTCTCTCCTCAGTCTGCTCTCATCTGGTGAGTGTCAAAGAAAATCAGAGAAACAAAATCAGACATGATGCTCACTCCATCTCCATCTCTTACTGTATTTCTGGCTCTTACAGGTGTGTATGGATATGAAGCAATATACATACACACCACAGCACAGACAGGTCTGTGTATTTTCTCTCACTCTGCTGTTGTGAAGAATGGTCAACATAAATAATCTCTGACTCTCTCTGTGTAAAATAACACACACAAATATGTGAGTGGACCAACAGCAGCAGCCTCCTCCACAGTTTAACTCTCTGACAAAATGTGTCGCTGCTCTGAAACATCAGTTCAATGAAATTAGATTTCATGCTTCTCCAAATCTCAAGGTGACTGACACAGAGAGTGTTTGTGTCCACTCAGCTTTCTGTGTGTGTCTGTCTGCCTCTCTCTTACTGTCTCTGCTGTCACACAATTCCTGTTTGATGCTGATGCAAAGTTCACACAAATCTACTCTGGCAAGAAATTCAATGATGATTTCAGCTGCTGAATATTCTGCTCAGAGAGGAAATATTTGAATTTCATTTTTCGGTGAGTAAAAGTGATGAGTCATGGTGCTGTCGGATTCTTCAGAGTTGTAAGACATTTAATGAGTGTGTCTGCTGGCTGCTGGGAGAAAGGACCGTACAGACAGAGATGGATGATTCATGGATTTATACTTTATTAAAACCATATTCAAGAACAAACACACGATTGTCAAACATTGATTACAGTCTAACCTGTTGTGGAAGCTGATCGTGGTATAAAACTGTGAGAGCACAAACATCCTGTTTGTGGAGTTCCCACGTCTTTGTGTTTTTCTGGCTTTATTAACATTGATACTCAGTTTCTGTTTTAATTTAAGCATTATTTATGTCCTGACAAGTAATAATAAGCAGCTTCCATCTGCTTATCAGTCTGTCAGTTAATGTCACTTATGAATCACATTTATTTGGAAAACAATCAAACGGTGAAAAGAAACAAACAGTGAGCCTGAAATTGAATCAGATTATCAGTTTTCATCAGTCCAGACTGTAATAATATTTAGTTTCTGTTCACTGTGAATCACATCTGTATCTAGTTTGTTGAAATGAATTCCTTTTTATTTAGTGTAATTGTACAATATGTTTGTGTTGATTGTTCTGTACATGTGACATCCATTGCACGTCTGTCCGTCCTGGAAGAGGGATCCCTCCTCTGTGGCTCTTCCTGAGGTTTCTTCCACATTTTTTTCCCTGTTAAAAGGGTTTTTTGTGGGCAAGTTTTTCCTCACTCGAACCGAGGGTCTAAGGACAGAGGGTGTCACTCCCTGTACAGATTGTAAAGCCCTCTGAGGCAAAATGTGTTTTGTGACTTTGGGCTATACAAATAAAATTTGATTTGATTTAGTGGATCATATCGACATGAATCAGAGCTAAAGTCAGTCAGTTTGTGAGTAAAGGCTTTTCTCTGGACTCTATAGAGAAGAACCAGATCAGTGAGAGAAAACAGCAGATCATATTTCCACTGTGCTCTGAGAACATAATGTACTTTCCTCTGTGTCAGTGTTTCAAACTTCAGTAAAATCTCCTCCTAAACTGCTCGTTAATGTTTTATAGGCCAAGACTGAACTGAGATTCACATCAGACTTCAAAGCTAACTAGCTGAGCTCTGCTCACACTTTACAGGAGAAATCAAACTTCCCACAGACAGAGAGATCTCACTGTGAAGATTTCACAGCACAGGTACATCGTGACAGGACGGGAAGAAATTCACTGACATTTTACAAAGTGACAAAAACACACAACCAACAACTAACAGTGAAAATAAAGATCGCAGGTGGATGGAGAATTGTGTAACATGACTTCATGCATTCACATCTGTCTGCGCAGAGCACAGCTGTTTTTATCCTGCATGTGTCCACACCTGCCTGATCCTGTTTGATCACTGATCAACACTGAAGTCCAGCGCATGGTGAGCTGATAAATATGAACATTAAATCACCTGATAATAGGAATTAGTTTGGCTTTAGCCTCCATTAAGTGTTCAGACCGAGTGCCCTGAGATGGTTTCACTGAAAATAGCAGAACAAATGAAGCGTGTTTGATCTGGACCTGTAGTCCTCAGTTTAAATGGAGCCTTCTTGGTCCTGAAATGGATGTCTCATAAATCCTACATTTATACTGAGATTTATTTTCAGATGGGCAAATTATGATGAGGAAATGAAATATTTCTTCCATCATGTTCTAAATCATACATCATTTCTTCCTAGATACTCTGCACAGATTGGATTCAATAATCAGTGTAGTTGCTTTAATGATACAGGAGTGCTGTTTGTTTGGTATTGGCAGAGATCTATTAATGGCAGTACAGTACGTCCTGATTTCTACCACCTCCTCTCCCACTTGTTTTTTTTTTCTGTTCTTCTGCCACCTGTTCTTTCATTTCCCTCTCCTCTCCTCATTACATAGTGACATACTTTCAAATGTTAATAAATGTGTTGCTGGTTTTACATGGAATAATGTCCTAATGAGCTGATGATGCAACTGGTTGTAACTCAGCAGAGGCAGTAAGTGACCCGAAGGTCAGATTATCAGGCTGAAGAGCACGAGGTTGAGGGTCAGATTTCCACTGAGCAGGTAAGATTGTGTGGGTGGGAAAGTAAAAACAAAAAAAATACCACTCCACCTTCAACAGGATCAACAGGTCCTGTTTTGTGTTTAGCGTGTTCTGTTTGAGCTCTTTCTGATAAAATGTTTAAACTTAAAGTGACAGTCAGAGTGCTTTTACTTTGAAATCAACTGTCAGAGGAAATCCCTTTTTTCAGTATTTTATTTTATTGATTATTTTCCTGTTATCAGACACTTTTATTGAGTTATTTATTTGATTTGCTGTAATAAATTGTTCCTGTGCTGCAGATTATATTAGCTGCTTTAGTCTCTTATCTGCCTTTTGTAACTTTTCACATAAAACACTGAGTGACACTTTTAAAGGGGAGTGTTTGATTCACAGCCATCAGTCGGTCACTTGCTCTGAGGAATGGTGCTGGCTGCTCTCAGTGTTCACTGCCAGCTCACACTTCACACTTTGCCAACTAATGTCTGAGGTCTTTACAAGCAGTCCCACTCACAGTATGATCTGTACTTCTGTCCAAACCTTTCACACATCGTTAGAGGCCATAAATGTTGAGAAAACTTGACTGGAATCTCTCCATCATGGTGGACTCATGGTAACACTTGAACACTGAAGGTGGATTGTGGTCAGTTTGACCAGTTTGTGTAACTCCAACTTCAGTCTGTGAATTCTTCTCTCAGCTTCTTTTCTCAACACATCAGCTCAAATGTGAGCATCCGTTCTCCTCCTGTGTGTAAGACGCTGTGACGTGGAAATGAATCTGTTCTCGTCTCTTTATCAAAAGCTTCAGGATCGTTTGACTAATCCTTCTCCTCAAAGGAAAAATATTCATATTCATCTCCCTCCATGTTTATCATCTCTCCCTCATGGTTTATTGTAGTTTTTATTACCATCAGCTCTTTAGAATATTCCCAACATTTCATCCAGCCTCCGGGAAATATGTAAAGTGTTTGGAGGACAAACAGATGTTGTTAATCAGAGTTTAGTCATGTCTTTGACTGTTTCCTGTCTGAGATGATTGTTCTCTGTACAGACCTTTTTCACAGCAGCCATGTTGATGTTAAATAGTAGGGTCAACACAGGTGTTTCCAATGATGCTAATGAAGGTTCTGTTATATTTTGTTAATTAATGTCATTGGTGACACCTGTGTTTACCCTTCTATGTGATGCCAAAATGGCTAAAAAAGATTTATTGTGTTCACATTAAACAGTGACTTTAAAGCTGCTGGTAACAATATTTGATGTCATGTTCTAAGTTTGTCTTTTTAAAACGCCACACGGCTGAAAATATCTATCACTGTTGTGAAAAAGCAAATGTGCAAATCTACCACTCATAATATGAATATAATGTGTTAGATAAATATAACATCTTCCCTCCATCCACAGTTCACTCAGTTAAGACGTGTTCTGAGAAACAAAACTCAACACACTCAGAAAATACATTTTCCTTCGGCAGCGTTCCCATCTGTTGTTGTGGAAAAGAAAACTCCCTCTCACTGCAATAACATCTTTATTTTTAATGAAATCCATTTGGAGAGAAATTAAAGTGAAGTTCTGTGTTACACCCACCATTTTGTCTCCTGTTACTGCATTTTAGCTCCATTAAGGAGAAACCACTTCAGAGTCCACCAGTCACATTTAAACAAAAGGAATGAGGCCGAGTGCAGGAAGGAGAGGAGCAACAGATTGTTCAGTCAGCTCTGTCACTTTACTGATTTGTAGAATGTTTCAGATTGTTTTCTATCTCATTTATTCAATGGACGGTTTGAAGTGTTTTGTTCTCCTACTGTGTGTGATGTTACTGTCCCTGTCCCCAAACAGCAGGTGTAAGTCTTAAAAATATGCAGGAAGTTGAACACAAACCTCTACACACATCAGACTGCACACTTTATAACTCTGTACTTTGATGTTCATGTGGAAGATATCAGATGACTGAGGCTCATTGATCCTGTTCATCACGACCTCCTTTCTTAGTTTCTCTTTAGCAAAAGTGAAATTTTCTTTTATTCTTTTGATGAATTTCTGTGTTGCCACAGAAATAATGTTGGATTGATGTGATCATATACATGGAGATCTGTTACAGAGCTGTAAGCACATTTATGAATCACCACAGCCTCTGATTTTATGTTCACATTCACTCAGCTCCTTTGTACTTTGCTGCACTTACATAAGCCTAAATATCATCTGTGCTGGGAGTCGCCCAGACAGTCAAAATAAAGCTCAATTGAAACTTTGAACAGACTTGTGTTTTCACTCTGAAAATACAAGTCTTTCACACTGTCTTGTTTTAGTCAACGAAAATGAAGAGACATTTTAGCAGAGTTTTTATTGTAAACCACATTTAGTGTCATTCTTCTTGGAATGTCTTCATGGATTTTAATGATTTTCTGGGGGGCAATTACTATCCAAAAAAAATGTGACTGACTTTAATCATTCGCAAGAAGTTTGTGTTGGGAAAAGTATGTACGTATCAGGAGTATCCGTTCATTACAATGGCCAATTGGAGTCAGAGTTCAGTTTCAATCAACCAGGTGACAACCCAGTGATGTACTTGAGATTACCGTGGTTGGATGCACAGCTTCCTGTTACAAAAGCGACTGATACACACACCTCAAAACTTGCGCTCCTTGACATTGTTCCACTTTTGTAAGTTTCACTTGCTAAAGAAATGTGTGGGTTTTGGTGATAACATCATCTTTGTGATTGGATGCAAAAACTGACTGACCAAGCAAGAACCCACCAGACAAGAGTAAATTTGCGACTGACTTTTAGAGCTTTGTGTTGGAAAACGTATGTAAACATTAGGAGTATCTATTCATTTAAATGGGTAATTGGAGTCAGGATTTCAGTTTCAGTCAACAGGGCAACAACCCAGTGATGTACTTGAGATCGGTCTTTGGCTTGAGGCCTGTCTTAGGACTACCTTTTGAATGTGTCGTCTTGGAATCAACCATATTTTACATGCAATCACTAAATAGCCTTTGAATTGTCTCATTTATTTGTCTCATCTACTTTTTGCTCCTGTTTGTCTGCTTGTCTTGATACCAACTGACATGAATGAGAAAATATAGCTTTGTAATTTAGTTTTCATAAGTCACGTTTGAAATGTCATTTTAATAAACTCCGTCTCAGTGATGGTGAAAGTGTTAATGTTCCAGGTTATAAAGTGTGAATTTCACATCTTTATACTAATAAATTCAATGGTATCTGGTCATCCATAGTGGTTTGGTTGGTGTGGAGGCCTACAATTAAAACAACACAATGAAAAGGATATTCACTGCTTGCGCAACCTGTGGTTGGAGCTTCATTTGACTGCAGGGAGGAACATGGTATAAAGGAAAGTCAGATAGCTCCAGTAGGCAGAGGGATAGAAACCGTTTCGTCTCTGGTGAGTAAACATCTGTTATCTCAGTGGCTTGTAATCTATAGTCTGAACAATGTTTAATCTCTGGGTGATAGCTGAGTCAACTAGGTTGAAATAAATGTCAAAGATGGTTGATTCATGTTTTTTTGTGTAGCTGGAAATCAGGAAATGAGAGAAACAGGCTTGAAAACAAATAAAGCAAAACATCCCTAATTATAGTTAAAGGTGCCAAAGGTTTCAGGTTGTGGTTTGGAGAAATTAAGCTATTTTTATAACATAAACCTTTTGGGAAATTGTGATTGGCATCTTTCACTATTTTTGGACTATTTTCTAATGAATCTGGAAAAAAAAAACAGTGGTAAGATTAATCAATCAATCAATCAATCAGTAATTAATATACACATTACTTCCAGCTCTAGTTTCCTCCTTCACTTTAGACAACATGAGCCCTCATTATGACATTACTAGTAATTTTAGAGTGTAAGTGGACACCTTTTTACAATATGGCATATGTGCAACAGCTGGTGACAGCTGTCGTACCAGCGGTGTTATCTATGAGTTTAAGACTTATAGGGTAGTGCACACAGCAATATTGAGATCCTGTGTGACCAAATCTTTAGTTTAAGCTCTTAGTCTGTGGCCAGAACCTGATATGCAGAGTATGGACATGGTTTTAAAGAACTTTTTTTTTTTTTTTTTTTTTTTTTTTTTTAAATCTCTCCAGGCTCTAAACTCATTTTGTGTGACAGTCATCGTGGCAGAGGAAAAGCAGCAGTGATGGCTAACGCAGAACAGATCAAGGAAGCTTTAGCCATGGCATTGTGCGGCGTGGAAATGGTGACTTCCTTTGCTTCCTCCTTCGACCCCATGTTTGGTATAGTCTCCTCTCTGGTTGCAGTGGCTCGCAAAGGTCTGGTTGCAGATGAGGGACATGTTTTAGACAAGGACTTTCAGGCAATCAACACCAAACTGGAGAGCATCTCCCAGAAGAATCACCAATGCCTGAAGAAGATCCACATTTACGACGTGAATGAAACCTACGGCAAGTACGAAGAGTACATCAAGCACCAATACGCTGCCTTCAATAGCATGGTGGAGCAGGCGAAGAACGATCCAGATAACACCCAAAACTACATGAAGACCTTTAAGAATATTTATGCGAAAGACAAGGGTGATCTGAGCCTGGATGTGTACTATGATGGTGTGATGGGATACAAATTGCTGTTTGGAAGAACCTTGCTGAAGGTGTACCTGGATAACTGCGAGGGCGACCGTGAAATCATGGAGCGCCACTGTTCACACATTGCTCACCTGTTCCAAATGGGCCTCAGCACCCTGATGGCCTACACAGCTGTTACAGAGGATGACAAAGACAGTGTGCGGGAAAAGTGGTCCCAGAGGGTGGAGGAAATCCAATGTAAGATGCAGGAGGCGCTCAGTCAGTGCAAAGACAAGTCATCCTAAACACTGTGCAACAACAATGGGAACACTCTGTACTCTCACCTGTGGACCAATGGAAAAACAAATTATGTTGCAATATAAATGTGTATATAAAATAAAAGCAGTGTTTTCATTTGTGTGCAGAGGCTGCACCTGATATATATTGTCTGCTATTTTATGTTTGAAAGAGACCACTATATGCTTTGTGTGACAGTACGTCCAGATATGCTGAAGTTTTATACAATCTCTTCAATTAAAATGTACAAATTATTGGTTCATCAAGTTGTATATTTGTGCAATGTATTTCATCTACATATACCACACTTAATTCAAATTGGTGTAATATTTTGTATCCACACAACTGACTAGAAAAAAACAGCAGATGCTTGTGTTGATTTCTCAATCTTCTCAATGAAAGGCCATATATACTGCCTTCCTCCTTTTTGTTTTAGCTTTGACCCCATCTATACTGTATGTGTTTCAGCGTAAACCACATATAAACTAATCTACAAAGACATGAGAATGAAATTGCTAAAACTCATCTATGTGTCTAATTCAATTAGTCAAGCAACCAAAGATTGATAGGAAACATTTCGTAGTAACTATTAATAATTTGTAAACTATAAACTCTGGGCAACCAGTGACTCCCAGGAAAGTCTGGGTGACAACTGAGAAAGTTTGGTGATGCTGGAAAGACAGATGACCTCCAGGAAAGTATGGGGTGAGCAACCTCCTGATATGGTATCACCTGGTGAGACGCAGGGTTCTTCCAGGCAGGAAGCGCCCCACAGCACTGCAGATCTCTCAGCACCCGTGTCACCTCAAGATCTCAGGAAGGACCCACTTGATGCCATCCCAGAGAGCCAACCCCACACCGCCAAGGAACAAATCAAATGGCCCAAGATGAGCAACAACAAAGAATGGTACCAACTGGACCAAGACCTTGACAAAACGCTAGAAGCCACACTAACAGGGACAGCTGAGCAGAAAGTCAAGACTCTCACAACAATAACGTACAACCTGGCAAGGGAGCATTTTGGAGGAAAAGAAAGTTAACATCAAGTCTGCACACCAGCCAGGCAGAAGAGAAAGGGAAATCCATCATTTGAGGGGAGAAATCAAGACACTCACCAGCACCCAATGAACGATGTGTACCGTTCATCTGGTGTTCTGACCTGATGACATCAACTCCTCATAGCAAAGGCTACATTCACTTAAGGTGAATGCAGGCGAAGCATTGTCAGATGTATTTAGAATCTAAAGTAATTTTTCAGTAAAAATACCAAGTACCAACCATGTTATCCCATTCCAGCTTCTGAAATATGAAGATTTAGTTTGTTTCCTATACATGACAGCATTAGGGCTTGTTGACAGTTTTCAAGATGTCAACTTACATTATGAGAAATTGTAATGGCCCATTTGTTTCCATTTTATTTCACAATATTTCATAAACTAAAGAGTCAGTGGTACAACAACTGCATTTATATAGTGCTTGTCTCTAACTTAACAGAAAAGCATGGTTGCTTGACTAATTGAGCAACCATGACAAATGAATTGGACACATAGATGAGTTTTAGCAATTTTATTTTAATATCTTTGTAGATTACTTTATATGTGGTTTACACTGAAACACGTACAATATAGATGAGGTCAAAGCTAAAACAAAAGGAGGAAAGCAGCATATATGGCCTTTCGTGGAGAAGTGATTGAACCTGATAATCTTTGCTTTTCCTTGCCCCTGATGTGATCATGCTTTTCTGTTAAGTTAGAGACAAGCACTATACAAATGCAGTTGTTTTACCAATGACTGTCCCTGGTGTGATCATCCTTGTGGTAGGGAAACAACTAGCCTGGCTCTCTTAGTTGTTGGCAAGAACTTTGTGTTGGAAAAAAGTACGTAAACATTAGGAGTATCTGTTCATTTAAATGGTAATTGGAGTCAGATTCCAGTTTCAGTCAACAGAGCGACAACCCAGTGACGTACTTGAGATCGGTCTTTGGCTTGAGGCCTGTTTCAGGATGGTGTCGTCTTGGAATCTAATGCATTTTTACACACGATGACTAAACAGCCTTTGCATTGTCTCATATATTTGGTAGCATCCTTACTGTGATTGGGTGCAGACATTAACAATAATGATATCACTGCTTCCTGTCTGCTTTCACATGCATTCCAAAAAAGCAAATGCAGGAAACTGAGAAGAAGCTGAAGGCTGTGGCTTCCTGGGATTCCTGAGAAAATGACACATACACACATACACACACACACACACACACACACACACACACCTGCTTGTATCTCTCTTGAATCTCAGAGACATTTCTGTTCTCTTCCTCAAAATGTTTCGCCTTCCTGTCTGAGACAGACTGGATCCTCAGTTTGACACTTGGTGCTTTAATATTGACATGTTTGGTAAAAACAGCTCATCCTCACTCTCCTCATGTCTAAACCTGCACTCACTTGCCTTCTCTCACACGTTGATTATTGATCACCTGTCACCTGTCTCGTCTCAAATATCACTTCCCCAAGATGATCATGAGCAGCGTTGTGTACTCAATCTTCTAGCTAGCAGCAGGTAGTGGCTGATGGTGCAACACTGAACAGTACATGAACAGAAGAAGGCCACAAGGTGGTACGACTATATGTCACCTATCAACTCAGTGTGCTTCGGTAGCTTCATATAGGATGCCACTTGTCTAAAATATTTTCAGTGTTGTGATCTTAAATCCTCTGGTCTGCTTTGTATGTATGCTTTGCATACTGATAGAGCTGATCTGACCCTGGCTGCTCGTCAGCATAAGCCAAGTGTGATGAGAGGGAAAAACAAGACGTGCTGATGAGAAAGAGAAAAGAGAGTGTCAGCCATCGAGAGGAAGAATATTTGTTACCATGTCTACTTGTGTAATTAAATGTCAGCAGTCAGTAAATATGCTCTGCAGAATGTAAGTCAGTCAGCTCTAAAAGGAATGGTGAATGTTTTTAGTTATGAAGTGTTGACAGAAGCAACTCAGCGGACACCATCATGAGAAAACACCATCAAGTCATGAGAGTCGATGCTGCGTGGACAAGTGTTTCTTTTCTCACAATCAAACTTTGAAAATACCATTTATGGATAAAGGACTTTTCCTCTAACTCAATTCAACATGTCAGTGTTTTCATAGTTACAGTGTGTCATTTTACTGTTGACGTCAGTGTTGACTGACACTGTTGCTGAGTGTTTAGATGAGCAGAGAGACACTTTAAAGTAAAATCAGGAAGAAATAGTGAAAGAAAAATAGTTCTGGCTCAGAGACACCAGAGGAAGAATTTCAGGTACCAGCTGACCTCTTCTTCTATTTGTTTTTTTTTTTTTTTTTGTGACTCTTTTTAATCACACAATATTGACCTTTTATGGTTCATATTTCTCACATTTTGTCTGAAAGAAACATGATTATTATCTGCTGGAGCAGCTGATAATCAGAGAACTGAACAGAGATCAGCAGTTCTGACTCTGATCACTACTTCCCATCCTGTGTGTTTTCTCAGCAACTTGTTCAAATGTTTTCACTCCCCGTGAACTTTCCACTCATCAGTCCGCACCCTCTCCCATGTCTCTCTGCTCTCTTGTGTTTTTCCTCTCTCCTCTTAAAGTTCATGTTTGCTGGCTCCCCTGAATTTTCTGCTCTGTCTGCTTTTTTATATATCTGTTTACCTTGGAATGATTTCTCTGAGACAGCAACATAATAGATGCTGAGCAGTGACTTAATGAGAAACAGTGAGGTCAGCTGACAGCAGACCGGAGGAAGAAACCTCTGTCTGTTTATTTCTTTATATATGTGGAGTGTTTGTGTTTTCCCAAGTCAGCAGAATTGACAGCTGTTGTGATGATTGATGGGATGGAGGTGAGGGTGTGTTCAGGAATGTAGTCAGATACATTTTAAAGGCGGTTGATTTGATAGCCCACAGTGCTCGGTGTAATTGTTCAGACCTCTGCAGCTGATACCAAGATGAGGCTACTTTATGTTTCACTGCTGCTCCTCAAGCTCACACTTGTCATCTATTTCAGCCTTTAGCATGGACGCTCTTTCCTAGAAGATTCATCCAATTAATTAGGACAAATTAAACAGTGTAATTTTAATGAGTGATTTGTTTGCTTCTTGAGTTCGCAGTGAGACTGAGAGACAGCGAGGGGAAGACTGAGTGTCAGCGAGCTCTGTTTTCTTTGGATCCTTAATCTTGTCACGTCTCCATTAATGAATCTCACAGTCCCAAAGCACTAATGAGATGTTTTGACTGCTGTGTTGGAATGAAATAGGACACACGTTGTAGCCTTCAGCTGCTCTAGAAAAAATGAGACCCTGACCTACACTTCCACTTTAATTAATATAATTATGTATCTACTCCAAGATCATCCAGACGTGCCTCAGCTGATAATAGGACATCACAGTTACTTCTAGTGTTCTGTCAACATTTTTAAACATTGTGTTTAACTTATTTAAGTTGTCACTACAGTTCAGAGTTGTGACTTCATACTTGCTTACGTCCAAAGTGATGACTATTATAAACCACAAACACAGGCTCCATTTTGTTCTTATTCATGTTTCATTACAGATATCGTGATATTTCTTCATGTCCAACTGGAACACAGCTGCTCTTTTTTTCTCTCTATTTAGGTTTTATTTTCTTTCATTTCCTTGTGACCTGACCGTGTAGAGAGGTGGAACTCACTGGAAGCTGCAGTTTGTGCTGCTGTTTTCCTGCAGTTTAGAGGACAGATGTTGGAGAATATTGAAGTTTAATAAATCAGCCTCATTCTCATCTTAATATAAATCATGTTAATTTCAGTGTCACACCACAAAACAAATGTCAGATTCATCACCCACCCACTCACACACATTAATTATGTTGTTACAGAGGTTATTAATTGTGTGTGATGACACCAGGAGATTGGGAGTAATCAGTCGATAATCAGTCATCTAATCAACAGACTAAAAGGCCGGTTGTCCAATTACCTGCTGTGGTGTGACTCTGTTATCACAAATTAACTTATAGGAATAAAATGGGTGGTGCATCAAGCAAAGAGGGATCCAGCTGAGCCACAGAGGAATTAGTTTCAATACTGCATCGTTAAAGCATCAGAGGAAGCGCTAAGAGCAGCTCACATATTGAACTATATATACTGAGTGTTTTCCCAGAGTTGTGTTTAATTCAAAACTAACTGGATGGAGACATTGAGGTCGATACAGACTTCATCTCCCAGCTTACCTGAGAGAACTTAAAGATTTCCCTGGAGGAGCTGGGCGAGGTCCAGCATCCAGATAAGTGTTTAGGAAGTGGCTGCATAGATTGTTGAAACAATAAATACTTGGCACTGATATTCAGAGGTGGTCTTACCATTAAACTGAGAGTCAGTGGTGACCCTAGAAGACCCTGAGAGCTCATTATTCAGCTTGGTGCTTCAAGGAATAGTTCAACATTGTGTTTTGATGTGTTTGCAGAGAGTTACATGAGAAGAAATCTGTTCTTATCAAAAGACAAATCATCAGTACGAGTTCAGCTCATCATACCGCCAATGTGCTCTCCTTCAAACCAGCTTCATAGAATTATTCAAATAGCAGTTTGACTTCTTCTTATTTTGATCAAGTTCACTGAGAAAGTTAATAAATGTTTAATGTGTGATTCAGACTTCAGATGAACCCTCCTTCTTTCGGTATGTAGACTTTTTGACCTATGGAAAAAACTAAAAAAGAGAAGAAGAGACGTGATTGTAACCTTTGTCTTGAAGAATTTAGTTCTTATATTCGTACTAGAAAATGTCCTGTGTGCTGCTGCTCTGCATGTACGAGGTCGTCCTTTGGTCTGTTTGACCTCTTAAACCTTTCTGAGTTGAACGCTGTGTGATTGAGTTCAAGGTTGAAATATCTGAAGAATCAACACTGACTGCATGAATGAGAATATTTCATGAATGTGAATCATCACTTTACTGCCCAAAAGTTGCTCACCTCTCACTGTAAAATACATTTAAACTTTGTCTTTATATCATGGTAAACATAATTAAGATTAAAACTAGAAAGACGAGCTTTAAACAAAAGCTGAAGGTTATAAGAATGAAAGTAGAACATTCCTCTCATTGTGCACCTAAATGATGTCGTGTTTGAATCATTTAGAGGTGACAGTGAAGTGTCACCGCAGAGAAGAGTTTTTGGTTTGCTGCTTCTGTCTTCATCCTCACAGATCCACAATGAACTATCAAACCGTGAATATTTCACGAGGAAGCAGACTGTAGAACAGAAATGTCAGCCTGTCAGTTATGGCACAAAGTGTAATATACAGTCCCCAGATCAGATTCAAACATCTTGATATGTTTCCTCAGTAGACAGGACCTGCTGTTGTGCGAATGACAGCTCTGCCACAGTTGACCCTTTGGTTGAGTGGAGAAGAAGACGAGCTCTCAGTGTATTTATGCTTCACTGTTCTTTAATCGCTAACAAGGTTCAGTGTTCAGTGCTCACCTCTGAACACCTTTCCTACGATAAATGCTGTGTCACCCACGAGCAGCACAGCGACCTTTTTAGCTGTCAGCAACGTACCTCACCTGGAGGGTGTAACATGCAGGAGGTTCATGCTCTCCCCCAGCCCACTGCAGACACCCCAACAACGAGCAGCAAACACAGCCTCACAGCATCTGTCTAAATCTTCATCTCCAGCAAAAAGCATTGAACATTTGAGTTTTCTCACGTGTCTTATTTGTAGTTCTTTCATTACCCACAGTAAATGATCCCTGCTGGAATGCCAACTGTGAAGCAGATGTAATTTATTTACACAGCACTTTTAATGAGATCAGTGAGCAGCCACACTTTACTCTGACATTAATTAGCTGACAGACTGTTTCCAAACATAATGCTGGGACATCGCCGAGTGTCTCAAACCTTCAGCACACAGATACAAGAGCAGAGTTAGTCCAAAAAAGACCAAAAGGCATATTTGGAGTTTCATCATGAACGTGTCGAAGCATCAGGAAACACTGGCTCATAAATTCTCGGTGTGTCAGCTGACTGCTCAGCTGCATCCATGAGGCTGATCATGTCACAGGCCAAAACTGTCAATACATGTTACAAGTTGTTTACATGATGCTGGGAGCCTCATATGTTGATATGTTTGGCCCTCAGCGGGAAATCTGTAAATAATAACGGTCACAGGGCAAAATGTGACTTTGTTTAAAAGATGCAACATGTGAAAGGAGAGATGTGAGCAGGAGACCAAACACTGCAGATAATGAAAGCAGGAGAGGTTGGTGTGGAGAGGCGAAGCCAGCGGAGAACAGAGAAAAGAGGACATGGAGGATGCAGTATGGACGCTTAGGGCAGAGAGAGCAGCTCCTCTGTGGTCTGTGCTACAACAGGCAAAGAGAACTGATTTCATCAGGAAAGACTTGATGCATTTTGTGCGACTGACCATCATTCTTTCTTTGAATGAGAGTCTGAGGTTTGCATTGACATACAACATGATGTGGAGGGGAGGAGTGTGTGTAGTCTGTCTGAAAGGTTAAGAGCTGACCTTTGATCAGTCTTTAATATTGAGAGCAGAGCACAGAGCACTGACTGGCCACTGGGAGCTTCAGCTGACATTAAGTGAACCAAATGTCATAAAATACCTGTGAAGCGACATGCTGAGCACTTTCTTCATGAGTCGTTCCTGATTACGACAGTAATAAGTCCTCATTAATGACTAATTACTGAAACATGAGTTCCTCTTTGTGTGCAGCTCAAGTAAAGAGATACATCATACTGAGTAGTTAGCTGTTAGTAATCCCTCGGGACGTGTGCACCTTCAAGTAAAACAAATGTTGAAGGAACAGGTGGGATTTATTGCAGGGCTGCTTGTTCTGAGTTACATTAGTTTGTATAGACTTATCTAATAAACTGGTCACTCAGAGTGTATGTTGGTCTTATAATTTAACGGGTACAAGCGGACAATATGTGTCCTCCATGGCTCACTTACTTCTGCAGATCTCAGATCAGGCTTGAGAACATAGGGAGAGCATCCAGCAGTGAAATGTGTCAACAAGCTTCATCTGCCATCAGTCATTATGGGCTTTATCTGCTTCTCAGTCAACAAACTGAAAGATGGACTGTTGCTCTATGGAATGTATCGACATGTGAGTTTACAGTGTTGAGCTGAGTCATGGCTCGAGTAGCTGACTGCCAGGTCGACATGGAGAGCTTCACGCTGTAGAGGCTGGCACCTTTGTGAAGAACAGCTGGCGTTGATCCCCTCATGTTGAACAACAAAGGAGTGAACAGTTGACTGCTATCTGAGGGACTTCTGAAGTATCTTTATGATAGTTGTTTCCATCTTTGAAGGTTCCTGCTGCTCAATTTTACTGCCTGTATGACTGTCTGACTGTTTATTGACAGTCTGTCAAAAGATTTCCCATGGCTACACATCACATGTGGATTGCTCTGTATCCTGCATAATGATGCTTTTTATGACATTTTGGAGACAGTTTTGGCACAAACACTTTGCACAATGTACAGTAAGTAGCTGAATAACAGAAATCAAGAAGGCAGTTTATAGATGCTGTCATCTGAGCAAACAATGGCACTACCAACTTCAGATGTGGTGAAATTCACAGAGATCTACAGTAACTGGTTTTGAAGTAATGATGGTGTAAATGTTCATCATCTTCTTGTAATGCTGCCAAACAGCCATCTGCTCAGTTACTCAGCTGGATTCAAATCTTTGACCCTGTGATGTGTTTCTGCCTGTTGCATATTTCATAGGCCAGGCTCTGGCTGCGTAGCATCACTGACTCAGACATCAGTAGTACAAGGTGATATTTAGTCACATGTGTTTACATCCCAACACGGAGGATCAAAGTGTCCTTGTCTTCTTTACCTGCAGCTTTAAACAGGTGAAGTGCTGTAAAGGCTGAGCTCCAGTGACTCTTTGAGCTGGTGAAGATGTTCACAGGCAGACATGATGGTGATGGTGTCGAGCAGATCCGCACCCAGATCCAGAATGGAAAGTTTTTTTCAGCTTGTTAGTTCTTTGTTCATCAGAGGAAACATGACTCATTGTTTGGAGGATGTGACTTTTTGGTTTCTGACACTAAAATTGAGAATCCTGTTATCACAAAGTCTGACAGCCAACAGATGTTTTTGTGGTTTCTGATTTGAAATCAACTCTTTTCTCTTCCACACCTGCAGTTTTGTGTAAATTCAGCATTGAGCACACAGCTGGCATCCTCCCACATGTTTCTGTAATCCCTAAGTTTCACTGCTTCCACTTGAAGATATCAGATGTTTTATCATCTGTCAGTGTGACGTTTCTCTGAAGTTGTCAGTGTTGGTGGCTCTCAGTGTCACTGTCAGACTCTGAATATAGACGTGACTGGATTACAGCTGGACTAAACTGTGCTGACTGCAGAAGATACTCAATACTTTTTATTGAGACATTTAAAGTGACCTCTGGGAAAACAAATGATTGGAACTGTCATGGTACACACACACACAGTTTCTTTCTTTCACTTTATGAGGTAAAGATCACACATTAGATGATTACAATTACAACTTTCACGCAAAAAATATGAAAAGAAAAAGGAAGCGTCTAACAGCGACCTGGAGCCTGCAGTTTGAGTTAATGTGATCTCTGATGTCTCCAATGAAGCTTTAGTTTGTTTCTGTCTGTGGGTCAGGTTGAGGTTCAAGTTTGTTGTAAATATTGTTGGTTGTATTATTCAGACATTATTCAGTGGAAAGGAAGCAACATAATGAACGTCACATTTCCCGTCACTCAGGTTGAGTTTCTTAAAATGTCACCAACTAACAACAGAGAAAAGAGTTTTCTGTATTGAACAAATCTACACTCCCTCTGTGGACATGAACTCATCTCCACATGACACAAGCTGCTGTTTAGTTCAGTGTTTTGTGTCTGTGTCGTGAGTTCAGCTGGATATCCGAGCGCACGAGAGTCTGACTTTGATATTTCACTGCATCCATCGATACTCAGGACTGAAACAGAAGCTTCATGTGTCACTTCAACATCTGTGTGTGCGTCATTTTGTTGCTAATAGAAATCTCTGTCATTGTTGTATCAAACACACGTCTGTTGTAGGAGAGGAAAGGTTGTGTCATCAGTCTGTTTCCAGGTGACAGAACAGGGAAGTCAGTTTATCTTGACTGTGTCTGAGTTCAGTATTTTACTTTCAGCCAACAACGTTGTTGTTGTTATTGTCTTAATGTCCACTGTCTTGCATACAGAAGAACAGGAGACAGCTCTCCACATGTGAAAGTGCAGGAAAATACTGTATCCAGCCTTATTTAGTTCATTGGATGATATTTTAAATTTAGATGGAGTCAAAAATTCACAGCACAGTTCACAGGTTTCTGTATATTCTGTTTTTTTTCTTTTCTACAGATCAGCAAGTTCCAGGACTGTGAAGCTTCCTGTGCTCTTGTTTAAAGCTCATTTGAGTTGAGCAAAATGCAAAGTGAAAATATTGAAAGGCCCATCTGATTGGTCCACAGTCCAGCTCTTCTTGTCATCGCCTCTTTAAACTGAACACTTTTGTTCTTTCTTGTTTGAAATTGGAGGATAAATGGATTTGAGTGACACACAGGAAGTGAGATACAGCTTCATCCTATCCATCCTATGGAAAAAAGCAGACACCAACACAAACACAAAACAGCTTCACATACTTGCTGTATGCCAGAGGTTGTGGAACATTGAAATGATCAGCTCTGAGCTGAAGCCATGAATACCGTGAACAGCCTCTTTAGTTAATCTGCTTCTTCCAGTCAGCCTCCGTGTGAAAGCCTCCACAGTTGGTTCATTCAGCACAGGCTGTGCTGAGCTCAATAGGCCTTACCTACAGCCTCACTGATATGGACCTGGTGTTTGCAGAGAGAAAAGAAGTCCAGCCCATTGATTCTGCTGCTTTGTCACTGAGTCTCCTGCCAGGAAAAACATACAAGAGTCTGATAATGGAAGAGCAACAGGGAACCACTATTCTCTATAAATAATTTATTTTACCTGAATCAGGACAGTCTCTGTTTGCTCTGCCATCATCACATAATCCTTCTTAATAAGTCATTATCATTATGTTATCATGGTGGCAGTACAAGACTGATTTGTATTAGGTCTATTTGACTTCTGTGAACAGATAACAGTGAGAGCAGAACATCCTCCAACAGTTTGCCAATCAGGAAAGACACTTGAGTCTACAGGGGGCAACATTCATTATTTATATCACAACAACAGTTCAATAAATTCATGATTCCACAGTCTGAATCCACACTCACAAAAACAGCAGAGTACTGGAGATTTCACAGCATGCACAGGGTGTAGATGGTGGGGAGGAGGAAGGTGGAAAAGCAACACATTACAATGAGACGAAAACACTGAACATACAAGGAAGAGACGCTGAGGACAGAAGGAGACATTAACAGGACAGTTAAGAAGACGATCAGAGTCACGTGTGCTGACAAACACAAGGAGAGTTTCTTCTGGCAAACTTCGACAGAGCTTTGTTTCTACACAGGATCGACTTGACAGGCAGTGGATTGTATGCTGTTAGTATTGATGTTAGAGGTCAAAAATATCAAGAAATCAGCATGAAGAGAAGTGAGAGAAACAAGATATTTCTTTCCAGCAGAAAGAAGAAGGCCACAGTTCATGAGGTGCATCGAGCTTTGTATTATTCCATCTACAGTCCTGTAAACTTGTTAACCTGAGGCTGATTCTCTGCTCTGAAAGCAGTCCAGCCGAACATGAAATAGTGTCTCCATGTCAGAACTGTGACAGGATCCAGTTTGATCTTCTGGGTGTTTTAATAACTCGACAATGACGGCAGTGTTCACACATTTACACTCACAGCAGAAAACAGTTTCATTTGAGGAGATATTTGAACATTTGGCAGAGCTTAGCTAACGTCAGCTGTATGAGATAGAAAGTGAGACAGAGAGAGATAGAAAAATAATAAATATTCTCACCAGATGTCAGAAAAATATTTATTTTTGTTTTTATGAATATTCATGAGAAGACTTTAAAGACGGAAATATTCGGTATGGTCATTAGGTTTGTGCAGCAGCAAATATATTCATGGTGTACTGGTGTGTATCAAAGAAACATCTGTCAGCTCTTCAACAACTCAACACATCTGTAGGCACATCTGGAGGAGAAAACTGCCACAAGCAGTGAGGTTAGTTCTGGATCAGAGTCCTGGACGTGAACCTAATTCAGACACCTGAGACCACTTTAGTCTGTCTGAAGGTTTCATCGAGTATTTTGCTCCAATATTCTACATTTGTCTGTTCATGTATCAGCTGAAAATGGAAGATGCAGTTTGATTTTTCACTCAGAAAAACTTGATGCTCTCACAGGGAAGTGAAATGCAATGATCCGTTCAAGTTTTGTTTTCATCCTTCATTTTTTATCTTTGGGACATCTTGTCATTTTGATTTTCTGATTGTTTTCAGCAGATTTGTGTGTTGAATGTGGGTGAAACATAAAAGGACAAAAACAATGTATGAAATACTGTTTATGCACTTCACGTCTCCTTGAGGACAAATGTGATCAGTACAGACAGATGAACAGAAGGATCAATCCTTTCAATCCTGTTGGTCTTTCCTGGTAAATGTTTGTGTCCAGCTGAAATGAAAATGATGAGTGTCTTTTAAGTCTCACAGAAAGAGCGCTTTACTCGAGACAATGAATTGCTGCATTCTGGAACATTGGTTTCCTCCATTTATAGGTGTTACATGTCTGTGACGAGCAATAGGCTCTGTCCTGATCACTTCATTTTCGGCCACATTTAATGAGAAACTATCAGTGAGTATGCACAGAGAGAGAAAGACACAGAGAGATACTGAAAGAGAGAAAAGAGAAGACCTGAACTTTTGTCTGGCTGAAGGTAAAAACAACAACAACTTCCTTCTTTCTCTGATTCAAAGAGTTCCAGGACTTTTCTGTAACAAATCCTCATCTCAGTCACAGATTATTTACATTTAAATAGATCGACAGAGCTGTGGAGATAAATAGTCTGAGGATAATGTGTTAGTGTGAGCCTGTCATCAAATTTGCTTTACTTCAATAAATGTAACTCATTAAAGGAACTCATCAGAGTGAGTGAAAGGATGCAAACATATGAGCTGCTTTATGGAATCATGAGCTGCTTCATGTCCTCTAACAAGCAGCAGAGATTTGTAATGTTTGCCTCAATCAGTTTGGAGTTTATCAGCCTCACAGTTGGTCTTTGTCATTGTTTTCATGAACAGTACAATGTCCACTGGTCTCCTGTCTTATTATTCTGGATGCAGTTGGTACATTTGCATGTTAAAGCTGGAGGAGTTTTCTGGGTGCAGACGGATGCAAATCCTGTCCCTGCAGCAAATATTGGGGATTACTTCTGCAGACTATTATGTCTATATCATTGTATGCTAATCCACTTTATTCACACACACACACACACACACACACACACACACACACACACACACACACACACACTGACTTTAACAATACAGACATTCATTTGACATTTTCCAGACTTGCTGCACAGAATAACATTGAAACACAATATATTTTGAATAAATAAACACCTGAATGCTAAAACATGTTTCTCACCAAGTACAGATTTCAACATCCATCTGACAGACCTGATTTAAATGTCAGTCACAGATTTCACAGGGTAGCAGTCATGTGTTCCATTAAAACAGGAGCTGACGGTGAAAAATGAATTCAGCAGCAACAGTGATTCCTGTTAAATCAGCCATCGACCTCTCTGCATTTCAGGCTTCAGTTTCCATCACTGAATCCCAGAGTAGTGAAAATCCATCGTTCTGTCTTATTTGGAAGGTGTCAGACTTTCTTACATTATGACTTCACAGCTGAGAGAGGAAGTTTGTTTTCAGTGAACAACTTCTACATGTTTGAGATGAATGATGACGTGAACTCCAGTGTTTCAGAGAGATGTTTTCATGTTTTAGAATAAACAAAATGTCAGCAATGACAAAGACATTCAGCATGAGCACACGGGGCGTCCTCCATCACTGTCATGTTGTGTCAACAGACACAGCTGAATGATCAATGTGAAGCACAGAGACAGAGAGGAGAAAATGAGCAGCTTGTCCAGCATAATGACCAGTAAAAGTGATTTCTGTAATTCATTCTTGATATCTGAAAAATAAAATCCTTTAACGTTGGTAGAATCTCTGAGAGCATAAAAAAACAAACAGTTCAGAGAGCAGAGCTCCTAACTGCAGCTGAAACAATGAGAAGTATTGTTATAGTATCTGGACAAAGAAAAACAACGGGGACCTCTGAAGAGAAGGTCAGCTGATTGTTTATATCACTGCATAAAATGCATTTGTGAATATAATAACCATCTGTGGTTATAAACCTGAGAGCAGATGATCAATAAATCACACCTACTTTGCATGTTGGTGGAGCAAACAGATGAAATTGAGATTTGAGCTTCAGTCTTTTTATTGAAAAAAGGATTATTTTCTTTCTGCAGTGGAATAAATTGAAAATGGAGGCTCCATTAGACATAATGGCTGTTTATGAAAGAGCTGCTGGTGTCATTATGATGTGTTGATCTTTCAAAGTGTTGCTTTAATAAGAATCCTCCTGCAAAGTAAAAACAAGTTAGTGGGTACACTGAGGTACCTTGAAGCATTTGGAGACTTGATAGCAGTGAAGCTGCAGCCTTTTCCAGCATTTGTCTCAACAAACTGAACATCACAGACTGAACATGTGATGGAGCACTTACATCATGCAGACTGCAGCTAGTCCTACTATTATTACTGCTACCATGATGAGTGTGTCATGTTAAAGGGTCACTGCCCTGCAGAATGACCTTTGACCTCATTATAAACTACTCGTGGAGTTGAAGCATCTTGAACAAGCAGCTGAACTCCTCCAGACGCTCTGATTTCTCCTCAACAGTCTGGCCTCGCTTCATTTCCTCTGAGCTCCTCAGGCTGCTGTGCTGTAGGACTCTTCAGACTAACTGCTACAGACAGACCTACTCTGGCTCTGATTAGTCTGCTAAATAAAGCAGTTTGACAGTCGATTTGAACACCCTGTACAGTTCAGCAGCACTGAGGGCAGGAAGTGAATCAATGTCCTCAACGTGTTGAAGTAAAGACGAGGTTCACATCTTTGTCTCTGTCTTCTTTGAGACGGTGGAGAGGTTTCTCTAGTTGAAGATGCTGAATGCTTGTAAATGTCCACACAGAACAACAAAAGTGACAGAAGTGCTCATGGAGCTGCATGTTTCCAGTGTTTTCTTGTTGCCTCTCTCCTGTCAGAGAGGTTGTGTTTATCACTTGAATCACGCTGTAGCACTCTACACTGAACACTGCACAAAGACGTTAAAGAGAGACACAGCAGGCAGGAGGCCAGGAGAGAGAAACACAGCATCATCACCTGCTAACAGGCCACTCACAGCTGCCTGTGTTTGTTCTGTGAATTAGAGTTTTTATATTATTACACGTGTTATTGACCGACACTAACAAGTTAAGAGTCAGTGCTGAAGCTTTTGTGGCCTCGCTCCAGGCTTCATTTATAGTTCAAGAGAATCACTGAGGACAGCGTGGGGTGCAGTGTCAGAGTCACCTGTGGTTTATTCTGTACTGGCTCCACAGCTGCTGTTGTAGACCACTGGGATGACATCTGCTGAGCCACAGCTGTCTCACAGTGAGGATGATGACAGGGCTTGATCTTCTCTGAGCTTCCTGGTGGGCCGAGCGCTGGCTGTGGTGCTGGGGTTTGTCAGCTGAGCAGCAGAGTTCTGTGGTCCAGAGGACAAAAGACTAGAATCACAAAACATCCAGATTCTTAAGATGATGATTATTTTCAGCTCCACAACACAAACTTCACTTTAGATACTGGATGGACATGGACAGAGTCGTTCTGCTGTGGTGGCCAGTGGCACATCAGCTTCAGCTTCAAAATGGTGTCTCAGAAACCTACGGGTGACATCACTACGTGGAAAACAGGACTGTGTGTGTAGTGTGTGTGTGTGAGAGAGCGAGCAGTGTGAGGTACAGTATATTTATCCAAAAAATAGTTTTTCAGTCATGGTGGTTCATCAGTACACATGATGTTCGTCTGGTCAGCAGTGTACTCATTTGCTAAAAAGACAGTTTGTCTTTTACTTCGAATGATCACACTGGCTGCAGACAACATGACCCAGATAACTGTGAGGCCATTGCAGCAGACCACAACACTTAGCAGAACAACAGACACCAGACCTGATCTTCTACAAGTGATGTCATCAGGTTGACACATCTTTCCTTTTTTTAGTCGAGACATTAAACTAAAGGAAAAAAAGTCAGATGGGTAATTTTGCTTGACAATACAAAGGACGTCCCCAGTGTATCTTTCTCTGCTATATGTTGGAGCTGTATCTGTGAACATCATCTTGTTAGAGACCAGTGTTGCTGACAGTGACTTAGGTTTGCTGGATATAAAACCCTCCTTTATTTGTTCACAGTTTGGCAAGGATCCATTTAGTGAGCTACTGCCAAGGTCACACCCACACGCACACAGCTGCATTGCCAGAGGTTACTCATCCAGCCTGCTTAAAGATTCCCATCATTGAACCAGCTGACTGGCATTAACAGCCTGTAGCCATGATCAATGACAAGGAGCAGTCTGTCACAGCAGGGGAGGTCAGGATGGAAACAGTGAGGGAGCAAAGAGCCATAATCTGTCCCAAAGGTGAGATACAAGACTGACACAGGCAGTGATGGAGGTTTGATATGAGAACCTGACACTGTGGATCTCACTCAGCCTGAGAGGACAGACAGAGAGATGCTGCTCATGTGTTCTATCCAGAACAGCAGCGATCTTTCACAAACATTTATTTTGAAATATTGCTTTGACGTCTCTCTGGCATCCTGCCCAGTAGTAGAACAACTCTTTGGTAACATTCTGAGGATGATGAGAAAATGCAAAGAGAGCCTTCAGCTGACACTGACCTTTACTCAAATACCAACATATGTTTAGATTCAGGTTGAACTGTGATTAGTTAGTGGTGTTCCCAACAAATTAATTCAAAACTGCTGAGTCATGACATTTCAAATCAGTTAATTCAGTGAGTAGCATGTTTTAGTCACACATGTTTCCACACATGTTTATAATAAGAGTTTCAGTTCATGAATGTACAGATGTTTGACACTGAATCTTCAGCGTCATTAACTGAATCAGTAACTTTCATCACAGCTCCCCTCACTGGTGACTGAAAGCTCTGACATTCAACAAGAACTACATGTTACTTCCTGGTTAAAAGTTTGATAAAAACTCTCTGAGCTCTCATTGATTAAGAATCATAAGCACACTCTTTATTTAATGAGATTGTAATGACAAATTGAATGTGATCACATGTGACCAGACAGAGCAGCAGCAGGTTTGTGTCCCTTCATTCACTGATGATTTCTAACTCTGCACTCAGACACATACAGGAACACATTCATCAGAACTGATGTGTGTCTGTAGGAACACATTTATCTCTGAGTCAGTACATCAAGCGCTATTCGTTTTCATACATGAGTGTAGGTCTCTGAGTAAGTACAGTCGTTCCCTCTTCAGCCTCTCAGGCAGTAATTCAGGCAAGCAGACCGATTCAGCGGCTCCACTCTGAATAATTGCATGTTGCATTTCTGTTTGGAATCAAACATCAAGGGAAAAAGGCTAAATAGATAAAGACCAGCAGATACTCCGGGTGTGTTTGGGTGCTAGAAACTGAGCGTAAGAAGAAAGTGTGATCCACTCAGATAATATCCACACAGCCCACTCCACTCATTAACATGGGAACATCTGTGAAGGGAAATGTGCATGGAGAGATCAATGGGGATTTGTTCCAGTTCAACAATTTTCCTCCTAATGTGATTATTATAATTCAATCGCCTTTTGATTCTGTGAAGAGTAATGGCATCATCGTTATGAAACACTATCAGATCACAGTGTCAGATTTCTCACATTATCAACAAGAAAAGAGAATAAACCAGAAGCTTCCACTGAGCTCGTAATGACAACATTTGCACATGCTGCAGTAAAATAACAGTTTATTCATATCCCGTGAGGATCTGCACACTGGACTCCTTGGAAATTATTCTGAATGAACCTTGAGCATTTTCTTTTGAATTGGTACTCAGACAGTTTGTTTCTCAAATCAGACGATCTGAGAGGTGTGAGGCTTTGCTGTTTGTGCATTAAAGCAAAAGAGTTGCAGCCTCAGCATTTTTCAGTCCAGACTCAGATACAACAGCAACATTTCTCTTTTTTCAGATACTCATCAGGTTCACCACAGTGTTCGTCACAGAAACTCTGTTCTCTCTCCAACCTTCTGAAAGCAGCTGAATCGACCTTCCTTATCGCCCCGAGCAGAAAAGACTAAACGTAGGAGGAAGAAAAGAACTGAATGAACGGCAGAGCAAAAACAAGAACCAGCCAAACTGAAAATTGATTTGAACAAAATGTTTGTTGAACAGAAGCTTCGAAGGAGAAAATGTTCATGAGCGTAAATATTGTGGCAGAAATGTGGTTTATAAAAAAAAAAAAGGCTGGCAGCAGACAGGATGGATAGAGAGAGAAAGATAGAATGAGATCAAAGTGAAGAAAATCAAGGAATCGGGAAGAAAGTAAAAAAAAAAAAATGAGATGTTGGAAAACTGAAATGTTTCATTCAAGTCATGACAGGGAACAGACATTTTCATTTTTATTCTGCCACCACAATTCATCTGTCACCTCCTGCTGCAGACGAACTGTTCAACATGCAGGTGCAGTTAACCTTTTTTCAACTCATATAAATTCAAATAATGTGCACACAGAATATAACCTGCTGCCAGTTTCCCTGTCAGGTTATATACAGTGATTACCAGTTAGCACAGAAATGTGCCTGAACAGCTTTGCAGCATTGAAGGTTTCACTGCACATGATGAGAATAAAATGAATTATTAGACACTGAGACAAAAATCTAAAGAGAGAAAATAATTATATTTAATACAATTTACTGATAAACACTAACTCTGCTCAGTGCAGGCCTGGACAAATAGCCCACAGTCATCTGGTGTCTTCAGTGTGAATAAGGAATAAATTCATTGTCTGTGCACACATTAGTGTTTCATTCAGTGCAGTCAGTCTTGTCAAACTCTTCATTCAGGCTCCGTTTTGTCTCTCTAATGCTGCCACCCCGGGGTTCTGTGGATTACACGTATTTAGAGCTGCTCAATGAGCCTTTACGCTTCAAGAACAACAAGACCTCTGGACTTAATCACATATCCACCATTTAAACAAACGGACTGGAAAACATCCTGCATAATCATGTAGTAGTAATGGTTTGTACAAAAAAACTATAGTCTTTAGTGGTGCTGTGTGTAAAATCAATGGTAGTTTACCTAAACAATGAATAAATCTGCAGGTTTTAAGTAATTAATCTAGTGATTTGACTCATTTGTAGTTGATTATCTCTCGCTGTTTGAAGAGCGGCTCATTCACTTTTGTAAAGTGCCATAGCTGTTGGCTACAAAACTTCATAATGAGTTTCTTAGCCACCAGCAGTTTGAGGTCATTTAAAAAAACCATCAAAACATTGAGCATCTCTTCTTCTGCTATTTTTTCAGCTGCAGTAAGCCCTTCCTCTAAATCCCTTTGTCAGAGTCTGTGGAGGAGAGAGGGACTGTGACATTGTTTCTAAAGACAGTCACAGAGAAGTGGATTATGTATCATGTTATTGTCTTTACCAGCACAGAGGAGACACTCAGCACTCTGCACATAAAAGTTGTAACTATTTCTTTTTTTGCAATAAAACTGCTCTTCTCCTGTTTTATTTGCAATCTGTGGATATTAAAATCTTTCATCTGATGACTTAATGTATTTTTCTGGAGATAATATTGTCCTGAGGGCAGGTGACAGAGTGACTGTGATTTGATTGTTGGTTCAACATTAACATACTAAAGAGGCAGTCAGTCTGGCAGTAATCTGTAAATCTGTTTTCATCCTTTTGGTCCTGATCTGTCCTGTTGCTGAACATTTGCAGAGAAAGTGTCTCACCGTGTGCTGCACTGTCTTTCAGGATTTCCCATGTGTTAGTGTTAGGGTATGTAACACCAGTTCTCAGATGAGTTTCTATAAGACTTCAGCATCGACTCCAAGGTTCAGCTTCTTGTTTTTAAAGTTCTAGCTCCACAACACCTCTCAGACCTGCTCAGTGCTCATGAGTCAAACAGGTCTCTCGGGTCATCACACACAGGCCTGTTTCAAGGATTAAAATGAAATCAGCTTCTTCTATGTTTAATGCTCCAGTCTGTGGATCAGCTTTCAGATGACCTCAGATGTGCTCCAGTGTGGACCTCATTTAATAGAAAGCTGAAAATGTTGTTTTTCTCCTCGGCTTTTGACCAGCTGCTTTTGTGCTTTTCCATGCAAGAAAGATTATATTTGTGTGTTTGGCTTTTGGTGGATGAGTGAGCGGTGGATGAATATTTAATGTCAGCTCGGTTGAATCCTTTTTTTTGTCTGCTGTTTTCATGTAAGTGTGTCTGTGTATGAAACGAGATATGAATTGAACAAACTCTGTCCCTGCCCTCCGCTCCCCTCTCTCAGTCATGCACAGGTTGCTCTTAGACAGCTGTGTTGAGCATCATAATCATCACAGTGATGACTGCACAGCAGAGAAATGTAGACCACCACTGGACTTGTTCATGCATTGAGACATTATTTCCAGCTCCCTGCTGTGTGCTCACAGTGCTGCTGGACACCTGGCGTGCTTCTCTGAATGCCAGCTCACTCCCTGTTGTGGGAATTGCTGCCAGTCTTGTATGCTTTCCAATTAGCTTTGTGTATCTAATTAATATTGATCAGGCTGCTTATGTGTACCACAGACTGCACACTTCTTTATCTAACTTACTTTGAGATAATTCTACAAACAGTAAAGGATTCAACTTATATCTCCCAATAACAGCCTGCATGGACAAATAAGTGTGTCCATGGTTTAGTTAGCACAGCAGACGTTCTTGTGTCAGAGCAGAAAATCACAGGTGGAACTCGTTTTGTTAGCGATGACTCAGTTCTATTGAGAGTGAGTCAGCACTATAGCAGGGCCCAGGACCTGACTTACCTGAATGGGATGTAGTTGTGAGTTTTTCACAGTTATCTGTTGTAGTTTAAGATATAACCTGTGTAACCTGTTTATAACTTGTTTATGCTGAGCCATGCAAACGACATAAGAATCTTCATGGGCAGAAAGTAAAGGGTCTTTTTGAATATCTTGTTAAACTTGTTGATTCTTTGTTGTTTGGATTAGCTTGTTAACTTTCTCAGTTCCCCTTTCAGCAGATCCAGGCACATACCTGTGTTAGCCTTGTTACTGTCGTATTTTATACAGAAAGCCTCAGGCTGAAGCAATTGAAAGAGATACATGTGTCTGTTCAGGGCCAGTAGCGAGATGTCAGTTTTATTTCTATAGCCCATTATCACTATCATTTGCCTCGGAGAGTTTTGCAGTCTGGACAGGATATGACAACCTTGCATCTTAGACACACAAACAGTATAATACATACAGTATAAGAGCAAACCATTATCTTTATCATCAGCATCAAACAAGAAACAGCTCATTCCATTTCATATTTTATATAAGAAGAGCCAATAAAGGATCCAAAATAAACGCTGTATTTACAGTAGCCTACACCTTATTGTTTTTCATGTGTTGTTGTTTTATGAATAGGTCGGTATGTCCAATATGTTGGATTCGTGTTCGTGATATATATATATATATATATATATATATATATATATATATATATATATATATATATATATATATATAACAAGAAAACAAACAAACAACTTTCAAACATTAATTTTGCAATTTGGTAATTCTGAGGAGCTCCTGTTGGACAACCATCAACAACACCATCAGTCTTCACAGTAACCAAATAAAACACATAAATCATGTCCTCACATTTTATTGAACCACCTCAAATAGTCATTGTGTTGTCTTTACCATCTCCTACTCATCTGTGTCTGTCAGTGATATTGAAGCAGCAGTGCTGTTCATCTCTGGTGAGATCATGCTGTGCTGAATGTGATAATCGTTTGGAGCTTCCAGCTCTGACAGATCTGCTGGTCTGAGTGTGAACTGGGTCCTGATGCTGCATGATGACATCCTGTACTGCTGGAGCTCTGTGTGCACTGTGTGACCCAGCATGAAGGAGGACGGAGCTGCAGGGACTGGTCAGAGCGAAGGAGTAAAGACAACAATGAACAGGGGGACACAGAGAAAGACAGAAGATGAAGATGAAACACACACAGGTGTCACTAAGAACACTAATGAGTGTCCCGCTCCACTGACATGCAGCCATCGTTAATGTTATTAATTACAGCTGCTGTTTTCCTGCTGTGACTTGGGCCATTTTAAAGTTTCCTTTTCCAGATGCAGCTCAGAAATGCAGCTCTCTTTAGCTGAATTTCATGAAAAGTGTCCCACAATCCACTGTGGCATCATTTTGCTGAGTAATGCTTGTGCCGATTGTGCCATGTTCATGTCATGAAGGATGTATTGATGGTAGAGACAGGAAGAATTGGATGTCTGTGTGTGTAACATGGCCTGGATTAGCCTCTGTTTACATGCACATGAACATGTTCACAGTCTCTCCCTCACATGCACGTTCAGTTTGACAGTTTCACATTAAAATGTGTGAGCACATCAATCATTTTGTCTTCTCTTATTTAAGTTCTGCTGTTTGACACCCAATTATAACGCTGCCAAGTTATTAAGAGCAGCATGTATGGTGACACTGACAAGAAAATACTGGACCTGTTTTCACTCAGCCTTCACTTTAAACATGGCTTTATTGTCTCTTCCACTCATCCTGTCAGCTTAGCTCACTCCAATCTGCATGCTAATGCTCAGCCATGACGAGTCCATTCAGCCTTACAGGGCTTTCCTCTGTACAGTGGCAGGAGTAACACCAGGCCTCAGTGTCTGAGATGAATACATAACTGCACTATTTAACAGGATGCTAACTGTCTGCTCTTAGAGGCAGAGTGACTGACACACTCTGGTGGTTCAGCTCCTCTAAGCTGCAAAGCATAAACAACACTGGAGTGGCTTCTTGCATGCCAGCAGGCAGTGTGAGGAGATGCTCTCATGAGTCTTCTGCTAAAGTCTCTCCTGTTTCCTTTCACCCGTCCTACCAACTCCTTCAGTGCTGATGAGAATCTGTATTGTTGTTGGAGAGTTTGCCTTCCTCTTCTGTTTATGATCGATCTCAGTATGTTTGATTTCAACTCAGAGAAATCTATGATGAGATTGCTGCTGTCCTTACTCAGGTGATACAACCAAGACTGTTTTGGTTTGTCTGTGTGTATGTTTGTGACTACAGACATCTGGTACTCTGAGGTCTTTATCAGCAGGAAATATGAGGTTGGATCTTTAGTTAAAGGTGCAATGTGTCTGTGAGTATGAGTCCTCACTCTCCCATCATGCAGTTCATTTCAGACCTGGAGGAGATGCAGTCAGAGCCAACCTCAAAATCTCCTGGCAGATCTGTTGAGCCTGCACACAGACATGATGAGCCAAGTTTTTAATTAAAGCGGACATCAATCTACATGGCACAAGTCACTGTCCACCAGGATTCTGTCTGCTGACTCTTGAGGGTGATTGTTTTTTTGTTTTACATTTTGCAGACTGTGCAGTAAGAAAAGACACAGTCTGGTATTTTAACTCACAAAGCTAAAAGTGCTTCAGTCCATTTTGAAAAAGATTTGTTTTGTCAGGACAACAGATCCAATAAAGCATCACAAATAAACACTGTATTTACACAAGCACCCAAACACACACACACCAGTCCCAATCCGGTTTATGTTGTCAATCTAACATTCTACACACAACACCAGCCTCCTACACATTTCAACACTTGATGTTTCACTGAGACACTAACACACAGTTTGATTTGTCACCGTGGTGTTCAGAGGAGAACATTTCATGGTTTAGGTAGCAGTGTCACTGTGTGTGTCTCTATGTGTTGGTTATTGTTGTGCTGGTGCAAACTGGCTAAAATTGTAGTCCAGTTAAAATATAAACACTTGAAATATTCATGTCAAAATGTGATTTGACTGTCATCTGATACTTTTATGATTTTATAATTTGCTTGACTCGACAGCCGTCACAGCAGTGTTCAAGTACTTGTTCTTCAGAGTTGTACAGAGACTGATCTGGACTGCATCTCTTTGTCAGTGAGGTGAAGAGGTCTTCCGAGCAGTGTTTGTCTGCTGGCTGCTGGTAGAAATGACTGTGAAGTGTTTTTGTGCTGCTGTCACAGTCCATAATAAGTCCTCTCACATTCACTGAAACCTCCAAATGGAACTTTTTCAGAGCTTCATCACTCTCTTCAGAGCTTCATCACTTTTCTCAGACTGTTGGCTCGCCTTCAATTTTTTTTATTTATTTATTTTTTTGCAGCCACTGTAGTTTGTTCTTTATACTTCAGGAGCAGGTGAGGCGACATATTCAGTTAGCTGCAATCTGCAACTTCACCAGTAGATGTCATTAAATCCTTCACACTGGTCCATTAAAAGTTCCATTTCAGTGAATCGATCTCTAACCTCCAACACTTTGTAATGAAGAGTCAGTGACAGGCAGCTGAGTGGAACCAGGCAGAGAGGAGACGTCAGTCATTGTGACGGTCGCCTTGACACTTCACACACACCTTACAAAGCAGGTGGAGAATGTGTGTGTGTGTCAGTTTGCAGTTTACATTTTACAGAATAAACTATAAAAGTCTATAGTCTGTAGGAGGGTGTGCATACAGTATGTTTATGTGGTCAAGAATGAACTCAGATGTTTAATTTTAAGACAAGATGAACAAGAACAACACGTGCACCTGTAATGAGTTCATGACATCCAGACAGCAGGTATCTATATGAACTGTTTCCAGTTCAGCTACCTTCAGTGGAGCAGAGCTGTTTTTATCCTGTGTCTCACACCTGTCTGATCCTATTAGATCACAACACGTCTGCTGAGCCGATCAACACTGTAGCCCAGCAGATGGTGAGATGATGACCGTTCATGATGGAGAAAATGAACATTAAATCACCTGATGACAGAGTGAGACTGGTTTTTCCTCTGTACAAGGAGAACACAGAGAGTCTGTGTGTGTGTGATCACACTGAGGTGTTTGAAGTTTTGACTTAATTCCTTCTAATAACACAAAGCACTTCTATGTAAATGCATCTTATGTGGGCCAGAACCCTGCAGTCCTCAGTCTGAATGAAGACCATGTCCTCACACGATGTGAACTTTGTGACACTGTGAAGTCAGTGTGTGTTCTCTTGGTCAGCCAGAGGGATGAAGTGTCCCGTCCTTGCTCCTGTTCCCTCATATCTTTCCATATTCTTCTCTAGCTGATCCAAAGCTGGACAGCTGTCCTCCCTCCCAGCCTGTCTTCTATCAGAGCCAGAGGCCTGGAGCTGCTCTCTTGTGTTCTGTCAGTGGTTGGCACTCAGCTCTTTCTGTCTCTTCTCCACCAGACTCCACAGACAGAGCGACCTCCATCTTCTGTCCTTGAAACCAGGACAAAACTTGTCTCATGTCTCCATGTCTCCTTCAATCGTCACTGTCACTGTCCTGCTGTGTGCTCTGACTGATGAAGAGGGCTTTAAATAGGAAATAGGATCCAGCAGAGCAGTTTGTTCATATTTTACTGAAACATTCAGAAGTGACTTTGATCGTTACATTAATTTAAGGTCTCCAGGTGTGAAGATCATCACATGAAACATCATTTGATCATTTTTCCTCATCATGAATCAAAATAATTCATCATTTATTTTAATTTTCTTTTATTTCAGCTTTTCAAAAAGGGTGTGTGCAGGTGGCGCTTTTCTAGAAAATGATAATTTCTCATCTTTTATTGTCAAAGAGTATTTTGCCATCTTTATCTCAGCATCCTCCGTTTCCTCCCATTTATTCTTTTCTTCTGCCACCTGCTCCTTTATTAACTCTTCTTCTCCTCTCACTGAACACTTTGATGTTTTCATTCACTTCCACATCTTTAAGAAAATCACAAGTTTTTACTCTTATTTTCAGTATATGTCGAGTTCCCTCTGCACGCTAACACCTACACAGTCTGCTGATGTGACAGAATAATTCAATTTCTCTTGAGACGTGTGATGGCCACAGCTGTGGCCACACAACGATAAAGGTTTGTCCATCTGCACTCACATTTTTGTTTACATACATTATATATTCAGTTATTATTTTAACACAGTACTGAAATAAATCAGGTTTTCCGTTTCATAACACCTTATTGTTTTGACAGTACATTGGTTTCTATTTGGAGCGCGCCCATTTAGTTAACTTTTGTACAGTCTTTTGTTTAAGTGTTTCTAATTTTTGTTTCTTCTGAGTTATCGGTGCTGTTGCTGGGAGCTGGGAAGGCCGGATTAAAAAGGATCCGCCCCACAAGCTCAGCCATTTTAGAAGATTGCTGATTGGGCCAACCCAAGTGCCACACATCATGGGGGGGATCTATTGCTTTGTTTATTCTTTTTAGATAATTAGTGATTTTCATTTGGTTTGATTAAGTATATATTATGTTTATTCTAATTAGGTAATTTTCCTGATTTGTCTGTTTAGTAAATTAGCTGTTGTCTTTGTGTTTGTTAACCCCTATTGTGTTTGGTGTGGGCTGATCACCCACTATATAAGTTCCTCCTTTGTGTTCAGTTAGCAGGTCTGTTTGTTTGTCTTCTGTTTGTTCAGTTGATGTTTTGTTAATTTGACTTCTTTTATCGGCCCAGTTCTTTATTACCTTTGGTTTTTGGGATTTTTTTTGTATACTTTGGGTAAATAAAAACCCTATTTTTGAAGCCATCACTTGTTGTCCTCATTGTCGGCTGACTCGGTTCCCTCACAAGACGTCTGCAGGCGTCACAATCCTGTGATACATAAGGAACAATAAAAGAAGCAGTGTTTAACGTTGTTGGTTAAACAACAAAAACATCAAACTGATATTGTTGAATGAATTCTGATGAATTATTAATGATGGTGTTTATCCCTCTGTGCTGGTGAAGCAGTTTAAGAACAACATCTCAGGTTTGGTCTCCACAAAGAATCCTGTAGCAGGTCTGAGATCAGTTCATCAGAGTTAAATGCTCATTCATTGTTAGTCAGTTAGTGGTGCTGGAAACAAGATTTTGTTGAGACAGTTCAATAACTTTAGTTCCACTTGTGCTCCACACCCAAACCATTGATTGAAAAGCAGAGAGAACGAGGAAGACAAGAGGAGGAGGAGACACTCTGGGTTTTGTCTTCTGTTGACTGTTTGAACTGGATTCAGCTCAGACTGAACTGGTCATGTCATAAATCTCTTTAGACTCGCCCACAGTGTTTGAAGAAGGATGTGTGGGGAAAAACAGGACAGAGTTTAAATTTTCATTTGTTTGATGGACAGAGTGAGTTGAGAGTTCAGTCAGTTACAACGTTCAGTTACCTCATCATCTAAACATGATGAATGTAGTACAATAAAGAATCACCTTCACTTTCACAGTTTGTATCCAGACTTGCACCTCCTGTATTATAAAGGAAATCTTATCTTTCACTAACTGAACACTCGAGACAAGAATCAGAGAGTTTGAACTCATCATGCTCGCTCCCTGTTGGATTTGAAGGCTTCTCTTCTACATTGCTCTCTCTCAGTTCTTACTCGCTGCCCTCAAAAGTTTCAAGAGATTTTCTTTGTCAGCGCTGAGTCACCAGAGTGGTTTGTATAAAATCTGCTGTCTTCTCCCTGTCCTCCCACTTTCTCTCTCTCTTCAGCCTCTTTGTCTCTAACAGATACTTTAATTTTATGTGTGAAGTATTCAGCTTCTCTGTTGGTCTATAATATTCTGCATTTTTCCACCTACACAATTCACTCTTGTTGTTCCTCTTAATGTATTTGATCGAGAATAGAAGTGCTCTGTTTTCAGCAGCTGGATTGGCTGGACTGAAGTAAACCACCTTTGTCCCTTCATCCATATTTAATACTTCTCTTAGATCTTTGATAGTACTCTGATAGTTTTTGACTTTGTAATCTAGCTTCACTGTTGTGGTTAGGATTGGATTCAGTTGATGGTCTTTGTTTGACAAAGCTGCATCATTTGCAAACTCCTCTGCCTCACTGCAGCTCTTCTCCTGATACTCAGAGGAGAGAGAATCATTTATGATGGTCGAGTTACTGACAAGCAGAAGATCTTACAGGATGTGAACGAGACAGACAGGATGGATCAGGAAAGATGACTCCACAGTACTGTGGATACTGTGACTCGATGCTGATGGAGTGATTGTTATTTGGACATTTACTGGAAAACTCTCTGAGGTCTGGAATCATTATTATCAGGAAATGTTGGATAAGGACACCTGGTGCAGCTGAGGCAGCACTTCATTTCAGGTTGAAACACACACACACACACACACATCACATTTTAGTTGTTTAAACAATTTGCTTCAGTTTAGTGATGCTAACAAAACAGTGAACAACAACTGAATTTGTGATGTCATGTTTACCGACAGGCCACAGTAAAGTTTGATTCATCAAACCTGGCCAGCAGCCTGTGATGCTGTACACGGGGGATAAACTGTTCTGTTAGTCAGCTCTGTTGGTTACTGAGAGTCTGTGACATTAATGAAAATTATGTGAAGCAATTAGTTCAGTTAAGTGAGAAAACAATTAGCTTGTAATCAGCATGAAGTAAATGTGTGGCTGCTGCTGTAACAAGAAAACAGGTGATCAGCAGATCCTCTTTTACCTCCTTCTCTGCTTCCACTATGTGGTGAGAGAGACTCTTCAGCTGCTGCACTGAAAGAGAGAGAAGTCATTTATATCACAAGCATTTTTCTTCTTATATTTGTATCTGTGGCTGTTGTAAGCCTGTAATAGGCTTATCCAATCATTCAGTCGTTTCATTTGGCCCGTATGGAATGATTGGATTAGCTACCTGCCTGCCTGTGCACACTCTGTCCGTGCACTCATTGTGCATAAAAATGTGTTTTGGGTTAGTGGCTTTGGAGGGAGACCTAGTTTCTCCTACCTGAGCTTTCAGACTGTAACACTTTGACAACAATGTGCTCCAAACATCAGCCCTTCTCCAACTCGACTATTCAAGTCTGAATGTACACTTTAAATTCAGTCTGTGCTTCTGTTCCAACCTTCTCCAGCTTCTTCTTCCAGCCTCCCAGTATATGGGATTGTGTTGAGTTTAACCAGCTGCAACTCATTTGTGTTATTTCAACCAACACAGAGTCAGTTTCATTGTTCATTGTTAATGTCTCGCAGAAAACAACAGAAGACAAAGATTTTAACCCAGACTGCAGACAAAGACCTCATTTCAAAATAAAAAAGAAATAAATTATCTGCTCATCATTCTTTTCTTGTTCATGTTTGCTGGGTAGCACACTGTAGCTACATGTTTCTACGCTTACAGCTCTCCCACATGTAGCTCACGGATGCCAGTGACACATTTAAATCACTTCAGTCCGAGACAGTGTGTTCTGTCACATATAATGTGTATATGCTACATAAAATTAAACATTAAAAAACATATTTAGACATGGTCGGCGATGTTGAGAGGATTCAGTCTGACAGGAGATGTGGAAGTGAAGCTCACAAGTGTGCAGAGACTCAGCAAGAGAGCCGTCAGAGGAACAGCTGAGGTCTCTGCTTTTTTATACAGAAAGTCAGTATCAGAAACATGTTTAACTTCAGTGAAGCTGAAGTTGACAGTACAGTAAAACTGATTTTGACACATTTGTTTTAATGTAACTACTTTTATTCCTGATTGCAGCTTTGGCTTTTTTTTCTTTTTTTTTTTTTTTTAAATCTTCTCTTTCCAGACAGTTGAACATTGACGCCAGCAGTCCCAACAACATCCCATCATTCGTTTTAACTGCTGATCATCTCTCTTCCTTCCTCTAACTCATCTATGAATAGACACTGCTGCTGGTGCTCTCTGTTTACATTAAATGAACTACAGCAATGGAGAGGTAGTGAAGTGGAAATATAATCTCTTTATTTACTAATTAATTCTATTTTTGTGGATATGGTCTCACTTCTTCTGCCTGCTTGAGTGTTTCTTCTGTTAGTAATGAGACCAACACACTTTAAACTGGACCTGAGCAGAAAGTGAAGCTCTGCTCTACAAACATTTGGCTCTCTGTCAGAGGCAAACTGTTATCAAACCAAAGTCTTTAGGGAAGATTTCACAGGTTTGGACGCCAGCTGAGAGCTGCAGTGTTGGAGTAGAGAGCTTGAGTATAATAAGAGCCAAACAGTCATAAATCAACGCTCTCTGCAGAGTCTCAGGTAATCAGCTGGGGGTCTGCTGTGATGGAAACCACTGGGATGGAGTCACTAGAAATAGACAGAGGAGCTCTTTATTCAGGGCAGAGAACAACGGCAGATGAAACTAGAGCTCCAAGAGTCATTAGCATCAGAGTGCAAGCACCACAGAGTATCTGCAACTTTACTGTAAATGATCCACTTCTGGAGGTCACAGCTCAGAGTGGACAGAGTGCCGTGTAATGTGGTGTCACATAGAAGTTTGATCAATATTAGCTGTATCCTGATACTTGATGGGCAGAAAGTTGAGTAGTAAAGTTTCACTTTCAGACTTATTACATCTGATAGTAACTGGCAAGAGTCTGGCCTGCTGTGAATGAACAGACACTTTGGTCAATGAAAAGTTATCTGTGGTGCATATTTATCCACACTCAAAGGATGAATCATAACCGCATTTTCAAAGTAATACTGAAGGAAATGAACCACAGCAACAGAGATATTGATGCTAGTTCATTAATGTAGTGAGAGCAGCAGTCTTCTCTGCAGAGCTCCATCTCCACAGTGAACCAAGCTCTGTGCTCTGCTGCTGCTCTGTCTCTGTCCATGGTGCTGACTGGGAGGACAGATCAACTCACTGAACTCCAGTTTGATGCTGATGTTTGAAGAGAAACTGAACACCTTCTGAAAATATTGTCTTTGCTGACCTCCAGTGGCTGAACTCCTCACCATGCTGCAGTGAAGTTCAGGTGGACTCGAGGACCCGCTGACATCACTGTTGGGTGTGGTCACAGGTTCAACAGAGCAACACTTTCAACCACACCCAACCACACCTGTCAGTGATACTAGTTGTGGTGAGAGGTGAAACATGCTGGAAACAAGCAGATGGAAAGAAAACTGATTAAAAAGTAGAACCTGCTTTACATTTCCAGCATGTCACATGACCTGAGAGAGTCTCCTGATCGGTGAACAAACAGGGTTGTCTCACGTCACTCCCATGTTTCCATATTTCCTGTTCAGAGTGATGTCATAGCTGCTCCCCACAGTCCATGAAGCTTCACATTCACCAACATGAGCTGGAGGCGTTCACACTGACATCCAAAGGTCTGCTGGAGGACAGAAACACTGTGGGCTAGAAAGGAACAATGAATCAAGACACGCAGAGGTCATCAGCTTTGAACTCAGTGTTCAGTATGATAAGACATGAGTGGACTGCACTCTGTAAGATGAATCAGGAGTTTTCTCTGTAATGAGGGAATGTAACAAGGAGGACGTGGTTTCACCTGCAGTGGTTTGTCTCTGAGTGCACAAACTGTGTGACACGACAGACTGAAAGAAACTGATACATTTGCCTCGTTTCTTGCATCATGTGATGTTAATGTCTCCTTCCAGCATTGGAAATATTTTAACATTCTGCAAACAAATTAATGACACGAGCTAATGTGAAATCATTTTCTACCATCTGCCCACAAACAATGACTCATTGCAAACAGTCGTCTGCTGCTCGTCAGCTTTGCATATTCATGTAGTTTATTGCATGGAGCCATCATTCAAACACAGTTTCTTTTCTTTCTGTCTCCTTTTCAGTCTTCTTTGGCTTTTGAACATACTTAAATTGTTTCGACTAATTGTCCTGTTATGATGGTTCCTTCATTAGTTTCTTTGCAGTACTCATTGGATTGATCTGGCTCTCTGCCTCAGTATATGTCTGAATTTGTTGCCCGCTCTGTTGAACTGTTTTCTTCTGCCTGTGTTTGTAAAGCGTGCCATGTTGTTTCATATATGTCAGAAATAAATTTGACTTGACTTGTCTGAGTCTGAAAAACCCTCAAAATTTAAAGACAACTATGAATCCTATCTGATGAGGCACACGCAGATCATGTGGTTATGAATAATGTATGACAGCATGCAGTGTGTATGCAGACAGCATTTACATTTCATCCATCCGGCTGAAGACTTCAACATGAAACAAGACTTCTCTGAGAATCAAGTCACTTCTCTGACTCTGACAGCAAACTCATTTTTCATCAGATTGTTTTGATGGGATTCAATCTCACCTTTGCTTTGTTTCTCTTGCTGCTGGCATGTTATAATGAAAACAGTATTCTTCTCCTCTGTGTCTAAAATACAAATGAACAGTGTGATGGAAACAGGTGGGGAATGTAAATAAACCCTCCAGACAGCGACTTGTGCCATGAGGTCTCGTGGGTGGAAGCTAAACACAGACGGAAACTAAAAGGAAACAAAAGCGAGAACACAAATGCACAAAATACAAATAGAATAGAAAATGTAGCACCGAGCAGCTTGTTCCTTCTATGTGAGGGCATATATCCAAAAAATAAAAGCTTCATGTAGTGACACAACAGAAAATATCTGGAGACAGACTTACATTATTAGTCACATTAAATCATCAGTTTATCTCCCCAAGTATCAACTGTGCAGCTTTCACTGAACAGAAGAGTCAAACAATGACTGTAATGACTAATGATAAATACTGACCAGAGCTGCTAACACAGCCAGATGTTATGACTGAGCACTGATTCATGAACCATGATCTCCTTGATGTAACATCAGTCATTTGAGCCTGTAATTCAATCACAGCATGTTGTGGTGTACAGATAACACTGAACAGCTGTTTGCACTTTACCCACATGGCCATGGCTGCTGTTATCTTTGCATCCAGATAACCTGAGTGTGGTCTGAAGTTTGGAGATGTCGTATATATCTACAGCAGAGACGTCTGTTTTAACATTAACGTGTGAAATCTCACCATCAGCTCTGAGTAGAAGTAGATCTATAGAGCACGTTTGTTCATCTGTAGATACTCTCACTGCAGCTGGAGTTCAATCTAAAAACTAAAACACAGCTTCAGCGGCTCTGTGAGAACTGTAATAAATCTACTGTCAGGATTTCTTCGGGGTGAAACACCACACGTGTTTGCATGCAGATAACTGTCTCTCACCACTGAGACCAACTAGACTCTCTTCACTTTGAACTCTAACAGTTATTGGTACAGGACTGCTTCATGTTGTTTGCTGCATCTCCCCTCCTCTTCACTGGCTTCTCTGTCCAGCAGTAAACCTGCTGAGAGGCACAAAGAGTGAGAGCCTCCATGTGAAACATCACGGCTGTGCTGCTGAATGAAATAAGTTGGATTTGTTCTGATTAGTCCTGCTGTCAGTGCGGAGCCATGAAACTCTGCTTCAGTAGAAACATACTGACCACACACACACAAACACACACACACACACACACACAAACACACACACACTTCTCTCTCTCTCTCTCTCTCTCTCTCTCTCTCTCTCTCTCTCTCTCTCTCTCTGTGGATGAGAGTGTCGGTAGGGGTCGCTCCTGTCCGTGTGAAAGCAGCAGATAGAGCAGCGACAGAGACTCCAGCTCTTGTGTTCATCGGCACCGTTCAGACTGGGATTTCTTCCTCCGCTCGGCTTCATTTGCAGCGCTTTCTCTTCTGGAAATTAACCGCTGGAGACGGAGCTTCGTCGGGAAGAGCGCGGAGCTTTTGCACCTGATTAACGGACACCATGCTTTACTTCTGGATACACACCGTGTGGATCCCCGGCGTCGCTTTCCTCTTTGGATTTCAAGGCAAGGGATCGTTTCATTCTTTTCATTTCATGTCCTGACGTTTTCCACTAGGAAACACCGGAGTTGAGAGGGAAATGACAGCTACCGTGGATGTTTATTGTGCTTCTGTCCGTCTGCTGCTGACTCGAGTTTTGAAGGTATGTGAAGTGACTTCCCTTCCTGGAAACAGCTGACATGACAGAGAGACCTCCTCATGGAGAAGCCTGAGACTTTGTGCTGCAGTCTGTTCCAGCAGAGCTGTGTTTGCTCCAAATCAAGTTAATGATGAGAGGAGCTGAGCTGATCTGACATCAGTCTTCATGTACAGTAGCAGTGTGTGACACAGAAGAGAGCAGCCTCAGAGGCTGATGGTGCAGCTGACAGCTTCAGTAGAGTCTCCTCTCAGCAGAGGAGTAGAGGAGTGCACCAACATGTGGAGGCTGTTCAGCTGTCAACTCCACTCTTACACTTAGTGTGTGTGTGTGTGTGTGGTTCAGTGACAGGGGAAAAGCCTGTTAGTTGGTGTAAATGTTCAAATAAGTGAATTCATATCTCAGTTTTGGTTCTGAGTCGGCCTGAAATACTTTAACATCTTCAAAAACATCTTTTCACTTTAACCCATGATGAAGATCGGATCAGTCAGTCTCATCGGATTCTGTTTGGTGCTGCTCTTATGCTGACGATGAGTCTTGTTAGCATGGAGTGTGTGTGAGGTGGATGGAGAGAAGAAGGGGTGATGGAGGAGAATAAAGATTTAGTTTTCATGTCTTCTCTCTCGTCTGCTTTTGTAATGAAATGTCAGCAGTAAGTGATGATGCTCTCCACACTGTAAGTACAGCAGCTCTGAAATGAACTGTGAGTGTTTGGTAAAGTCATCGATCAGCTGCTCAGTTTGACTTGATGAGGAAAACACACAAACACACACAGAGTTGAGACTGTCCCCTTCTCTTGAATCGATCTCCAAATAATGCACATGGTTGGATTTACATCACACTCATTTGGTTCAGGAAGTTTCCTCAGGCTGGGTGGTCAGTTTGTTTGTGTCACAGAAGTTGTTGTTTGGTTTGAATGTTGGCGTGGTCTTTTTGTTTTCAGACGTAATGAGTAAAGTTTTCAAAATCAAACACTCCACCCGTTGGGAGTGTGAAGGTGTCTGAAATCCATTGTAATAAGAAAACTGTTTACTGTGGAGATACTGCAGCAGTATTTCTGTCCAGTACCAAATGTCATGCTCCACGATGTGGTGTCCTTCAAAGCAGCCATATTTTATCAAATTAATGGAACATAATGAGCTTGGAGGTGTACAGTTGAAAAGTTACAGGAGGAGTTTGAGACATTTCAGTTCATGTTGACCTCTTTACCATGAGAACATGTCATTCTTGGACTCCGATGTACCCGTATGATTATCACAGATACTTTTCTATGAAAGATGAACTTTTAACAAACAGCTTTCAATCTAAAAGACATAAAAACATGAAATATATGTTTGATACTCAAACAGTTTCTCTTTAAAAACCCAGAAACATTTCCATCACTATCGCTCACTGCAGTGCTTCATTTTGGCATCACAACAACTTCACAGAATATCTCCAATATGTGATGATTTGAATCAACACCTGACTCTGTGCGTGGAGACACTTGTTACATTCAGCAGGAGTGACGATTGAAAACTGTTCAAAGTTAGTGCTGGACGTCTTTTTCTTTCATCAGATGCTCGTCAGCTCATTCACAAACGTTTGTTACCTTTGTAGAATAATAAGTTTAAACTCAACAAGTGTGTGGATTTGTTGATTTGAAGATGCTAAAGCAACATCCAACTTCCTGTAGTTTGGAGTCAGCTGCTGAGTAGGAGCGTGATACACATGAGTTCTCACATGATTCTTTTGATGACGTCCATATTTGATCACTGTTTGTTTCTTGGACATACTGAAGCTCTTGAATCTAATGTTGTTTTATAGTCTTTGCGCTTTTTTTCTCTCTCAGTACAAAATAATGTCTTTTGATGCTCATCTGCTGTTAAGCAGAGAGGGAGCGTAACAGAGTTGAATAAAAGATCCATAGTTAAGATTCCCATCAGCACCTCTCCTCTCTCAGTGACTTGTTGACGTCTTTTCACTGCCCTCTAACTTTCCTCTCATTAGTTCACACATACAGTAAACCTCCCTCTCCATCTCCCACTTCTCACTAGACTCTCATTACTTACTTCACATTGCTTTGTCCTCCATCACCTCTTATTTTATGGCTCTTGTGATTTTTCTATTCTTTGTTTATTTCTCTCCTGGCAACATTTTCCCAAAGCTGCACATGACTGACAGTAAAATCGCTCAGCTGTGTCTGAGCCATCGTTTCCTCTGAGGGGAGCGGTGATGCCCATCTCACTGCAGAGCTTCTTTAAACGTGTCGTCTGCTCAGACTTGAAGTGATTTGGATATTGACCCCCCCGTCTGTGGCTTGATTATCAGAGAGAGAGACAGAGGATAAAATGATGGATAAAGTGAGCATTAATATACTTGGACAGGATGAATGAGTGCAAGTGTGTAGGAAACACTGATCTGATGGATATAGGCAATGAGCTAAACTACTTGTTTTAGTTACATGAATCACTTGTTCCAACTCCTCTGACAAGGCAAACCTGCCCAGGTGTGAATGGTAGTTTATTTCCACTGCTCTGTTTGATTGTTCATAAATTTCTTTCCACTAAGTTGAACAAATGAATGGAAAATAAACCCTCTTTGTGAAAAACATAGAAACAATATACTGCAGGATTCCTTAAATGTTTCTATTTAATAAAGATGATAAATGAAGAAGTCATTCATTACTCCCCATGTCTCTGTCAGACGTTTTCTACTCTCATTTTGAAATGGAGATGAAACGTGCAAGATTTTCATGATTTTTAATGATTCTTTGGAACAGATCATTTCTCATCATTTGAAGAAATATTACAAAAAGAAAAAAAATTATAATTGATATATGTATGTATTTTGTTTCTCTGAGTGAACTAGACGATGATCAGTGAGATCAGCAAGTTATTTTTTTCTTTTTAATTCCATAGTGGGTTAAAAGTGTCTTTGTCTTCCTCCCCAACTGCAGGTTTAAACAGTTAAGTCACTAAATGTTGTGCTTCAGTGGTTCTGATCTTTGAGTGATTCAGCCTTGGTGGGTTGTGAATCCCAGTCAATCCAAAAGAACAACTAAAGTGGTTTAAAATTTACTCTTCACATCGTGTGATCCAAGCTGTTGTCTATTAGACCTCTGTTAGACGAAGAGGTGGCAGCATCATATGCAGATTTCTGTCTAGAGAAGAGTTTTTGTCTCACTCCACAAATGAGTTAGAGGAACATGTTGTGAAAGGAATTAACATGTAAAGTTTTTGTTTCACTGACATGAAACAGAAACAAGTTATGGTGAAACGTTCATAATAACTGAGGATGTGAACAGACTATGGTGCAGTAAATGAATTCTGCCATCATACGTGACAGTTAGACTGACAACAGAAGGAGTGACGTCCTCTCTTCAGCTCTTTGTCAGGAGCTTCTAACAAGTACCTGCTGCCTTTAATGAACACGTTACCTGCTAAGGAGCTCATCAAATTGAAGCTTCATGCTGCATGTAGCACAAATAAAAACAGCAACAAAGAAAACAAGTTCTCAGTTTTACTGGATCGACTGGTGGTGAATATTTCAACGTGAAGATTAAGAGGAAAGAGATAATTAATAAAATCAGGAGATTTCACGGAGCACACATGGTGGATAATCAATTACTCTTGGCTCCAAAATAAATTCAGTCCAGCAGAAAAAGACATTTTATTTATTAACATCACATCAACAGCAAACAGCAGAGTGCTAACTCTTTGAAATCCAGAAACAAACATGCAGTCATTTATTTGTTCAATGCTGCAGAGTCAATAAAAGCAGAGGTCAGAGTGTGTTATAGGATTACAGGATTAAAGCTTTCTGCTTGTCTTCATTCTGTTTCTATGAATCCTTCATTCAAACAGGTAATCCTGCTGAAGAAAACACCTCTGATACTGTGTCATGCTGCTGGATTCACATTTCAACGTATTTCTCTGAATGAAGATTCTGTCATTTTTCTGGCTGATCAGTGGATTCAAATGTTACAAAAGCAAGCAGAGGACTGAAGCCAGCAGCATGTTTCCAGTCTGTTGATCTGTCATTCAATATGTGGCACTCTAAGAAGTGGAGGTCTGTTCATTTAATAATGTCCAGCAGCTCATGAAGGAGGAATCCTCATAACTTAGTCACATGATTGTGAACGAGGCTGCATATTCAGCCGGACAGCCTGAATTCACTGCAGTGATCAAACCAAACAGTCTGCAAACATCCCAGATTAGATTTTGTTTGGAGGATACTGCCGGCCGTATGACAGAGCTCAGTCTGGATCTCCAGGACCAGAGTCAGTCCAGAGTTTGAGGACCTCCACTGCTACACACACACACACACACGCATTAGACTAGAACACAGTTGGCTACAAACCATTATACCAACAGAACCTCGGCTGATAGTGAACTTTGTGGACGGAGAGGTGGAAGGATAATGACTGAGTCAGGATGTCTGTCAACGGAGACGAGTAAAGAGTAAAGGATCATGGGCTGTGCCAAAGAAGCTGTGTGTGTTGTGTTGTGTTGTTGCATTGTGTGTGTATGTGTGTTTATAAGTTGTGTTTTAGTCCTACATGCAGTATGAATGTTCGCTCAAACCACATGGATGCTGTCAAGTAGCTTAATGATACCTGTCTGTTTGAGTTGAGCAGCAGCCTAAACACACACACACACTGTACACTTTTCTGTGGGATAGTAGGAGGGGCAGAGTGAAAGAGTGTATCTGTTGAAAAGTGTGAATGAAGTTGAAGGTGTGTGATTTGAATGTGACAGACCTCCATCATGTCATTGGGGGAAATCTGTTTGTGAATCATCAACATATTCTCTCAGATCAAATCACCCAGCCTTGATCCTGTCCTGATGTTAGCAGTGAATTTTAGTTTTAAATGTCAAGTCATCGTCTGAGCAGGGAACACACACACAAAAACTGCTGGAGGCGTTTGTTCTTTCCTACAAAGTCCCAGTGTGAAGTCTGCTCTGGACCTCCAAAGGAGAGACTGATTTTACAGTGAAGAAAGTCAGAACAGGACATCAGTCGTGTTTCAGTCACATTATGTAGAAACTGATGTGTTCATCAGTTTCACATGTAAACAGTGTTTATAGATTCATCCACTGCAGTGTGGACATCGTCCTCCAGTATTAAGGTCATAAATAGATACTGATGAGATGAATCGTTGTGTGTTTACTCTTCCAGTCTGTTTACAGTCAGATCTCAATGGACTGTCTGACTGAAGGCAGTGGATAAAGAGAGCTTTGTTACAAACTGTATGTGGGAGTGAAAGTGTGTGTGGAGGCATGTTTTCGATGTTTTTAGTCTCACTTTACACTCTGGTTATTAAATGTCACACAAATATGGAGTTTCTTGCAGATACTCTGTGTGTGTGTGTTGGACACGTGTGCTGTATCTTGGAGTTCATTATTTGTGCCTTTAAAAGGCTTCGATGAAAGCTTGTGTTGTGCTGTGGTTTGTTGTATTGATGGCAGCCAGCGAGCTGAAGTCCAGACCACTGAATAATAAAATCCAGTCTATAATTCTGACAATGTTCTCAGGAGAAATGACTCTGGAAATAACGACACGTTTAAATTTCAACATGCAGACTGACTTCACACAGTTTTGAATGTGGTGTTGATTGATGTTACTGTCCCACAATGCAAGTGGTGGGCTTTATTCAGCATGCTCTGATTGTTGAAGTCAAACAGTCAGTGTGAGTCTTGTGTCTGATTCTTCTTCTGAATGTCTCAGGCTGCCACAGGACAGTCTGTCAGATGGAGAGGTGTTGCAGAAAAATTCAGAATATTTCATAGTTTCTCTTCTTGGACATAACAGAGAAACAATGTCAGTGATATTATATTGAAGATATTTTGACACATTATCAGGATATTAACATGAGACTCAACCTTCTGCTTATACTTTATAATTAGCAAATGTCATTCTGTTTGATGCACAGTGCAGCTAAACCAATTAAAGAGCATTTGAGAGCTTCAGTGGACTGCATCAGAATCAGAGAACGGCACCACACCTGACACCTTGGATGTCTTTTTAATCACTCACTGACAGTCTGAACCTCTTTAGCCTCTCCTGGCCTGATTTTCAAATAAACAAATAAATTAAAAAAATAACAAATCCATGATGTCTACCAGGGAGAGTAAATCATGTCAAGTTTGACCAGTTTTTACTCGTTGCCAGTTCAGTCATTCTCTCGGACTAATTCGCTCTGAGTGTGTGAGCTTGGTGTGCCGCTGATCTTCATCACAGCCTCTGAACAAAACATCAGGTTTATTCTGTGATTCATTTGGTTTGAACACTGCTGGGGCGAACAGCCTCATGTGATGCTGTCTCTACCCACAGAGGGAGAGGGGAACAATGTCTTTGTCTCAGCCAGAGTCTGCAGGGTTTGTTGTCTCCTGGCCTGGTTGGTTGGAGGGTTTAACATCTCACATATTCTTGAAGCAGTTGTGGAATAACAGAGGATTGAGGAGGGATGAACAGAGTTAGACAGCAGACAGACGCTCTGTTGTCTTGTCTCTCGTTTCCTCCTGAAAACCAGCAGCTGAAATTCAACAGAGGAGCCTGAAGGCATCAACAAGTCTGTGTAGCCACACAGCCTGAGGGAGGATTTCCTGAAATCCAGGGAATGACCTCTTCTTCGTACACCTGTGTAGCTGTAGAGTCACTGTTTTCAAGGATGTTTTCTTCCTTTTAAATCCAGACATTTTCCAACCATTTAATTAGAGTTTGCATCAGCTCTATAATTTATGCTGCCATGATAATTACTGCTTTTTTTTTCTCTCCGAGGTTCACAGTTTGTAATTTGGATGTGTTCATCGGTGTCTTTACATCACGTCTCCTGCAGTTAGCAGCTAGCTGCTATTGACAGTATTTATGAATGAATCAACCTTTAATAAGAATAATCACCACAGTTGGAGATTATTACATTTATCCCAGTTTGTTCCTTTAATCACACTAAAATTCATCACATTTGTGGTAAATCGGCTTCATATCTGAATTCTTCTCTCTGCCTGTAGATGAGCATGTTTAAGAGGTGAAATGTTTCATGACCATGATTCCTGCCAGGTGGAAGTCACAGTCACCACAGGAGGCTGCTCATCACTGTGTGGAGTCATTGTGAGCGATGTTTGCAGATTATAGTTCTCTGCTTCAAGCTTCATATCCATACAGAAGCTGTTTCTCATATTATTGATGGAACGATGACACCCAAACACGACAACAGTGGGATACAACAACTAATTAAGTTAAATCACCATGGTGATTCTAGAACTGTCCATAGTGAGAGCACACTTCATTCATCAGGAGTTAGTTTCACCACTGAGCTCAGTCACAGCTGTGATTTGACACGATGAGGTGAAGAAATGTGACGACATCAGTTTGAGCAAACTGCATTTTATTTCCCATCATCCTGTCCTCACTCGTTGTGACAGTGTTAAAGATTCTGTTATTTCACATAGTCTTTGAACATGATGCTGCCAGGAAAGATACTGCTGTCTGTCATAAAGCCTAAACCGTCTGTTTCCTCTCATAGATCCAAAATATTTCATAGCAGAGCAAATAAACTTCAGATCAGCATTCATGAGATATCATATTACTGACAAAATATCATCATGATCAGGAGCAGTTTGCCATTATTGCACAAAAACGCTCCTGAATATTCAGCAGAACTAGTTTATTACACATTGTTGTTTTAATGGGATATTAAATATTAATGTTGCAGTTGGGGTTAGTGTGTTAAGATTGTAAAACCTGAGAGTTACAATAAATATGACAGAGAAGAAGCTCTGTGTGGGCAGCTCATCACTGTTGTGCTTTCATCATTTTCAGGTCATTTAGTTGACTTGCTTCCTCTCTTCTTCCCGTCATCTCTGCACATCTCCTGTGACATGAAGGATTTGATAAGGAGACACTCAGCGAGTCGACAGTGAGAAGTTATTATCAAGTGAAATGCATCCATGAGCCCAGCAGCGAAGAACACGTGGTTGATTTTGCTTTAAAGGTCTCATTTGTTGAGAAATATCAGTGTTGTGTTCACTGTTCACAAGGACTCCTCTGAGAGGACAAACGTCTCTCTCTGTCTTTGTAGCTTTAAATATTTGTTCAGTGAACGATACAGTGAATTCAGACAGAGTCAAAGATGCACAGCAGTGTGTGCTAGACGTATTTCATCCAGATTGGTAAATTGTGAATCAGTTTGTGTCATTTGTTCCTCCTGGAGTCGCCTTAAAGACGCTGTTCAGCTAAATGTGACGTGGTACCACTGACAGCGTTAAAGACCGACAAACAAATGATGTGAGGGGGATCTTTATGTGAAGCAAAACAAACACGTGAAACCTCAAAGTGAAACCTTCATTAACAGTCTGCTCTCCTCTTTTTCTGTCTTTCAGGTAAGCGTGGCCAGTTTGACCCTGCGCTGGTTGTGTGTGTGTGTGTGTGTGTGTGTGTGTGTGTGTGTATGTGATTTGCATCACAGAGGACTTCATCTCCTGACCTTCACACTGGACTTGTGACAAAAGAGGACAAAGGACAAAAGAGACAGTAAGACTCTCCAATCAGAATATGTGTCAGTGTCAAAGCCTTGTTGAAGCCTGTTTTGTGTGTGGAGTCAGATCACTGAGAACTGACCTCCATCATTTCTATCTACAGTCCAGAGCTGAGTGACAGGAATGTGTCACATGGAGCTCTGTAATCTCTCACTTGCTGTCTGACTGCTTTGAATAGCTGAGTGCTGCAGTTGTGTAATTTATGCTCTGTTAAGAGGCAGAATCAGGCACTTTGCCTCAGTTTAAGCTCCTCAATGTGCTGATGTGTGTAAAAAATGAGAAAATCCTGATTCCTGTTCTCCACTCTTCAGCCAAATGCTTTACATTTATATTTCTGACACTGCTGCTGCCTTTCCTGAGGTGATCACACACCATGAAGACACAAAGATGGAAGCCTGAGGTTTAGAGAATCTCTCTCTCTCTGCATTTTCTTTTCTCTGTCTCTTCGGTCGTGGGTTTCCATCATCCACCATCACACCTCCCTCCTAATGCAGCTCGACTGGAAAGAGTCTTTAGAAGTAGATTAGAGGTCCACTGATTGCTCTCTAATTGGACAGTGGTGGGAGGCTGCTGTACAGTAATGGTGATGGTCTTTTCTCTCAGAACCTCTGTCTCTTTAGTCTGACCTGACATTGTTGGGGTTCCCTGATGTTCTGCTTTGTTAGTGGCTGCAGTCCATCTCTTTGCATTGTGCTGCCCCAAAGCACTGACACTCAGACATCTCACAGAGATGAGCGAGTCTGGCCTGGTTTAGTGGCTTCTTGCTTTCACTGTAGGGATTGATGGTCATATGGACAGACATCTTGATGCTGTTAGTGGCTGTGAGGGAACAGTCAGTTCATGCATGTGCTACAGTTCTTACATGCTGCTGTATTTGACAGAATCTTCATCTGCTGGTCAACTCAGTGGTTTCAGCCTCTTACATATTCTGTCTGTGACGTCGTCACTGTGGCACTGCCATCATGGTGATCAGGTCATACTGTATGTAACCTCATCTCGGTATGTAGTAGTGTATTTATGTGTTGACAGTGACAGACTGTTCCAGCTCCAAAGCATCACACTAGCTCGAGACATGGCAAGTTCTGAGCAGGTGGACACCGTGTGGACAAACACCTTTAGATTGGACACTGAAATGTCTTGTTATTACTCTCATTTATGAGAGGAAACTTACATTTATTATTATCATCATAAGTGATGATAGACAGTAAAACAACAAAAGGTTACTACATTGTTCAAAAACTACTGCAGGTGCTAACAAAAGCTAGCGTTGAAGTCATGGAAGAAACTGTGACAGGAGTTTATCTGAAGCCAAAGAGCTTTTGCCACTGGTGCCACCAGTGAACCATCTTCTCTCTTCTTCCTACACCTGTCTGTTTTTACAACATGAAGCCAGTCTGGGCCTCACTTTAGTTTCTATTTAATCTGAAGCAATAGAAACATCTCAAACTCATTTATAATGAATGAAACGGCTGAGTGTTTAATACACTCACATATTCTCTACAGAGCAGTCATATTTCAGGCTCTGGAGATTTACAGTTCTGTAACCAAATAACACGATATTTTTACTTCATTGATTTTTCAGCTCTGAACATCGATGATCAGACATGACTGAGCTTATGATAATTATTACATCAGGTCACTTCTGTTACATTTATCCACCGTGGGCGGTTATCAAGTCCAAGGACTTGTTCCATCAGAACTTTCTTTTTTCTTATTTTGTGATACTTGGTGCTGCTGCAGCATATGAACTGCTGTGTCATCAAATATTTGACGTTTTAACTGCAACTTTATTTTGAAAACCTTAAATGCTTTCCCCCAGTCATGTAATATAAAACTATAAATAAAGTTCATCAAAAATGAATTAAAAGTGTTTCACTATTAGAATGCCAGATTCATTCAATATAAACAAAACATCAAGATTACAATATGAGTTCATTCAGATGTTTAGCAGCACTGTGTGTGTGTGTGTGTGAGACATCTGCTCTGCAGTTCAAGTGTAACAGCACCTGCAGGAGGATTTGAATTGCACCCTGCCAGACAAACTTGTGTGTGAGTGTGTGTGTTTGTAGTTTTAGGACAGATACACAGCTTTCATCAGCTGACACTTGCAGTCTGTTCAAGTCACGACTGATGTGTTTTTTCATCTTCCTACCTGATATATTCTGCAGCTTCTCGACCACACAATCCTCCTCAGATTCTGGTTTATTAGTGATGCTGCTATTAGTGACTATGCTTGCGATGGCGTCCCTCGCTGTGCATATTATGTTTATGTCATCTCTCAGTGATATATGTGAGCTCTGTTCTGAGAGTTATCCACTCTGCAGCTTCTGTTACATGCTGCTCTGACTCATTTCGAGAGTCACAGAGAGCAGAGCATCATCAGTCAAACACAGCTGTGGAACCTTATGTTGCTCTAAATACTCCAGTTCCATTCAAACACATTTCTCTGCCATTTATTTATTTTCATCTCACAGGGTGAACATTAATTGATAACAAATCATTGAACACTTTATTGAGAAACTAATTGTTACAGGGTCAAAAACTGATTATTATTGTGGTTTTGTTCTCTGAACCAAAGCACCACACTGATGACAGTCTGTCAGCAGTGACACATCCTTCACAGTTTATCTAATGTGTTGTGAAAATCATCAGTGTAATATTAGAGCAAAGTCAGTGACGGTCAAAGCAGCTCTTTGCTAACATGATGTATCGCTGCTAACTCCAGTGATGTTGTTTCACAGTAATGGATTCACTGTGACACATAATGAACAGAACAACTTTTCAATATCAGCTGAATGACAAACATGTTTCTGCTGTTCACTGTGACTGTGGGTCATCAGCTGGTCTGCTCCATGAGTTCACGTTCAGGTCGAGCTCAGTAGGTCAACGCAGCCTTTTCTTGGACAGGTCTTTCTACAAGCTGTCGGTCTTTCCTCTGACCATTTCTCCAACCTCCACGCTGTTGATCCTCTCACACACTTTTATCCATGAGGAGATTCAGCTGTCCAATACATAGAAAATGAGTGACAGCAACAATCTCTGGAGGCCTGAAATATCTCTCCAGGATTATTTGGGGGGTTTGTTCAGAATCTTCAGTGATCTGTTGAGTGGGAGCATCAACCAAAAAAAAAAAAATCAGTTAAAACAAAATCAAAACGTCACATATGTCTGTATTGTTACTTATTAAATATGTTCATTGGAAATATAATTGTAAGACATTAGGATGGCTTAGGTGTGCTGCTGTCTGTCATCAAATGTCACATTTTAAATAACATTTCTGCATGAACACTAATGTCATAATGTCAGCTTGTTGACTGGCCAGCTAGACACAAACAACACTGACTTCTGTGACTTGTATGTTTTTGGGTCCCACGTTCACAGGAGAAAATGTGTTTATCATTCTTTTGTGATGCTAAGGGCTCAGCTAAGGGCTTTTTTTTTTATTCAAATACAAAGCTGATATTTTATTTTGTCTCCATGTTGTGCAACAATTTCTATCATTTGGAAACATTGATATATATTGAAAACACTGACTATTTCAGAAAAAAAATCTAAGAAATATCAGCATTGCTTTTTTTAGAGTCTTGTTGTCATATTTGAATATTCAAATAAAGAGTTAAGGTAACTGAATTATATTTGTGTTCTAAACACACACACACACACACACACACTCCTCCCATCACACACACACTTCACATCACACCCCCTCACTTGGACTAAATTAGCGTAATAAATTGATATCACACACTTCATCCAGCTATCGATGGCGGCCATTAACACCAGCATGTAGCATGGAGTTAAAATCTTCCAGACGTGTTGTTTGAAAAATAATATTTCTGTATGATAAAATGTCGTCCCCATCATGGTGTGGTTCTTTGTTTATACATTCCTATGATTTCCCTGCTGCTGGTGTTCAGCTGCAGCAGATGGTTAACACACTGTGGGTGGATAGAAAACCCTCTGGAGGTTCAGCCCAGCTCGTCCACTTCCACACAGCCAACTAAACTAAAACTAAAAGTAAAACTAAAACTACTTGTTTTTCCAAAGCACAGCCCTACCACTGTCGAACTGATCACAGCTGTCTGATTTAAAGTCTTTCTTTCCTCTCCTGCTAATGATATTGATTTATATTTTATTATTCACCATGTGAACTGCATCCCTGCCTGGATGAATAAATGTTAATGATGTGGTATAATTGGAAATCACAATAGAGATCCAATATTGACTAAACAGGAAGTTAAGTTTTGGATCTTGGTAGAACAACAGAGATTCAGGGAGGTTACATTTGCTTATCGTGTATTTACAAGATTGTCATTCTAGTGAGGACATCAACAGCTCGAACAACCAGGATCAACATTTGTAATAAAGAGCAAACTGGGCAAAGACCTTCTCTCTGCTCTGTTTAGCCTCATGCTCTCTTATGATAAAAGCATCACTTAACAAGTGATGATTGTATAGAATTATAGTGTCCTCTGAATCACTGAACCGCTTTGTTTTTCATACTGAAAACATGTAGTACAAAATACATACATATCCAACACCTAAGTTCAACAGTCTTTTCACCCAGGACTGACTGTAGGATTATTAAAGAATCAAAATATACAATTGGGTGATTAATGTGAAGACTAATGACTATCGTTTATTGAAGTTATGAAATGAAAATGGGATTTGGACATACATTTCTCTTTTAACGCAGCTCGTAGTTGTTCTCTGCGATGTCAGGGAGCTCGGCACACAGAGGTCCCAGACAAACAAAAGGCTAAATTCACTGTGAAAGCAGCCTTTTTATTAGTTTGTACGTTTTCTCAGAAAGGTCACTGATCAATATAAAAGCACATTTCTGCTCCTACTTGTTTTTCAAGGTCAAAAAAGCCTCTTGTTCTGTGTACTGTGAAATCTTGAAAGCTCCACTTGCACAGTGACCCTTTGATTTGATGGAGAATAGTTGATAGGGCCGTTAAGTCTCATATTCTTTGTGCTGAAAAGTATGTTCCACTATGGATGTAAACTGAGAGCAGCTCGTATTGACAATGTCTGAGAATCTGAAGTGAATGATGTGTCTTCTGTGACCTGGTTGGTCTGACATTTCTGTCCTACTCGTAACTGAGACTCTCCAAACAATCTGAGATTAATGAGCACATTAGCTGAATTTATTTTGACACTATTCCCACTAACCCACTGTGACATTTCAGATATCAGCAAAGACTGAACTGCTCTGCTTCTTCACACAAAGAGGTTCATCTGGTAATAAAGACTGAAGAATAAGGAAGGGATGTAATGAAAAGATAATAGATCAGAGGAAGAGAAAAGTCAAATTGCCAGAATGGTTTGGGACAAATTCAGTTTTCTTTAGTGCTGATTTCTGCAGCTAGCTTGTTATGTTGGTTATTTACGTGAGACTAGTTTTTGTTGTTTATGATTTCCTTTTAGAGTGTGATCATGCATGTGTGTACAGTACGATGCACTGCCCTGCATTTTCTGCTTTCCCTTTTCCTCTGTGATGTGTTGAGTGAAATGCTTAACTCTTGGCTGTGGTATTGTGCTCTGTCACTGAGAAAACAATGTTTGAAAGACAGACTGAAAGAATAGTAAAGGTTGAAGGGAATGACAGAGAGAGACACATCAGCAGGTAGAGCAACATTCTGGGTATTCATCAGTCTGGTCATATAGCAGTCTGTCACCAGTCTTTCTTCTGGTATTTCAGGACTCATCACTTATCAAGAATCAAGGCACGTTCAGGGCTCATTGTATGTAACCCAGTGTGCTTTAATAATCAGGCTTTCTCACAGCTTCTTACCAGCCACCATTTATAGAGCCACTGACTGAAGTTCTTGGTTTAAAAGCAGCAAGTGTATTTGTCTGCAGTTGTCATTTGAAAGCTGCTTAGAAACAAAACATTGGAGTTGCATCATTCTTTCACATGAAGAAACTTTTTCACCCTGAACTATCAGTTAACATGCCCTGTGTGTACCATGCTTTCTGTGTCCAGTGTGTGCTGGGAGAGGCTGCAGCCCCCTGTAACCCTGAAACAGCGGTTTAGAGAATGAACAGATGGATGGACTGAATCCAGAAGTGCAAACTTCCGCTCTTTGTACGCCTGTATCCCACAGCAAGCTCGTGAAATACTTTATGTTGTAGATGTTTGGGGTTAGAGTGATGGTGGGGGATCTCCAGTATCAAAATCAGCAGGTAGAAGATGATCATGATTTATCGCCAAACAAGTGATCACAGATTTAGATACATAATGGAAAATAATGCAACACAGATGAGCCAATATTTGATTCAAAGATTTCTGGTTAATACCCACAAATCCCTGAAAGCAGAGCTCAGGTCTCAGTGGGGCTTCCCACTGTGGTGACAATAGTTTCAGTGAGTGTTTGTGACAGCAGAAGAGTTTTCAGTCTGAGGATGTAACTTTGTTAAACCCGGAGACAACACAAACAGACAGTACATCACAGACAGTACAACATACATCAAGTATGGAAGTAAGATGGGAAGAAAAGAGAGAGAGAGAGACGGGTATTATGGGTATTAATTCTCGTGCACTATATTTGGACTTGAGATGCAGTGATAGTGATACTGATGTTGGAGTCAGACTGATTTGATAGTCTCCCTTTTTGCATACAGATAATGTGGATAAAGTGGAAAATTGATTCCCTCTCAAACAAATGTGTCTAAAGAACCCAACCAAAGCGCTCAGAACAGTGCTGCAGTCTGCAAGAACTGAGACAAAGACAAAGATAATGAAGCTAAAATCTTTAAAATGTTCTTTTGAGAGTGAAAGAGATTCAACCCTGTAATTTATCTAAATTCAGACAATATCACTCTTTTTGGAAAGTTGGATGGAGGAAACGGTCCTCAGTGTTAGTTTATTTATTTATCACTCTCTCTGTCTCCTTCCCCCTGCAGTGATAGATAAATCAAGGCTTCATTACTTTCTTCAGTCTTGCTGAAGTTCCGTCTCATTTGTCACATCCATTATGTTGCATTCAGATTGTTTTTTATAAGTAAACTTTGGTTAAAGGCAAAAGAAAAATGAGACTCAGTCCTGGTCATTTGTTTGAAGAGGACGAGCAGGAAATAAAACGGCATCAAAAAAGGGAGTCAAGTAGAGCGGAAAATAAATAAAACATATTTAGACATGTTTCCCAGGAATAAAATAAGATCGATGTCAGATGATGTAACATCATGTAATGTACCAATCTCTTTGAGAGACCTTTGTGAAGTCATCCAGTGTAAATATGGAGAATAAACATGCAGAGATCGATTGGTGACTGATGCTCATCTACTTTCTGTCACTCAATAGTTAGTTGAGTGTAAATTTAAAATGTGATGGGTGAAGTACCCAGGGTGCATCAGTTTATTATGAGTGTCTGTTTGGCTGGAAGGACAACAAACATTTCAGATAAAATATGTCTTGAAGAAACATAACAAGGCTGATGCAAAAGAGCAAAGTTTCATTAAATATTGTTTTAGAAGAAGAAATGAAGTGACAAAAAAAAGAAAAGTGAAAGTTTGTCCCTCGCTGCTGTCATGACTGCTTTAAGTCTGATGACCAACAAAGAAGTCATCAGTAAAGGAGTACGTGAGTGTATTGGTCAGAGTAGTAAAGTCCCTGTCTCAGTAACAGGCATTAGCTTTTAAATGAACCAATCAAAATGTTGCATGTGGTTCTGAAGTCCTTTAAGTCTGCAGATTAAGTGTTAATTATCAGGACTAACGAAGTGTGGTGGAGATAGAAGATGGATCAACACCTCTACTACACACACACACAGAACTCCATTCTCAGTTTCAGTCACTCTTAATATAAATATAGAATATTTTAATAAGTAAATGTTCAGTATTAAGCAGGAACAGACTGTGTGATCATCAAGAATGATGACAGCTGGACAGACAGTTGGTTGCTGAGAAGGACGAGTGCAAGGGGACTACAGGCCTGGCAAGCAGAGCCGTGCTCTCATAAGATTTCCCCATACCATGAGTACAGGCTGATTTATTGAGAGGTACCTCTGCAGCCAACTGGCAGGAGGCTCATTATCCAAACATGGCTGATAAGTTTATCTGAACAAATGATGAAAAGAGAGAAATCTTAAACATGAACCTGCAGAAGAACCCTGTGCAAGAGTACAAACGTGATGTTTGTTGAGTCAGTGTCATCAATCAAATCACACACTTTGGATCTTTAAGTAGTTGTACTGCTACACTTAAAGTGAGAGAGTGAAAGAGATAAAATCATCAGCAAGCAGTTCAGCAGTTTCAGAATTATTGCCATATTTAGATTGAAATGTATTCTCGCTGTGCATCACAGTGTCTTCAATCAAGTCGAGCAGACAACATGCAACAAGGAGTTATTTTTGGGGCTGTTTTGGTGCACCTCCGCCAAAGAATCTCTGTGTAGTGAAGTAAAGAACGTATTTTTACAAATATATCCAAAAGGATGTCATTTGTTTTTCTCATACAACAACACAATTGGATGACAGTTTAAGCATGTTGCTGAGAATAATCTAGTATAAAGCCTTTGTGCTTCCAATTAATAAAGAACAATTTACAGACTTACAATATGTGCTCTGCCATTGACTCCCACATGACTCTTGTTGATTGATTGATTGATTGATTGATTGATTGATTGATTGATTATTATAAAGACCCCACAGAGAGGCCACCCACATGAATATTCATGATGACAACACAGACAACATGAATGATGATGATGGAAACCACAACTCATATCTGCAGAAATGCAGGTGAGAGAACAGACAACTCATCCAGTCCTTGACCACAAAACATTGTGTGACACTGATGATTGCTTGAGGTCATTTTCTGTTCTGCTGCTCTATATGCCATCATTCTTTGTACTTTGGTCGTTCTCTTGCACATGTGTTCTCTCACATTAATGCAAACACAGATGCACAACAAAACCAGTTCCTCCCAGCAGTTCATATTTGGATAATTCAAATGATGAAAATGACTAAAAGCCTGACATGATGATCAGGAAATGTGAAGCAGTGTAGGTCTGTACTGTAAGCTAGATCGGTGCTCTAGAATCACATTTAGTCTCTTCTGAAGATTAATGTTCTGACATTCACTAAGAATGTAAAGTGTTGCCCCTTAATTGAGACCGCTGCTGTTTTATTATTGTCCCTGGGAAGCAGCTGTATCTTCAGGTCTGTAGTATCCTCATGAAATATGGATGCATTGCATGCCTTCCTCGTCTTGTGGAGCTCACACAGCCCCTAAAATACTCCATTATTAATATCAATGTTGCAGAATCTTCCACTTGTTGAGATCACGTCTTATCCATATGTCTGAGTCTATAAAATGTTTTGCACTTGTCATTTTAACATCTCAAGGCTTCCTTTCTAATTATTTTTCTAATTTTTTATTTTTTTTTTATTTTAGAAAAGCCATGTTCACCATCTCTTCCAACCATTCTCTTCTAGACTCATTTAGCAATCTGCTTTAGATCTTTCTCACTGCAAAGCCTTATCACAGCATCTTGTTGCACAACGTTTGTCTCAGTATTGTTTACATCAGCTCCTACATGAGATCATACAAGGTGATTCATTGCTCCCTCTACGATTGTCTTAAATATATCCTGCAGTGTGCGATACACTCCTGTTTTAAAATCTTCTTGTGTGTGCGTATTGAGATTAGAGAAAAAGAAAATGTGTTAAGTTTCTCTACATGATGCAACCTGAGCTATTGGCTATTAGAGCATGTGAGCCTTGAACTGAGCAGGAGTGACTGGAGAAGGAAATATAAAATCCAGTCAATGGTTGTCAACAGTTCTTCTTATATAAGACATGTCCGATATTTATTAAGTCTATTCATAGATTGATCCATAGATTCCAGAGAGCACAGATGACCTCTGAGACCTTATTCACTTGAGAGCACCCCGGGAAGCAGTCGGCTAAGCATGAATAATAAAAACATGTATTCACACACATATATAACTGAATACGTACATTCATGATGATTTGTACTCCATGTGGACCAGTAGGTCAGGTTTTCATCTATGAGCGCTTTACTTCACATTTGGTCGACACCTGAAATGCTGCAGAGTTCAATGACTTGACATTTCTGTATTTCCTGGTCTGAAGAAGCAGAAGATGCATCCTGTGATTTTTAAGATGATGGCTTTAAAGAATTTCTAACATAAAGAGAGCTGCTCCAATATATCTGAGGTACAGAGCAACACTGTAACCTTGAAATCTGGAAACCAGTAAATACAGTAACAAATGCTTCACAACAAAAACAGTTTCTGTGAGAACTCTTCATCAGGATATCACTTACAACTTTGATAGAGGAAGTTGAGGAGAAATGTCAGGCAGACAGACAGGATAGCAGCAGAAATCTGGTCAGTTTGACCCACAGTACCTCAAGGCAGCTCAATCGTCAGCTCATACTTAATCTTTGACACCTGAGGAGATAATTAGATTTGCTCAGGTTAGGTTATATTGGTACTATGATGTCTTTGGGTTTGTGCATTCCTGCAGGATTCTGCTGCTTTTTAAACAGACAGATGATTTAAAACGGCTTAATGAAGTCCTTTGACCACAACAAAGAGGGAAAGAAAGATGAACTGCTTCTGAGCTAACAGAAGGTGCTGACTAATCTACATTCATTTATTGGAGTCAATAACAACTAGATCAGTCTTTGGAAGCGGTCAATGATCTCAACTGGACCTCAATTCAATAATAATGAACACTGATTCATGTTCATAAATGATCATAGATTGAAGGTCAGCTCCAGTTCATTGTGTGTGCTGAACCTTTAGTAGATTCCTCAACCTGAACCACAAGGCTCTGTTTTCTTGAGAAGGTGTGTGAGACTGTCCAGTTTGTCTGTGTTCTTTTGTAATGATTTTTTATAATGCCATGTTTTGTTTGAAAACCAAGCACAGTCTATCTTGCAGCACTTCACTCACTAGCTCCACCTTGTTGTCTGAATATGTTTTTTTTTCTGTCTCTGAAAAATGGCTACACCATATACACCCATAAACTCCATCCATCCATCAGTTTCACTCTTAATAATTGTGAGGAGAGAACTGTTGTTTGGTGTTTGATCTTGGTTTCTCTTCTGCCTCCTGTCTGTTTGCCGGCATATCAAATCCTTTAGCTCAAGCTCTGCCTCTCTGCTCAGACCTCAGTCAGTGCATTGGACATGTTCATTTACTGCTTTGCCCTTCATGTAATCTGTTGTCTTTGTTTGGACCAGGGATTGGTGGGGGTGTACAGGGGTATCATACCTTCAGATTAAATTTGTGCTCTGTCAGTTTTGAGTTTCCCGCCCCACAGTCACACAAACAGTGGTCTTTGAGGCTCTGAGAACACTGAGACACCGCAACCATAGGATTTGATGTACCGTGTGTTTATCCAGGAGTCATTTGGTCATTATTACATTTCCAAGTGTTGAAGGGTTATGAGCAAGCATGTGGAAAGAAACCTTCAGAGGTATGATGGATGATGGAGCCCACCTTAAACTCCCACCTGCTTCCCTGTGATTGGTACATTTATGCAAAGTGAAATGTTTAAGTGTAGCACCTCTCTGAATGATTGAGCTGATTAAAAAGGTACAGCACGGCACTCAGTGCTGCTGCACCACAAATGCTTTTAAAAATTAATCTGGCTGCTTTTTTGCTGTTCATTCACATCTATATACATATTCACAGTAAAGTGCACCAGACTGCTATATATTTCAGTGAATGTACAAAATAATCCAGGAACCATGATGTCCCTGTGATCACACAGAGCTGTACAAAATCATTTAAAAAATGAGGACTGTGAAAATGCACAATATCCCAAAGGCTTCTTCTTCTTAATTTTAGATGATGCTGCTGATGTTGAATTAGTCTGTCATTTCCTTCAGTATACAAAACATGCAATGCAATCATTGAGGATTAAAAGCATTCCCCAATTTTAGTACTGTCAACAGCAAAATACTGAAAAAACAAAGCAGTTTATGAATATTGGTCTTGTTTCAACTCATTTTTCTTTAAATTAGTGCATGTCAGCAGATAAGAGGAAACAAGTTGGTAAAGAAAGAGATAGTGTTGGCTACTTAAGCAAGACTGTTTTTTTTTTTTTTTTTAATTATAATTCAAATGATGCATCCCACAGAAGTTTTGGTTAAATATGTCTACTTCTGCAGACACTCATTGTAAGATGTACTTCTCAGTGCTCAGAGCTTTTGGCTGCCTCCATTGTTGATGCGCTGTCCATTGAGTCAGAATTGTGACATCAATCTCCCATGTGAATCCAAAACAGGTATTTATGACCAGAGGTGGACATTGTCTAGGGGAGTCCACGCTCACTTACAGTTTGTGTCTGATGGTGACCTGAGTCAGCGCACTCTGGCCCCGCCCCTGAGTCTCTACTAAAGCCATTAGCTTCCAGCCATTTAATTAAATGTGGCCATCGATTCCCTCAGGAAATGAGTTCGGCATCACCTGATCACCTGACCAGCTCCCTAATGGAGAGAGAACGAGGGGTGGAGAGAGGGATTGTGGGACGTAGGAGTTCACATTAATAATGGAGGGATGAGAGGTGGGAGGAGATGAAACGGTTTAATGTGAAATACAAACACACACGGTGAGAAACATCCAGTTGTTCCTGACTCATTGACAGCTTCCAGCAGCCTGAGGGCTTCACGTATTGTTGCTTTAGCAATGAGCAGTGAAAATGGTTAAACATAAAGGCTTCTGATTTTATGTTTGCTGTTTCAATAAAGTGTTCTGAAAATTTGTTTATTTCAGTTCTGGTTCATATTCTGCATTTTGTTTCTGCTTTTACTCTTTGAAATTACATTCCATCAAATTAAGATTCAAATTGTCTTGCTCAACATTGTGTCTCTAAATGATCCATTATATGTTTTGTGCTGGTGAATTACGTTTCTGCAGCTGTCTCTGTTGTGAGCTGCTAAGAACAAAAATCTGACAAGACACAGTGACAGGTGAAGACACACTGTGGTTACCACCTGAGGTTCACTCTCCACAGGTAGTTTGGCATCCGGGTCTGTTGTTTTAATGTTATGTGTCATGCTGACAGTCTCAGGAGAGGCTCCATGACTGGATGTGACCCTCGAAGAGGTGAAGAGAGAAACAGCAGGCAGGAGACCAGGAGAGAGAAACACAACACAATCCACTGCCAAGGTTACACACCTACACAGTTACACACTACCGTATTGCCAGAGGTTACTCAGCTGGCTGGCATGAAGATTTCCGCCATTAAAGCAAGTGAATGGCGTTAGCAGCCTCTAGCCATGGCAAAGAACAAGGAGCAGCCTGTCACAGCAGGAGAGAGCATGATGGGAACAGTGGGGGAGCAAAGAGCCATAATCTGTCCCAGAGATGAGAAACAAGACTGGCACATGCAGTGATGGAGGGTTAAACATGACATCCTGGCACTGTGGAGCAGACTACAGCCGCAGCCTACTCCACTCTGCTAATTTATGCTATATCCCCATGAAATTTAATATGGATATGCTTTACAATGTGCCTCACACTACCGTGTAACTATTAAAACCATGTGAAATCACAGTCGCCTATGGTTGGTTGGTTAAATGTGATGAGCATTTTTTTCGATAAGGCTTAAAGAAAAGAAAGCTCTTTGGTATTTTTGCTCGTCAGTATCAGAAAATGCAACAAATGTAAGAACAATCCAATTTTTCCACACACCCACTCGTATTCTCAGTGAATATTTGCTGCTTGAATTTAATGACATTTGAATAAATTGATTCTGTTCTGAAAAAAGTAATCTGGTTTAGTTTTGAAGAGAAATGTGTTAAGAGTAAAAAGGTCAACTATGACGTATGATTATGATGAATCATACATGTACATCTGAGTCCTCAGCAGCTGTTTCCAAAAACAACATGCTTCATGTCCTGCATGAAGTGAGTGGGCAGTAAAGAGAGTCCAGCATCCAACATTTGAGTTAATGAACCAAACCAGAGCTCAGTGGATAGTGAATGTTGATGTGTATTCATCAGGTGACTGCTGTGTCTACTGGATGTGTGTGAAGGCTGCTGTTTTTGAGTGTGTTTTGTGTCTTTCTGCCTCTGATTGAATAACTTTAACGTTACCTCATAAACATCACCTCCAACTGTTGCATTAGTAGCATAATAAAGTTTCCTGTAGTGTGTTTTAATGATGGATGTGTGATGAAGTCCAAGGCCTTGTCCTCCCTGGTGAAACTGAAGTGTAAATGCTTATTGAGCAGCACTAAATACATGTAATCCAGCAGAGCCCTGGGGGGCAGCATTAGAGAGGGAGATGAAACAGACCCTCAATAAAGAGGCCACACAAGACTGACTGCACTTCACAAAACATGGCAGTAATTGAATTTGCACCCAATGAATAGTAATATTGTCTTTTGTAGATGATGGATGACCGTCAGCTGTTTAAACCACAACAATAAACAGGAACCAAGAGTATTGTAGACATTTTTAGATGTAGCATAGTGTGTAAAATAATAGGCTGTGTTTAAAAGTAATTTATTTAGCTTCAAAAGTTGGAGAGGAAGAAACAGATTCAGAGTTGCTGTTTTTACTTCTAGGGTTACTTAAGAGACTGCACTTGTTATCCATTCTCACAATTCTTGGGATATTCTCTTTGTGATCTTTCATTTATCTTCTTACATAATGCTGATAAAGTCAAATTTATTTATATGTATTATTGATATTTAAATTAAGTATGAGGCAAACTATCAACTCTCAAACATCTGTTTCAAACAAGTATATTTCATAATCATCCCTTTTTTAATGTTGCTTTGCATGTGATCCTTTCATTGTCTGAACTTATAATTGCTTTTTTCATTTTGAGTTCAATGAAAATCTTTGAATTTATGCCAGTGGTTGAAATTCTGCCAATTTCAAATCACTTAGAAGACAGAAGCACTTTAGAACTGCCCGTATTTCACACTTTTTAAAATATAATATCTGTGATTCTGCAAAGACCCTCAACGTTTCTCTTGACTCTCCATTTTACTTGATGACCTGTCAGCGGTCGTCATGTCAAGTTGATTTGTCAGTGATTGATGAATGATTATACTGAAGCATGAGGCAAACGCTGATTCTTCCAGGTCACCATTGTTGAGAGACTTTAAAGGACCACTATGTAAAATTTGGGGGCATCCTGCAGTGTAGCTGCTGATTGTTTCACTCGCTCCTTTGTTGTACTGTAGATATGAAAGGCCCATTAGAAGAAAACAAGTTATGTTTTATTATATTCTGATGAAAACATCATTAATTGTGTTATATTCTATTTATACCATTTTATAAACTCGATTTTTGAATCTGTCCACGGTGTCCAGTGATCACTGTAGCACAGCCAGGCACAACTTAAATCAGCAACAACGTGTGGGATCATCACCTGAAAAGTGAAAATTTCTGTCTGATAGGCCATGGCGTGACGACAAATACAAAAACTGTGTCATAAGAAATGAAAAGTTTTCTCTTTGGAAGAAAAAGTGGCACATACACCTTTATACACTCTGCTCATTGTCGCTATTATGCAGTTAGTCATTGGGTCACTGTACATCACAGTGTACTACATCACTAAAAATCTGGACTGTGAACTATGACAGTCATGCTTTGTTTGATTAAAAAGTGAAAGAAGAATTATTATTAAGAATAATTATTGACTTGTGTCGTCGCTAGGTGATCAGCAGATCAGCTTATGTTTCATATTTATATTTTTTTCTTCTTTGTCTGCAGGTGGATGATGTTAAAACGCCCACATGGCATCACTTGAGGAGACATGTTGATATCTTTGTGGGCTGAAGTTCCTTTAAAAGTGTTCTGCATCAGCAAAGTAAACAACTGTTTATGGAGCAAAATGGAAATAGCTTTGCAGAATGGATGGATGTTGGAAGTTTAGTAAACTAAATGAAGTTGAACGATTTCACTGTATGATGCAACTATTTCTGAAGATTGGAGTGCAGGAAATGACGAGCACATTGTCTCACTGTTAAGGTGATCAAGAGGAACCACAGAGCAGCTGGTGGCCTTGTGTCGTATGTTTTTAATCAGGCTGCAGTAGATGCTGGATGGTGATATTTTCAACTGAAAGACTGGAGCAGGTTAGATTTTGGAGAGAGGTCATGATCCTCTTCTTCTCATTTAGCAAAACATTAAACCACATTTTTTAAAAGAGATCTTACATTAGGAAATATTTTGTATATATTTAGTACGTATTTCTTATCAAGTTTTACATGATTAATATAAGAAATAAAAATCTTGAATCTCTTGGATGGTAGGTCCATTTCTGCTAGCAGTTTTAATGGCATTCAGATAAAATACACTACATTCAGTGATCAGGTGTTTTAGTGAACATCAAGGTTATACATTCATGAACATTTTCTTTACAAAAAAAAAAAAAAAGTGTGCAGCCTTATGTACATGTATTATATTCTGGTTGTTGCCAGCAGGGCAGATCTGCTGCTCAGACTGTGAACTGGGCACAGTGTGCTGTATAGTGACATCCTAGTGGGAGCTCTGGGAAGTTATACCTTCACTCAGGATGAGTGAAACAGATGCAGGTTATTCAGGGTGTATGAGCGGACAGATGACAATTGTAATAAAGATGCTAAGAGGGAGGTGACAATGAAATTCTGTGGTTCTTAGTTGAAGTCAGTATATTCGGTGTACTTCAGTGTCTCAGAGGAAGTGACAGTGGACAGGGAGAGTTCCATCAGACTTTCACTGTGTCCTCTCTGATCTCTGTTCTTTCACATACTTGATCCACTCCAGTCAGTTCGTATGAACCATCAAATGTTCACATTAAAAACTACATCATTGAGAACTGCAGATGAACTATCTGTGTCTGAACAGGAAGGTGAAGAGAATTCAGGTCAGATGTGAACTGTATGATGCATGATAACACAATAAAGTTGCATCAGTCTTACTCTTTTTACATCTTATATTTTACTCTCTGGAGCTTCAGACCAACACGTTATATCAGGCTTCTCTGTGTGCTCTGTTGTAATCAATTAAACATTAAAGTGAATGGAGGCTGGGTGCTGTTGAAAGCGCCCATAGGAGCTGCTTATCCTTCACAGCTGGAGCTCTGACTCTGCTCTGTCCTCCTCTTCTGCTGTCTCACTTCTTCTTTGTACTTGTATCTCATCTCTTCATTGTAAGAAATAGTGAAAAGAAAGCCAGGAGAGTGAGTGAGAAGATACAAAGAACAAACATATAAACAAGGAGGAATCTCATAACTGAGGCAAACAGAGACAGAGAGGAGAGGAAAATAAAGGCCGACAAGCCAATGCAGACAGACAGTGTGAGGTCCAGGAGACGTGCATGAGTTGAGTTTGGGCAGCAGTGTTCAATATTTGTCTGAATCAACTGAACTCAGATCAGTGCTGCTGGATGATTTGAATATTGGAAGAAGAGCTTTGAAACAACAGACAGAGTGACAGCACTGGCATTACTCTGAGAGCCAATCATACACTGTTTATCCTCTCATTTGTTTCATTGGTTCAGTCATCTACTGAGAGAAAACCTGGTCTGCTTTGATGGATACTGACATGAGATCAGATGAGTGGAAATGATACAAACATCATCTGCAAACTTGATCTGTCTCTCCTGAGACAGAGTTTAAAAGAGGTTGGTGTTTGAGAAATCGCCTCACTGTCCATCTTAGTTCTTTTTTTTTTCTTTATATGCTTGGAAACATTCCAGATAATCAAAATGTATTCATTTCATTATATTACATGTTGTGTCATAGTGAAATTATTCAGAATAGAATGAGATCTTTATGAAACAATGACAATGGGAAGTATTACTGCGAGCAGATATCACACAGTGGTATTATTAACATAGATGTAATTACATTTTTTAGACATTGTCTGCTAAAATACATTAAGCTGCATATAATAAGTGTGATTTCCACTTTGATGATCTGCTTTAGTATCCACTCTGTCGCACAGCTGCTACAGTACATAAATATTAATACACATATTATCCTCAGAGGCTTGGGTTTGATTGATTATTTCTTCAAACAAATGGAATATCAGAGGGATATTTTTTACAACATGGTGTATTCGGATAGCAGACCTCGTGCTGCAGATGGGAGCCCATCTGAGATCGAGAGATTTCTGTTCACAGCTGACATTTCAAATCACATCACTGGTCAGTCCAATATTTATATCCAGCATCCAAGACAGATTTTTATTGGCCTTTACTATATCACACATGATGCCAGATTAGATCAAATGGATTGTAAGATTAGTATAAATCTTTAATGTGAGCGTTTGATATGTGATGGTTGGATCACTTTTAATGAGAAAAAACAGCAGGAAGAAAAATGATAACTTTATTCAGCAGCTTTTGACTGTTTTCCACACATGATCACCTTTACAACCACATATTTATGAAGGAGAACTGGACAGAGCGTTAGGGGCAGGTCCTTCGTTCATTTCTATAAAAGCTCTTCAGTGGCACATGAAGCCAAAAACACTACTTCCTGCTATAAATCTCTATGAATGCATACCGTGCCAGCTAAACTCTGGTTTAACCCCTTGCTAACTTGGGAACAGGAATAAGAGTACTGCTCTTCTTGACTTTCCAAATCAAATCTGACCAAATGGATCAATGGAACAACTCATTTCACAGATATTTAATCAATAGCATTCCTCAAATGCTATTGATTATGCTCTTTTAGGACCTGTACATCACTTGACATTACAATTGCCAACATTACACAGTTTGGCCACCATGTCAACCAAGTGGGAGCCATTTTTCTTTGGTGAAGGATTGACCCACCCTCCTTTACCTCTGATTGGCTATTATTTATTGCCTTTGTTGGTTGGGTTGGTTAAATTTAGGCATGAGGAGTGAGAGTGGTTCAGTTTAAATGTATATTAAATGTATATTAAATTTACCCAGTAGTGTGAGGCATGGATGGGTGAATTAAAGTGTGTATATCAATGTTGTAACAGACGCAAATCCAAACCCAACTAAAAAGTTGTGGAGACCATGAGGACAGGTTGAGGACAGAAAGGGCAGTCCTTTTCTACCTTTAGCCCCTCCCAACTCTCAGGTGCAGCCAGGTGCTCTGGCGACCTACTGAGGGTCCTCTAAGATTAGCAGAGCAGGGCAGGAAACCAGACAGGAAGTGTTGCACCCTATAATATAATAATTTCCTGAAAATGTAATAACACCTGAAAATGTAATAAAATTTGCACTTAACTCGATCAAAACTTTAATAAATCCCAATAATGTAATAAAATCTCCTGACTGATATTGAAAGAAAGAAGAAAGACTGTTGGGTTAAATTGCAGACCTTGACTGCCCTGCAGCCATATGCACATGTGCAGATACACGGGGACATGCAACTACATCCTGGTCTTACTGAGTGAGTGATGGACTGGAGTGATGGAGACCAAGATTCTGGCAGCACTCTCTAGCAGTCAACACAAAACTGAGACAGACGTGGGGAAAGATTATGCATCGAAAAAGACACTAGTATTGATTTTGTTTTTGAACTTTCATTTTGCGCATCATGGACACACCTTCATCATGGAAAAAACACAAAGAAATGCATATGATGCAGCTTTCAAGTTAAAGGCAATCGATCTGGCTGTCAAAGAAGGAAATAGCCCCTTGCTGATGGCATGCTGGTGCCGTACTGCTGATTTTCAGGCACAGTTTGAAAAAAAGCATGTCTTAAAACTTGAATTAAAACAACAACAACAACAAAAAAATCATCTGTGTACCATCTTTCTGTGTAAATAATTCATGTTACAACATGAAAACCTGTGGCTTATATTCAAGTGCGGCTTATATATGTACAAAATTTATTTTCTTTTAAAATTTAGCTGGTGCAGCTTATATTCAGGTGTGCTCAATAGTCCAAAAATTACAGTACATTTTCAGGCGTTATTACATTACAGGGTGCTACAGGGACCATCCAACAGAAAGGAACATTGCTTCCTGGGGGCTTGATGCAGCATTTAAATATTTGAATAATAACTGTGCAAACATTTAATGTACTCAAATATTTGAACTGATTTCACTACAATTTACTCATTTGTAACAGCATCTTAAATTCCTGTTCTTGGATAGAGAAAGAAGAAAATATCTGTATTATAGAAGTACAGATGGAACAAGCCGAAGCTTTATGTCCACCCTGATCTTTTTATAGCTACTGACCGTGATTATGATGTTTGATTATGATGTTACTGTGGCTCAATGGCCCATCTTTCACCTCCCTCCAAATCTTACTATTTGTGGAAACTCTAAGTTTGGAACAAGGATGAATGTTGAAATGAGTAGTACTGTTAGAATCTAAGTGGCAGTTTTGTGCGTCTCACATCCACTGACAGCAGATTTATATGATGTAAAGACTGTATACTTTCATGAACCAAAGTGTTTCATTCATACATGGCAGTGTTTGAACGTGTTAGCGTGTACATGTACACACACACAAACACACACACACACGTAAACGTGTACATAATGAGAACTGAAGATTTCCTCCTGAGCTGCCTGTTGAATGCATTTAGGAGCTGAACTGAGATTTACATTAAGCATCAAAGCAGCCGCAGCTCAGTTTGTGAGGAGAACTACTTTAGAGACAGAAAAAGCTTTCTGTCTTTGTGAAGCTTTTCACCCGAACAGGACAAAACAGACAGATGCACTCTGTGACTTTAAAGCTTTCTCAGATTTTTTCTTCCTTTACTCATAGATTTGACAAAACATCTGCTGTACAGTATCATTGGTATGATTAAACTTGGTATGATTAGACTGTGTCCATATTAAGGTATTTATTACTATCCTAACTAACTATTTAAACGTTTTTATGGAAATTGATTGTATACATGATGTGAAGTTATTGAACCAAGCAGTCCAATGGTCAGATTATCAGGCTGATGAAGGTTGGACTCAATTCATGGATTATTTAGTTCTGCACTCAGAAAAAGTGCTTTTCAGGATGTCTGACATTTCAAGGCAATAAAACACTCACAAACATCCACAAAACTTTTGTAGTGAGCATGAAAAACCTGTTTCATTATCAGCGTTGGCATTTTCAGAGAGCTTCATTTGTCATCACTGAGTTTAGGCTGTTTATCGTGTTTCTGTTCTTCCATCTTCCATCAGCTTCACAAGCTGAGAGGAAGTCAGACTCCGACAGTCAGGGTTTTAACTGGTGTTGACTGTGTGTGATCTGGATTCAACCCAGACTTAATTGGTTGTCTCGTAAATTAACAAGTGTCTGTCACGTTTGAACAAAGCTGTGTTACGGAGAAATTACAGCAGAATCAGTAATGCGTTGTATATTTTATGTACTGAACATTACAGAGCCTGTTCGATGTGTTATGGGACAATAGAGTCCATAGAATTGTTTGACATTTTAAAGGGACAAGAGACTGCATCAGACTGACAGATGGAAACCTATAAAGGACATACAATACAGTCACAGTGTCACGGGAAAGAAAGGAGGAAAGAAGGGGTAGAAAACAAAAGGAAAGGAGAGGGTTCTTCAAGGATGAAGAGATAAAATGTTGTGGCCTATTTCACACCCTAACACACATTCAGAGGGGGAACATGTCATTTTTTTAATTAATATTTTTATTCTTTTTTCATTTATTTCCACTTCAGTTTTTTATGCCATTTGGAGCAGACAATTAGTAAGACTTTATAGATGAAGAAATCATAACATAGATAGATAGACAGATAGATAGAGTAAATGCATGTTGGCAGGATAATACTACATACACCCATCTATTATCTGTAAAGGCTTATCTGCATCAGGGTCACAGTGGGGATGTAGCCTATCCTTAACTTTGGGTGAGAGGCGGGGTACATCCTGGACAAGTTGCCAGCTCATCACAGGGCTCATAGAGACAATCAACTCTTCACACTCAAATCTACACCTACGGGCAATTTAGAGAATGCTGTGATGTTCAGAGTGTTATTGAATGTTTGGCGGTCAAACTATGTCACCTGTTGGTGGTGCAGCGAGCAAGTCATACAGTGCGTTCTGTGCCGGTAGTAAGCTGAGTGAATAAATCAAGTTTCTGTTCAACATGTCGTTGTTCTCCTGGTGCATAACTACACAACAGAAACCTTTACAAATACTTCCAAGTAAAACAAGTCATTTGTCACTAAGCTGTCGTGCAAGAAAAACCTCATGATGGATAGAAGAGCTTAAATTTTTAGCAGTGGCACACAGCAATGGCACCGGTTACTAACAGATTTCTCAGCCCCTAAATGCTCCTATACGCACCATTAGGGCCATTATCTGCAAGTGGAAGGAACATCACTCCATCATCCACTAGCTATGCACAAGTCCTTCTCGCAAGATATCCAACCAGGCAGTCAGAAAGTTAGGAGTACCTCAAGAGCCAAACACAGCTCCAAAATACCTCCAGAAAGATCTGAAAGCAGCAAGTACAGTCACCACAGAGAAAATAGTAGGCAATGACCTCCACCATTGTCGTTTTCATGCATGATCACCCCAGGACACTCCATCAATGAAGAAATAGCATGTTAGCTTTTATTCTTTTTATTTGAAGTTTACTACACAACAATTGGAGAAGCCTGTAGACGAGGAGATTGTAGCATTGTCAGATGAGACAAAAACAGAACTTTTCTCCAACAAATGGAATGTAATGGGGCAGTTTCTCTTCTCGTGGTACTGGCAGAATCCAAATTATTGAAGGGAAGATGAATGGAGCTATTTATTGGGAAATTCTTAAGAATCTGCTGAAGAATAATATCCACTAGGGCGATATGGATAAGACGCAAGCTAGACCTTCTAGCAAGATAATGACCACATACTGCAAAGGAGACAGTTTTAAAAGTGGGCAATAAAGGTGTTCGTTAATCACCAGACCAGACCCAATTAAACTAATAAAGGTCACCAGTGGGGCCGCCGGTTTTCCGGGATTTAAAGATTGTCTTTGTGGAATGGGCCAAAATCCCACCTGAACAATGAGGGATTTGTTTCTTTTCACTGGAACCACCTTAAAGCTGTCATTGCAAACAAAGGGTTATCCACCAAGTACTGAATACATTTCCATTAGTGTCTTTTATCCTTGTATCTCACAGAAAAAAACAGAGAGTATGGAAGAGAGACAAGAGAGGAAAAAAGAAAAGAAAAAAAGAAAACAAACAAATAAATCTGGTCCAGATAGAATACCTGATGCATGTAGTACAAAGTTTCAGTTCAGTTTTGGACCCCAAAATGCAAACGCAACAAAAGCTGATTCAGTCTGGTGTCTGGACTGGGCCCTGTTCAGGGATGAGTGTGATTGGAAGCCGTGGCTGGCAGAAGGTCTGGCAAACAAGCAAAGCTGACTGTGAATCTTGAAATCCAAACTGACAGATCAAGACAAAGAGTGGCAGGTAGACTGGCTGAGTGAAGTGGTGAAATATGAAATCCGAGGCATAGGCAGAGCACAGAATTATTGACATGAAGCACGGCAAGGCACAAAAAAAGCTATTGGCAGACTGAAAAGTCGGCCGTAGCGTTTACACCACACGGGAGACTGAAAGTCCTGGATGATTCTGGATGAGTGAGCCGGGGTTAAATATTGCACAGATTTGAGGAGTTGAGCACACACATAGACACACACACACACACACACTATACGGAGAATGACAGACTGGGAACAGATTTGAACCATAAGGACTGGAAACAACAGGAAAACTCAGCAAAATGAAGGTGCCAATACAGAACCATGACAGGTTTATACCGAACACAGTCTTTTCTAACCTAATATTCATTGGCTTTCGAAGCATTGCATTGATTTAATATTGGTATATAATTTATACTGAAATTTCCACATCCTCATACTGCACTTTTCATCTCTCGCACTCTCGCACTTTCAAGATACAAGGTTATTTATTATTTAACAACATGAGTTACTTTTAGGAATCGTCTGAACTCTAACAATTAATCTGGGGACATTGAACAATAAGGAAATGACAATGTTTTGTAAATTGAAAGGTTATTTTTTGCATTGAAAATTGTTTTTAATTTTGTTTTACTTTAACTAACTATTTACAGTATAGGCATATAGTAGAAAAGATTGTTCAGTTGAAGTTAATAGTGGATTCAAGTGATGCTTGTGTTTGTTGTGTTACATTGATGTCAATCCAACAGCTAGTGGAACAGCATCATGCAGCAGTGGCCTCATTTCCAAACAGACATGAACTCCATCTGCATGTACCGATTTTACAGCCTGTGTGTACAACAGATTATCAACTATGATATGATCTTACTCTGCAAGGCCTCGTCACAAATGACCAACAAAGAGAAAAAAAAATAGTGCTTATGTTAATAAAAGGGGAATTATTTTACTGTGTATAACTTACAGTGTGTGGTTGATAATGATTTGTATATTTTCTCTCTCTCTCTCTCCCCCTCTTTTTTTTTTTGTTTTTTTGTTTTTCCTGATGCTGTTTCCTGATCGCCTCCATCCTGGACCTTCATCGTTGGATCTTGAAACGCAGGTAAAACATAACTAGTTCTTATGTAAAAGAAACACCATTCCAGTTCTCCCAGTTTCCTCCAGCATTGGACTGTGTTGGGTTCAACCAGTTGCTCCTTGTTTGTGTTAGTTCACCCCATGCAGTGACAGCCATATGGTTAGCTTGTGTTTGTGTGATGAATTGCATTTGTCGGGTTCAGCTGCTTCACTGGCAGAATTGCTCACAGCCTAAATCCAAAGATCATAATTACGGCTGCACTCCAGACCTCATTTTCAGAATGCTAAAAAGGTCTGTGTGCGGGGTCCTGTGTTTCCCGCTGTAGGTCTGAAGTCAAAGGAGATGCAGGTTGTCATTATTCATTAGAGGAGGTCACATTTGGCCTCACTGTGACTTTTAAATGTTGGTGAAGAAGCCTGTTTAATTCTTCACATTAGTGGAGCTCAAGCAGAATACAGAGCAGTCTGCAGTGGAAGAGTTATCTCATAGAAAAAGACTGATGTGTGTTTCTGTCACACACATGTTGATTGTTAACCCAGCCTCAGTCAGCCTCACTCAGAAACACAGCTGTGTGATGGGAGGCTTCTACATGTTTAAATGGATACACATTTCTAAACCCTGCAACTGTACATCCTCCATAACATGATGGTCAAATCCTGCACACATAAAAATGTTATTTTAAGAGGATGTAAAACTATTCAACATGTTAAAACAAATAATAATACAAAAGAAAAAAAAAGTTCATGCATGGTTTTGAAGCTACACTTTTGAAACACAGGCTGACATGGCCATCCACAGTCAGTGACAGAGAGGACTTGGTCTGACAGGAAATGTGGAAGTGAACGAGCTAACAAGTCTGCAGAGACTCAACATGAGAATTCTCAGTCAGTTCAGGAAATTCAGCACAATCCAGAAGTTGGATGCAGGAGAGAGAAAGACTAGGCTGACCCAGTGTGTAGGTGGAGGGAAACATTATAAAATGCTGAACTATGACTCTGTGTTTGGAAATACGTGGGGAAAAAAAGAAACGGCTGAGGAACAGAAGGAGGGATCATCAGTTTGTCAGTTTGCTCACTAACAGGAAGGTCACAAATCTGCAGGTCAGCTTCTGCACCAACATTTCTTTTCTGTTCAGGCTTCAGTGACTCCAACCTGACAGACCCACATTCACCGCATACAGGGCATAGCAGTGACCCTGTGCAGCTCAGTCACTGTTAGATTTAATAACAAACAAAACAAATATGTCTAATGTCGGATCTTCTCAGGGGAAGTTAGCACTTTGAATTAGATCCAGTGTCAGAAGTTAGGTCTTGACTCACTGTGTGTGTTTTGTGCCTCAGAGAACCGGGGGTCTTTCATGTTAGGTAGCCCAGGGATGTTGGACTCTGTGGCATTAAAAACAGCCTTATCAAACATTTGTATCCATATTACAGAGAAACATACAAACCTCAAAACATGCACCCTCTGACACCCCTCCTGTTTTCTTCTGTCTCTGATAATTCAGGGGGTCTTTGTTTTCCCTGAAGACAAACTGCAGCACTAGAAAATCCATCACAGTTTTACTGCTCTGCTCTGTATTTCAGGAATATGTTGTGTCTTTGTCAAAGGTCTCAGATTGACTCAACTTTTCCAAAATTCTACCTCTCTTCATGCTGCTTCCAGAGGAAAGTGTTTCACTATTGATAGTCTCAAAAGTTTTCTAATTGCTTGGGGCTTTAGATGAAATCTATCTAATTAAAATGACAAAATAAACTAATCTAATAAGTACAGTACATTGAATCCGAGCTGGTGTTTGATACTAGCTTTCAGTTTCCAGCTCTGTTAAGGTTTAATACCAAGGTCTTCAAACTGTCAGCCTGTTTGGGAAACAGTCGGTGACTTTAATCTTCAGTTCTTTCAACAGTCGGTTAAACAAACACAAACTTATCATTTTAACATTGGCAATTAGGAAATAAATGTGCTTTCTTTTCTGAATTATTACCTCTGCTGACTACTGAATTGAAGTTAGATGCCCAGAATGATACTTAAAGGATGTAAAACTGACTTAAATGCCAGTATTGAAGATGACATTTAATGTCATCATGTTGTTCAATACCAGCAATAACCTTTAGCAGTCCACATGAGAGAGATCACATGACACGGGAAGGGAGAAAATTTAGTCCTCTAGCCGCCATGTTCAAACCCTCGATGTCTGAGCTGCATGAAGAATGGTGGTGTGACAGTTTAATAAAGTTAAAAGGTTTCTGCTGTGGAGCCTCAGATCTCCACTTTAAGCTTTCATGGTCAGACATCTATCAGAGCTATAAGAGACAGACAGGAGGAGGAGGGCGGAGAGGGGAAGGAAAAGAATAGTACTGTAGGAGAGTCACAGACAAAAAAAAAAATAAAAAAAAAAGATTTTACCCTTGAAACATGATCACTGTGTCAGACTTTGTCAAAAGAAAGCATCTCTCTCTCTCTCTCTCTCTCTCTCTCTCTCTCTCTCTCTCTCTCTCCACACAGTGGTCTTTGCTAATCTGACTTCATATGCAAACCATACAAATCTGTCTTCACTTAAACCCTACAAACTACAGAGGGATTTTCTTAGAGATTACAAACGTTAGATGTATGTCTGTCTGTGTGCCATTACAGAACCTACTGGTGTTCCTATAAGCTTTCCTGAGCCCCCTTTTGTCCTCATCCTGTCCTGAACAGGTTTTTCCAGACATTAAACATTATTTGAATCTCTACAATCTTAAAACCTAAAGTAGATCATCAATACAAGGACATAATATAACACTTATGCTATGATCTGGATTAACAGCATCCCATGTCTTTTTACATAAAAGGTATTTCTTGGGGCTCTGTCTTTTTTGAGCCTTCACAACCCCCAGAGTCTGCCATCCCCCTCCTCTAGTGGACCTTCCATCAGTGCCCCTGCATTTGGAGGGCCTGTGTTTGCTCTCTGTCCTCTGTCTTTTAGGCCTCTAGGAATATCCTCAATGGCAAAGATTTCTGGACTCAGATTACCCTTCATTGGGGGGAGACCTATGATAGATGTGCGAATTACCCCCCCCTGTAATTCTCAAATAGCCTCCGATTGTTTTTTTCTTTTTTTCTTTTTGTTTTTTTTAACCCTCCCTTGGTTGACAAGACAATTCCTGCAACTCTAAATCTCACTGGTGGGATGTAAAGTCTCCAAGTAAAACAAGAACAAAACAGCCATAAATCAAACGTTCTCAGCTGCGTCACAGATAATCAGTTGGGGGGTCTGGTACGAGGTCGCCTCTGGGGTTGATTTACTAGAAATAGACATAGAAGTTCCAAGAGTCATTAGCTTCAGAGTGACTACCACAGGGTATCTGCAAATTTACTGTAAATTATATAGACCTCGTCGTTTTAGTGTCAAGAGAGAGGACTGTTATATGAATGTGTATGCATACGATTGGAGCAATTTTTCAATGTTTCTTTCTGTAATCCATTTTAATTGAGGAAGAGTTAAGTGGAACACTGCATGAAGCAATAAACAAAGAACGTGCAATTTTCTCTGAATTTCTCTCGATTTCTCTGCAATGCACAACGCATTATCCACGCTAAAACCAGAACTAAACGATTAGATCTCAGTTATACCCTGCAGATATGTTATCATGGAGATTGTGTTATGAACCCATTTCCTGAGTCCTAATTGAGAATGGAGAATAGAAAGCTGTGCATTAGTGCATTAGACAAGTGGTGAGAGGACTAGAGAGATCGGGTAATAAAGGGTAGCCTATGGACATGAGGAAACGTTCAACAATCAACATGCACTATCTTGGATTCACATGTGAGTGAATAGAAATGGAAGAAAGCAGTCTTTAGATTTAGTTTATATCAACTGACTGAGTCCCTGACTAAGTGATTAAGTTATACCACTGGTAGGTCGAGTGTTGCAGTTTCCCCACTGGCCATTACTATTTCAAAATGAATTGGCAGAACAGTCCTGAATTATGTCCTCAAGAGGAGACTTAGGCTTTGTTTATGTCCACGAGAGACACCAGATGCCTCAGCCTCTGCAGATGGCTACGAACATGCGCACAGGTGTTTATGCTCAGCTGGCAAAAACACAAGGGAACATACAAACAAAACATTCAGTGAAGAAGTACAAAATGTGTTACCGGAAAAACACCGTAAGCCAAACGTGGCTATACAGATCCTGAATACTGAGGGAGGATTTATAATTAACTATAAACTCATGTCTTTTCATGGAAATGTTTTATCACCACTAACACAATACCTACAAATAAAGAAGGCGAGTATTTGTAAGAAGAAATGTATTCTGAATAAGCAAACGCTAAACATCCTGCAAATATTTAATTGGCCATCTGTTTTTTAATCTTTGAGAAATATTAATTGCAAAGATGTATTCATTATTGAAATTTCCTTTAACATAATTTGTCATGTTTTCACTTGTATTGTAATGAACTAATGCCATGTGCTGCAGACACCTTTTGTGCTCAAACAAAGTGAGGAAAAAACAAACTTTCAAAGACTTTCAAACTCATCCATCTTGAAATTAAAAGTAGCTGCCTAATCTTAAAAAAAAAAAAAAAAATAGGAGTACGATAACCACACACAATGACAAATGGACAAAAATGTCACTTGTTTTATGCGCATGCTTTGCTTCAAACAAACTTTACAATCCTCAGTTATCTCCTCAGGGGTACATAGACCATACACAGTGCAGCAGTGTAGTAGATTTTAAGTCTGGTTCTCTTATAGCGCATATGACAAGGAGACTAATTCACAATCCATTCATGATTCATTTACTATTTTTTACCTAATTTCAATCATGATAATTAATTAATTAAAGATAGGAAACAATAATTAAAGGGTAGATGATATGTATCATTAATTTAGATGAGAGAGAAAAAAAAAATATGGGAACCGTGGGGTGATCCTTGGTGCACGCCGCTCCTCAAATTAATTGAAACACTTACCATTGTTGTAACAGAGGGCCTGACACCCTGAGTGGTTTAAACAAAGATATATAGTACTGATTAGTTGGCTCTTGATCCGTTATTTATTTATTTTTGAATCATTCAGCACAATGAAGCTGCATATACATTTGGCATGTTAGTCTTATCATTTGATTGCATCCAAAAGATTGTTTTAGCTATAAAAGAGCATTTATTCGACAGGCTTGAAATGAGCCATCTGAAATAGGTTGACGTCTTTTTTTCCTGCGTTCTTCTTATATTAAAATCAAGCAGACACTCAGTTACTTATCCCCCCGTCACTCTGTCACATCTGTCTTCAATTTCCTGACCATGCAAGCCTAATGAATTCCACTCGAAAACAAAATACCTACACGATTTGGCATGGAGAAGTCGTGTTGACGTCCCAAATCACAAACATTGCAGCAGATTGCATATTTATACGTTATTATCATATTAATAAGGGGCTGTTGAAGCTTTGTATCCGATTTTAAACTGAACATTCTAAACAGAGAGTGTTTAAAGCACATTTGGCAGAGGAGCAACGGCATTGCATAAACATGCACACAAACACACACACACACACACTTTTCTTTGGTTTCATGCCAGTCACCCAGCTGCCAGAAGACGTTAATTAGCACTGCGGTGTCTGTCAGGAACACACTGTGTGTGTGTTTATGTGTGTGTGTGTGTGTGGGTGTGTGTGTGTGTGTGTGTGTGTGTGTGTGTGTGTGTGTTAGTATTAGTATAACATGCATTAATTCAAATTTTCTCAGTTCTGTGTTGGGACCATATTTGCCCAACAGAGCACTGGTGTCACATAGCCGCTGCCTCGCTCCCACACACAGGCACACACAGGATGGGTTGCAGTTGTTCAGTGTGTTTTGGGATAGTAATTGGATGTCATTAGTACAGTAAGAGTAGAGAAGTCAATGTGAATACACAAAGTGAAATTTAAATGGAGTAAACTTTCTCCACCATGTCTGTTTTCATTTGAACTTGGCTCTTCTTCAAATAAATTTCTATCTGGCATACGGGGTCTCACGTAGTACATTGATTCATTGATTGACAGAACTGGTGTTTTAAGGATCACAATATATTCTCTTATATGGTTATTGTTGGGCAAGAGCCATATTTGTCAATCTGTAAAGGATTTCTGCCATGAAAATGTCAGCAATCGATAAAAAAAAAAAAAAAATGATTCTCTGAAGCAAATTGTCCTGCTGTAGGACAGATATTACTCAGACTGAAATATCTCAGCATCATTAGAATTTATTCTCATTACAGTTTTTACAGACGTTCATGTCCCCAGAGGATGAATTTTAATAACTTTGGTGATCCTGTAACTTTTCCTCTAGTGCACCAGCATATCAAAGTTTTTACTGAATCTCTACATCTACAGTACTAGGTGGATTAACACAGAATTTGGCAGCAGTATCTGTGGTTCCAGAGCCCTTTTTCCTCTAGTGGCACCATAAGGTTTACTTGCGTGTCTTTCATTGAAATGTGTATTGATTGGATCGCCATGGGAATGGGTACAGATATTCATAAGCCCAGCAGGATGAATTGTAATTTAAGATCCTTTAAACTTTAATTTACTCCTATGTTCAGGACAAAATTGTAATTTGTCCTGTACATGATGAACTGGCGACTTGTCCAGGGTGAACCCCACCTCTTGTCCAATGCCAGCTGGGATTTGCTCCAGCGCCCGTGGTTATGGGAGATTGATGGACATTGTTTTATGATTAAACACCTTTGAAAGCCTCAGCTGTACCATGTGTCCTAAACATCAACATACTCATTGAAAGCACGTCTGCATTTACCTCCAAGCACCACTCATAGTCAGACTGTCGGCGTGTTCTAAGAAGACAAACCTGAAATGTTAAAAGACTTGATGTCTGAGATTTGGCCGCAAATGAACATTTAAAAGGTCATTGTGACTAAAGCATATTTCTCACTCAGGAGCCTCGTGAGTCTCTTTATTACCACCCAGCACTGTATTGATGAGTCTAACTGATGCTGGTGACAGGACATTATTCTTTGTCTTTCTTCTCTCCTGTCCTATTTTATCTTACAAAATCATGGGGGTCCTTTATAAATATGTTTTGTTGCTTTTGCATTTGAGTAACCTTTTTATGTGTTTGTGTGCTATTTTTCTTTAATCCGTTTTTTAGCACTTTTCAATGACAAGCTGCATTTCTCCACACTAGAAAGGTCACACTCAGTTAAAGCAGAATAGTCAGTTATGTAGAAAAAGAAAAACTTAACAAACTCATAAATCAAATTTCCTGTAAAGTATTTCCATCTGTTCTCGAGGAAGAGAAGACTGTGGTTGGTATAGCAGCTGTTTTAATGAAAACCATTTGGGACAACATTTGTCTTGGCTCCGATTAGTGTATGCACATTTCCTCAGGGAAAATAATTTCAAAGTTCCAGCTATTATACAGAGCACAAAGAGAAAAAAAAGGGTGATAGCAGGGAAGAGAGGCAAATTAATGCCATCAAATGGGTCAGGCCTGCAGTGATATGTGGCTTTGCTTTTTGGCATCTGATCAGTCTTCAGCTGGTACTGTTTTACACATACCTTATACCCTGAATTTACACTATAATTACATTAATAGTAGTAGTGCAAATGCAATAATATTTTGTAAATGTACATTCATTTGAACAATTTACATTTTCAGTTGATTTTTTTTCTACCAAGGTTGTGTTAAAGTTTGACTCTGGGCAACACAAAGCACAGCGCACAGAAAGTAATGCATATTACTTTGAAAGTTATAATGAATTTGTTTCCAGAACATTTCTAACTATAGACTTTGAACTCTGGGCTCTTTATTAGTTTGTGAGATCTCTCTCTCTATCTCTCTCTCTCTCTCTCTCTCTCTCTCTCTCTCTCTCTCTCTCTCTCTCGCTCTCTGGTTAACTTGCTACTTTTAAAGTTTTTAAATTTGTTCCCTGCAACACTGGTCAGGATGGATTAGAAAGGGGAATAGGGAAATCAGTGGGAGGAAAGCAGAACTTTAAAAGACTTATCTTATGAAGCAAAGCTACATATATTAAAATCTACTGTAGTCCAGAATAGATGGTCACACTGATAATCACTCATGTACCAAAGTGAGTAAAACTGTCTTTTCGTGTCTTCCCTCCGCAGCAGCCGTATGACAGTTTTGTGCCATATGACAGCACTGTCATTGACCGTTGTGCTACGTAAGTTAACATAAGGAGTTGTTCTGTCAAAGTTAATTGCGACTCTGAGCAATGTTGTCACAGTGCAGTGGGCATGAAGTAAACCAGAGTGTTATTTCCCAAAGAGATATTTGCTTGGGGCATGTAGTTGGCAAAGATTTGCCAACATGCCCAAACAATGCCAAAGCTAACAGACTAATGTTTAGTAGGTACAGACAGTACAGCTGAGGCTTACTGGCATGTGATTTTGCAGGTATGTGGTCCTTAACTAGAATACTGGAGAAAGTAGAACTATATTAAGAATGACTGTCTGTCATATATATATATATATATATATATATATATATATATATATATATATATATATATATATATATATATATATATATATGTGTGTGTGTGTGTGTGTTGTTGTTGAGATATTTCTGGCTGGGATCAAAGTTGCAGATTGTGCACACACCGCTAGTATGGCTATAGGGGTTAAGGATAAGTACAGTGTGATATTTTTGAACGTAACTATTCAAGAATGGGACATATTTGATGAGTTCTCAGAGTATTTGGATGCAGATCTCTGACCAGATTTTGGATGTGGGATTGGAGTAATAATCAGGATGAACACTTGCCCTGTAAATTCTTTGGGGTTTGCATGTTTCAGGAAACTGCTAATTGTTTTGAGGAAGAGAGTCAACATGGATGGATGGATCAAGCTCCTGCAGCTGGTATGTACTGTGTACTGTAAGAAGTTTCATTAAGTATAAGACTTTGTGATTTAGAGCAAGTTGGAAGAACAGAAGTGAGCTGATAGGCATTTGAAGCAGCAACAAACATGGGATCACAGCCAGAATACCCGCTGCCACTTGGCTATTCTGACTGCACTTGGCCGTTTTTCTCTGTTTTCCAGCCAAACTTGAAATCTGAAGCAAATCTGGGTCTTCTGCAAGGCAGGCAAAATAAACCGTACCACAGAAACACCACTGTTATGTTGTAAATAAATGGACAGGTGGCTTTTTTCTGTTCCGATATGATGGAAAATAAAAGTTTAGGATCAAGAGTTAAATCTATAGGGTTCATTGCAGGCAAGAATGTTGCAGCTGAACCAGCTGCAACATTCTTGTTGTGGTAGAAGAGACAGACTGTATTAATAAGTCCACAGGAGGCTTATGGCCTATAGTGTGCTTGCAGCTACAGTCTTATGCTGGTGGATTCTTTGTCATCAGGGCCCGGGGGCTCTAAAACAGCCTGAGGAAACCGCGAAAACTCAGTCAGTGTTGTGTGTTAAAACACATCTCATACTGTAGCATACTGTTATTGAAAACCATATTCTGACAGCAGCTATAGTGGGTGGTAGTGAGATGAAAAGCCTAGAGCAGTGTTGTCTTGAGATTTCCCATCAAGTCATTCCAAGGAAGGGGAATTCGAGTCTACAGTATGGCACGAGGTCATGTGGACTCGTATGGTCTTCCCTGATGCCCAGGTTGTTTCTTTACAGTTCTGTCTATCTTCTGTATTTTCCCCTGCCATCTCTAGATTAGCTGAAAGGCTTTCCTTTTGCTCTACATAAGTAACATAACTATTTTTTGCATAACAATGTTACTACTTCTGAGAAAAAGAAAAAAAAAAAAAAAAAAAAAAAAAAAACAGAAGCTAAAATTGTTCCTATGATGGCATCACTGTTTTACACTGGTGTTCTACTCAAACAAGATGTTATTTGATTAAAATCAGCCACAGATGAAATCATAAAAGGCACACGTGCCAACTTTTGTCATGCATAATATATGACCACATCCATGGCATGCCAAGATAGAGGTGTGAGGACTGCAGGTTTGACTTATAAGAGTCTGCTAATCAGCAGTCTCATCTTCTCTGACTTTGACAGCGAAAAGTATTTTTCGTAATAATGTTTTGTTGGGATTTCATCTAACCTTTGCCTTGTTTGCTGCATTTGTATTGCTGCTGGCACAATGAACACTTTGTTCTTTTGCTTCGGGCCCAAAATCCAAAAGAGCCGTGTGATCAAAACAGGCGGGGGATATGAATTAAATTTCCAAACACAGCCCACCTGCATCAAAAGCTCAAGAGAAACTAAAAAGAGACAGACACAAATGAACCAAAGCATAAATTGAATTAAGAAAACATAACCTCATCCAAGTGGTTGTTATGTTTGGTTTGAAAGGGACTGAAAAGAGATATCTTCCAGATTGAATTCTGCACTAGGTTGTTTTTTTTTTTTTTGTTTTTTTTATTTTATTTCTATTAATATTATGTAGAATCACGCTCAAAGCACAATGTGTGAGATGGGCTTGAGCTTGCATATCATTCTGAGAACACTGGCCATGTGTTATACTGTGTTGAGTCACTGTAGCTGCACTGGCTGACAATTACAAACCTATCACAGAAATGATTTGATGATTACTGCATCCCGCTAGTACAATCACAGATCTTAAGTTTTATATTGGACAAACTATCTTTCAGATAAGCTAAAATAGCATTGCCATTTTTTGTGTTCTTTTCTTCGCTGTAACTTTTTAAAATCTTTTTTTTTTCTTGAAAATAAAGAAGAAATCACTCTAGTGACCTCTTTTCACATTTTATTCATGACATTGTTGTCAGCTTGGCAAAGATTGCTATTCCTTTTTTTCCCCACAGAGAATAGTTTTTCATCTATCAGATGTTTACCCTTGAACTCCATGTGCTATTTCAGAGATAGAGTGGGCAGATATGGGTGTTGTAGGGTCAGAGATCTCTGGAGACCTACATGTACGGCATCGGACAATCTTTTAAAGGTCCAGTGTGAAAGATTTAGGGTTTGCAGGAGGCATAAATGGAATATAATATGCATACTCTGTTTTAAGTAGTGTATAATCACTTAAAATAAGAATCACTGTGTTTTCATACTGTAGAATGAGCCTCATATTGTGACTGCCCTCTGAAAACACAGTTTCGGTCTCTATATCTAATTTCCCTGTTCATGACAACAGTACTGAGTCTGAATTTCCATTTTAACTAGTCTCAAAGTTATACGTAATTAACAGTGGGGCCGGCTTCATTGACAGGTGTGTGCTGTTACAGATGGCCTGTTTAAGCACCCAGGCGTCATTCAGGCATCCATCAAGTCTTTTTTATAGCCGGGAGGCAAAAGTAGCAGGACTAATAACATGTTGGTGTCCAGAACCACCACTGAGCTTCACAACGGCCTATATGGGTAATGTTACCGATATGTCATCTATTCTTTCTAGTGTCAGTGGTTAGCACCTATAGGTCCTCTTAGTTAGTTTCAATCAGCAACTACACTGGTAGATACCACTAAACCTATACACTGGTCCCTTAACTGTGAAAGTGTATAAAAGTATTTACATCAGTATGAAAAATATTCATTGCTGCCATGCACTACTGTCTGCTGTCAGACTCTAGCTTATGAATGAATCTGGGGACCCCTGAACTCCCTAAACCAGTCTCTGCTATTATAGATATTATTCCCCATACAATATGCAGTTTGGCATGTACAGGAAGTGTCAGGGTCAGCAAGTACACAGCCAAGATGAACAAATTGAATTTGAATTACTGCACTCAGCAGCAGGGTAGAGTAGTCCCAGACGGGAAAACATGTCATCCAGTCGCCACCTGCGCTGATTAAAGCTAAACTTTGTCACACAGTACTGATTACGTTTGTAGCAGTGTTTAAGCTTACAATTCTACCATTTCAAAGGCTGGCAGTCAGCTCAGTAATAAAAGCCGAGTAGGTACGAGAAGGAAAGCAGCCGTATCAGTGACAGTGTGAGGATGTCTGTGAAGACAGTGTGTATCCACCTAGACCCTGTGAATACCAAACTCTACGTTGTCCTCACAGCACTCCTTCGTCCGCAGTTTTCCTGGGTCATGATTGTTTGCTGTCAGGTGACAGAGAGGGGAAACTAACTATTAACTAACTAAACTAACTAGTGTAAACTAAACTACCCATTTACACTACTGCCAGGATTCACCAAAGAAAGAATTGACTAAATTGATCTCAGAGAGCTAAAATCTCAGAGGCAAAAATAAACCTCCTCTTGGAAAAATAAAAAATCTATCTCTGTACCACAATTTCTTCTTTTGAGATCTCAAAAATGATGGTGGCTAATGGGCCCATAGACCAATCATGTAAAACATTTGGTGGCCTCAACGATTCCCAAACTGTAGTAGTATTGTTCAGAACTGCAACTTAGCCTTCAGAATTTTTTACATTCTTCTCAGTGTCAGTGTTGTGGTTAAGTTCTTTTTGCCAAAAAAATCTATATGCTTGTTTCCAGTCTCATATGAAAGAGTCAAAACATAAGTGTCAAGGCACAACCCAGCTCCAAACTAATCAATTCCCCCAAAGAATGTGAAGAGCTAGTGCGAAAATATGAATCAATAAGGCTTCAGTGCAGTAGAGAACCACTTATTGCAGTGAGAGACATTGCCCAGCGTATTGATTTTCCTCTTAGACTTTGTCAATCAGCATCTACACACAATATGCACGGATATGGAGAGCACACACACACACACACACACCTTGAACTTTATACCTTTAACTGGACTGTTATAAACACGCATTGTCCTCACCAATGACCAGACTAAAGCAAATAACAAAAGTAGAGCAACAGCTTCGCTAGTTCTCCTGGCACTGTAATAAATCTGCTGTCAGGATTTCTTGGGAAACACACCGCATTTGTATGCACACAGATAACTGGCTTTCTCCAGTGAGACCAGCCAACCTCCTTTTTCACTTTGAACTGTAACAGATACAGTTACACCATCTACCAGGCAAAGGAGGTCCTGTAAATCCCCTAATAGAACACTATATCACTTTAACACCCAGGCACCCATTCATCATATTTTAATAACATGTCATGTGGCATAAAATAGGTAAAGTGATATGTCATCTGTGCTATTCAGGGCATATGATTACAGAAAACAATATGCATGAGCTGTCTTCAATTGTAGAGAACAGAGTGAATTTAATTATGTTTATTGACATATTAAGTTGCAGTTTTGCTGATTGTTTCCTCACTCTGTCCTGTATCTGCATGAACATTTATGTACAAACATAAGCTTGTCATCTGCATTGCCTAGAGACAGAACATTCCCTGGAGTGAAGTCTCAGAGAGAAAAAAAAAAAAAGAAAAAGACAAGATATAAAGCATTTCTTAGCAAACAAATAGGGAGAAATGCAAATAGCATTCAAAATAACAGTATGCTACCACTATAAGGTATTCATTTCAGCAGGGACAGAGCCGATGTACCATTGGAGAGGGAATGAGGACCTGTAATGGGCTCTCATGTAGCATAAACCCAAGAGGAAACCTACAGAGGACGGCAGAACAGAGAGAGATGCAGATTCCAATGAGTGCTATTTCAGCACCATGGACAGCGTCATGGATTCCTGCTTCCACTCTAATGATAAATCTTCATTTTTTTTTTTTTTTTGTTATTATTACACCTAGGTTTTTTTGGCACACAGCTACTCCCACATACTTAAAAAAATATATATATTCAACAATTCAAATTTTAAATAAAAATGAATGGTACAACCTTCAAATCTTTCTACAAACCTTCAACACATTCAACTTTCATTACGTCTACATACTTTCAGCTACAGACTGAATTCGAACTTGAAACTTTATTACAATAGTCCATATCTACAAACCTAACTACTCCTACACAGCACAATATCGTGTGTATTTTTCATATCTTTCAAACTTTTTAAAAAAATATTAAACCACATTTTTTTTTACATTAAAATGAATGGAACAGACTTCAAATCTTTCTACAAACAATCAACACACATTACTTCTACATATTTTCAGCTATGGACCTAATTCAAACTTACAATATTCTACTTTTTTCAACATTCCATACTTTATTACACTCTTCCACTGTTTTGCGTTCTCGTTTCGCAGTTTTGTATCAGGCAGTTCAACATAAAGCATCCACACCGCATTTTCCGCAGGAACTGCAGTTCTCTAGTTAAACATGAACTGCTTATGCCATGGTCGCTGCCTTGGATTTCACTAATTTGTTCAAAACTCAGTCAGAAAAAGTTAGTGAGACTAAAGTAGCAGGGCAAAAAGCCAAGTTTAGAAGTTGGATGTTGAATGCACATACAGCTGCACAGTCATCTAGCCATAATCAAACCACAATCAAACCACATAACCAACCCACACAACAGCATGCAGACAGGGTGGTCGACAACACAAGCAGGAAGAAACACCAGCATTTTTGAAGCCAGCATCTTTTACGGTAATAAACATGAAACAACTTGCCAATGGTCATCCAGCTGGGTTGATGATCATCTCTGCTTTCATACTGACAGGTTGAGCTGTGTGCGTTTTGCTAACTTTTTCACTTGTTTAACTAGTTTCATTTGACAGTCATGAGACACGGAAACAAGTACCACAGATAGGCTGCAACCTTTTTAAAAGTTCTGGCAGCTAAATTGACAAATTGACATCGAAAGTGGCAGGGGATATCAAGGGTGTACTGTAGTAAGGAGGTTGAACGAATGACAGTATGAACAGGCTATAGAGCTCCTGACTGCTGCATAAGGCAAACACTCTTAGTTAGTTAAGCTGGTCTCTGCTCTGCAGAAAACACATGCGTGGAGTGAGTCTGATTTTATGTTTTGCTGCAATCAAGACACTCAAAAATATTCAGCTAAAAAACACATGTGCATGATCAGTTAGGCACATATGACCCAAGGGGGACCTTGTTGTAATAGAAGAGAATCAGCTCGAGGGTAGCTGCCTTTCCAGGTGGAGCTGTGTTGAAACGCTTTATATTTGGTCATTTAAGGTAATTGTATTGACAACAACATGCCATATTCATAAGCTTATCATATTTTTGCATGCAAAATCATTGCCTGCCAGCAACTGCAGCTTGAATATAAATTATGTATAGTAAAAATGCATATTTTTAGCTAAAATGTTGTGCAGCAAAAGTCAATGGTCCACCCCAGCAGTGCAAAATAGGATCTCCCTTATGCTAATACATTTAGTTAATATTGTGAAGTAAGTGCCAAAGTAGAATCTCAGTTGTGCCAAAAATATACTAAGTGGATTGGGCATTTTGAAACACAACAGGGAATTCGAATCCGGAGAGTGGGAACATGAGCTCATGTTCAATGAGCCGTAGTTTTGGACCAAGAGACGGTGGAGCGTAACAAAAGTGTTTGCCTCCATCCTCCCCCTCCTCCACCTCACCAGTGACCTTGTTAACCCAGCTACAGTTGACTACCCACAACAAAGGCAAGGAAAATTACAGTTAGTTGCTGCTATGACCCCTATATCAACAGGGATGATTCCCTCACTTATGTGGATGGCTGGCTTGGTTCATCTTGGCTCTGATTAATATGGAAATAGATCAATGGTTGACGATATCTCCACAAATCTTTGCCGTGTTGGGCTGTTTTAAATTCCATTCCTAAGAGCACCTTGAGGTTATAACAAATGAAGCTTATTAAGAACTTAGCCTCTGTGTTCATTTTTTGTTTTTTTAATTCTGTAATGATTCCAGTCTGAGGCAGACTCAGATTTCAGATTGATTTTCTTCCCATAGATTTCCCCTTGATTGTGATTCCGCCAGCTCACAAACACAGACTCACCAAACTGCAGGTGACTGCAGACAAATTACTCACAACAGCCGCGGCCAATGGATTTCGCTTTTATGGTAATGCTAGTCATTGCTGAGAGATCCATCCGAGATGATGAGAGCGCCATGGAAAGCTGGGGATTTTCTCCCTGGGACTCTGAGCCACGCCGAGCTGCTGCCTCGTTCTCTAAATGACTGGGATTGTGACTGTCTTCCATCTTTTCCAGTCTAGCAGCTGAGGCACAGAGACTGTGAATTGCAGATATATCAGAAGTGGACAAATCAGATTGTCAGTGGACCGCCAGTTTGCCTACACCTAAATCTTGCTTTCATCTATGCAGACATGACAATGTGTCCTGAAAATCATAGACAAAATGCAAATTGGCTTTTTTCCCGCTAAGACAAATATTTAGAGACCATCCTCCCAAGACAAACAATAGTATTGGTTGTTTTAGCCAGTTCTCCATTAAAGTGACAAGCCTTCCAGATATGGGAGTTACACAGGTTCAAGCATATGTCTTGAGATCACTCTAGGGACAATGCTAAATCATAGTTTGTTGTTAATTTGTCACTTGAGCTACAGAGGAGCTGTATACTTGTGTTTTGGAAAGCAGATGCCATTCTTATCATTACTGTTGTGTCCGAGGTCAGAAGATAGGGCTGCTTCACTCCCTAGACACTGCATATATTTATGTAAAAGCCTCTACAGGGTCACATAACAAAGTCATTGAACTAGGGGTAAACATATTCCCTTGTTTGTTGATTAATGACCATTTATGGACACAGAGTTATGTCACTATTTTAGGCCAGCTTGTTCAGAATTGAGGTGCCATCATGCTGTGACAAGTGTATTGATAAATCCTCCATTTTCCTTGGCCAAGCTTTGATAGCTCCTGTCAGTATAAGGCATCTTGGACTCCTGTGCACTTCTCCACTCCACTGATCGAACTGACCATCGATGAATAGAATTCTCCACAGCACACGACGGAAGTAAGATACAGCAATATCACATCAGAAGATGCTTCTGTGTCAGAGGCAAATGACAAATTTGTCGGACTAAATCGTGACCACATGATATAATATCAACCCCCAGTGCTGTCTATCATCTTCATTCCTACATATTTAGTATAGAACACGATTGGGCTTGACCAAAGTTGGTTGAAATTGCACCTTGACCCTGAGAGAAAGAAACCCATGTGGTTGAGTAGGCTCAACCTGTCCTAAAATGTGGCATTTATGTGAACTAAACCTTGCAGTGTCCACGTCAAAAAACGTTTAAGATTTCAACCATTTTTACTATTTGAGATAAAATGCTAATTCTCAACGTGCTGCAGCACAGTAGCAGCTCAGAGAGTAGAATAATTAATTTTACATAGACGTTTGCTTAATAAAAGTGATCTGTTTGTGACTGACACTGATCCTATACAAGACCCATTTTATCATCTATTAAGTAACGTTTCACCCCATCCTGTCAAGACATAATGTGAATACAAATAACACTGTGATTAAGACTTATTCATAGACCTAATTAAAAGCGCCAGCCTGCAATGATATCTTTTTTTGCCTTTTCATTAAAGTGGATAATATGCTTTTCACTCAGTAAATGTTTATTTTTCATTGAGCGTCATTGCAGTCAGGCAGGTAGCAGTTCCACCTACTCTGTCTTCCTCTAACAAGGCCGACTGCTAATTCATCATCACTGCTGTGTTTGGAAGAGCTTTTTTTAAGAGCAAACTAATTAGGGAGAATAAATGAGAACCTCTGCTTTATGAAAACACAAGTCAATTTGTCTCCATAAACAATACGGGGGTTTTGTGAATAGTCTGTCCACGAGGAAAGTAAGATGAATGAAGAGATGATGCATTAGAGAGTTTTTTTTTTTTTTTTTTTAAAACCGCCACCGCCTATTTCACACAAAAAGCAATTGGGTGAGTAAATCACTTGGAATGCAGCTGTTTATTAAAAGAATAAAGTGCCACACCTGCTGGGCATTCTTGGCAGAGTAAAGTGTTGTTCAGAGAGGTTCGAAGCCCAAAGTTGTGTCATCTGATTTATTTTTCATCCTGTCTGTCAAAGAACGGAGCTCACATTTCAGTTCTACAAAATACACAAAGAGAAAGTGCTAGTGGAGAAACTGGTCATGTTATGAAGTGAACGTTTACATTAGAGTCTGCAGGGAGCTAACATCGTAACTGAAATGAAAAGGCTATTTTAAGAAAAATAACTATATCCTACATGAATGCATGATAATCCATACAAGATTTGTTCAATATTATGAGTCATCTGAGATTTAATATTTTCACCAGCCAGGAATGTACTTGTAAAGTTTTCTCGGGATAACCCAGTTGGATTGAGACCTTTGACCTTGTGTTACACTTGTGGCAGATGCATATTTCATAGTTCATACTTTAGCTGGCAGATGGTCTAGTGGGGATCTCACACACATACACACACACTATCCCAAACCACACTAAAGGGCCTGTAAGGCGGCATCAATGTGTCAGCTCGTACTTCTACCATTTAGCTCCTCTCTAAGGATATAAGCGATATTCATAGTCGCAGCTCATAGTTTTACCCCATAAAGGTGGAAGCCAAAGTCTACTTTCTCTTTTGCTACTTCCTCTGGCTACACAGTATAAAAAATTTGTCTTATCGTTTGCTATTAAAATGCCAATGCTTTTTTTAAATGTATTCAAATCTGTAAATTGATCAAATTATCATACAAGATGAATGGTACTGGTATTTTGTAGGCATCATTGTACTTTACACATTCCAGAAACATCACAAGGGGTTAAGGGGTTGCCAATTAGACGTGGAGCAAGGAGAGTATTGATCTCTTGGAAGCCCTATCTAACTTTAATTGCCCCTTAAAGTAGCAGGAGATTCTAACCTACTTGATTTATAAATAAGCTAATGTTGGCTCTACACACCTTGTAGAGTTCTGACCCGCATGGCTCCTCTCCAGCCTGGCACAATGCCTGCGATAGCAGTCCAATAGTGACAGCAGCTGAGGGAGATAGTATAGGGAATGATACTGGGCATGTAGGTGAAACACAGTTAAGCTCTCAGTGTTATGATCTGACAAGAGGGCACTTATGGCCATTGACTGGAACATTATAATGATATTAAACTAATGAAAACGTTTCTTTGAGCAAGTGCAACACTGCAGCACAAGAACCCCACAGTATGTGTTAACAGGAGCCCTTAAAGGGGGAAAAAAAAAGTTTCTAACATTATAGTTAGGAAATGACTAGCTACATCACCACTCTTTCTTATACTTATGTTTCAGCTTGAATACATGGATACTTTTGCAAATTTGCAAAAAAGACTTCACAGAAGTGACTCATTTTAATGTCTGACTGGTAACTATACTCAGAGCCAGGACTGCGGGTCAGGGCTGTGTGATACAGTATGTTAGCTTATTCTTAGTTGTGTCAAAATGTCTTTTACCTTGGAGTGTTCCAGTGTATTCATACATTTCTGTGGGGATCTGGAGGACAGCATTATTGAATTTTCTCTTGTAAAGGTCAAAATGAACACTATAAAATGAGACCTGGATAACTCAACTAAGTGGATTTAGTGCGAGGTTACACTTTAAGGTGATTTAGCAACCAGCACTTTCATCTTAAGTATTAATTGAATGTCATCACGGCCTATTTGAGATCCCAGATGTTTCACTGCGGGATAACGATGTGATGATAATGACTTCAGATTTTTCCTGGGCTTGTCCTCCCTAACGCTTGATTTAAGGATTTGACTCGCAAGCTGGTACTCGGGTGAAGTGGTCAATTTCCATGATTATCACGTTTCTACACTGTACATCCAGTCCAAGGTTTAATCAGTTCTGTTCAGAGTGATTATATGTTATATACCAGGGACACTGGCTGCAGTTACATTCAGACGGGATTACTTTACTATCTAAATGCAATCGATCCAAGTGACAACCACTGAGGTGCTTACATGAACCCTATATAGAATGATTGTAAGAACAGTCCAGTTTACACGCTTAAGATATAATAAAATGTCACTGAATCCAGCAATCCACCACAGAATTTTTTTTTTTTAAGATTATTTTTTTGGCCTTTTTTTTTTTATTGATAGTACAGCTGAAGATAGACAGGAAGCAGGGGGCAGAGAGAGGGGGAGAGACACGCAGTAAATGGCGTCCGATGCGGGAGTCGAACCGGGGCCAGCTGCAGCGAGGACTGTAGCCTCTACACATGGGGCGGCTGCTTAACCCACTACGCCACCAACCGCCCCAGAATTTTTTTTTTTTAAATAAATGGACTTGAAACAGCTGACCCCACCTGGTTTACCACTGTGTGACCTGGATCTTCCTGAAACTACAGTATAAAATAGTTTCCCAGACAACAATGGACAAGAAAAAAAAACAGATATTCCCAGATAATCCCACTCTGTATGAGCTTGGTTCATTGAGCCCTTATTCAGACTATTGATGGGGGGGAAAAAAGAGTCCTTATGGACACACAATGGCGACAGAGAAAATAATCGTCAGAGGGTGATTTCAATTAGCTTGTAATTTTCCTTAGCGTGTTCGTGTAAACATGTTTCATAATCGCGGTCCCAAAGCACTAATGCTTTGACTGCTGTGTCTTTTTGTAAAGTAGGACACATCCTTCCTTGGATTCGCACAGCCCACGGCCATGCGAACCAATGAAACAATCAAAATCTGCATTTGCCTTTTTTGATGAATGTAATTATGCGTCTGCTACAAATGCCTTCAGGTCTGTGTGGAGGTGCTGACGTGATGCGTTTTTATTTATCGCTGTTTACTTTGAAACTGGGGATGTTTTTTAAGCTGATTGGATGAATGAGATACACAAAAGCCGTACAAGGAAGGTTGCGCATACAGATTAGAGTAGTGCAAAGTGCCATATCTTAAGGCACACATACAAACACACACACACACACATGCAGACACACACACTACTAGAGAAAGCTATTCGGGCACAGTATTTAATGCTACATCGTTTTTTATGACATGATGGATACGTTTTAGTAAATGTCATGATGTAATTTGCTGTATTTACGAGTTTGGCTGTGGTCTCCATGGCCGGTGATAAATAACTAACATAGGCGATAAGAGGAGAGCACAGATAATAGACAGTACATTATGCAGATATACAGAGCTCAGATCTCCATGTACATAAATAGAAGCACACAGGGGCAGACACGTATGGAGGCAAACAGTAGGCCAAAGTCAGGCTCTGCCTCGGCTCGTTAGTCTTGAAGGCTTGTTAGGCTGAAGGATCCGGGCAGAGTTTGCACTGCAGCAGCTGTAACACGGTACATTATCATATCTACAGTTACATTGTTAGAGCAGGATCTGCTTTATCCTTCACCTAATCTGCCTTTCTAATCTTATACTGATACTGATGCTTTTAAATCTACAATCTGTAAGTCAAATATAGACAAAAAGGGCCGCACTGACACTATAATTTCGACACACGGCATACAGTAGCAGCCTCTCAGAATTGCCTCTGGCAGCCGGCTGACAGCCAGATATATCCATTCATTCCATTTAGGTAAGCAGGAGCCTGTCATGGACCTGTCATGGACCAGCTGGCTATTCTAGGTGACTGCATTTGTAAATCAACCCAGTATCTTAGGTAGTATATCCATACTGGACAATTATTATTTTTTTGTCTTTTTCAACCTTAACTATAATATGTAGTCACGATGTGCTGATATTACAGAAAGCAAAACTTCCAAAAATCTATTATTGGATGCAGAATGCGAGAGAGTTTTGCAAAATCATGCAATTTTGCTGTTCTCGTTCTCGCCCTGCCAACAGGGCGGATTTAAGCAGGCCGTCAGTATCACACAAAGTGACAGAGGAACACTGCATGGCAACAAATTTAGAAGTTATGTTCGAGGGGTGAACCAATCTTTTTCTGTCCCCATACCCATTCTGATACAAGATGTCCGCTCTCTTTTTCCCCAAAGTTCTGTATCGGTATTAGCTTTCCTAGCCGCTCTTTGGGCCTCATGCTAGAACCGGTCAAATGACTCGTGAATGAATGTGTCACGTGCGGATGACAAAGAGAATATCTCTTAGGTGTGAACTGACACTCTGCACTGGTGTAAAAAAAAAACAAAAAAAAAAAAAAACATCAATTTGACCTGAAATCATAATGTCAGAAGGGGATGATTCGGGTATTTTTTGAGGTGGAGGTAGTTATGCCATAATCATTGTATTACCCACAGTAGACGGCAGTTAGGTCGGAAAAGCAGACAGGGATCCTGACACAGAAGCAGAGCAAAGCACTGCTGTGGACGGGGTCAGCAGAAAAAATCTATTTTAGTCCCAAAATAAAAAAAAAAGATCCACCTCAAAAGAAAAATCAATATCTGTTAGAGTCCATGCTATATTAAGAATTCTTCAACTCTTTGGCACTAACTGTACTTCCAACTAGGCTGCACTTTGTATTTTTCACCACAGATCACCCTTTTTGGGTCAGGAAGTTCAGACTGAAACCAAACTTTCATTTTTAAATAAATTTGAAAGACGGTGCTTGGGGCTTCCTGTATGGAACTCTGATCCAAACAGCTGATCCGCGGCATGATACAGTGTGTGGTGCAGTGGGGCTTCCACGGTTCATCTGCGGTTAATCTCATTTCCCCCTTCTTTATCCTCATGATCAAATGCTCGAGCTCCGGAGTGGTGTTTCTTTTCTTGTTTGTTATGTTTAATTTATTCCCCTCCAGTTGTTAACAGTTTGATGTTAATACAATATAACTTCTCGTCTGATTTGTTGTTAAGCGCGTGCAGGAAGTGATGAGTAACAGCAGTAGCTTAGCACAAAAGCGACACCACCATCACCATAGAAAATGATTGACACACAACAGTATGTATCAAAGAGTTTGGTGTATTGTGGTGTTTGTTTTGCGATGCTGGGATGTATCAGATGTACCAGTGGATTTTTTTAGACACAGGAGTATATTTTTTCATCTAAAAGAAACTCAACTTTAAATTAAATTATATATATTTTTTTTTTTAAAAGTAATGCTTAGGCCTTTAATGTCAATATGGTGTCCATTAAGACTGAATCTTTTAGATGTGAGGCTGCCCTGATTAATGAGCACATAGAGCACTCTGCTTCAGCTCTGAGGCGAAAAGAGAGAAAATGATTGATTTACTAATTTCACCAAAGAAGAAAAACTGCCCCTGTGAGTTCAAATTAGATGCTCACAGACACTAATCTACTCAGTCTGCTGTCTTTCTTTTCTTCTCAGCTCTCTCTCTCCCTCTCTCTCTCTCACACACACACACACACACACACACACAAATAATACTTTCCAAAGTTTCCACATGGTGTTTTTCATTGGGCTCATGGGTTGACACCAGATAATTATTCTTTTATTTAGAGAGTGAAATGATGATGATTTTGAGGCCTTGACACCAAGACTGTCAGGATTCTGGATCGAAGTGAGAATCTGAGTGAATAAATGTGACTCCTCCATGCTCTTTGATCAACAGCATGTTCTTTCTAAATGCACTAATTGACAGCCAGGCTTTGTGTTTCAGTTATTTGATGTCTTTGCTTACATGGCTGCCTGTTGCGACAAAGTTTTAAATGAATCCTTTTCATCAATTTCAACTTTTTAAAGATTTAGATGGGACTTATCATGAGCGTACATAACACTCTTTGTATTTTATGCAGTTATAATTGAATGCTTTTCTCACTTCACTCGATATTCTAACAATAAATCCGTCCTCTTCTATTTGTACAGAGATTTGGAGAGCTTGTTTGTGAAAAAAACAGAGCGGTTCTTAACTATGGGCTTCAAAATCAAATAGGATTATTTCGTTTCTCTCTCTCTCTCTCTCTCTCTCTTTCTCTCTCTCGCTCTCACACACACACACATACACGCTCACACACAAAGACACATACCACTGCAGGGTGCCCCTGGGGACTTTACACCACTGGGACATGCATGTTCCATGGTGCCAAATGAGCTCTCAGAAGCAGAAAGTGTGTCAGTCGTTACTTGGCTCCGGAGGCTGGGGGCCCGTGTAGAGCTCATATTCTATCAAAGCAGAGCTCAGATCAGAAATCCCTTTCATTTAGAAGCAGACACATTCACACAAACACAGAAGGCTACAAATTTAGTGTGCTAAGATGGCCTGTTCTGCGTTTGATGTGAAGCTGTATTGAATTAATTTCTTTTCTTTCTTTCTTTCTTTCTTTTTTTTCTTTCCCCAGAAATGAAATCACTTCATAAGAAAACAGGATTTTTTTCCAAAAAAAAAAAAAAAAGAGAAAGTTGTAAAAGGAACCTTTGTACCTGGCTGTAAGCAACACAAAGTCAGTCATGTTTAGTTGTGTCTTGCACTTCAAAACAAGCTATGGGAGTAATGAAAAATACTTTAGAGTGGAGCAATAATGACTCAGCATAGGTGAGACAACCTCTAAGGCGTTTCCACCATCATGAACTTTTTTCATGTGGACCGAGAACCCCTTGAGGAAATCAGGACCTTTATCCGATTTTTTTCTTTTTCTTTTTTTTTTTTGGATGAAGCAGAGACTAAATTTAGTTCAAGTACAATATGTTAATGAAGTCAGTGCTCTGGTGGTAGGACTTTCTGATGGTTTAGGAAAAATCAGGGCAGAGCTTTCATGGCTGAGCTTTGATGATCGGTCAAACAAAGACATTGCTGCAACAGTCATGCCACTAGTATTAGTACTAGGATGAGGGATGGACTCTTCTGTAGTTTTTTTTAAGTTGTTTTTAATGTTTGTTTGTTTTTTTTCTCAGTGTCCACCACCAAACTCCTTCTTTAGGCAGGTATCAGTAGTCAACAAGCTAGCCCCACCCAGGTGCCCGTTGTGTCAGTGCAACTGGTGCCTTTGTTGCCTAAGCCTATCCAAACTGCAACTGAAAACTGAAAATACTGAGAAAAAAGTCTAAAAATGAAGTCAACACTAAATTCCAGTGCTAAAGAAATTTGATGTTTGATCAAATTGATGAATTTGATTATCATGGTGAGGTGTTACGTATCATAGGTCAATGGATATGTTTCTCCCTAACAACTGCAAATGAGAGAGATCGAGAGAGACAGACAGAGAGAAGTGAGAGTAAATACCAAACAATGCCAAGACGGAAAGCAGCAGACAAAAAACAAGGAGCGAAGTGACAGATGGAAACACTCACTGCTCACAGCGTGTCTCTGCCCTCTGGAGGAGATGTGTCCTCATTGACCTTGTCATGAGAGCTGTGGCTCATTGTTATTGGTCGGTAGTTTTCATAAGTGCAATCAGTCACTTTGGCTTCAACAGTGTGTGTCACTGTGCATGCAGGACAGTATTTATCCATCTTTCTCTGGTAACAGCAAAAATGCTATAAAAACTCCTCATTTCTGAGACGCAATATTAATATATACATATTTAATATAGAGATAGATATATATTTAATTGCACACATGCATATTCAAAACCATTTTTAATCTTTTATTTTGGTTGATCTGGGGGTTTATATCATTGGTTTGAATCGGGATACATATGTTACAGCCAACGGGTTATGAAAAAAAAGAAGAAGAGAATACAGCATGCAGGCATTCGCAGTTACACTATTATACAAAACCTTCAACAGCGGCATTCAACAATCAATCAAAAAGAAGCCACGCATATAAAAAGAAGAAATAATCCTATTCTCCACAGCACTGACCATGATGCAATTCAATAACAAGATCTGACTTAGAGGTGGAAAGAAGCACCCTCTGGCTCGCGCTATATTTCTCTCTCCACTTGTCTTATGCACTGATGCACCACCTCCTATTCTCCGTTCTCAATTAAAACTCAGGTAATGGGTTCACGACCTAATCTTTACGGTAACAGATGCATATCTCTAGGTTATTACTGGGCTGCGACTCGAGTGTCGAGCTTTGGTTTTAGCATAATTACACGATGCACACTGGGAGTACAGTGTGCTTTGTCTTGCAGAGAAATTGCATTTTCTTCATGTTTTCTAGCTAAAAGTGTGGCCACTTAACTCCCCATCAAGTATCAAAGCAGATTACAGAACAGAAGTAATTTGCCAAATTGAATCGCACATATACAGCGGCCTTCCCTCCCGATGCTGTGACCAGCAGAACTGCATTATTTACAGTAAATTTGCAGATACTGGGCTGTGTGATAGTTGCACTCTGATGCTAATGACTTTTAGGTCTCTTGTTCCCCTTGATGTTAGTCTCTGTCCTGAATAAAGTACTTTTTATGTCTATTTCTAATGACTCCATCCCAGTGGTTTCCATTACACTGGACCCATAGCTGATTATTTGTGGCTCTGCAGAGAGCGTTTGATTTATGACTGTTTCGTTCTTTTTGTACTTGGACATCCTGCTCCACCTTTCCGGTTAGCCAAGCTACAGTGGTAAGGGGTACAGTCAGCTCCAGTGATTCTGACTCAGAATTGCAAAGTATTGTCACCATTATATTTTTGTGTTCTACTTTACGCACACGTGTGGTTGTAATAGCGCACACTAATAGCTGCAGTCGCAAGGTTAACGGTTTCATATCTTTGTTATATCTGTAAATGATCACTGACTGAAAAAATAAAAAATATCATGCTGCTATTTTAAGAAACAGGAAACACATGAACCCTCCGTCCTTCAGTGCTAACTTCTCCATTGAGACACATAATACACACACGTACCTAAATAGACAGGGAGTTCTTCACAGAAGCAAATTAATAAGCCTAAAAGCCTTACCTTTTGTGCTGGTGAGATGTACAGTAATGTGATGCTCTCTTGGTTACAAGTCATTCACTCTAAACTGCGCGATGGATCACTCGTAATGTTTGCGTCATTTTCATGTGTTAAATCTGACTCATTTGCATGTTTTCTCACTCGTTGCAGAGCACTGAGAGAGAGCCTGCCGGCCTGTGTGTGTTTACCGTGTCCCTCGCTGCTCTCATAGGAAACAAATGTGCAGATCCTGCATCCTGGCTTGGGTGGCGTTCTTCATCTTAGGAGTAACCGTACTATAGCTGTTGCATCAGCGTGCTCACCATCTTAGTTTAGTATGTGAGCCTGCAGTTAATTAGTATGTAACACAAAGCTCAGTTGGGGCTGATGGGAATTTGGTCACAAATTACAATGCTGATTGAAATGTAGTTGACCCGATAGTGGAGCTGGATGATAAATCAGGGGATCAATAAAGTTATGACAGTTTCTCCCTAGACGGGTGTCAATGTTTTAATCTGGTCTGTCGGTGGACAGACAAACTGGAATTGCCATACAATGAAATAAAGCCATGCAACATGGCTAGAAATATAAGTTATGCCTAATGATACATAAAATCATGCAATATAATGCAGCCTCCCCTTTGGTAAAACTGTTGCTGTCTTATAGAACTGAATGGTAGAATGAAATTTGAGTTTGAGGGAGACCTCTACTCTTGTCTATGTTGTTATGAAGAAAAAAAAAACTCACTTTGTCCCAGGTGGTTTCTGAGATCTATACGTCCTAAATCCATTCTGCTGATTACCTGACTCATGCCGCCTCTGGGGAAAAGTAAAACAAGTTCATGGACTCCTGTCGACCTGTATGGAGTTATGATTCTCGATGATGAATCTTATAGCTTTACCTTAAAAGCAGTGTTGGTCCTGTGGATTTCAATTCCGCCCAAGAGACAGGGATGGAGGATAACAGTAGGCCTTCGGAGAGGTAAAAAAAAAGCACCAGGAGAGGCGTCACTAAAGCACAGATAAAGACAACATGATTAAACTCCAACATCTTTGATCCAGGTATATGGTCTGTGGCTTCTGACCTCTATCTCTCTTTTGGGTGTTAGAGGCAGAGATTTGCTCAGAGCTCACTGGACCAGTCAAGCAGCAGGCCGGTGTGTTTCCTGGGTTAGATGGTGTCCCCTGGGACACGCACAGCTGGCTATTATTTCAGCCCATCTCTGAGACAGAGTGAAGTGAGGAGGAAGAGGGCGAATGTTAAAGCTGTCAGACTGGCTGTCAGTGAAATGAGGGAAGGGTTTCATTTTTGCGCGCTCATTTTGTATTAGCTTGTCTTTGTCTTTCTCTGGGCTCTCTCGAGGTAAATGATTTTGAGGTTTAGAGACAACAGTAACCACACTGAGGCGGCGCGCCTCCGTGTTCTGTGTGTCAAGGAGCAGATGTCTTTTTTTAGCGCTTTTTTTTTCCCCTCCTGTCATGGTGTCCCATCATCCCAGATGGATGCTGTCAAGCAGGTTAATGATGCCTGTTTTCCCTCATGGGCTCTGACTATAGCAGCAGTTTACATGCAGAGCCACAGACAGACAAGCTGTAGCACTCACCCACACGCCCACACTCAACACCCTCATTTATGTTTGAGTGCGATGTAATTAAACAAACATAGCCCTCTTGACTGCGGAAACGAAGGATTCTATAACTTTTAATGAGAGGTTGGTACAAGGAGAATTCATATTGTGAAAACTATAAAATTGTTGTCCTTGATTATTATGTGGCATTTTGTTTAGCAAAATCAGAAATTTAAAAAAATAAATAAATAAAAGAGGATGCTCTAGCTCCAGGGTGTACCATTCAGAGGGATTTATTGGCAGAATATGGCAGAAATGGAATACAATAATCATGTTGTTCACAATAAGGCGGCGCAGTGGTTGGCACTGCCGCCTTACAGCAAGAACATGCGTGGGTTCTCTCCGGCCTCCACTTACAGTCCAAAGACATGCAGTCGATAGGTTAATCGGTTACTTTAAACTGCTCATAGGGGTAAATGTGAGAGTGAATAGTGTGTCTCTGTGTGTCAGCCTTGTGATGAACTGTCGACTTGTCCAGGGTGTGCACTGCTTCTCGCACAATGCCAGTTGGGATAGGCTCCAGCCACCCCAACGCCAGTTATGGATAAGAGGTTGCAGAATATTGATGTTTACAGGATGTTTACATGAGTGGATATCTGCTTGAGAGTAACGGTTGTGATTTTTGTTTCTGTAGAATGAGCTTTTTAAATCTAGATATCGGTTCAACCATGTTGCACGATGTCATGTCATGTTTCTGATTAGACCAGAGCGGACAAACTAAACACTGACCCTCGATAGGACGTGTTGCATTTTGCAGTGTCTTTACTACCAGATGCCTCTAAATCTTGGTTATGGTTTATTCAGAAAAAAAAAAAAAGATAAAAAAAGCGAAAACAAAAATTTTATGATTTTAATCCCATTCTTTTTACTGTGTTTGATAATCATGCTATAACACAATTATGGGAAGACAATAAATGCCAGTACTGAGTCATGCCAGCGCATGATTCCAACTAAAGCAAAGTGCCATTTTGGGAATAGATTGTAGGAAATATTTCATGCCAAGGCGTTGACATTCATTGTTGTGTAACTGTCCCTTGAGTCACTTTGGCCCTTTCTTACATAATAACTCATATATATACTTGGGGAGCATCTGCTTTATTACCCATGGGTTTCCTCGACAGTAAAAACAAATAAAACTGACCCTCATGGCTCCATGTGCAGGTTAAAATGTGTCGTTGGAGCCTCAGAGAATTAAACCGAAAAGGAAACAAACCATGGCGCATCCTCCTCTTCACTAATGTATACTTATACGCAACTATATATTATATACAACTATACTACTATTCTAAACATATCTTAATACAATGTGTGACATCACCACTGATATCACTGCAGTCAGTCACTAACATCCACTACAGAGTTAGATCAACACCTCCTCGACACAATGTCAGCAGAAACTGAACATTATACCGTGAGCTTTGTCGTTGGATTTATTGCGGTGCTGTTTTATTGAATTGCATCTCATAAACTGGTGACTCAGTGAATCCATCCCCCCTTGATTTTTTTTTTTTCTCATGATTTATTAACGCTCCTACCTGACTTTCTAGGTCTTTCTAACCTGCATACGGTATGTCAGTGTATTTTGTTTTGCTCAGCAGAGCATGGGATTTCATGATTTATGATGGTGTCAGCTCAATTTCTTTCTCATGGTCCTGCTCCCTGTCATAGACGCTTTTCATGAATATTGGCCATGGTTGCATGTCTTTGTACATCCACAAATGCTGCAGTTTAGGCTTTTTGTAACTTAATATTGTGCAGCTTTGTAGTTTTCTGAAGACTGAAGACCTTTTGACCTGTAGTAACAAAAGCACACGTGTAATCCATAACATTAATGGTGCCTCTGTTCCAATGAAATGTCCCCGTGAGCTGGTGTGCACAAAACTAGACTCCTGGAACTGGCACAACTTAATAGATTGTAGACATTATTAATGGTATGAGTTACACTGGTGTTTCCCAAGTCAAAGTGTCCTCTGAGCAAATGGTCTATTTCCTTGACCACGGTGCAAACAGGTGTGCTACATTAAGAAGACACAAGAATAAAACAAAAGTAAAGCTATACTTATCCTGGCTTTTTATTATTTGTGTTATATCTTTTTATTAGATGTTGGCCAAAAGCATAGTTTGATACAATCACATTAAGGCAAATTTTGTACATGTCTTTTAGATGTATATGAAAAAAATGTTACCTGCACATTGCATATTCTATTATATGTAGTGTTTTTTTTTTGTTTTGTTTTGTTTTTTTGTTTTTTTGTAGGAACTCATCTTTGCTTATAGGGTATGAGGTTCTGCAAGAAGTCAGCCTGATAATCCAATTTCTGCAACGTACTTTAAATACCTGCATTTACCGATTTGTGGAACAGAATCAACCCAAAGCCTGGTATTTAACTGTGGCAAAGACTGCATGGAAATAGTGAGACCTCAAAGGTCAGTCAAAGCCCAGAAGTTGCAACAGCCTCAGTAAAAAACAATGAAACCAAGATGGTTACTGTGTCAAGTGTAATATACAAGCGGAACAGATTTGTTTTGCAGCCTGGACTCAGACGTGAGGCTGGCTTAACTATGGAGGGAGAATGAGGGACTGTCGGACATTTCAAACACAGGCTATTACAAACACAGAGCTGTGTAGTGTGAAATTGCCAAGTGATGCAGCATTAACTAAAGAGTGACTTTGAGATCAGTATCCATGGTGACTGAATCATATATTCAAGGAGCAGCACCTGGGAGGCGACATTTGTTGCCTAGTCTGAAAGCTCTTTAAGGCTCTTTCAGATATTAGATTTTGCGGGTGGTTAATTGCTCCCATGGTTAAGCAAGGAGATTGTCAGTGATCAGATAGTTCCCCTAATCAGCAGGCTCAAAAGGCTGGCTTCTCCTCTGCCTGCTCAGTTACAGTTGTCTTGTCAGTGACTTAATACAAAATGAGCTGAATAACAAGCAGGCAGTGAAGGCAGCTAAGATGGATCTAAGTGAGTCATTAAAGTTTTTTTTTTAACTATTTTTTTGTCGCAAAGCTGACATAAGTACTAAAGTCTTGGGTGTCAACCATTTCTTAGCAGCAGTGGGAAAAAAAAATGCACATGCTCAACACACGTGTACTGAATAACAGTCACTCAGAAAGCCAGCATGACAGACCCCTTGCAGTGAAACACTAAATGGAACGAAGCATTGATTGTATTCGTTACACCTGTGCGACTGCACACATCTATTCATTAAAAACATTGCAGCCGCAGCTATTAGGGTCAATAAAGAACCTGCTGCTATGTGCCAAGTTCACACCCAGACCATAATTATGAGCGACTAAGAGGGACAAACACATTCGCGCCAGCCCCCGAGTCACAGTTCCTAGTAGCAAATTTGTGGCAGCTTCAACATTTCCAACTTGCCAATAAGAAGTGTCAACAAACTACTGGAAGTAGAGCTGCTAAGTCACTATCGCTGGCAGACACATCTGAATAAAATATATATTAACACCAACAGAATAATTCAGTTAATTTAAAAGTAGCTATACAATGTTTCTTTGCATTTGTTTTCACTTTTTGCTGCTTGTTGCATCTACAACAAACATGTATCATAAGAAAAGGAGCAAATTGTGCCTATTTTTTCAGGTATGACTGCTAGGCTATAGAGTATAGCATTTTAAATAATTAACCATAAAAGCTTTTGTATCACAGCTTTTTTTGTGTCCATGTAGTGTTAGCAGAACGGGCGCCCATTTTCCTAACATTACATGGGTAGAAAAGAAGTACCATTTGCGTCACTTGATTAGAATGTGTGAATAATTTGAACTGATTTTCTTACAGTATAATAAAAGAAACAGTGCTTTTCTTGATTGAATTTTTGCTCTCAGTATTGTTCTAATTCCTTCTAAGAAAAGCACAGATTATTTCTTTGTAAGGTCTGGTGCTGTTAGTGGAATATGATTACAATTTTAAAGTTAAACTAAAAAAGGCTATATTATTTTGACAAAACCAAATGACATTAATAACACAACTGAACGTATCACCACTAATAATCTATTGCTGGTACAATACATAAAAAATAAGAAACCTAACAAACTTTTTTTTCTAAAGCAAAGAATAACAGCAGGGCTCGTTATTAGTAAATTGTAGTGCACTTACCCATGTTCAGCTTCTCTCCTCCAGCCTTCACTTGTCCTTTTTGTCTTTTCAAGGATCGCTGGCTTTTGTTTGGGGGTGATTAAGAATGAATAGAGGCGCACATCAGGGCCAATTAAACATTACTTTGGGGCCATCGCATGCAGACAACACAAACAACTCATCTTCTAATATTTCATTAGTAAGTAAGCCATTTATCTGGTGAAAGGTTCTCATGTGTCTTTGGCAGACAATGCATCACTGAAGTCATTCATCTTAAATAAATTGAATCAGACTAAAGATTTTTTTTAAACCTTTATTTTAATTGGTTTAATTGTTCAAATTCTGCTCACAGAGCATAGATATCCAGCTGTGTTCACAAACCAAGTCGTAGTTCTTCCGTCTTAATCTGCAGTCATAACCTGTTCTCTATCTTTCCATGCCCGATCATTGAGGTGAGGGCTGTGTGCAAGGATAGTGCTACTTTTCCAAGTTTGTGCTAAGAATCGGCTAAGAACCGAAATGGCCACGAGGAATCTTATTATGTTGCTCGATGGTTGCATTTAAATCAGTTAGGGTGAGAGCCCTGAATTATTTCATCATGGTGTATGCAGGGGAGGATTCCATAAGTTGATGTTTATCATTTGTTTAATGAGTGGGGGCAACAGTTCTCCAGATTCGCAGCTAAGTACCCTGCTGACGGATATAAACATAGCAGCAACGTTGGGACTTGTGCGAGACTTGTTGGCAGCTGCCAAATAGATGCAATTATGTTTTTTTTAGAGTGTTGCAGATTCCCATTTTTTTTTCATAAAACGAAGCATTTTGGCTGCACTCATCTGAGAAGAAAACACACATTGATTGAGTGGTGATGTTTTCCTGTAGCAGGTGCATAATTGCATCAAGAGGTCCTCATTATGAGTGACATCATGCTTATACGCAGCTTTCTACACATCTGGCATGTGTGTGTTTGCATATAAATTTGCTGCCATATCCATGGAAACATAGATAATGCATATTCATACATAGATTTTTGGTTTGTGTAGCCAGCTTAGGAAACAGTTGGAGTGAATTTCAATGCCATATAGTGGTAGAATAGTGCTAAGGGCCTTTCTTTAGTTCAAAACCGGTGCACATTGAAGTGCAAAGTGCATTAAGATGACTAGGAAGTCATCCTTTGCCATCCCTGCTTCTTTTTCTTATGCAATAGGAGGAAATCTACTGATTAGTAATCTGTCAGCTGCATGTGCTCTTATTTGATGGCAAAGTCATCATTTGATGACAAGCCCCATCGATCTATCTGTTTATTCATATACATATTATCTATCCACCTTTTTTTTTCTTTTGTTCTTCCTCTCTTTTCTTCCACGTGTTATGAGTGCTCTGTAACCTTGAGCGTGTTTCCAGCGCAGGAGCAGAAGCTAGTTTCTTATTCAGAGTGTGTGTGCTGCAGTAATGTCTGTCACAGCCCATTTCCCTCTAGAATAGAAAATGCCAGCTGACACGCAGCTCGGGATTAACCACGCTGTGTGTCCGTGTGCGTCGACTGTGTGTGCATGTTCTCTCCTCAGCACACCAGAGAGAGTCCAACTATCAACGTTTAAGTGCCATATTGAAGAGGAGGAATTATTTTTTCCACTGTTGACATTCAAATAATTTTTATAATGTTGTATATAGGCGGGGTAGTACTCACAATGTAAAAATACACCAGTACTTGCGTCATAAGTTTTGCACCTTATTTAAGTAAACTGCGTTGATGCATGATACTTCATAAGTGTAAAAAAAGAATTTTACAGTTGTTCCTGCTCGAGGCAGTGCTGTAATGTGTAGTAGTTTAGTCTAGTGGTTCTCAGCGTGGGCACCAAGCCCTCTCAAAAGGTTCACGAGATAAGTCTGTGGGATTGTGAAATGATAAATGGGCTAGGCCAAAAAAAAAAAAAAAAAAAAGAATAAATAAATAAAGGAGTTTTGTGAATCTCAAATCAGTGTCAGCTCTGCTTTTAAAGGAGCATGAGTCCAAAACCACTGGTTTAATCTTTAACAACTCATGGTATTATATAAATGCATGTTAAATCTCAATACAAAGTAAAACACTCCACTCCGCTGGTTATGACTACGCAGCTAAATAACATCCTGCAGGTACAACACATGTGTGGGTTACACTTTGTCAGTCAACAAATCTGCATACACCTTGACTGCTGTGGGTAAGTTGACAGTTTGATTAAAGCATTTACGCAGTGTGTGTTACCCAAACCGCATGTAGACAAACCACATCAAGATAACCTCTTGTGGTAAAAGTTTACAGATATCTCATAACCTGCTTAGAACTGCATTCACATTACTATGTTTTGTGTGATCTGTGTATCCTTAACTATGGCAACCATGTTCCTACTGATGCTCCACAAGACTAACATGTTACAGTGAAGACAAGACATCCTTCTGTTCCTTTATGCATGTTTCCATACTATGGTGGATAGGGAAATAAATGTCCATGTAATATTTATCCAACCATATTAAGTGTCAGTCCTCCAGTGCATCCATATCCTGTTTAGACTTTAATTTAATGCACTGGCAAAAATAGAGTCAACCTCTCAGGTGTAGATGTAACAAAATCCTTCTGCCTCATTCCTCACTTCATTCTACTTAATATGTACTTTAGTTGAGACCTCTAAAATGGCATTTCAGTGGTCCGGCGGACTATATTAGGCTTATAAATCAGGTCCACTAGGAACAGTATGTGAGAGGAGGATATGAAATTTCTCTACAGCGGCACATCTGACATGTTGAATGTCATTTTAATGTCACAGTCCGAGCATCCCCTCTTTAACCTCCCATCACCCCTCTTTCTTTTGTCCTTTATCCATGTATCTTTAAATGTAAAACCAATTTAGAGATATATTACTCGGCCAGACACCATATTAGATTGGCCTCATATTGCCCAGTTTTAGCCCAAAGTAATTTTCTCAGTCTTACTTGCTCCCCGTGTTGTGTGGGCTTGATGAGCAGTTCCACTTTGATCTTCTTTACAGCTTTTGAACGTAATACATTTACTTGAAGTTAGTTTGTATGGAAATGTGAAGCCATAGCACCCTTATCAAAAGAAAAGAAAAGGCTGAATCTGAAATAATTGTTGTCGGTAATGGACCGAGGTAATTGGGAGCAAGCAGTGAAGGTGTGTTGGTGTTACAACATCACAAACACAGTATAAAGAATTGTGTTGTCAGCTATTTGGCTAAGGAACATCTATCACCTAGATAGTTATTAGTAAGGCCTGGTTCATTTCACTTCTATTCAGATAGTTAAAATGTCTCTTATTAATATGCTATGCATTTCCAGCAGCACTATGTGCATGGCCACACTGCTGCTTAGCTCCAGTGAGTTATGGCTGTGTATACATAATGTGTTTCCAGTGTTACTATTCTCTGAACAACTCTATTTAAACATGTGTTCTTTTAATATGCAATATGTGCTGATGATGGATGGATGAGTGCATGGGACTACATGCAATATAAACATCTAAGCATCTATTTGCACAACTCATGTAGCAGTCCGTGAGAACACCAAAGAATATGATAATTAAGCAACGTCACATGAGAAGAAGTGATGAAGGCGCACTGAATATCAGCATGGATTTGATTTGATTGTATAAAGTTTATCACAGCGTGTTGATATTCAGTACACCATCACCACCTCGAGTGTCATATTGCTTTTTTTTTTTTTTTTTTTTACAACAGTTCTAGAGACTCCATGTATAAGGTAACAGTAATAAGTGACAGATTATGATATGCTTGTTGGCCGCAGCAATAGCTTGGCAGTATGTACTGTATGTCTATATGTTAGCACAGCCCAGTTGACATTAATATTGTTGAGAAAGTCTGAAAGCAGTCCAAACCCCACATTGTTTTCCCTGCAGTGTTATACTGTATGGATGATGTTATATGAGTACAAATGGACATGTGTGCTGAAGTATCCAGGCTTCTTTTCATCGCTCTGTCCTCCTGTTACGACCATTCATAGTTTCAAGTCAAGTGTCTTTTGTGGAAAAACGTTCATCTTTGTGGTGCAAAGTTCTGTAAGAACTGTTAATGCACATTTATGCAATCTGTGAAATAGAATGATGCATGTAGTTTAAAGTAACATGGTCTAAATCAGCACTCATAGAACGACTCAATGAAATGACTTTACTTACAATTAATGTTTAACTGCGAAGTAAAGGCATGATGTTGTGGATACATTTGGTAACATACTTTGGTCACTCTTGTCTCCAATTAACAGACAAGCAAACACTGGAAAAGACTGTTACTGTGCATGAGGTAATAGGCAACTCTGAGAAAACCTTTGGGCGAAAGCAACCTCTTATAACTTATTTCAACTCACTCACCACAAGACCAAAACCCCTTCAGCCACTAATCACAGTGGTATGAGTTGTCACTCACCACCAAATGCACAGGGATATTATCTACCGTGCCACCTTACTATACATTTAGTACTGTAAACTACAGGTTTCTGAATATGAGCAAAAACATGATGAACAAACATAACACTTGTGTAAAGTGTAACCCATATAACAGAGGAAGTCTGGTCTATCGAGGTGAAAAGAATTCCCACCGAGCCATGGCATAACAGGCTCAGCACCAAGCAGAGTCATGCCCGGCATGGCCAAACAAGTTCAGGGTAATGAAACACCCAGCAAGCTCTGTCATTACCTGCTGTGGTTCAACACCCAGGAGAAGTCATGGATAGGCTGCAGAATGTTTTAAGCTCCGAATACCCACTAGCACAATAAATGCTGCCCAGAACATTGGCAGACACATTAAGTTAATGTACTTATCATTAATTTATTTGTTTTGCAGTTGCAGTTTTATGTAGAGACCTTGAAGGCGTGTTGTGTAAAACAAGCTTGACTTAAAGCAACATTGGGTAACTTTCCTACCATAAAAAAAAAAAATTAAATCATGTTGAAGCTGTGTTGACTTGTAATCAGGTGAATGGTGTCTCTGTCATTCCCATTTTGTTGCCCCCACACCTGTTCTTGCACCGTGTAACTTTGTGCTCTAGTTACCGTCACCTGTGAGAAGTATGAAATGCTTTACAGAACTAAGTCGCACACCACCAACTATTTGACTGATTTTTGTGAAACTGAATCATATTTTATGGAGAAAATGTGTTTTTTTTGGTTTTCTTTCCGCTGATGCTCTGGCTGCTCTGCAGCAAGCTCTCTGTTATTTACAGAGTTTCTTGATGGACAGTAAAGTAAACTGTTGTGAACTATAGCAGCTCTTTTTCAGGAAAACAGATTTGGACTCACTACTGCCACCTTTTGGTTTGGGGCGCCAATTCCCCCAGAATGACGTCAAGCACCGAGCCAATACCAACACAAATATACCAATGTCTATGCAATGTTGCTTTAAAGATCTAGAGGAGGGACCTCGAGATCTAGAGGGTCTAATATTATTTTGCATTTGTAATATATTATCTAGGAAATGAAAAGTAACTTTCTGAATTACAAAAAAAGGGAAATTTAAGTTGTATTTATTTATTTATTTATTTATTTAGTGTGAACTATTTATTTAATAGTCACATTATCTGTTTTACATTTTACTACTAGTACTGCCCATCAACTGTATGCGTCAAGTCCTTATTGGCTACATGGCTACAAAAAAAGTAAATAAGGCCATGTGCCACATACCCAGATTACACAGCAGTGTGGGCTTAGCTATGTGGGAGCAAAATACTGTGCACGGTGTCATAGGTAGCATCCGTCTGTCACACACTGTATCCACCTGTAGTACTGTATGTCCAAACATTTAGAGTCTGAGGTGTCTGACCTCCGGCAGATTGTAATGCATAATACATGAACAGCTAAAATCTGCAGTCTTAACTGAACCAAACACACAGAGACAGACACACACAGACACACAGTAGGACATAAAATTCAACAAAGTAATGCATTTTATATATAGTGGCTATATATTATTCACTGTGAAATGATCTTTTAGGGTTAGCCATAACTGTCTGGCTTTTATACATGTTGATTTAAATTGTAGTAATGAATGTATAGAAAGTTGCCTGATCTAGAATGTGTACACTACCACTAATGTCTATCCATGTATCTGTAGCATGGATGTGAGTTTATTCAAGATACGATGACATGCAAGCCAACAAAAAAGTATGAACCTTAAGCCTTGAATTGACTGCCAAAAGGATGCATCTCATTATTGCATTACAATGTCATTTGAAGTAAAGTCAAAACAAACTTGCAAGCTTCAGCTTTCTGAAATCTCATCTAGAAAATTAGGTTGAAGGGAAATTCTTGGCCCATCAGTTCACAGTGGCTTTTAGAGTTTAGAGATGATAAAGTGTAATGGCCCTGATCCCCGCCAGGTAGAAGTCATAGCCAACGCAGGGAGACAACTAATCACTGTTTAGTGAGTCATCCTTGATGATGTATAGAGATGATTCAGCAAAGTCAACGGGTAGCTGATTTTGGCCTCAGAACCAAAATGCATCTGAGAAAGACCATTTGTTATTGGGATAAACAGGGCTTATGTGGGAACACAGAAGAGATGGTGCATCTATACTGTACTATACAGTACTAGTTCTGGTTAAAGCCATGAAAAGCCTCTGTTTGTTTGTCTGGGTAAGTGGCAAGATCTCACCAGCTGAATAAACATGTAACAGTAGATGGCTCATCTGGACTTGATGTTCGTGGGTTGGCTGCTTCATATATTGCAAGCAAAGTTTATTATGTTGAAGGAATGTGTAACAAACGATCACGCTGTGTCTTTTGCAATGAGGCTGTCAATTTGACATAAGGCAACAATAATATAAAAACCAGCAGGATCACACTGAATCATTTATACATCCGTGAAGCCTCTTAAACCTCTAGATCCCAGTAGAATTCTAGCATGGTGCTGCAAATCTCTGAGAACTCAAATGGGCATTTTTTTATTTCCCAACTCAATCGCAAGACACAATTTCCTCTTGAATTTGAAACCAAACATGTGACCTTTCTAAGTAGCTTTTTTAAACCAAGTTTGATTTCACAAACATCAGGAAGGGAAAAAAAAGAACTAAAACTTGCTGTAAATAGTTATTTCCTTTAGAACAGCAAACAGCAGTAGTACATAAAGAGAAAAATCCAATTTATATGTGTTAAAGTCACTGTGACCCAGTCGGTCCTCGGTGATGGCTCTTTGATGAAAACGCCATCTGTCTCCCGCAGATCTGTCTTCTCTTGTAATGGTGATTATGTGATGTGATGTGAGCAATAACATCATTCACAATGTCTTTGTCGCTTTCCACTATTCACAGTGGGTCATGATCTCCCTCATAACACAATTGTACAGTTTTGCCAGCTGAGCAATTTGCAGTTAAAATCGCGTGGAAACCTGAAAAAAAAGATAGACTTGCATATAGAACAAGTGCTCTGGGGCTCTATGAGGTCTAGAAGGTTAAATAAACAGTTTTTGGGAAGTTTTGCATGTTTTCCCCATGTCTATGTGGGGTCTCTCCAGGTAAATTAACATTACACGTCTTTGGAATGATCTCCTACCCGAGGAGCCAATGACTTCTGTAGAACTCAAGTATCCACTTTACAAATACTCAAAACCTCCTTTTTCTTTTCCTTTAAACCTTTATTTCCTGGCGTTTTTGTAACCACATGAAGAAATATTCTTGTTCTTCTCTTAAGTGGATGGACTTTAGTTCCTTGCCAAGTGGTCATTGCCATAATAATATGTATTACTACAATAGTTGAATTCTTTCAGTTCACCTCAGATGCTCAGAATTGTGAGTTACTGGATATTGGTTTCTATTTTTCATCCAGATTGGCAAAAATCCTTGAGTCATAGCACAGCAAAAAGTGAAATACTGTCAGTATGAGGCTTGGATCTCTTAAATCTCTTTCCAAGACACACATTACTGCAATGATGCACTGTTGATGCTTTCAAAACAGATTTAATCTACTCTCTATCTAGTATTTTTGTTTCTCCAGTTTTTTTTTTTTTTTTTAGGAATTTGTTTGTGCCTCAGCCCAACGGATGATAAAAACACTTGTGCGCAGTAGGTATACATTGCATAGGATCAACTCTTCATTTAGTTATATACACGACAAGGATATCCTAATATAGTTGTAAGTCAGATCACTCATACATTTCATACATACTCATGTATTTTCATAGGTAACCCAATTAGACAAATATGCCATATGCAATCCTATAACCTGCCACGTCTAACCATCAGGTTTGTCAGTCAAGAGATTGAAGTGAGCACCTTGCTTCAGTTTAGGTTGACTAATGGGCTTGTTTGTATAAGAAGATCAAATGCAATTGGCTATAGCCAAAGTCCTGCTCTGTGCCATTCAGCCAGATGCTGCACATTTCTATTATTTCCTGAGGCGATCGCACATCGTGTACGCTGAGACGCTTTCCCTCAATTTCTCTTTTCTCAAATTCTACCTTCACTCATTCCTACCTCGCAGCAAATGTCCCCTCAGGTTTAAAGCTTTTCCCCTCTCTGTTGTGGGTTTTTATCAGGCAACATAAGATCTACCTCCTCAAGCAGTCCAATAAGGACGAATAAGATTAGAGGCCCATTGATTGCTCTCTAATTAGACAATGATGGGAGGATGATACATTTGGAGAAGAAAACCTTGATGAGGTGGATTTTATCTGTGTTTACTTATGTAGCCTGATGTGCCTGTTTGTTTTAGTCCAGCTCTTTGCAGCCCAGCGGTGAGCCAGGCTCAGTCAGCTTCTGCGGTTTGACATCTTGATTATGCTACTACAGTACTGCACTATGTGTTACTACTAGTATATATTTAGACAGTGATCAGTTTCTCACCGCTGCTGAGAGGCTGAAGACGTTTGACTGCGTTGCCACAGTAAGCGGCTAAATGTACGTGAGTGCGCACTTTAAGGAGTATTTAGCTTTTATACCTTCCCTACCCCTCCGTATCTGCCTGTCTCCACTAAAAGCTGTCTCTATCTGAAACAGCCGTACTGATTGACTATATAATTTCAGTAATTAGACTACACTCGTTAATGAGCCGAAAGCTTCACATAAGGTCAAACAGTAATTGCTTTGTAATTCTGGCAGGGTGTATTCATGTGCTGTTTTTCTTTGTGACTGTTCTTCTGCTGAATGGAAAGATGAAAAAATTATTATTCAGCCCACAGCCACAAATTGCTCCTGTAGCATTGAATTGATCGAGGCTTCTGTGGTTTACAACTGACAGGATTTTAACCATGTACGTCTTTCTGTCGGTCTGTCCGTCCAAATATTCTCTGCTGGCTCAGTTTTGCAATGTAATGTATCATTATTATTGACATTTTGGGTAATCAGTCATGTTTTTACCTCACAAAATTTGGTTTAGGTAATTCCCTTCAGCGGGAAACTCATTAGTCTGATTGGTCTTGTGGCTTTTGGTTTGAACAACACTATTTTTTTATAGACATTATATCATTATAACAACAAGTAAAATCTTGGCTTAATTTTAGTCAATAAAATATAATAGAAAACACTGCAATTTTACCTCCTGCTGCAACAGTCTCAGCAATCACATGCACACACACACACACACACACACACACACACACACACATAAAGTCACTGACACACTCACTCAGCTATCCATTTGCTCCATCTGATTCTCCCTCTCTATGACATTGCCAGAACCTCTTGGGTGTCATTCTTTGCTCAAGCTATGTGGCCTAATAACTACCAAATATAGCTAGCTTGTGATATTCAATTCAAGTTTATTTATATACCGTCACATCATAAGCAAAGTTCTCTCATGACTCTCTTTAACAGGCAGAACCTTCGAGTTGCCTATTTGTCTTAAGATGTCTAAACAATAGCTGTTTCTAGGTGAACAGACATTGCGCTCAGCAGATACAGATGTTTCTATGCAGTGTAAAGATGATCCCTTTACGATTCTAGGTATAAATGATTATACTATATATTGTGAACTGGTGTCAGGGGTAAGGGTTTTATTTTATATCAATTTAAAAATGCCAGGATGTGATAAAAATGATCCCTTTGTGCTTCTAGTGTATGAGACAGGGTTGGTCTTCAAGCTCTCTTTAAACTCGCTGTGTCCCTGTAACTCTACAATGTATCTGTTGAACACAGTGGTACCATTATAGAGGACAGGCCAAGTCTATAATATCCTATCCCATGTTCACAATAGATGAATTCCTCCTCCTGTTCTGTAAAAGTCTTCAGGTTATGAACACTAAATGTCAGTGGCACCGGAGACCATGGCAGACAGGCTGTCCTTGCAGAGCTGTTGGAACAGAAATATATCAAACATACACTCCTAAATTGTGTTGTAGCACCCACCAAAACCAAGGTCTCTGTTCCAGCTCGCTGCTTGAGAGTTGAAACACAGCTGTGCATGAAAATTGTGACTGTATGGTAAAGGGTGGGGAAGGGCGCAGATGTAAGAGCTTAATCTGCCTGAACAGAGGACAAGGAGGACGCCTTACACAGTCCAAATATATGACCAGCACAACAAACAGTTGGGTTACCTGATGTCACAGATTTGTTCAGTTTTGTAGCAAACATTGTCTGTTAATCTGCTTGTTTATTTTGTCCCCACGGCCTGCCATACAGAAGTGAGGGTACCCATGTCCACCTGCATGTGTAAAAGTACCCTCAATCTATTTTACTATGAAGTAAAATAGAATGAAGTGGCCATTTTATTTCCAACTGCCTTTGTTGTAAAATACTCTTAGATGACAGGATGTTTTTCTGAACACAAGGGCCACTAGAAATCATGCAGGTGTGAAAGCATGACACAAACAAACATAAGCATATGCCATTTATGTCATTTTAAATTCCCATTGCATTACTTCAACACTGCCTCCCTGTACAGTCTTTGACTGGCTTCATTCTGGCAGCTCAGTTCACTAAAACAACTGAGGACGTCTGGACTGCTCTGCAGCATGTAATTACAACCATGGATCTTAATACAATATAACGTACAATAAAACAAACTGCAGCCCATTTTCTGTATCCTCAAGGTCAGACAGACATCCATTTATTTATTTATTCATTTTTTTTAAACAACGTTAAACCTGCCCACGTCTGTAACCACAGGCAAGGTGTTATTTCTCAGCTGGGCACTTCGTCTCAGAGTAGAAGTAACATAGGTTGCCACTAAAAGAGCTGCATTTATTACCGTATAGGTTCCAGGCTTTGGCCTAGCCATACTAAACTCAATCACTTTACTTAGGAAGCGCTACTCAGTAAGCCTGCAGTCTGGCATATTAATCAGGCAGCTCCGCAGTGGAACCATTTCTCCTCTAAATCTAATCTCCAAAGGATCCCAGTCTATCCTTTGGAATGAAGTGCCTTGGAGCAAATCTATGCACTCTCAAAACGCACATTATTCAAACCGAATCAGCTTTCAGATGCTCTTTATGACCCTATGCTGCTGCCTTGACCAAATACACCCAGTGTGTGAAGGTGAAGGGAGATGAAAACGGTGTCTGGGAACAGATTATATTTCGATAACACGTGGATGCTGAAACTACTATAGTCCCTAAGTGATTCAAGACGAGAACCGCCCCACACACAACCTTGGTAACATTAAGCAATCGTTTAGTGGCCACAGGACTGTGAAAACAATTTGTGAGATGAGTACAAAATGTACTACAGCTGGCTGCTTTAACCGTCAATTTTCCATTTTTCCTTTAAGGCAACATTATGTAGAAATTGCTATTTTTGTGTTTTAGCATCCCCAGTTTCAGAGTCCAATACTACTTTTGTTAATATGGACAGCTGTATGTGTGCATTTGTTATAATGACATCAACGTGGTGTGGACAAGCTAACAGCCAAACATCAAGCGCAAACATCAAATGCAACAACATGGCACACAGCAGCCAGCTAATTTTACTTACTAGTCCAAGAGCAAGGAGCCCAGTTCGGCATCTGTCCCTCATAACTAAAAGCCAATCTGAGATTTAGATTTCTTGCTTGGTCACTCAGTCACACTTTGATCACTCTTTGATCCCCTCCAGTCAAATTGCCTCTGCCATTTTGTCCGTAGAGGCTGCTGAGCCTAGTTACATTGTAGTCTCACCCAGCTCTGGTTCTGACACAACATTGGCTCAAATCTAAAATTCTCCTCTTCCCAGTGGCGGAAAATGCCTGTGATATGCTACACACTACCCATGTTCTCTGAATTTACAGTCCAGACAGTCTAGCATTAGCTAACAGCATTTATAGTTTGTGTCAGTTTATTGTCCATCAGGAAAATCACAGAGAGGGAAAACCAATTTTTTTTTTTTCTCCCTAAAATTTGAATCAATTTCACCAACATCTGTGAAATAGTTGGTGGTAAATAGTTGGTTTCTGACTTAGTGTGGTAAAGCATTACATGAGGGTGGTGGTGTTAGCGGAGTTATGAAACGATATTACACAGTTGGAAAAAATAAGCTGTTTGCAAAATAGTGAGTGAGGTGGCAGCAAAATTAATAACAGGATATTTAGATGATAACAGATAAAAAAGACAACTAACTAAGGCATACTACTGTAATTACAACTGACTAATGTTGAGGGAGATTTGACAAGTTCACATAGAGGGGTTGTTTGATTTCATGGTGATTTGTATGCTGTTGAAGCACTTTTTTATTGCACAAAAGGCTAAAATAGACCCTGAGACATACTGTGCCACAGAAGCCTGATAAGCTATAGGCATAGACCAGCTGAAACTCTTGGGAGTGTGCATAGGCTCAGAGGGTTCAGCCTGGTGGAGCTGTGAAGTTTGATACGCTGTATTGACTCCACTCTGGCTAAATGGAAGAAATTGATCTCCAAGGTGTCATTCAAAGATTGTGTGTGAACAGCCCGATAGCACTGCCACTGTGGAGCCATCTGGCCTTTGAGAACACAGCAGGTAGCCTCTTTCAGAGGCCACAGTAGAGCTGCTGAGATTTAAACTGTAGTAATCCTCCTGATGAAGCGTGAGAGCCTTAATTCTGTGAAATCGCCGACAATGACTTAACAGGGCTCTCAGGTTTTGAATGTTAGCCTTTAGCCAATGTTGGCAAAGCTGACATGATATGCTCAAAAAAAAAAATTGGGACTGCAGGACTTATGCATTTCAATTACATAGAAAATGTCAAGCCATTTGAATTACATTAGATTTAATATAAATTAACTAACAAACTTAATGTGAAGCAAATAATAAGATTTATGTGATAGTACTAATAAACTCAGTGTGCTTCCACTACACAGTAGTTTAGCAGTAGACAGGTGTATGCATTCAATATTAATAAAGCTAATTTGTTTGCCCAAAACCAACAAAAAGTCATGTTATTTTGAGTTTATTAGTACTGTTACATAAATCTTATTACTTGCTTCACAGTTTGTTTGTTTATTTATATTAAAAACATTAATATAAACATTTTAATGGATGGAAAATTGTCTATGTCCTTGAAATGCATAAGTGGTCTAAAGTTGTTTTTGAGTGTAGTGTAGTGCACTGTTGAGAAATCTTTTTTATTAAGTTATCATATTTAAATGTTCCCATTATTCCATGCACTATTTGAACTTAAATACGCCCTGGTTTTCCATCTCTGCATCACACACACACAAAGACACTCATCCTAGCACTGCAGCAGTACAGTCTGTTATGTCAGACTTGTGTAAATGCACTTTATAAAGATAAAAGAAGGCATATGTTTTACTGTGTGAAGCTATGTTGGATTTTATTGGATTTGGCTCGCTCTGTAGGTGGCAAACAAACAAGAGCATTGGGAAGGTATCCAGAATGTATCAATCCGTTTCTGTTCATTGCTGGCAGGTTATGCTGTAGTGTTTACCATGTTCACCATCTCAGTTTAGCAAGCTAACATTTGCTAATTAGCACTGAGCGCAAAGTACAGCTGGGGCTTACTTTGACCTGCTGGCAGTGTTAGATGGAAAATCAGAGGATCAGCAAAGCCAATTATCATTTATGGCCTTGTGTCGTGAATGTCTTGTACTACATTTCATGGCATTTTGGCATATTTCAGCCTGGACCAATGTTGTTCCAAAGAGCTCATTCATGTAAAGATACTACAGTGTCTTTGCTTCTCAGTTGCTAAGAGACAGAGTTGTTATTATTGCCAGTTCAAAGGGAGGTATACTGATGTTGACAAGTTCATAACCTCAGTGATGGTACGGATATGTTTTTTCCCCTCTCTCCCTGCCTCGCTCTCTCTGTTAGAATACTGATACTTGCTGTGGACTCTTCTTTTATGAAATGTGTCCTCTGTGGCTAAAGTCTCTGTGCATTACAGACTCACAAAGGAAGGAAGCCTGGTCAATTTGGGCAGGATTACGTGGCCACATCTGCACTTTAAGTAAGGGAAGAATGGCAGCTTCAATGGCTGCCGTTCAAAAATCTAATTAGTGCTCATTATTGTCCTCTTTAAATGAATGTCCTTATGAGCTTATGCGATTAAAGTGCCGGGGACTCGGCTAGGTCTGGCCTTTTTTGTGTGTGTATTTTGTTTCCCAAATGCATTATGGTTGAGTCTCATGTATCATTGTGTCTTGAGCTCATATTGCTCCAATCACAGTTTTTGTTTCGTTTTGTTTTTGAGGAAACAAAAAGAAGTGATGACTCCACAATAAATACTGCAATATTAATGAGACAGGATTATCGCCTCATTGTGTACACTTCAAGAATATCATTGTCTTTTCCTAGCTATATTTCCAAAGAAAGTAAAATAAAAAAAAAAATAAATAAACAAAACAAAAACAACTGTATAATCACTGTCTCCATTGTCAAAATGTAATCTAAATGGTAATTGTTCACCCTATCTTGAACAAAAGCAACATCTTAAACTCACTACAAAAGCATGGCGTTTCACTCAGTCACACATTCTCCACAGAGTGCTTGTGTTTCAGGCTCTGGAGATATGCCGTGCTGTCACTAAATAACAAGATGTTTTTGCTCCATTGATCTCAAGCTGTGTACTTCCACTGTCAGACATGGCTGTGTTCAGCTTTAGCTGCAGTAATCCCTGTATTTACAAAGTCATTCTCATGTTGAGAGCTCTGCTCTGTTCAAGGCCACTGAGCTGTTGACTCCAGCCTGCATTGACTCTGCGATGTCAGGTAATGCAAAGTAAACATATGCTACTTCATTAAAGATCAACGGTATGTCAAGATGAAACCATGGGTATAAATACTTCCACTGTTGGATTTTCACTGCTTTCTAATCCTCGATGACGCTTATATATACATAAAAACAAGGTTTATGTACATAAAAAAAATAGAATGGAAAAAAAAAATCAATAGATTTTTACTTCTTGAACTAAGGGAGTCTGAACTAGCTCTTCCCACTTGGCAAATCTCTAACCAAAATACTATCCCAACAGTAATTATCTCCCATTGATGCAATAAATGCTGGATTAGTCAATCAATCAATACATCGTAATCATTGCATTCAGGAGAAAAGCTGTTCAACCAAGCACATAAACGGCAGTTGTTGTTGTTTTTTTTTTCTTTTTTTTCCCCTCTGGCCTCCTATAATCTCATCCTAGTGTGATCAGATTTTTGATTGGAGTCCACACCTCTGTTGATAACATAATTAAAGTGTGCTGCACTGACTGACACCTCCATTATCCAGCTGTATTCTTAGTGTTAGAAACATCTCTTTAGTCTGAAAGGGAAAATATTACACAGGTCTGGCATAATCATGTTGTCTTCACCGTGAACCAAAACAGGAGGAGTAATTATACCAAAAGCTGCTGTTTGTTATGACACATTCATCAGGGTTTAATGTGTTATGGAAATCATCAGTGTAATATTAGAGCAATGTCAGTGACGGTCAAAGCAGCTATTTGCTAACATGATGTATCGCTGCTAACTCCAGTGATGTTGTTGTTTCACAGTAATGGATTCACTGTGACACATAAAGAACATAGCGACTTTTCAATATCAGCCGAATGACATCCGTGTTTCTGCTTTTCGCTGCTTTAACTGCGAGTCATTAGTCGGCCTCGTCCATGAGTAGCGGCACACTGAAGTAGCGCTAAGTGGATTCATGTAGTCTCTCTGGTCTCGTCTAAAGCAGGGTTTCAATATGAGCTGTCAGCCCGCTGCTTGACTTTCACGTGTCTATTCTTGCTGTCAATCCTCTCTATCACTCCCTTTCACACACACACATATAGTGCACACTTACCCTTAAGGTCATTCAACGGCCATACATACTGAATGTGACTGACAGGTTGGAAATGCACAATAATAACCCAAGCTCTGCTTTCATCCCAAAAGGAACTTTATCTCTGATGAGCAGTTTCACTGATACCATCAGGTACATTTTCTGAATAACCCCACTTTTTTTTTTTTTTTTAGCTCTGACTCCATATAGCCTAGAATCCTTTTCAAGTTTTTCTCTTTCATGTATTTTTATCTGCCCTTCCACCTGTGTGCATACTAATCACCATGAAACAGCAGTGATAACTGTAATCTAAAATATAAAATGTTGCAGCACACACATTGTTTAATCCTAACAAAACTTTTTTTTTTCTTTTTTTCCCCCCCGCTGAAGAATCTGCATCCTCATTAAAACCACAATGAGAGATATCATTAAGGTCATTAAACACTGAGCCAAACACACACATGCTTTCCTGAACGCACACACATGAAAGCACTCATATGCATGCGCATACAGTGCGTACACACACTTGACATTACACCCCCTCACTTGGGCTTCAGCTGTGGGAATACAGCAGCTAAATTAGCATAATGAATTAATATCAAACACAGCTTTATCCTGCTTGTACAGCCTCACCGCTCCAAAGCTCCCACCAACTCTTTATCTTTAATGTGTCCCCTGCCATCAGAATTAGCACGGCTGACCACTCTGAGCAAAACATGATTCATCTTGGCATTGTTTTCAACCCTGATTAACTGGGTTAAGGTCCTAGGAACTGTGTACAGGAATCACGCAAAGCTCTTTGAAGAAATGATTAAAAAGGGCCGTAATCTTTAAGTATGATTCACCGTGCCCAACACTGCTGCAAAGATCGGTCATATTAGGTAATGTCCCATATAGTAATACTCGTCGACAAGATATTAAGCATATTTGTCAGAAATGTTTTCGTGCCAGCTTGTGGCCACTCTTCCCGCTTCTCAGTGTGAAGAAAATTCTGTTGATGTGACTCATTTTTCATGTGGCTTATCTACAGTATCTACAATAGCTTCATCCAATCGTGTCATAGAAATTAGGTTTATATATTGATTAAACAGAATATATCAAATTACAGTTATGTTCAATGAGTTTTTGTACCATCAAGGCAACCTTTCCCTAACCATAAATAATATATATAATCCTGTGAATGCCTAAATATAACCATTAAAGGTTCAGTAATGCTGTAATCACTATAAGCAGTTATTATACTGCAAGGAACATTTTGTGCTGTTGCAGATTAGTTGGACAGAAATATGATTTCTAGGGGACAGGGTTGTTTCGTTCGTTCAGTATACTTTTACATCACGTGATGGTGGCATTTTCACTTCACATAAACAGCAGGATGGTGAAACTTCTTAACCCTCCTGTTGTCCTCGGGGGGTCAATGTGAAGTCAGTTTGACCCCAGGACAACATTATTATCAACTCTTTAATTGTCCCTCTTCTTCAGATCGTCTCATCTTTCCATTTCACAGCTATCTGCTTTCCTTCATTAAGCCGTCACGCACCAAAACAAATTGCTTGTACACAGACACAGACTCACATGTCAAAAGTTGCATATTGCAGCATATAATATCGCTATTTTGGTTTTGCCCAGTTATACGATTAATGTCGCGTGCATTTTCCATGCTGTGTTTCCACTCTTGTTTGAAATTATGAATTCCCTGTCATTGGTATTCAGTTCAAGCAGATGGTGAAAATCACATACTGTGTGGATTAAAAAAAAAAAAAAAAAAAAAAAAAAGCCCCGGAGGTTCAGCCAAGCTCCTTCGCCTACACAGAGAGCAAACTAAGTGGAGAGATAACAGCTGGTGAATGTTTGCCAAAGCAGACACACAGTGTATTTTTTGCTCTTTAAAATTGATATTGACTGTAGCTTCATGATAGACTTGAGCATGTTCACACCTAGTCTCTTTGAATGCCCTTCATTTTCTTTCTTTTTTTTTTTTTTTTTTTTTTTTTTTTGTTCTGGTATGCGAGTACAATACCACTGCAACTGCACAGAAAACTACTTCACTGAGATGGCATGAAATTATAGGACTCCGCCCAAGTCCAAGACAGTGGCAGGTGCAGAACACAGTACAATGGGCTCAGCACTTGGCACCGAAGGTTGCTTCCTTCACCTCCACCCTTTTTTTTTTGTTACTCTTCTTGTAAAACATCAGGACAATGTGTTTCGGGTTTATTGCTGATAAGAGATGATGGTACAAATTCTGCTATCCACGGTGTTAGTTATATGAAATGATTAGATTTCCTGTATGGTATAGGACACATAAGCCAGCATATGTATAAAATATGAGTTTCCCAGTTTTCCTTTTTTAACAGTATGCTCTCAGTGTGATGTGTCTGTAACAAGCATACTGTCAGAGAAGCAGACAGCAGGAAGCTCATTTTGGAAAGAAATTGAGGTAATCATCATTATGGCAGGGTGGAAAATACAATACACACAACATACGTGTACCTTTTTTTTCTTCCTTTCATTTTAGCACTTCAAAATCCTTCAACTGTGAATTCCCGTGTTAAGCACTACTTCAATCGAGAGGAGAAAGTCATTATTTAAAGTACCTGCTGTGTTTGGCATTCTATACTCACTGGCACAGGGTGGGAAGCAGAAACATTGTTTAAAATGTTTTGGAACTAACACGGTGATTAATTTGTTTGCTCTGTTCTCCCTCCTTCCCTTTTGTTTCCCTTCCTTTCCCCCTTGCACAGTATATTACGAAATGTCCATGAAAGCTTTCTGTGAAATTTGTATTACCATGAGACGGCTTTTGTAAACAGATATTCTCTCTGCTGACATTTGGTTTCTGCTAAAAGTGAAGAATGTTCACTGCCTTGTTTTGAAGAGAAATTATGTTATAATGCATATATATATATATATATATATATATATATATATATATATATATATATATATATATATATATATTGCATGCAGTATATATATTGCATGCAGTATATATAAATATATATATTATGTTTGTTTTTTACAACGTCTTCTCTCATGCTTTCTCTGTCTTGAACAAGATAGCTTCTAAAAGACAGTCTGAAAGCAGCAGAATGTGATAGATGTGGATTTCAGCCAAACTGATCAAAGTGATGAAGTAATGCCTCTACTATCTCTCTTTGCTCAGAGAGAAATAGACATAAGCAGGAACAAAGGGAGAGAAGACAACGAGAGTTTGGAGATGAAAGAAGATGAGGAGAGAGAGATTACAAATTGAGGCCAGTTTACCCTTCTCTAGCCGAGTTGTCTAATTCGTCAAGCATGTAAATTACCAAACAGAGGGGACTCGAGAATGGCTGGAGAATAGTATTATGCTAATTTATTACAGTCACATTATCTTACACCGGAATATTAATGTAACTTCTCTCCTCCTCACCTCTCCTCTCCTCTCACCTCCTGTTGATTATCTAATAACAATCACAGTGAGGCAGCAAGGAGGCTTCTTAATTTATTCTGCTCCAAAGTAAACCTTTTTAGTCCTCCTAGAAGAGGGATCATCGTCACGACAATAGCCTTTCTGTGTGTGTGTATGTGTGTGAGGGTTGACTAAGGTAAATTCTGGAACTGCTGCATTTGCAGATTCTAAAATGTGCTCACCTGTGTGCAGCACCTTTGCTGCAGTAGGTTTATAGGTACAATATTTGCACCTGCATGTGTAGGTACCGCTTGGGGTTTCTCCTCATTAGTTTTCACCACGTGCAGTTTAGATTAAAATAGGATGCTTACACAGTGTCCCAGGCTCCTGTGTGCCTATTGTGCTTTGATGAGGACACTGTATGTCAGGCAGATTGCTAAGTCTTCAGCGGATCCATATTAATCACCGGGGATGAGAAAGTGACAGTTAAACCCGGTGCATCCTCTCTCCTGACGAATAAGACAGTTCATGACAGATGTGGAGGGGAGAAGTAGATTAAAACAAACTAAATTACAGCCATTACCGCCACGGCAGATCTAGTCAGCAAACTGATGACAGTAATAACCATCATTGTAAGAAGGTATTTCTGCCTGTTGTTTGGCGTTTTCAATGGTACGTGGTGTTGCTGTGTATGCATTAGCTGTTTCATTTATGTTTCACCATTGGTACCTCATTCATCAGGGGAATTGCTACGGGCTGACTATTAACGTCTAATTGTTCTATATTCTAAGGCACTGTGATTAAATCCATTCATCCATCCATTTCCTTGTACTTATTTGGAGTTGGGCTGTAGTGGAAGCAGGTTAAGCAGGGCTTTACAGACGTCTCTCTCTTCAGCAATGCATTCTACCTCCTTCTGGGGGATCCGGAGGCATTTCCATGCTCTCTCCAGAGAGTTCTGGGTTTTGCCCCCGGGGTCTCCTGCCAGTTGTACGTGCCCATAACACGTCCAAAGGAAGGTGCCCAGGAGGCATCCTAATCAGATGTCTGTATTACCTCAGTTGGCTACTTTAGACCCAGAAGAGCAGTGGCTCTACCCCAAGCTCTATCTGGATGCCCAAGCTCCTAACCCTAATTCCAAGGCTGAGTCTAGCCACCCCGCAGAGGAAACTATTTCAGCAGCCTGTATCTCTGATCTCATTGTTTCGGTCACTACCCAAAGCTCATGACCATATGTAAGGGTTGGAACATGGATAGACTGGGATATACAGAGCTTTTCCTTTTGGTTCAGCTCCCCCTTTCCTGCAGTGATCCAGTAAAATGTCTGCATTGCTCCAGACACCACACCCATCCCATGAACCCATGAATCCCAGTCACCCATGAACAAGACCCTGAGACACTTGAACGCGTTCGCTTGGGGGCAGCAACTCACCTTGAAACCAGGGGGTACATTGTACAGTTTTCTGGCAGAGAACCATGGCCTCAGACTTGACTTGACATGCTCACTCTCATCCTCGCCACTTCACACTCGTCTGCAAACCCAGTGCATGCTGGAAGTCACAGTCTGACCAGCCAACAACACTGTCCTCATCCTAGCTTCACCTTGAGATCCTGTCCATGAATATCACAAACAGGATAAATGACATTAAATCATCATGTATGTGTTTGTATGTTCCAGCAGAACCATTGGGAATGGCCTTCTTTGCTCAGTCTAATTGTATCTGACTGAACTCCATGAGCTGATTGTGCTTCTAGGGAAATGTGATGGTGACCAAATGATTAGTTCTTTGTGCAGTATCAAGGGTTGTGAAAACGGCGTTACAGTGGTAATTCTGAAACAACTCCCCGAATGCATTTTCAAACTCACTCAGACATATGCTTCTGCATCTGAACAGCTTTAAAGGGATAGTTCGGGATATTTGACATGAAGCTGTATGGCATCCCCGTCAGTAGTGTCGCACATCCACACCGACTTACCCCCGTCAGTGTCCTGTGGGCCGAGTTCTGTCCAGGTTTGGTCAGCAACGAAAGTAGTCCAGCAGGTTTCCTGGGACACTTAAATAAAAAGTTTTTCTTCTCAAAACAGCATGTGTTCAAAAGAGTGATTTATTTGCATCGCAAAACCGATGTCCGTGAAAAAGTCCCACGTCGTAATCACTTGGCCCTACTTTCTCTCTTTTTGTATCTCTGCGCTGCTGCAAGTGGCCGCTACTGTTTAGCTTTGTTCGCGGACGTGCCGCGTCGGAATGGGGCGCTTTCCGGCTCTTTCGGCCCCACCACGCTCTCTCCACGCAGCCCAGCCCTCGTCTGTCATCTTGCAGCAGTGCAGAGATACAAAAAGAGAGAAAGTAGGGCCAAGTGATTACGACGTGGGACTTTTTCACGGACATCGGTTTTGCGATGCAAATAAATCACTCTTTTGAACACATGCTGTTTTGAGAAGAAAAACTTTTTATTTACGTGTCCCTGGAAACCTTCCGGACTACTTTCGTTGCTGACCAAACCTGGACAGAACTCGGCCCACAGGACACTGTCGGGGGTAAGTCGGTGTGGATGTGCGACACTACTGACGGGGATGTCATACAGCTTCATGTCAAAAATCCCGAACTATCCCTTTAATGGTTTGATAAGAGGAGACAGGAATACATTAGAGCTCGGGCCAATATGGGGCTCAATTTTAGCTCATACAGTATAACTTTAGCAGATATATCTATATTAAGATACAATTTGACAGATGAGTAACAAGATAAGACAACAGTGAAATGGCTTTTTTTGTGTGTGTGCTGACAAGTTTCAGTTGTAAAACGGCTGGCTAAGTATTCCTTCAAGTTAAAGGATCTTTATCAAGTCTCAGACATGAGTCTTAGATAATATTGTTCTCTGCCTCAAAATGATGTTATTGGTCGTGCTATAGAGTCAACTACTCTTAACTTGTCATCAAAGTGAAGCAGAATTTTAGCTACTGCACTTCATAACACTGGAGGCATGTGTGATATCAGGCCGCTATAATGACTTGATTTTAGTTTCTTCAAGGTTTATTTATTTATTTATTTATTTATTTATTTTATTTATTTTGGTCATATAAGATAAGATAAGATGGAGCAGGAGAAATAATCCTGCAGGCTAGTTATCCCTTCTGTACTGCACCATTTAGTTAGCTACATGTCTTTATTTCAGCAATGGACTGTGAAACCGTTTAAGTTACGGCACAGTACATATTGCATAGATAGTGTTATATCCATGCTCTGCTAACACATTTTCTGGAGGAGACTGTTGTTGATGCTGGTGATACTGTGGAATTTCGCAGCTTTCATCATGAGTTTTGATCAAAACTGCATCCACATCCAGTTCTAATTCCTCTGTATTTGAAATTGAAAGATGAGCAATATGGTACAGCTGGAGGTTCTCAAATAGAAATAACCAATTAAAACCAAAGCGATTAAAAGAAATGAGAAAAGCCGGGTAATTGTGTGCCAAACTTTCTGAAAATTAAAATGATTTGCTCCTATAGTTTAGCCTCATGAATGATGTAAACTACCTCAGTTAATCTGCTTCTTCCAGTCAGCCTCCGTGTGAAAGCCTCCACAGTTGGTTCATTCAGCACAGGCTACGCTGAGCTCAATTGGCCTTACCTACAGCCTCACTGATAAGGACCTGATATTCAAAGGGAGAAACGAAGTCCTGCCCATTGATGCTGCCGCTTTGTCACTGAGCCTCCTGCAAGATAGTAATGGATGAGATTGACTGCTTCCTATTTACTGAATGTATTTATTCTCAGTGCTTTGCCCTTTTCCCATTGTACATTGGTGTGGGCTAATGGAGACTCGAGTTCTTTTATCTCAGAACAGTGTGCATGGTAGCACATGCAAATTGTGCATGCAGTCGCATTCCTAAAACACAGCTCTGCCTTTTCTAATCATTCTGCCACCCTAAAACAAACAGAACAGAAAGAGTAAAGCCCTCTAACCAGGTAGCTTATGTACTATGATGTAGCGGCGACTGCTGGGTTTAATAAGCGCCATTGGGTCTCTTTCATGGTGGTTGAGTGGAAGAAAGACATGTCTGATGTTGTTTACAGAAACATCTTCTGAGAGAGCAGAAGGAAGAAGTGAGACTGGTTCTTCCTGCCAGAGATCAATTTCGTGCCCTCGAAGGGTCAAATTCGGAATTGATTTTCCTCAGTCCATTTTCCCACAGTGAGAACTCTCTGAAGCAGTAAATCATTTCCTAAAGTACAATGGACAGAACAAATACCTCCATGAGGAAGACTGCTGCTGGATGAATGCCTGCCTCCCTTGTGAACATAATTTCCATTAACACTCAAGGAGATGTAGTATGTCTCTGTGTAGCTCTGGAATCATGTTCTTTTTCTGCATGAACGTAAAGTGAATTTTATGCCTTTCATATAAAGGTAATTTCACATTGAATTTAAATATTCTGCAATTCGATACAAGAATGGAACATCAGAGGCAACATCTTAGATTCATTGCAGAGCTGTAAATGGTATACAGATGTTATAGGTAGTAAATGTTTCTTAATGTGTTTCAGCAAATGCTAATTAGTGCACATTGTCTCCTCTTGGACATCTTCACAGACCATAAACATAATTTTTAAAAATAAAGTTTGTGTGGATTTGTGTTGTCATATCTGTTAATTACTGTATTAAAAAAAAATAAATGAAAAAAATCAAAAGTGTTTTAATTTACCTTAAGCATGTGTGCAGACCATTAACATAATAACAGCCGTGTGTGAGTATTCTGCATCACTTTTGCCCTTAGTTGTTTTAGACTATAAAACCTTAAAGAACTGGTCAACAATCGGCTATGACAGGAGTCATTTATTTTACATGTGCAGCATCCTGGCTGAGAGAACAATTTTCCAGTCTGAATTATTATCCCAGTAGAGTCCTGATTACTAGGGATTTATGGTGGTTGTGTGCGGAGCCATGTTATTGCAACTCTTCAGTCATGACAGAGGACTCGCACATCTGCCAGCCCACAGCTCAGTCTGCGGGAAGCAGGTTTTGCCACCTAATGATGGTTTCCTTAAGGTTTCTTTAAGGCTGTGACTCTGGCTTGTACCGGAGCTCTTTAAAAGCATGACAGGGCTGTTTGAAACTCTTCACTGTGTCAAATATGATGAATACAGTTTAACATTCCTTGATGTTTGGGAGTGGAGCTGGTACAAAGGGTAATTCTGTGTTTTGGCATCATACACAAGGATTTATGCATCCTGATGGACTCAGTTTTTTTGGCCCATATTTCCCAAAAGGCTCATGGTAGAGCATGCACAAGCCGTCTGTTGAAAAATGAATCACCGCATGGGGGAGTGTACTTTGGGGAAATACCTACAAAGAGACTAGTGGCTCACCTGGATCCCATTACTGGGGATGTCTGGACTTTCTTTTCAGCCTCACAAATAGGAATACACTCAAGAACCTGATATGTGGGTGTGTTCTAACTTGTTCCTATACTTGAACAAAGGCTTTTCTCACTGACATTTCTGAAAATGACATTTGTTTTATTGTTGTTAATCATTTCTTTTCATGATGTTTCATCATGGCTTCTAACGCTATCTTCCTTCCTCAGAAACACTGGAAGCTACTTGTTACTTTCAATTGATTTTGTGTCGATCAAGTATGCTATTATCAACTCTGTGATTAACTATGTTAAATGCTTTTCCCATTGTTTAATCCACATATTTACTGCAGTGTTAATGTTTTTTTTTTTTTTTTTTTTTTTGACAAATGCACAATATCTTCATTTTGATTTTGGTCATTTACAGTCACTATCTGTTCTTGTGTTTTTCTAGGTAAGAGGGAAGTCTTTGAGCCTGTGCCTGCTGTGCGCGACTGTGTGTGTGTCTGCATGCATGCGTGTGTGTTTGCTTATTCGTGTTCCTGTCTGCCAGAGGGTTATCATCATCACTGAGTTAGGAAGAGAAAGTAAGATTCCACACACACACACACACACACACACACACGTGACACACACACACACACACACACACACACACAGCCTGTTAAAACTGCTTCCCACTCATCTTTCTAACAAGACTTCCATCCTGGTGACTCTTTGATTTGATTTCAGCTTCAATGTGTGTCATTCCGAGCTGTTTGATTAGGAATTCTAATTAAATCAGCAGGATGTGAAGTAAATCAAAGCTGTTATAATCATGTTGGGTTGAAATGGAACTTTTGAGAATAAATCTCACTGAGAAGCTGCAGGAATGGTGTGGAACAAGCAGATGGTAGAGAAGCACCTGCGCAGCATACATTTTCATGGAGCGCTTGTGCCTTGAATACTTTACAACTTTGTCAGATTAGACTTGATTCTCAATCTGATGATTTTCCAGGCTACACTCTGTGCTGTTTTTGTATCAGATCGCATGGAACAAGAGGGTAGATATGGAACAACAGGGACATAACTCTTAAAATGTGATGAATTACAATAGAAGACCACATAGTATAGTCTAAAAAATGTGGCTGTCCCTCGCTGTCTGAAGCTGAGAATTTCTAAAGATTTTTTTAGGGAATGTTTAATGCATTCAGATGAATATTTATTGAGCAGGAGGGTATCTGTAGAGGAGCACAGCATGGGCAAAATAAGGCATTAAGATGGAAATGAAGACAGAAGCACTGACATTTGAAGGATTTGAAGAAAACTGCACTTTGTGATATCTTTGTGTGGTATATCTCTCTTTAGGTCCTGACCCAGTTCAATAAAACTGGACATTTTAGCCTTTGGCAAAAAGCACTTTAGAAGCAGAGCATTAGCACAGTCAGAAAGATTTGTATTAGGTCATGCATATTTAACAGAATTCACCATTTTTTGGGTGGTATTCATGAACTACATGGCCAAAGTTTCATTGGAGAAAGTTTTCTGCTATACATGTTGTGCCTCTAACTGTGTCAAAAAAAAAAAAAAAAAAAGAAAAAGTGAGCTGTTCAATTTTAATCTCGAGCTACAGCTGCTCATAGTGTATGCTGTATTCCGGGGCTTAGTCTTGTCACTGATACTCATCTACAGCTGTGATCTGCTTCACCGAAGGGGGAATCTCTGAGGGTCGGCCACTCTCTGTACTATGATAGAGACATGCTGTGAGGCTGTGAGTGTATCCATCTGTCACTTTGTCACTTGGCTCCTCATTTTCATCCTTTCCTTTCTATCTGCCGCTCCATCCTTGTGTTCTTTTTTTTCTTTTTTTTTCATTTATTCCCCTTACTTTTCCTCTCTAACGTCTCTCTTTCCCCTTCTTCCTGTCTATTTCTGAGCCAAATCTGCTACAGTCTGCCACTACCGAAATTGCATGACTGTTATGAACTCCAAGCCCCCGCTGCATCTTTACTACATAGTTACAGACAGACAGCTCTCCCCACTTTTGATTCATCACAATGTTTTTGTCACAAACACTCTCATGTCCTTTCAAGGCCTGCATAATGCTCACATGAGAGCCCAGTCTTTCTCCCTCTCAGCCCACTTTGAAAACATTCCCAGTTCTTTCCTCTGCTTTCTGCTCCAACTCTCCAGTCTCCTATCTGAGCTTGACGCCTCATCCCTGATCCACTGAGGTCTTGTTTGACTGGCTACACAGAACCATTTCTTGATTAGCAGCAACAGATAAGATGTGGGGAAAGGACAAACAGAAGTACTTAATGTGGCACTTACCAACGGCGGCGTTGCAGTGATTACTGAATTCGAGGAGAGAGTGTAGCCTATCCCTCTGAGCATACACTGTGCCTTGGATAAGTCTGAATCATCCTTGAAGGGATGTATCAAGTGGTGCAGAAATCAAACCAAAGCCAGAGGAATTCAGACACATGTTTTCGGGAAAATCATCAGTGCAATTAACTGGATTTTTGATTAGAATTTCACTTTAAGGGCTGCTTGGAAACATCTCATTTAGTGCGTTACCTGCTCATGGTTTGATTCAAGTGGAATCATTCAATCACATTTCACGATTTGCTGAATAATTCTGAGATAATCCCCAGCTAATCATTTGCTTTCATACAAACACACGCTGAATTTAAAAGACATTTTGCCCATTCTGTCCCTTGGAAAATTTACGTAATTACAAAATTTAGAGGAATGAAATTCGATTAGCTGTATCAAGATTATTAAATTAGCAACTTTAGAGCATTTAAACATTTACATAATTACATTTATGGTCCTTAGCCCATTAATAATGTATCACTTTTACTTGTACTTTCTTTTATTAAGTAATACAATTGCATTATACTTATTTAACATGACATGACATGGCATGAATGATGTTAATGGAAAAATAGTGTTCATCTGCCAAAACACGTATGATTTAATCACTGAAAACCTTGCAATCCTATCGTCCCACACAGATGCTTCCTGAACATAATTCTTTCTCGGTTGACACTCATTGAAGCAATGCTGGGAGTTGCAGTCCAATGATGTATTAAAAACAACTGGATCCCATGTTCAAAGAGGCTGGCCCCTTTATTCCTCTGGAAGTTGTTCAGTGCTGGAAAAAGCCTCTGCGGCTGGCCAAGCTGGCTGACTAGCTGGTTGCCTTCAGGTCCTTAAATGAGGAAAAAAAAAAAAAAACATTTTACTCAATCATCTTAACATGTTATTGGACAGAATAATGCCATTTTGGACAGCTTGTGATGCTCAAAACAGCTGCTTTTTTTTTTTCTAGTGATTGTCCAAGCTCGTGTAGCTCTTCTGTTTTTGAGCTAAAGCTGTTTGTTGATTGAGTATAAAAATATGCTCAGTTGAGTGATGGTTCTCAGGGAACTGCAGCGACACGCTGTTAGTCATACCACTCCAACAGGTGCAATGAAACAAACACAAAGAGCCATGAATGATCAAGATGTCAAGTAATAAAGTGTAAATATCTGGCATCATGTGAATGTAGGGACTTTGGAGCACTTATGGCACAAGGGAAATGGTTGCTTGGAAATGAGAGCAATGTCAAAACACTCCAGTCCTATACAATTCATGTATTCAACATGCCAGTTGACCTCTGGAAGGTACCTTAAACTTTCTCTCCATCACTTCTCTACATCGTTTATCTTTTAAATGGCATTCACAATCATTTTGACACATTCTAAATTAGCTCACCTTACAGTGCAGCACTATTATGTTGGCCTTCTACCATGCATGATCAAACATGAATTTATCAAGCCTTGGTTTGGTTTGCTATAGTAGCATGCTTTCCATTCTCTGTGGACTTAAAGGGCAGCGAGAGTTAATGTCAGATGCTTTTGGCACTCAGCCTTCCATTTTTTTCCCCCTTTTTCTCCTCTTTCTTATACCTCATCCCCTCCTCTCACCTGCAGCAGCATCCAGGGTGTACCATCTCAGAGGAAAGGATGTTTTTTTTTGTGTGATTTTTGTGATGTTCTTTTTTTTTTAAATCTCGGTCTGGACATTGTTGCTTTTCACAGTCAGTGTCATGCACCCGTGGTTTATATCTGAAGGTGGTGTCAAAGAAAAATAAGAAGGTGCCGTTTCTTTAGAATGGCATTCATATGTAGATGGAGATGATATATAAAGAAGACAGAAACAGAAGACAAGATTACCTAAGAGGAGAGGGTGTAAAGGGACAAACAGGATACAAACAATGACAGAACAACAGATTAAAAATATGGATGCTAAACGGTCGCTCATTTCACCATCTGAATACTGAGTGCAGACAGCAGCCTAAAAAACAGGATGAATCACTGGGTCTATTATGTTCTTTGCTTTCATAAGGAATTTTAGTGAAATGCTTGTTGCTTTAGCATCGGGGGAATTTTGGATTGCTTTCCTGGCTTCTCTTAACAGCCTGTCAGCTAGATGCTGTTGGCTATTTATGACCCCGAATTCTGTATTTCTGCCAGAGTATGCTGTCTGCACAGTAAAGGTGGGGTGACTCACCGGTTAACAGCTACAGTGTTCTCATCACCGAAAAGACAAAGAGCTGTGACTTGGGTGTTTTTCACATTTCTTTGCAAACAGAAATTATTTTTCTTTTCCCTCGACACCTAGTCAAATCTTTTGAAGTGAAATGTTTAATGGCACAAATGGCAGTTTATGGGTTGCGCGCTGTGCACACAAGATCACAGTACAGCAACCAATCTCACGCAGCTGAGATGACACGGTCACACCAAGTTAATCTGCTGTGGATACATTGGACATATGGGTTTTCAATTAAAAATAAATAAATTAATAAATAATAATAATAATAATAATAATAATAATAATAATAATAATAATACATTTCCTGCCATGTTACTGCAGTAGCTTTGAGCTCATTATCTGAATTTTCTCCAGCCAGACATTACAAACACATCTGATGTAAGTCCTATACTTGGTGATAGATCTGACTGAGGGAAATGGGAAGTGAAAATTGGAAAGTTAAATTGAAAGGATGTTTAAATGTGCTTTACACAGTGATTAAGCACATGTTATGTTTAGATGTATATTCATGAAGAGTATAATGTTTTGAAAAAGTCGTGGTTCGTGTTTAAATAAGTATATAAGCATTAATATAATGTATTAACATAACGCCATAGGTTAAAATGAAGTCAGTGTTCACTTTTTTCACACAGGAAAAGACCTGCGGTATGCTGGGTGAAAGTCTTGCGTTTGTTTGACCTATCCATCCACCCCAACCAACTCCACATGTAGATTTTTTTGCTCTTTATACCACATATTTGACTCAGAGGCACATTAAAAAACATTCCAGCTGAAGGGCATGTCAAGAATAGACGCTAAAGGGATACCTAAAGTTAAAAACTAGCTGCTATATGTTATGTCTTGGAAGTGAGAATTGACTGGATTTGAAACATTTTGTATTGCCCACATAAAAAAAAAAAAAAAAAACAGTCTCATAAGTACCATCAAAAGCAGTAAGGTTTTGAATCTGGTTGTGTACAGCATTGATTTTTTTGAAACTTAGGAAATTATTTGAAAATAAAAATGGCAAGGGACTCACCCAACACGGTCTGGTCATGGTCTTCCTTGTCCACTTATTCTCGAGTACATTTCAGCTGTCAGCCATGTCGTCCTTATTGTTCCAGAGTAAATTGTAGTGAATGCTGTTCCTGTAAATATATAATCTGCCCTGGAACAGTGGTCTGTCTGGACAAACATGTACTGTGTGTTCAAATGGAGTGAAAACCAAAACGCCTTCCATCATTGATTTAATGGGTAAATCTCACACACTGACAGCTGTTTTATGTGTGTGTTAATAAGAGATTGTGATGCAAGGAAGAGGCAACAGATTCTGCATTAACAATAGCTAGCAGAACAGCACCCGGGCAGACAGATAACACCACAGGAAAGTCATTTTTCTTTTTCACAGGCCGTAATGCGGTTGAGTAGAGCTGGTTGTTGCTACAAAGAGAAAAGTGATCCACCGAGGTGATAGTGCAGGATTTTGAAGTGCAACAGATTGCTATAATACCATGGCCATGGAATACACTTGTTTCTAAATGCCCTTTAAAACTGTAAAAGGGGATCATTAACAAAGAAACCACAATGCTTCATCAGTGCAAAAACATTCAGCCGCAGGTAACAATAGCATTCTATTCAACTGAGCCGAAACAGTATGGCACTCAGTGCTTTTGTGTTGAGTTTATTTGGAAATTCAAACTATGAGCAGAGGTTGTTTTCAGGGATATGAAATATGCATACCTTTCCACAAATTATATTGTTATTAAATATCATCAAATACAGAATCACAGAATAATGTAAAACCTTTAAAATTAGTCAAATATATACATATATATTTATATATAGGATTCTGATTGCAGGCAACAGCTGTCTCATGAATGTGTAAATACAGTGGGAAAAGTTCATGTTTTTGTTTTTGTTTTTGTTCTTATTTTGTTCATTTCCGATTATTACCCCACTGTTGGAGCAGCCTGATATTCTGCACCTCTGTTGCCTTTGTTGAAATATATCTCCAAGCACTGACAGATAATATGATTTTTATTCAAAGCAGCTGAATTGATAATCCCATTAGACCAGAGAAGGGTAAAGCTGTGCATTTTCAGCAGGGTGTCATACCAGCACGCTGCAGGGTTATCTTCTGTCTCTGAAGACGGCTGCTGAGCCTGAGCTGTATGGCTCTCTACTTCATATTAAATTCTGGGATGTGAGCAGCGCTCTTTTCCCACCGTCTTCAAGGTTGTTACATCACTACAGGAAGTACTCTTCTGCTTTTTTGCACTGCAAGTGGGCCCCACCGAGGATGCTGATATCTGACAGTTGATAAAACCATCCAACAGTTTCATGCAGAGCCTGCTTGGTCTTGAAAATTGGTCTAGATTGTATCAACCACTGCTGTTGGAATTGCAATGAAATGCTGTGAATATTAACAGTTCCTACAGATAAATCTTTGGGGTTTTGGTGAGCTTTCCTTGAACTAGAAGTCCCACTCTTACACAACTAATAAACCGACAGGCTCTGGGCCCTAGTATAGAACGTTTTTTTTTTCTTTTGTCATTCTTTGATCGTGTTCAGTGTCAGATCAAAATTACAGCTCAATTTATGAACGACTCAAATTCATACACTGACCTCTCAAACTCAAGCTTTCTATCATGCCCTCCACCTTCCTGTCTCTTTTAATCAACAATCTGGTAATTATATATATATATATATATATATATATATATCTTTCACAAAGCCCAGATTAAAAAGAAAATCACCTTGGGTGTGTGTTGGTGTGAGATGTGTCAGGGCTTATTGGAGCCTGAAGCTACTCAGTTACAATGATCCACTCCACTGGACTGTAGGAAGCTATTGTGAACTCCACATCAAAAACACTGACACGGACATGCCCTTCAGCTTCACTCACATCTCATTAAGTCTACGTTCGGTTACTGAGTAGAAAACAGTGAAGACATGTTGGTCTGAAAGGTGAGAATGTAGCAGTATAATTCCAGGTGAGAGAGTGTGGACCAGGTGAGTCTGGGTTAAAGTTTATTTGTGTGTCTGCACCAGCCCCTAGCGTAATGATATTCACGCTCTGTAGCATAAAATCATTTCTGTTCTCCTCAGTGATGTTTATCTGCTCTGAGAATTTATCATCGAGGGCCATGGATTTACTGCTCACGTCTTCCCAGCTGAGACGCAAGATTTAAGGCTCATTGTGAGTCGCGTATAAAAGAGCTGCATGGACTGTTTACTACAGTTCTGCTCACCTCCACTCTCATTCAGATATTCATGAATCGTCTCCGAGCTGAGGCTGTGTACATTGTCCCGATTATGCATATTGTATCGCACACAAAAGACTGGAGATTTAATCACACAAATAAAGAGGATCATACTTCAAAGAGGACGAGAGCAGCGGGGAGAGAAAGAGGCTGAGAAAATGTTCAGTCTTTTGATGTTAATGTTATATGTGCACCTAATCAATAATTCCCAACATAATGGCAACATTTGATAGCTACTAACACACTCCCACAAGGGCTCTGCAACTACACTCTATGTTGCTAAGCAACATAATTGAATAGTATGGGTGGGCATCTCCTGTTGGCATATAGGTTAAGTAACTTGCCATTAGTCACTGATGCTGATAAACATTTTAAAGTGTGTTTCCATTACGTGCACAGTTGCTGATTAATGGCTCCAGTCCATAAACCAGATGATTGCAGGAGAGGGTTGTGCATTTCATTAGTACTGTGTGTCAGGACATTAGGCTATGACACAATCCCTTTATCGTTTTTCAGCTGCCTAAGCAGCTGCATACATGTAAATGACGTGGCATTACATTTACACTGATGAAACACAACACATATCACAGATATCCTGCCTGTGCTTGTTTGTAGCCATGCTAGCAGCAGTGCTCTAGGTATTGTAATGTCTGGCTGTCAGTCCACCACTTTGGTCCAGTCTGAAATCAATAACTATTGGATGGAATGAAATGAAATTTTCTACAGACATGCACGGTCTCCTGAGGATGAATCCTAATAACTTTGATTCTCCCCTTATGTTCATAGTCAAGATAAGGAACCAAAATTGACACTACCCCAGATGTCTGTAGAAAACAGGATATCTTGTGTTAAAATTTGATGTTTGGCCGTCATGACTGTTCATGTTCGTGGTCTGTAGTACTGCAGTAGCAGTGTTCCTACATGATTCTATAACTGATTATAGGCAAATGCATGTTTTCTCTGCCTGGTAACAGACACCATACCAATTGTCATACTCCTCTGTTTTTATTTGTTCATGTATATTTCTGTAATGTTGAAGTGATTTGTCATCCTGCTACATGTTTTCCAAGTGAATCACCAGTGTTGGTGTTGGCATCGAGAGTTTTTGCAGCAGTTTCCTTCCCTATATACTTTATCAAGAAAGTACACTAAAATTAAGACGTACTGACCCATCAGATTGCTCATATTAACCACGACCAAGCATGTTTTTGTGCTGAACTGTTTAACTGCTAAATTTTCCAATTTTATGTCGTGTGGTGATATCTAATCCAACAAGACGTGCATTTTGAACACACTCACATTTCCCAAGAGACAGTAAAGACTTCAGGGAAAGCCGTTAATTTCAACACAGATGTGCAATGCATTTATTTCTTGATGTTTTGTGAACAAGCATCAGATCTAATAGATTGAGTTTGACTTTTCCTGCAGGGGTTAAGGCAGATAAGAACCAGTCAAATATTCTGGTTGTTGTGCTCTGTAGCTGTGAACCTGTAATGGAAGGAGAATGAATTTCAGTCAGATGATATGAAGCAGCGGAGGCAGCAGGTCCAGCACTGTACAATGTCAGAAGAACTAAAGATACTGTGTTGTTGTCATTTGCTGTCACTTTCACTCAAAAATGTCCATCATAGAGATCACGCATTGATTTACCCAATTTCACAATGCTAAAATAAATTAAATTTTTAGGGCTATCATCACTCCAAAATGTAAAAGATCCAAATTAATGAACAGTGCAGCCCAGAAGGTGCTTGACTTTCATTAAGTACAGAGTTGGTGTGTGTGCATGGGGTCTTGTATGTTTTATCAGGGGCTCAAGTCTTTCCACAGCCCGCTTTCCCACTTTACTATAGTTTCAGCTTCAGACTCAAAACAGTATTTCATGGTGATTTCAGTGATGGCAATACTTTAATCTTTGTGCAGTCTAGAATATAAGACTCATTTCCCCATGGCCTCATTTCTCACGAGTGATACAGTCAAATGAAACTGTGTGTAATTGTTAGTGCGTGGATTTTTGACCTGGCTGATTCATCTGTGAGCCTTCTGCTTCCTTTATGTGAAAACACTAAAGGAACAAGGTTGTGTTTCTCTCCCACGGACAATTTCCCTGTAATGGTTCTTCACAAAATAAAAAAAAATAAAAAAGGAAAGAAAAGAAAGAAAGTCAAGAGTCAAACATGATTACTAGGTATTTGTTTCTCCAAATGTAAGAGCAGGAACAGACTATTGATATTCAGCACACATTCGGAATAGCCAGCAGATTGTCAGTGACTAACAGGATGCAGCTATCACACTACTATTGATTCTGCAGAAACTAAGAGCCCATCCTAGGCTGATGAAATGTTTACAAAATGCGTGAAGCTAAGAAAAACAGCAGCTGAGTAAAGGAAGTTATTTTTTTTTTTGACACACCGCATGTCCAATTTTGAAAACACCATACACTTCTTTATGAAATAATAAAAAAAAAAAAAAACATGGTGGCTGCACCATGGTTTGCTGTTTATCTCAAGTTGCTCACTCATATGTCTATGTCATATGCATGATTAAAACACAATCTATTTAAATAGCAGTATCACTGATGTTAAATAGTGTGTTAGTGCTGGTGGTGCAACGGAATATTTCCCTCATTTTCCACATCGGCAACATTTAGCGGATCATTTAAATTTGCTCATAGCCGTTCCTAGTCCTTAACCTAATATCAATCTTAACCTAACAGCTCAACATCCATTGTGAACAACTCCTTTTACCCCCTGCATGAGACTGTGGGGGCCTCAAACAGCTCTTTCAGCAACAGACTGCTACTGCCACAATGTAAGAAGGCGCGCTACCACAGGTCCTTCATTCCGACAGCTGAAAGACTTCGCCATGACTTACTTTCAAGTGAATTGCCCCAGTGTTGCTTCTATATCAGTATAGCAACACAAGTTGTAAATATATAGACGAGACCTCTGTTTCATTTGCACAATAGGTACTAACTAAGGCCATCCTCTCCAGGGAGTCAGTAGTCAGTTCACCTACACTGCCAAAACACCATCAAATTGAATGTTCTCACAGTGAACAGGTTCATTTAAGTATTCTATCTTTCCTTTAATGTATTGCAGTTTCTATATCTAATATTAGTAAGATTCACTTTCACATTTCATTGAGAGATGTCATTGACCATTCAATCAATTCTTTATTAATGTTTCAAAAATAATAACCATACGCAGTGAAACATAATGAAGCAGTACTTTTCAAGGTGAAGTCAAGCCAATGTCAGTTTAGAAATTCAGTTATAGAGCGCATCCTCTGATTTCCTGAGCCTCTCTACCCAACAAGCAAAAGCAATTCTGCTACAGAAGATGCTCTCACTCAAAAATCAAATAATAGGATTTACAAATTAATTTAAAGGTTTCCCGAAAAAACTGCAGTTATGGAAGTAGTGCTTTGCTTAACCCTGAAAGAGGACCGTGCAGGCTATTTCATGGTTCCTTTTATTAGATCATAATGCACTGTGGTGTCCTATGGGGCTTAAGTGATCCAAAGAGACATCTGTGGTTTAGTATAGTATTAGTAGTAGCATTTTTTCTTAAAAGGAATATGAGAAAAACTTTGCCCAATCTTTAATTGAATCATTGATTGCATTTGTCATTATAAGCCCAAGCAGCAATGGATGAAAGGGAAAATTCCACTTTACCGAATCCTTTCGTGTCATGTACTTAAAAATAAAAAAAAGAAAAGAGAAAGAAAGCCCTGATATATGTTGTTCTGTTGTCTCCTGTCTAAGCTTGTTCCCAACACAACTGCAGAATGAAATATTAGTGCACACATACACAATTTATTTTAAAGATAAGGAAAGTAGCAGTTCAATCCATTTGAGACCAGCATCTTTACTCACTTAATCTTTTCATTCATTAAATTGATTTGTATTCCGTTTGTCTTTGTAGCAGTATGGCTCTAAGAATGGCAGTGTCCGTGATATCTCTACTCCTATTGTACAGATTGTGATGAGGTTTTGTATAGACATTCACGGTCCCCCTAGGATGAATCATAACAGATTTGGTAGTACACTGCCCCTTTCTTTAGCACCACCATCACATCGAATATGTCTCTTATCCTGAGAACCATCTATAAAAAAAATTGAATGGAACCATGTTTTGTATTTACTTTCATTGTCCCCAGAGGATGAATGTTACTGACTTTGGTAATCTCACTATGGGGTTTGTGGTTTTGAGTAAATGTCAACTGTTGGATAAATGTTCATGGGATTTGGGGTGTTTGTGTCCCTCTCAGAATGAATTATGGTTTCTAATTGTTTCTTAGTGGTTCCCATGACTTGTTGGATATATTGCCATCAAATTTGGTACATAAATCAATATTTTCCAGTTGATTAATCTTAATACATTTGCTATTCCCCTGACCTTTCCTGTAGGAATACCAGCAGTTCAATTTTTTTTTTTTGCTTATCCTTTGAAATCTCATTATCTACTAGATGGATAATCACAATATCTTGTACTGACGTTTGCACTTCCCAGGTAATCCGTTTGTTTGAATTGACACTGCTATCCAAAACAACTGGTTTGTGCATGTGTGATGCTTTTTACATACAGCTATCTAATCGGGTTTCCCTAATGCACAATCTGAAGAGCAATTGTCTTGCGAGTGTGTCTCTGAATCTGACAGTTATCTTGTAATAAGATGCATCAGGATGCAATATGTTTTCTAGCCTTGGTCATTTAAAGGAGTCTGATTATGTTAACCGCATTAATTAGTGATGCACGCTGCTGGTACTCCATAATGGAGGAGGGGAAAAAAAGAAAGAGGGAGAAGCATATTAAAGCAAATCTGTAATATTTCTGATATATGGTATTTGTTCATGAGCAAATGCAATTGTATCATCAAATTAGTTTCTGAACAACTCTATGTCTGAAAACTCCCTACTCTTTGCTTGTTTTGTTTTTTCTTTCTTTCTTACTTCAAACATTACAAACAATAGAGGGTGGGAAAAGGAATATAGAGGCAGAGAGGTGAGATGTGGACAGTAATGACTGTAACCTCATCTTGTCTTGAGAGGTTTTCTCCAGCTGAATGGCAGTATTAAAAAAGAAAGAAAGAAAAAGGACGAGGAACAATACCTTTATCTCTCCCAGTCCACCAGGTTTAACAGCTTTCTCATTGCTATCACCTTGGCATGGTTTCTATTTGTCTGCTTGATTAAGCTGTGTGATGGAGCAGTTTGAGCATCCTCCACAACAAGGGAGATCTCTCTGCCAAATGTGGCTGATAATGAAAATATTTTTTGTGGCGTACAGACATACTTCCATGTCATGTTGCATTTCTTGGCCATAAAAGTCTTGCAGAAGGGTAATATTTGAAGAAAGAAAGAGACTGGAGTCCGCAGACCTGTCCACAATGTCTACTTTGATTCAGTGAATTGGTTTCTGCGGATGAAGTGCAGTATTGACATCCTGTAGATGGCTGATGTATGATCTTGGACCACTACCAAGATGAGATGTGGTCTGTTATCGTCTGTGCTCAGTGAAAAAGTCAGTTAGATAAAGCCATTTTATCATTGTAAATGGCTTATATGGTGCGTACTAATACTCAACACATAACATTATCTCTCCAAATCAAGCTGGTGTAAGAGCAGAGTGCAGTTTTCCAAGAGTAGATTCTGGGCTGCCTGTGTTTCCATGGTACTGTATTGTCCTCTCAGATTGGAGATGCTGCTGATTGGCAATGCATTTGCTTGACGGATCAGTCATACTGTGTACTGAATAGTACAGATACAGAGAAGTTCCGTACAGAGAGCAGAGACACACTGAAACATATGCTGTTGTGATGATAAGGGTCATGCTGGCTGTGTTGTGGGCTTGGCTACAGTGTCAGGAGAGGCTTCAGAGTTGGATGTGATGCACAAAGAGGTTAAGAGAGACACAGAAGCCAGTAGGCCAGAAGGGAAAACCAGGACAACCTTGAATGCCAAAGTAGCACACATACCGTTTGTATTTGTGCTGTGGTGTGTTTATTACTACTTATTATCATTTAGTGTTTATTTTCTTAGGAATTTTGTTAAGAGTTAAGAGCTTGAGAATCATCGTGCAAAGGAGTTGTGTTTTTGTGTTGTTGTTGGATGATGTTGGATGAAAGTTCAAAGTAGTCAGCTACACATGTTTGTTCAAAATGTCATCAACAATTCAGCAACACTTCATATGGTTGACATTAATATATACTGAGTACTTGACCTGAATGTGGTCCTGTATTTATTAAACAATTTTAGCAAGAGTGGGTACTTTTAGAAGTTCATCATATAAGTAAGTACCCCATAGTAAGTAATACTACACTAGCAAGTATACTGTCAGACAAATGTAGGGAATGAAGTATGTTTCCATCTTGTAGTTGAGTAGTACGAGACAACAAAACATGTAAATAAAGCACAGATGTTGATGTTAGTTGCATTCTGCTACTGATGGAGGATGAAACATTCATGGGCTCATTTCCTAATCATTTCATTATTTAAGCTATTATTACTAAATTTATGTTCTTGTAGGCACTGAGTGATCAGTAGTCTACAGGGCTTTTTTTAAGTTCTTCAGTAAGCACTGAAGCAATTCCAGAAACCCATGTGTACTGTATGTGCATTGCGGTATATACTCTGTGAAGCTTTGTGTGCATGCTTGCTGTGCTTCGGGAAATGAACTATGTCTTTTTGATTTCAGTGTTTGAGGCCTTGTTGTCTTGTTTCCCATCTCCATTAAGCTAAGCTTTAATGGTTTTCTGTGAGGACGACTGATGCATGTCGTTTAGGTATCTACAGGCTATTTAATTTACTCACAAGCTGCTCTTTTGCACAGGGTCGGAGAAGAGGAGCAGTAAAGAGCAATTTAGTGCCTGTTTAATATGATCTAGAACCTAGTTCTTGCCGTTACAATGTTAAGCAGGAGACAAACAGGAAACCTTTATGTGGTTATTATATGAGCACTTAATGGAACTGTACCGGTGGGTCATTTTGTATTGAATACCAGCAAGGGCTATCTCTAAAACACATACAGTTTCAAAGCCACATGTAAACATCCATTTAAGTGTGCCATCCTCATGACTTGTATTGTGCATTCTGGCAACAGTAATTAATGAGACAGTTGAAAGGAACAGAGTTATTGTTAAGGTGTTTTTTTTTCTTCTTTTTTTTGTTTGTTTTCCACACCTGTGCTTGCCATGACAAGTAAAAACACATGCTGTGATAAAGGCAGTTTATGTATTATTTTTTCTTCAATGTTAAAAACCCCTTTTTAGTATTCAGAGTATTCATGTTATTTTGTGCATTGCCTGCACAGTAAGTGGTGCTCAGCTTAGTCTATGTGAAGATGAACGCCGCATCGCTTCTTTGTCCTGGTAATTGAGGGAAACGAGTTAAATTTTTAGATAAGATGTAGTCTTGCATTTTCGTTGTGAATTATGTTAATACTATAATTAAATACAAAGTGAAACCAGACTTGATTCCTCAGTGCCTCAGTTCAGGGACACATATTGCAGATTAAAATTCAGGATTACAGAGTTGAAGACACTGTCTCATCTCAACCCACACACCCCAGATAAGAGTTTTGCATTTTTTTGTAGGTCCTATGTGTTGACACACGGACCTTTCTGCGGAGGAAAAGGACGGTAGTCTCACTGTGAACCATCTGCTCATTCTAAATATCCGATGCCTTTGATAGGACAGCAGAAAGTCACACTCATCCATGGGGAACAATGAAAGACAGAGCAGCTTGAGAGTAATCAGAGAGACAAAAATCCTTTCACACATGGAACCTGCACATTGCTGGTTTCAGTTATGCCTGCACGATGGTGGGCTTTTTGACACATCTTGTCTTCACATCTTTCCTGTAAGGATGCATTTGGTATTGAGTCTGTTCCATCACGACATGACAGCTGGATGGACTTCCTTTTTCCACTCATTACGGGTGGCAGCTCCGCTGGCGAACAGCAGCCAGTAGAAAAATAAGGACACCGCGGTAAAAGCATTAGGAAGATGATCAAGAGTGTTTTCAATCCTCAGGCATCCCATATCAGTGATGGATTTTGAAAGCTTGTTTTGCATGGGAACGATTTACCATCCCCAATCGTTTTTAAAGCAGCTCAGCAATGTTTCATTATCAATTACATTTGACAGGGCATAATATTGAGGAAATCTACTGCTATCCTCACACTCATTCCACTGTCTCTGAAGAGAGAGAAAAATAATATGGATTCCAGATTCCCGAGGTACATTCTGGTTGTTGTTTTGCTGAGATGTCTGCTGGTCTGATGTAGGTGTTCAGGTGGAGTGTTTAGCCAGCTCATAGGATTTTAAAGATATAGCACTGACTCACATTAGAGGGCAATTAGTGAAAAAATGTGCCTTCCAGCTTCAAATGCACAGTCTTCAGGGTCATATTAATGTGAAATTTAATGCCTCATTATAACAGTTTTTTGTTTGTTTGTTTTTCAAATGCATTTTATAATAATGTTATTATTTGTGTCAAGAACCTTGTAAACTCTTGCCAGAAAATGGTGATGCTTTTGGTCACATTAGAGCTGTGGCAGAAGAATTGCAAAAATCATATCACAGGTCGCGAGTTTGCAAATTCCTGAAGTGACATTAATGTAAAATAGACTCTTGTTCACAGATGACTCTGACTTAAATTTTCCAGATCATTGGCTTGTTTAAGTACATGTAGGATCTGGTGATTTGACAGTTCAGTGCAGATTCAGAGGCCTTGAATTAAACATGAAAGCACAGAGAGCACTACAGACACCTAGCTATTTATCTGATGTGTACTGAATGTATTGGAATGGATTGTAAAGGCCTTTTTACATTCTCATAGTTTCCAAGACAACCTGACTTGAAAGTGTCCTCTAGGACCATCTTCACTTTGTGAGAGATGGCACAGAGAAAACTTACGAGGTAAAGCACACAGATTGCCAGTCTGCTATATAATTGATTGGCCATTGAATGGCTCTCCTGTTTTAAAGTGGTGCAGAGTTGATGGTTGAATGATTCTCTGCATCTCCTGTCCCTAAGAGAAAATCAGGCAGCTTGGGGCACATGTTCCTCCGTGCAAATAGAGGGAAACAGAGCAAGTTCTGTATCTAAAATGGATCTGGCTATAACAGGTAGGATGAAAAAAGATTTTACATCTTTACATCCATGCCAATCCAGACTAAAGACCTTTTTTTTTCCTTTTTTTTTATGGTGAATAAAAAGTGACATTACTTACTTTGACAGATAGAGCCCAGTGAGCCAACCTAGCTGAGCAAAGGGATCAGAGAATGAAGTGTTGAAGAAAGGGCTGCTTCAGAACAGATGTAGACAGGGTTGCACTTTTCACTTTGGTTTATTGGAGTCAAAAACAACTGGATCAGATGTTAGTTTCCTTTCAATAACGGTGCACTGTGCGATGCAGCGGGATGCTGTTCAGTTCTGGAGAGGCTGATTTGTAATCTTGTACTGGGAAAGAGTGCACACATACAATATGTCTGGATGAAATTCTTCTGGCAAAATGCAACTAAAGTCTTATCTACAGTTTATTGTATGCCTATTCCGTTGGCAGTCTGTGGGCCAAAACCTGCCCTGAAGTAATCCCAACAAGACCCAGCATACATAAACATGACAAATGAATAAATATGACAAAATAGGTGCATTTCGTAGTATGGAATGAGCTAACGAGTGAGCCGTCTCACTTCCTTACCATCTCTCTTGAGGGTTGCACATGTGCAGTCCTGATTGGGAAGGATGTGTACGAATGTAGAACACTAGCAATCATATATCTCACAAATCATTGTTTTCTCATGTGAGTTCTGACCATCTGGCCGTTGACGGTCACAAGCAGGGGAGTGCTATAACCGAAATATGTCTCTGTCAACCCTGAAATGTAAAAGCTGACAATGAAAACCAGAAAATACTTGTTTATATTAACCATAACCTAATTTCCATTTTCCAATTTGCCAACCAATATATAAAATAATAATAATAAATATAATTTGCATTGAGTCCATTGGGGTACTTAAAGGATATAATATTTGGACGTACTCTATTGAGAAACAGCAATAGGGTGCAGAGATTGTATCTTACAGTATTGATCTTGCTGCATCAATCTGGTGCGGTCACAACACATAGAGACCAGCAACCATTCATGTCCACATTCACACCTGAGGGGCACACCTGGGCCACCCCAACAAATCTGTTACCACACAATTATGCATATCTATTTGATTTTTTGACAGTAAATGCTGTAAATAGCTAATCCCCATTCTGGTTTTGAAGTATGTCCCAATTAAATACCTAATTGAATTTTCCACCTGTATACTGTATTTAAAGTACACACACACACACACACACATATATATACATATATATATATATATATATATATATATATATATATATATATATACTTCCCAGTTGTCTATACTCCCCAACACCAATGCACTGTAATACATACTGTAATACTCGCACAGAGCTAAGCCATGCTGGCCTGGTGCAAAGGCTTTTCCACAGCACAGCATGGCAAGATAAAAGACGGTGTTTACCTCTGTGACGTTCTGAAGGTCACCGGGTTGGCACAAACTTTTGCAGAGCCTGTCATCTGCAGCTCTTCATCAAACTGCTGAACTTTAGAATGCACGTTGGCACACAAAAGGGACTCCATATTTTGCCCTCCAGCTTTTGCTCTTCGTGGCTAGTATGGAGAGGAGGTATGATCACAGGGACCAGTAAGCCTTTATACAAAATATAGCCCGCAAAGGAAGAGCACTTGTTGTTTTAACCTAAAATGTCTGTTTGATGATCTGGGATTGAGACTCAAAAATCAGATCATCTGAACATCTCCCAATTTGCTAACCACCTTCAAAATTATGGAAAACAGCCTCTCTAATCATTAAAGTAGATTGGTTAAGAGAGCACTCATACATCAATGCAACATACAATAAAGAAACAACCTGCTATTTAAAATACAATATAGCCTACAGAGACCGGTACAGGATAAGTGAGATGTTCAGTGTTCACCCGATACATGTTCGGGTCTCTAAATCAGAGAGAGAAAAAAAATGTTCTGCTGGGTGGTATGGGGATGATTCATGCATACATGCATACATTAGGATGATCCGTCCGCAGTGGTTTCCTCTAGCAGAAAAGACCGGCGGGGCACTGGGATGAAGCACTTGTTCCATGGACTTAATAATCAAAGTAAGAAAGCAGCGCTAGCAGTGAGGCATATATATATATTTATTTATTTATTAATGACTCTCTGTCAAAAGCAGCAGGGGAAAGCATGTAGAGACAGCTGTTTGTGGCTTGCTCGGGCATTTCTGTCCAAAATATTAGTAGGGACATTCCCCTACCAAATGCAAACCCCTACCCTTAGGACTGAGGCAGTAGGAACTTATCATAAAAGATGACTATGATTTCCAGCATCTTGTTGACTGAACTAAATAAATAGAAACATGCCAGTGGGGACTTTGTGTAGCTGTTCATCGTTCTAAACAGAGCACTTTCCTCTGTAACTTATTGAGTGTTTTATGAACCAAAACAAAGTCAATCACAGTACCCTCAGGGATACCTTTGTCTCTCTCACTCAGGTTAAAAGGGCAAACAAAACCCTTTTAGACTGTCTGTATAGAAGTTGAGGCCCAGCAGCAACACAGATAATCAATACAGTATGTTGATTCAACCCACTTAACTAAATGAGTGGTCTCCTATAGATGGACATTATAATTAAGGCAGTTAAAAGCTTGGAATACTGGATGGATGTTCTGCAGAGCTGTCCTTGTTTTTCCCTTATTTTAACTTATGCCTTACACACTTTAGTGGCTTTATCCGGTGGGTATGTTTTAATCAAAATGTCTTGAGAGCAACTTATCAAGGTTTGCGTTATATATCCTAGCTATGGGTATTTCTATCATTTGTCCTTCACTTATTTTATTAGTGTGAAAAACCACTGATTGGTCTTTGAGAGGACACTGACCTGAATTAGTGTGTACAGTTTTAAAAGTTCCCGATCCCCATCATACTAGTGGATCTGAACCTTGCAGAGCACTTGGACTCTTTTATGCAATTTAATTAGGCCTCCTGGAAGTTGATTAGCAGTTGAAGTCATTTCCCTGCCAGCATCACTTGATTTACGATAGATGTCATAGATCGCGGGAGAGTTCTATCTTGTGATATTGGCTCGCCGTATCAGATAATTTAGCCGAAATTATAGCTTAAACACTCCTGGATCTTATGAAAGCTGTGTGTGTGTGTCTTTGCTTATTGGTGGGCGGCCTGTGTGTTGGCTCACGATGAAGACAGTAGACTTGTAGGTCAGATGAAAGATTTACTACTTCATTGGACAAGGAAGTTCACATTAACATGAAGCACGGCGTGAGCAAGGACACTGTTCTCATTCCTGTTTTTTCACCTCCCTCCCTCGCCCCTCTACACTTTGCTGCTCCTAATTTCTTCCTTGACATTTGTGTTGAGGATATTTTTTGACATGATTAAGCCGCAAAGTTGTTGACTGAAAACTAATCTAGTAGAAATATACTGTGCACCAAACTATCCGAATATATTTATATAATATTAAGTTAACAAATAGCAGCTGTCAGAATTCAGTATACTTTGGGTGCTGCAGTTTTGATGCAGTTTGTTATTATTTTTTTTTGTGCATAGCTAGTTAAGAATGCTGTTTACATCCAGCTGGTAATGAACTGAAGTGGCGTGCTCTGAATTGCCCTTACGGCTGTGAAATTTTCTCATGGCTGAATTTGCTTTGAAGAGGAGCGTGTATGACAATGCCACAGAGAGGTCAAACAAAAGTCAAGACAGACGTACACAGATGCCAGACAACAGCAGATGCACAACAGTACCAGCTCAGTCTAGATAGATAGCTTCTAAAACATAACTAACTACCTGACAGAATGCCTCCACGCATGGCTGAGCAGGGATACGAAGAACGTCATGGTGTGAAAATCCGGCGCCATTAACTCAGCATTATGTTGCCATTTACTGTCATGGTGAATATCCACACACAGCACAATTTGCATTCTGCGAGTTATGCCTCCTAAAGATTTACAAGGTCAGGTGTGGAAATATTTTGGGAGAATTATGGGATAGTAAGAAATGTACAACCATAGGATCACAATCTGGCTCACACCGACTATTGACTTTGCTCATGTGAGCTTTATTAGATCCTGTTGGCATACAATACAAATAAGCAGAGGAAGAAGTTGTGCCGTGTCATGTTGGATATCCTCATTCTGAATATTCACCTATCCCTGTTTTACGGGTGAAACTAATAGGGGAGGGAAGGGTGCTTGTAGATTCAAGCATGGAATCTCCTGCACAGTGGCTGAGTGTTTAATAAATAAAAACGTCCCACTTATACAGCTCAGTATAGCACGCAGATGCCACTGGCCAGACTGGCAAGTGAGAAATGTTAAAAGTGCAGCCGCTGTCAGCTGTACTCTGATTTTATGTGAGCAGCGTTCCATAAACCTAATTGGTCATTATAAAGCATGCCCTAAAGTCAAAGCACAGATGAAATAAATCTAACAAGTCACAATCTGACCTTCTGCACGGGCTGAAAAACACAAATCACACCCGGCCTAGTAGGTGAGTGACAATCACTAAATCCAAAGGGACATTCATATTTGAATGAGAAAGGGAGAGAGCATATGACCCGAAAGGAAAGCCATGTTCGTGTCTGAAGGGTAACAATAAACAATGTGATCCCTGAAACGTCGCCTTATTTTCGAAGGACAAAGTCTGCCGTCAACATTTGGTTCCTTTTAGACAATCTTACCTAAATCTAAACCATGACCAAGCAGTTGTCTGAATTTGAAAGTGTTTTCTATGTACCAGCCTTATGATTAAGCCCAGGGGTGGCACATAAAAGTAGTGAAGAAATGACCAATAACCGACTGTGTCATTACGATATTAGGACTTTTTTTTTTTTTCCAAATGGATGTTAGTTGTGCTGAGATCACTGTCGTCCAGCTTGCTATGCTGTTCTGATATTGAGCTGGCATCGTGCCTAGGAGGAGAACACACAGAGCGATGAGCTATTAGAGGAATATTGATCTCCTCAGAGGCAATGCCACGGCAGTCAGATGGATGATTCAAAAGCCATAGTACGTGGGCACGGTGGTCTATAATGTGACTGATGATGCAGCTGTGTTCTGGCAGTGAGTTGATGCGAACATTTGAAATGTAAGACACTTTTGTTCGATGAGAAGAGACGCAACAAAGCTGCATCAGGGGGAAATACACAGCATGTCAGCGCTTAGGGACACCGATCTTTAATGTGCACTTGAAGTGCTGTGATCTGAAATTAAACAAATAAATTCTACATGGCACAGGTGATCAGGGAACATGATGCCTTTTCTTAGATCTTGAGCCTCTAGAGAAACCAAAATCTTCACTGTCACTTTCACAGCAGGCTTATGAATGTTTAATGAGGTTAAAACGGAACAAAACAGCCAAACCTCCTGCGGGTTCCTGCCTCTGGTGACTTTGCTTCATTCTCTATCAGTTTTAGTCTTCCCTACTGAGAAACACCAGCAACAGGCATATATATATATTTTTTTTGTTGTCACAGAAATGCATTAATCTCTCCATCAGCACATCATGCAGTGTTTGGTTTTTACACCGTAAGTGTAGTCCCCTCAGTCAGTACAACATTTCTCCCTCCAATTGCCTTTCACGAGGTTAATCCTGACAAATGGTCCGATTCACTGGTTCCACTCTAACTAATTTCATGCTGCATTTCTGTTTGGAAACAAACATCAAGGGGATTGGGGAAATAGTCAGAAAGCAGCGCACGCCCATGTCTCTTTGGGATTTGGTGGAAACCGTTACCACTGATCCACCAACAGGCACACACACAAACACACACACACACACACACACACCTCTCATTAACATGGTTCCAGCTGTGCCTGGAAATCTGCGTGGGCGGTTTGATAGGGTCTTCATGCAATAGAACTTTTTGTCACTAACATAATCATTATCATTATTTGATCAATTGTGACTGCATGAATCACAACTGACATAATGACCAAGGAACTGCTATCCATTTCAGTCTGACTTGACTGGTTATCTTTTTGCTGTCAGTCTGAATTCTAATTGGCTGGACTTCTGCTATAAAAGGTGTTTAAATCAAGGGTTTAAATCAAGATTACAGAATATAAATCACACGTCCACCCTGAGTACCTCCCGCCTGTTATCATTGTAACAAAGCTGCTGTTTCTCACTGTCACTCCTCGCTTGGCTGTTGCTGCAAGTCGGGTAGAAAATAAAGCCGTTTTACTCGAAGACTACTTTGTTGAAGGGGAACTGGTTTTACATATCGGGCCCTATTTCCAATACAAGTGCAACGGCAAGCAGAAATTGGTATAGAGGGTTTGAAATCACAGACTGTGGATGTCTACAAGCGTAACATCTATTTCGGGTTGTGTGTGCGTGCAGCAGCGGACAGTGCAAAAGGGCTGGATGAAGTGGAACATGAATTGAAGGGCGCGATGATTAATAACCCTGTTTGTGCGGTGATTTATAAATGCACTCTAAGCCAGTTACATCAGTTGTCACGTTGCAAGTAAACCCTCCGGATGCTGACGTTAACCACAGTGAAAACATTTTTCCACCCTATGATTAGCAGCAACCTCACAGGAAACAGTTTAAAATCAAGCTTGCTCGTAGCCCTGTTCCATATACATATGCTGGCTTGGCTTGACTCCTGACAAATCAGCCCAGGGCAACAAACTCATAGCAAACAGTTAAAATCAGGAAAAGCACACCATTTTGGCGCAGACCCAAAAGTTGATGGTGTGATTTTTATTTTCGCTGTCCATCAGTACATAATGATAGAAACAAATACTAGAGGGTGTTGATGAAGCTGTTTAGTCTATGTGGTCAAATTACTCCAATGCGTCTCAGGAAAGAGGGCCATGATGGACGTATTAGCTCTGGTAATCTGACATCTCCCTCATTAAATAGTCCTAAAATACCTGTAGGTGTGTGTTAGAGGTGTGTGGTTACATTGTAACAGCCAGGTTTCAGTCTCATGCGATCTAACTGAGGTAAACACAGTGGACAGCTCCGCGTAATTGCACCGTGCTCTGGTGCAGCACTTCTTTAATGAACTGAGGCAGAAGCTTTTCATACGGTATCGCATCGATTTAAATGCATCGCTGGTCGGAGAGCGTTTAATTAAAATAGTTTAGATGTTAAGTATCATTCTATTATGCTGTGCATTTCTTCCCGTTATTGTGTTTGCTGTTGTTGACAGAATCACCACTATGGCATGCTGAGTGTGACTTGCTTCCCACTTCCTAATTTTAATGAACCTCTCCACCTCTCCACCAGTTTTAGCCTCTCCTCCCACCTGTGCACCATGCGCCGGGCACCAAATTGCCACAGAGACATGCAGGCAGAGGCAGTTCCAAGGAAATGAAGCCTGTGGCTTCGGACGAGGCTTTCTAAATTCTGCGAAATTAACTTTGATGATTTCATCAGGTTAAAAGCATCATTATTCTATAAACATAGTTTTTAGGCAACATTGTTGGGTACATCGGTCTGGTAACATAACGAAGTTAAGCCACGTCAGTCTGTTTTTTACTTTGCTTTGCAGAGTAAAAAGGAAAACCGTTCCGAAATTGACCAAATGTCAGAATGACAAAGAGACTTATTGACATTACTTTAAACACATTAGAAAGCCAGAGAAAACAAGTGGGTTTTTAGCCTGGATTTTAAACATTCAATGACTAAAGCTGATCGAACATGTAGGGTGGAAGCAGTTCCGCAATTTGGGCCCAGCTACAGGAAGAGCGCGGTCACCTTTACACCTCAAACAACTATCTGGGATGGAAAGTGACAGTTAATCAGATAACCACAGTGTTCTAGAGGGAAAGACAGGATGTAAAAGGTCACTGGGACATGCTGGAGGTAGCCCATTCAAAGATTTAGAAATGAAAAGTCAAATCTAAAGTGGTCTGGTCGGGTTCTGCCGAGGAAACAAAGCTGCTCATGTGCTTATCCCGCCCAGCTGTAAAATAAAGCTGTAATCTCATGGCAGATTTTTTGGAGACCAATGCAAGCTGTTCCACTCATACCTCTAGAATGCAGGCTGGTCAGTTGCAAAGAAATGAAGTGCAGCGGTGATCCTTCGTGGAACTAATATTACCCAATCGCATATGCGCTTCATGTAGCACATTTGTACAAAATAAGCAAAGCCATTATTTTACTTGAAATTTACTGACATTATTACCTATTCGGCATATTAATAAAATTGTGCAAAGTTGTAAAAGTTAAAAAAAAAAAAAAGAAAATGGTTCCATAACTTTTAGTAAATGTCAATGCAATCAAAAGAACACCATAAAGTTACAGGCCCCAGCAGCAGTCTTCAAAATTAGCATAGCCACCACTGCTAGGCTGACACACATCTTCAAAAGGCCTCCCCATTTTCTATAATTAACAGACATAGTTAACATTCTAATTCATTGTCAGTCATTAATAGGCTACATTATTACATTTACTGTAAAAGGAAAATAGCTATAATGTTTAACTACCAATGAGGAGTGGTACCGCCCGTCCTGGTGGTAAGTTTACATGCATTTGTGGAAGCCCACCGAGTTGCAAGGGAGAGCTAGAGCTGGCTAAAGGGTGAGGTTTGTTGGTGGTCACAGGACATGTGGGATATTCAGCACGAGTGGGAGGTGCAGACAGAGAAGAAAATATATAGAAATTATTTCAGAAGTGAAGAGTCAGAATTCACCCGAATCACAAAAATACACAACCAAATCAATCAAAAGAAATGTTTTGACTGCTTTGAGTACTATACATGTCCATTTACATTCAGAGCATTGAGATGGTGGCGGGCACAGCAGAGGCAAATATACCTGAGCAAATACAATCCACTTCTTCTTCATGCATATTGTATTCCATTTCTGCCTTATTCCTAAGTCTTATACACTCAACCTTTAAGGCAGCAACCTCAATCTAATAATGCTGGTGAATATACACTATTTGTGTGATTTAGTTGCTCAAATATCAGCCTAAAAAAAGAAAAAAAAAACTATAAAGTTTATTATATTTGTTCAAACAATTCATATAAATATGGGTAGAAATGAGTTGAAAATGAGTCAGTGAGGGCACGGAATGATAATCTGTCAGCTGGAACTTCTTTTTATAATTAAGACATTTTCTATTCTGTACGTTGTTCACGACATATGATCTGATATATATTCTGGTCAATGCTCCTCCTTCAGCAGGAGCTGCTGGCTCTCCTGCATTGAATGTAAAGTCTCAGGACCATTTAGTACCTCCCTGTATCTCCTGAAGAAATTCTCCAAGACTATGCACACAGGCATATTGTTTAGAGAGTTTAAACTGACTGCAACTAATCTTGGAAGAGAATGCTGTTACTAAATGTGGGCGACTGCCAATTACAACTCTCTCTGCTTCTTTCTCTCTCCCTGTGTCTATTGCTCACTCTCATTTGCAGGATAAAAATTGCTATTCAGATGTTGCATTGAATAATTTCCATGACCAGGGATGTGGGAGTAAAAAGCCTCTACTGGCCTCCCTCACACTTTTCTCCTTCCTCCCTATCTCAGAACTCGGCATAAATATTTATGAAGGTATTTGAATAATGTGAATTGAAATGACAAAACATCATTTTGAGAACAGACGAGTAGAAATAGCAGGAAGGTGAGGAATGTGGAAACGGCAGCGGTGGAAGAATCTTCCAGACCTGAAATGTGAGTCATTTGGGGTCGGGCGTTCGAGCCAAGTGGGATGTGGACCCTGCAAAAGAGGTGCAAATGACTAATGACAGTGTTCATTGTACTCTGTATCTCACAGGAGATGTGGTCGTGGCGGTAATATATTACCTGTATGACAAAGAGATATCGACGTGTCTGTAGTCTACAGTAAATAGACGGGTCACGCAGTCCATCTACAGAGTGATGTTTCATGCTACTCCCTGATGGATGTCACTGCAACAAAAGAGTCTGTAGCGTATGAAACAACGACAAATGAAAAAAAAAAAAAAAAAGATGTTGGTGAAAGGGAGTATAGAAGTGACAGTCTCACAGGAACAGAGAAGAGAAAATGAGATTAGGTACTGGTAGAAGGTGAGTGTCGTTCTCTGAGAGTGAAGACAACATGGAAGATGGGAAAAAAAAAAAAAAGGACGCAGAGGGAGTGAGGTGACGACGGCATCTCTCAGGAGGAAAAATGTGAGAAGAGAGAGAGAGGTGTGTGGTCTTGCTTTGTGTCACCGCTGCCATCTTAGCTGTGCAGGTGACAAGGCTGCCTTGATGACTCCCACAGGGAAAGACACCTCATGTTCCTAGGAACAAGTTATACAATCTCTCAGCTGGGATAATGCTTGCAGGCTTTCAGAGACACGCTTCCTCGAAAATGCCTAACAAATAGAGAAGACAGAACCACCAAGGCAACAGTAAAGATTGAATGAATACAATTGAAATGAAGCTTGAATAATTCAATGGTGGGCAGGTAAATATTTGCTTTGTATGCCTGCTGAGTCAGTAGCACTGTGGAAATAATGAACACTGAATAATAAATACCGATCGATGTTTTAAAGTTCAGCTTTAATAGGTAACATATTGAAATAACGAATGTTAAAGGCAATATTACGCATGTTATTACATTAGCCTCTAGCAAACAGTGGCAATAAAGCTTGATTTAATGGCTCAGTCTTAACTCAAAGTCCCTTTACTAACCTTTTCCACATTTAAATGCATCTCACAGTCTTCAATGACATTTGCTCAATGCTACCAAGGTACCCTGAACAAGACACTGAATGGACACTGAAAACAGCCATCAAACAGCTGTCTGTGAACACCTGACCAGAACCAGTCACAGAATTGACTCACAGAAGGTGCCAATGGTATTAGGAATTTAGTGGACAGCAGGCAGGCAATCCTACACCAAAAATCATCTTTGAACAGAGACAAGGGTTATGATCTCTCCAGGGTTAGGACCATGTGACTGATTATCTACACATGACCCACATGTTGACAACTAAACCAACTCCTTTACCACCAAGTAAACTCTCTCTGAAAACTGTAAGAGGGGGTTGAGACCTCTGGACTGAGTTGCAATTGGACCCTGAGTTAAGATTTAAGTACCTGACCCTTGCCATTATTTTATGTGCACGTTACTGATACTCCCGAGGCAAATGTGTGTGCAGTGTGGGTGAAGTATATGTGTATGTGCAAGTGCTCGATGCACCGAGCATCCTGGCTGCAATGCAGTCACTCTAGACAATGCTTGAGATTCTACCAGCACAGCAGAATACATGGCTGGTTTATTTTTGACAGAAGCCACAATAAGCCATGTCAAGTAGCACAGAGCAGATCAAGCTGGCTAGAAGTTAGACACATGAGCGGTGAGAGAAGAATCCAAGAAGTTTTCTAAAATAAAACACCCCGTGAGCAAGTTAAACAAAATCTGCTGGGCAAAAAGCTCCACGTCTGAAATATTCTTGGATCGTGGAGGACGGACCAAAATAGCATTATGGGTGCAACATAACAGAACCGTGCCCGGTGGAAGCCAGAAGTAAGAGACAAAAAAAAAAAAAAAAAACATTAGAAAAGTAGTTAGTTAATCTGTTAGTGTATCAAGTGTATCTGAAAAACTTCAAAAGGTTAGCACTACTGAACTGTTAACTAAGGAGCACAATGAAAGCAGCTGAAATGTCAGTGGGTGTCTGAGGCATGAAGGCATTTGAAGTGTCCGTCGATGAGTAAGACATGGAAGAACTGTCATTTAAAGACTAAGAAACTAAAGTAGTTGAAAGACACTCAACATTTCTGTTGAGTGTCAGTTGGTATGCGACAGTGACTAAAAAGTGGACTTAAAGCACCGCTTAAAGTGGACTCGAGTTAAGATTTCTTAACAGTGTTGATCACATTTTGGTAATACCAGGTTGACTATTTAGCTAGTGTGAGACTAGTTGCTCTCTATTTCACATGATGGCAATTATGATGCATGGATATTATAACAATTATTACTTGTACCAAGGCCTTAGCTATTGCAATGCATTCCATACTTTATCAATTTTAGCACGGTGCCATATTTTCCCAGCTTTAAACAAAATCAAATGTATTATTATTTCTTTTTTTTCATTTAACCAGCAGACTGTGAAAAGAACCAAAGCCCCATGAGTCATATAATAAGCACAGATTCAGTTTAGCATTCTGTCACATCAACAGGAATCAGTCACGCTTCAACCTTTTCTTGGAAAAAAAAAAGAAAGAAAACAAGACATACATCTACAACACAATGCACTGTGCATAATGAGTTATTTAGATCCCCGTCAGATTGACCACAGTGTTATTCGTAGAAACTATGTCCTTTCTCCAGTCCTCTGAAAGGAGCTGAATCTATTTCCTTATCACTGAGAGCAGAAAACAATGAGTTGAGAGGAATAAAAGACCTGCATGAATGGATTGTGAGGAAGAAAAAAAAAAAACATAATGGATAGTAGTGGAAATTGATTTTGAACAAGTGCTTTTATTCGAGAAAAGCTTGGCATCTGAAGAGAAAATGGTCTCCCTGAATAAGTACTGTGGAGGAAATGTGGTTTAGACTCGATAAAAGAAAGCCAGGGGGGAGGTAGACAGAGACGATGGGTTGAGAAAGGAAGATAAAGAGTGATTAAAGAAAATGAGAAAGAGAGGTAAGAAAAACAATCTGAAAAAAAAAAAAAAAAACAAGAGAGTCAAGGAAGAGGAAAGGAGATGTTTAAGAGAAAATATGCGTGGAGCAAGATGTGGAACAATGGGTCTCTGTCCTTTGGGTTTAAATTGCCAACAAAGAGGAGACTTGCTGATAAATTTGAGACGTCTCTCTTCTATTCTTAACATCCTTATTCATCACAGCAAAGTGCTATTAACTGAAGGTGAGTTAAGCAGGGGTTCTGCGGCATGGATTGACTCTCTGACTCCCATCTGTTCAAGATTAATGACATACAAATGATTTTGCAAAGAGCATTTTGAATAGTTAAAGGATCAGGGACAAGACAGTCAGCGCATTCACTGCCATGTGTCTGGCATTTATGTGTTTATTAACATTATAACGTGTTTATGCAATTACTTATAATATCCTGCAATGCCTGCGTTGTGTGTCAACGTCTTGTTTCACCATGCACATTTGGGCAGTTTAGTGAGCATTTGAGTTTTAGCCAATAACCACAGGATAAATGTGATACAGTAGAGCTAAGGCCATAAGTATTCCCTTCAGTCTACTGCAGTCAACCAAACATCCACACCTCCTTGCTATCTTGTGGTCTTCATGCTGAATATTAGATTCAGTATCACACGCCGTAACAGTGACAGCAAATGTTAAGCAAATGAGCATGATGGCTGCTGTAACTGTAAGGAAAGAAAAATGTACAATGAAGCCTAGTCAGTAGAGGTAACGAGCTAGCATACTGTAGGCTGTGTCCCAATTATTCTAACCTTTGGCACTTCCAGACAGTCGTACTCATGGGGATCTTGTTTGCAGAAAGTTGCCTCTATACATATCCTGCAACAAATATCATTCAGCATTTCGATTCTGGTCACTTGTCAAATGTAAGTCATATATTTACTCTTAGCTCGCTCTCTTTAGAAGCTTAGACGCTCTCTGCTATATATACTGTATATTGGTGCTGAGCAGGTGCAGTGTTGAGACTGAGTCTGAGACTGATGCTGAAGAGCAGTTAAACAGAAGCAGTTAAGTTTCAGGCTGTAAAACCAAAAATATGCGCTGAAAGACGATAACACTCCATGAAAGGCTATAGGGGACCTGCATGGTTTGGCTTACTGCAATTATCCATGGTTTGTCGCTTTGCGCGAGTCATTTGATCCGTTTTTAACATAAACACATTGACTAAAGCAACTTCAGCTTCTAAAGTAACTTAATGCTGCCACACAAACGGCCTTATTGTACCCTCTTTTGCAGAGCAAAGCATTACGAGAACAGCTAAAGTCGTCTACAGTATGCATGGCGCAGTCTTAAATTCATCTCATCTCGTGAGTCCATCTTTCTTCCCCTGCCAACTTTATTTTGGTACATGCTACCTTTTTATATGCTGAGCTGACAATGACAGACTGACTGGGCTATGTATAGCCTATTGCAAACTCTGACTGAGCCCGATTAAATTAACGGAAATGTTCTTTTTAGATTCTTCTACTGTATCTTACAGATAGCATACCCCAAACCCTTACAAACTGACACTTGTGGCCTCTATGCTTGTGACACAGTCTGACAAGATATACATCTAAATATGATGTTCACTGTTATGATGACAAGAGACAGGCAGGTTGGAGGTGAAAGTGGCAAGTGGGAAGAGACCACTTCAAGTAATGACTTAATCCTCGCTCTTTGTTTGTTTGTGTACCTGTGCAAATCATAGAAATGTTGAGAGGTGACCAAATATATAACATTTTTTTCTTATCCGTTGTTTATGAACTGCTTGCAAATTCCCTATCAATCAGTGTCTATATGCGGGAGGGAAGCACCATGACATTGTGCTGGATGTACAGTATTAAATAAAGGTGGAGAGTGATGTAAAACATGCATCAGGTTATTGTCTCTCTCTGCAGGCTGGCCGCATAAGCCTTGTTACCCATTCCTCTTCTACTTTACCTGTCATCTTCCATTTGGCTTTCACCTTGGAAGGCCAACATCTTTTCTGTCTGCCAACATTTTCTACATTGGTTCATAAAAGAGGTCTCACTTGAATATCAATTCTCTGTGTCCTTTCCTTATCTCTTTGTCTCTCTCCCTCCATTTCTGTTTCCGAGGTAATGATGTCAGCAATTACTTGTTTCATTGCTTTTTGTCTATTAAAAGCGCCGTGAATCAAATGATAATTTTATGTTACGCTGCTGTTTACATGATTTCGTATGTGTATGGGTGTGTATCCTTGAATAAAGGGTATATCCATGGTAATGCACTTAAGCTACCACATGCATGTACATGTCCTAGAAGTATGTGAATACTTCATCCTGGAATTATTTGCCAAATGGCTCTTTGAAAACGGCTAATCCTTGAACCAGTCTTTGAGCTCCTTTCATCCACAAAGAGCTGTTAGTAGCAAAACATGTCTTTTTCCTCACGGGGGCCAGCTATAAAGTTAAACATTGTCATTAATTGTAGTGTTCAGTGGTAGGAAGATGACTTCACAGTAAGACAGCAGTGGCAGTGGCCTCTCAAGGATCTGAAACTTCACTTGAATAGCGCTTTATTTACTTAATTGAACTTGAAGCTGGACTAATGATAAATGAAATATTGTGAAGGGTATTTGCTCTAAGTTTCATCACTTGAAGGTCACAGGCTGCCAGCTGTTATTGCCATCTTGCAGGTAAATATACACATACAGTATAATTTCACCAATTAAGAGAGCAGTATGGCTGATATTTTCCAATAATACTGAAGAAGTTTGTGTGCATCTGTACCTGCGTGTCACCCAGAATGAGGTCTATTTTTAGCTTTATAAAAGTGCAAGTGTAAATGAAACCTTATAGACTTACTTGCACTGTTTCAACTACAGGACATTTTCCAGTGCTTTTAAGTTAACCAATGATTATCCAAAAAAAGTCTCTTGTGAAACAACCATCCTGATCTGTTTCCATGGAGACTGTATTTCTGAGTCAACACATTGCTGAATAATCAGATGCAGCACAAATGACAGCTAAAGCAAGCAAAAGATGATCAGCTAATACAATACAACCATGGGGAGACAAAAGACACTCTGACAAATGCACACACTGTGTGCAGATTGTTCATTCCTCGTATATTTGCAGCTTTTTTTGGTTTTGCTTCTAAACACTTGGTGCTAATTTAAGTACATATATGCAAAATACCAGGCAGCATACAGAGTACACAACATACTTAAACCTGTCAAAAATGCTGTAGTTATTAGAAGGTTCCATGGACACCGCATAAATCATTCTCAGATATATACATGAAACATGATCCTCCAATGCAAAAACCATAGGACTGTTTCAATTTGAAGCTGTCAGTCAAAGCAGCCACATTCCTGGTGGGTTACATCAGATGCAGCATCAAATGAGACATGGGCCTCTTGAGCTACTTCATGGTGAAATACAGCTCTGTCTGGCTCTATACCTGCAGGTTGATGAAACAGCAGCACCCCAAATCCCTTTGATCCGCCAGACATAAGTTACATTATACATTATAGCAGGGTATTTGTCATAAGCATGCAGCACTCCAGGTCATTATATTAAACCTGCCTTACCAGCAATAAATCGCAAAGGGATTATGCAGCAGTTCACTATGCGACAATGCAAATAGAGTAACTGTACGTATCCTGATTAATCAAGCCATGAAGTTAGGTATTAGAAAAGTCTGGATCCTTGGGCAAGGCTTTAGATAGAGAGCGCTACATAATTTCCCAATGCTCCTAAATAGATTGGTTATCTCACATGCAGACAATGGATTTCTCCACATGGATTAGGGGTGTTGAATTTAGCTAATCCAAGTTACACTTTGCTACTAAAGACAGGGATGAAGTCCCAAAAGTCTTTGTAGAATGTAAGGAAAGGACGGCTTCCACGGTAAGCTATCATAACACGTATCTCATCGTTACTGAGGAATCCTGTGATTATTCAGGTTCACAGCCAGTTCATACTCAGAGATGCTATAATAGTAGTGCCAGCGCTGCAGAAGCGTGCTCCTGCAAAACAATCACACAATGTGACAGTCTGCAGAAGACGATTATTGTATTCAGATAATTATTCATGTTTTTCCAAACGTTAAACTGATTTAACTTGTCATGTGTCATTGTTCATATTAGGACCATGGCAGTTGCCAAGCTTTCATTGAATAAATGAGGCGGGCACATTAAAAAGCACCTCTCAGTTAAATGTATATAATTTAGAAACCGAGTCTTCAAAATAATATACAGATGTAATATTACGATTATTTTAAGCCGGATGCTAATGCAAGCATGCTAAAATACTCACAGTGACATAGCTAACAAGTGCAAGGTTTAAGACCGTCCAAGTTTCATGTTTTAGAATGCTAACATTTACAAATTCGCACTAAACACTAACTTTTCAGCTGAAGCTGATGGAAAAGTTTTTAGTTAACGCTAACGTGCTACGTTTTTACAATTCATGAATGTCTGTACAAAATTCAAGGTTCTTGAGATACTTCCTGATGGACCAACACTGACAAACACTGCCATCCCTGGAGTCATGTTGCTCACATGGCTAAAAATCACCATTGCACAAGGAACATCAGCTTTTTATAAGGTCTTTACCAAATTTAAGTCGAAAGGCCTGTTATTATCTACTTTAACCTTGTCTTGCAATTTCATGCTTCAGCTGAATCTAAATTAAAGTTCAGCCTTTGGTTACTTTGTGAGGCTAATACTTTTTATAATTGTCAGTTAAAGGCTGGAATCGTGTCAAATTCAACTTTCTCTGCAAAAGCCCCCTTGCAAGTACAACTTACGGCAGCGTGCTTATCTTCCATGACCCTCAACCTTCATCCCGACTCCCTCCAGCTTTGTCTGGCAAAACTCCTTTCATTTCGACATGTTTAAAGCCCTCTACCTCGTTAATGATGTGTAATTATCTTGGAGTGTGTGTGAGGTGAAAACTGATTTCACCATGTCAGGCCTGTTGACAGGCTTGACATGAGTTTAGTTGTCCAGGGCCGGCCGTCTGTCATCCCAGTGAAACCCTCTGGGTCGACATTCGGCCTGTGGGGGAACACTCGGTGACAGAGTTCAGGAGGTAAAATGACTTTTTGGCTCTTTCTCCCCTTGCATCCTCCAAAGGAAATCAGCCACAACGCTCTCTAAATGCAAATTGGAAGTCAGGCTTTTATGTGCTGCACTGACCGAACATTGGCACTCCACTGTGAGGCTGGCTGGGTGGGTGGGAACTGTTTAAAGTGCAGGTTCTGGGTGAATGTCATCAACTCTTGTAGGTCCTCTATCATCCTCTCATTGAACAGCTCTTACTGCAGAATGGATGCCCTTGTTTTTTAAGTACAAGACTGAAATCATTATTCCCGAGGAGGACACACTGTATGACTGCATTTCTAAAGAGAAATGTTCTCTCTGCAGGGAACATAATAATAATTAATGCCACTATTGATCAGCTCCACAGTAATTCATTCATTAAACATTTTTCACCTTTTCATCATCTTTAAATAAGAAAAAAAAAAACACATCTCTCTCCATTCCTTATTTATTGACTACACTGCTGTGATTAACTGAATACAAAGCACAGACTGAACAAATGGCTCTGAAGTATGTTGATGAGCAGATCAAAGTATCTCCCCGAGTCTAACAGCTCTCTCTGCATCAGATGAACCGTTGCCTGAAAGTGATAAAAGAATATATGGAGTATGAACTGTGAAATTAATGCTTTGTCTGCCATTTCCCCTGTGCACTGGGCTAAAAAATTATATAAAATTACTCATTTATCTGATTCAGTTCAGATTATTGAGATTCCCCAATTTCCTCACTCTGCCAGTGTCAATATGAACTTTGGTGGAGCTAAATTATATCCTTATCTTTTCCTTATTACTTTACAATGCTCTTAGATACAGATCAGCAGAAATGATGAGATTAGATTTTCTCTGTCCCCCGAAGGATCCTTTGCTTTTGAAAACCACTGCCTCTGTCACTTTGTTCAGGTGTCTATGGGTGGATTTTCAATCTGACTTATAAACACACAGACTTGGCTTTAGGCTAAAATGTGATAACGTATCTCAGGGAACATGATCTTAAAAGACTAAAAGACAGCAGTGGTAATATCACCCATTGAAGAGAGCTATTGTTAAGGAGGTTGGTTGCTCATTGGTTGTATGGGAAGCATTTCTATGGCAGTTTTCTTTCTTTTTTTAAATTATATTCATTTTGAAATGATGAAGTGCAGCATATGAGAATATGCTGTTGGTAGTTTAGATGAAATTTAGCAAACCCTGCCAGTCAGTTCTGTGAGTCCAACTTGAGTCGGATGCTGCACACACAAGGGTCAGAGACTAGACGCCAAATATGGATGCTATACATACACTACATTTACATAATTGTCTGTTGTACGTGAGCTGGCTGACTTAACGGCAGATAATTTACAGCATCTTCAGTATCCAAGTCAGATGCATCATCCTGGTCTCATGTTTCTTTCATTCTTGTCTTTTTTTTCTGTGTAGGTAAGTGCTGCCAATGACCTCCACCAGGACAGAAACAAAGAAATCAAAGAGGAGAGCATGAATAAACAGCGGCTACTATCTTCAGCACCATTCGTATCTCTGTGGGTTTGCAACTTTTTCTCTGTATTCAGTGGAAAGATTTTCAACAAAAAGGCCTACGGACCATGATAAACATGATGTGAATCTTGATGGGAAGAAATAAAAATACACACTCTTCAGTGTCAACAAATCTTTGACAGATTCAATTAAATATACTATTATTATTCTGTATTTATTCATAATATATTGATTTAATTTTACTTTTCCATATTGGTGTGTTTTTCTTCTATCTACTAGACAACATGCCTCAACACCCGCATTTTTATGTATTTTGGACCGCATTAAGTTTTCAGCTTTACCTTTTGGCCAAAACAAAGAAATAGAGCAGTCGAGGGGATGGCAGTGTATAAGCAGGAGCCTGAAGCCAGTCAAAAGAGGCTGCATTTTCTCCTGTGTCGTGGTTTGCCCTCAAATACAGACGGCCCTGTGCATTTGCTCAGTGCAAGAGACTGACAGCCCCAAACTGTTTGGTTAGGGCTGAAATTTTAAAATAAAATAAGAGCATTTCAGAATGAACAATCTGCCACACAGTATGAGTAAGATGTTAGTTTTGATGCGTAAATTATAATCCTAAGGCCGAGGCAAAAGAAACCTGTCGGTGCCTCTGCAATATTACGATCTTACCAAATAATTCCAAAAAGAATTAGAAAGCCTAACGTCTTTTTGTCTTTTCATTACGAGGGCATTACTAGCAGGATAGTGTGAAAGTAAAACTTTATGGAGCTGCGTGATGACACACATTACTGCGCAAGGTGAAAAACGCAGTAAAGTGCAATCAGTTGTCGCTCCAAAACACACCCGACTGCAAATTTTCCAAAGTGAAAGGATCATTTAATTAAGGTGTATGTGTGTGTGGTGTGTGTGTGTCTTAATGGCTCAAGCAAGCCAATTTACACATGACCTTAAGCTTGTATTTAGCCATGGTGATGATAGACTGTACTATTGAAACCAAAAGGAGATCATTTCAGCTTTTTTTTTTTTTTTAATTCCCAAACATGCTTGATGATTTCACCATCATTCCATAGAGTGTGAGTGATTTTCCAAAGTCACTGGGTACTTTCCATCACCCAAGGTAATTGGTTCCTCACAATTGTTGTTGAGGATGAACTGGACTGCATCTCTGTGAAGAGGCCTTCTGAGGAGTATTTGTCTGCTGGCTGCTGGTACAAATGACTCTGAAGTGCCTTCTCTTTTCCATCAGTCCATGATAAGTCCTCTCACATTCACTAAAACCTCCAAATGGAACTTTTTGAAGGACACAATCTGAAGTGGAACCGAGCACTCAGCCTGTTGACTCGTTAGCTTCACTGCGGTTTGAAGTCGTTGAACTGTTGCAAAGTCATGACTGTTTATTAGAATGTGGACTGTTAAAAGCTCCAGTTTCAGCAAATAGATCTCTAACCTGCTAACATTTTTTTTTTCTTTTCACGAAGAGTCAGTGACAGACAAACAATGAGGAGAAGTCAGTCACTGGGGCGGTTGCTTTCACAGCTATGTAAGCAGTAATGTATTTCGCCTGACACTTGGCTTTTTTTCAGTAAGGTGATGAAAATAGGGGAAAGTGCTGATATTGAGTCCTTTGAAGCTCAGCCACGCTGCCTTTAAAAGACACTCATCTCTAAGCCTGCTCCCTACACTTTTGACCTTGCATGAATGTTTACCACAACTCCAACAATTTCCATTTATATTTGCTAAATGAAGGCTTGGTCACACAGATTCACCACTGTGCATTCACAGACTTTCTGTCATATGTGTATGCATTTTTTTTTCTTTACATCACATCCTTGCAACATGGCCTTATTTTGTCTTGAGTTCATTATTTCATTTCGAAGCGACATAGTCTATTTTTAATACTGACAAGGTACTGACAGGTAATATTCTAATGCTCTTCTGTGCTCCTCAGATCTTGATATGCATGTGAATAATCAGATATAATTATGGAAACTGACTTCCAAATGACATTTAATATGTTTTGACGAAATGGGACCATTTGAAATTTCTGACAGCCGTAAATTAAGATTGAGGGATGAAAGCACAGGCGTCCTGTTTCCGAAGTTTCAGTGTCATGTTTTTCCTTTCTTCTCCTCTCATTTTTCCTGAGTTTATTAATACCGATACCAAGTTTCTCTTTTGATTTCAGTGAAAGTTATTTATCTGACAAATGATGATGAACAGACGCCATCAGCAGTGAATCTTAATACCCATCGAGACAGCACAGTTGGTTGATTATTGACAGCAGCTTGTCAGTTAATATACACATCAGTGAATCATATCAAATAGCAAACCAGTCAAATGTGGCAAATCACCACGTCATTAGAACCCAAAATTAAATGGAATATTTTTTATCAAGATGGAAGTCAGTCATAATTTCCTCAAACAGCTTATTATTTTCCACATCTAATAAGAGTTTGCATATCAATCTTCGAAAAATGCAAGGATAGTATTAATAACACTGTCAGTATTATATACTGTTGGCCATGAAGTCGAAATAATTTTGTTTTCAGACACAGTTCTTTTTTTATTTCTATTTATACACATTAAGTTAATTGTGGTTTAATTTTCACTGTGATGTTTGGAAAAGAATGATTAATAAAGTTTTGAGAAGATACAGTACACTTTATCTATCAAGCATCAATCACATTGTCGCAATCATTTCATGAGAGGAGGTAAAAATATTTTATTCCAACTTCATGGGCAACAATGTGTATATAAAACTACTGTCAGTGTAGTCGGCGTTTCCTTGACTATAACTACTGTACAATACTGACTGGACAGGAGGCTCCTCGCTATGCGATAAGGCGGGCGCACAGCAAGTGTAAAGCCCCGCTGCCCCCCTCTAAGATTTATTAGGATGTTGGATGAGCAGTTCAGGCTGATTGCTGGTCGTATTAACAGTGTTGACTGCAGGATCGCTGTTCATTTCAGTTTCTGGGGGTTTGACACAGTTGGTCAGTCAACCCTGACAATTGGTCCATCATCATGAAAAAAAAGTCTACTGTGTCTATGTGTATAGGAGGGTCATACTGTATATCACGTTTTACAATTCTGTTTCCCTACCCATCAATTTCACTTCTGTACACTCTAGGATAGGATGAGCTGACGCTACACAGTGGGTGTTATGAATCAGCTGTGACTTAGCTGATTTAATGGCTGGGGAATGCCATGTAATGCAAAAGAATAGCAGATAAAACACTCAGTCAGTTGAATTCATCGACAACCATTTGGACAGCTGATTGGTTTTGAACATTTATGTCATGTTTGAAGGGGAATATTTAATAAAAATACCTTTCAGTTTTGAAGTGTTGTGTAGACAGTACAAAGCATTAAAGAGCCTCACATTGTGCTCAGGGAATCAGGTAGCGGTGGTTTCCTTTTGCAGACAAAGCTTCCTTTTGCTTGTTACATTTTATCTAGAAAATAATTGGCCAACTGAAAATGGATGAATTAGTTTCATCCTGAATATTTAGGATAGGATGAATACTGTATTGTAGCTTTGTAATATATATTATATTTGCCTGTGCATGGTGGTGGGTTGTGATTCAGTTGTCAAAGGCTAAGACTGTATGTTTATTCCATTAACTTGACAGTGTGAAGAAAGCCACTTGACCTTCAACAGTGCATTCTTGTTTCAAATGCGTGATCTTCAAGAAAAATATTGAGCGGCACTGTAAAAAAAAAAAAAAAAACATACATAGCACCATCAGGGTGACTAAGGTGACCCTTGGCCTCAGCTATGGAGATATTTTATCACGCTCTGCTAGATAAGGAAGAGTGGGCGGGTGAGACGAGGACAAAGGCAACAGCAAAGTATTCCTGAAAGCTTCCTTTTTTAAAATGGTGTATTGTAGAAAATAAACTACAAAGCCAGTGTATTCAAACCTCTTTCAATGCGTTGGTGATACTGTCTGAATCACATTCAACTCCGGTTCTCAGAGGCCTCACAGCCAAGCTCTGTTCATTCCTATCTGAAGATCACATAATGCAGCTTCAAAGGAAATCTACAAGAGGAAGGGTGGAGAGGTGTTGCCAGTAAGCAATAAGAAAGAGATACCATTCTCTCACTGAATTAGAAGTTTTATATTCTCTTTGGTGGTGAACTTTGTAATGTCAATATAACCCTTACATTTTGCTTTCATCATTTTCATCAAACATTTTTTTTTTTTTTTTGTAGCTTCGGGTGATGCAAAAGCTTATTTCTAGAGCGGTGCTTTGGGGCACAGTGAAGCTGACGTTACAATGACCTGATGTATTCAGATTGATGTAATTTGCTGTTTATTATTTACCAAACATTGCTCCATTTTTTTTTTCTTTTCATGAGTTACTTTTAGTCTGAACTGGGTAATATCATGGGCATACATTTCATTTCCTGTTGGAAACACAAATGTAGGATTCTGTTTGCTATTTTTTTGTAAGATATTAACCTCACAGTATATGGTATAACCACACAGGCTCCTGTGTGCCAAAGACAAATAATAATAATAATAATAATAATAATAATAATAATAACAATAACAATAACAATAACAATAACAATAATAATAATAATGATAATAATAATAATAATACAGTATATGACATTTCCATCATGTGGATTTTTATAGCTTCGGTAAGATCTCCTCCTAAGTTGGCTTTTGAATATGTTTGCCCATGACAGCTGGAATTTACATGAGATTTACAGTATATTAGACTTCAAAGCTATCTAGCTGAGCTCTGCTCAAAATGTTGCAGGGAACATCTCAGGAGAGAAAGAGACCTCTCCCTCGGAAGCTTTCATAACTCGGCTACAAAGTGACATAAATAGAAGACTTTCGCTCACTCTTACTTACAATTAAAGTTCACTGCAATAGTTTGATGAAAGTAGCATTATTAGTATTTAAATATGATATATAGCGTGATTTTATGGCTGCACGTATGTGGCAATTAAAGGTTCTAATTTCCACGTTTTCCTTTATTATCATGGACTCTTGAGTTCAGCTACCTTCAGTGGAGCAGAGCTGTTTTTATCCTGTGTCTCACACCTGTCTGATCCTATTAGATCACGACACATCTGCTGAGCTGATCAACACTGTAGCCCAGCAGATGGTGATGATGACCGTTCATAATGTAGATAATTAACATTAAATCACTTGATAATAGACATTAGATTGGTTTACTACTATCAGGGGAGTCTTTATTTAAAATCTAGACATAATTAGGCATTTTCCTTTCATGCAGATGAATAGTCATATTCAAATTATTTGTATGTCAACTAGAACCCTGCAGTCCTGAGTCTAAATGAAGACCACGTCCTCACACGATGTGAACTTTGTGACACTGTGAAGTCAGTGTGTGTTCTCTTGGTCAGCCAGAGGGATGAAGTGTCCAGTCCTTGCTCCTGTCCCCTCAAATCTTTCCATGTTCTTCTCTAGCTGATCCAAAGCTGGACAGCTGTCCTCCCTCCCAGCCTGTCTTCTGTCAGAGCCAGAGGCCTGGAGCTGCTCTCTTGTGTCCTGTTAGATGTTGGACCTCAGCTCTTTCTGTCTCTTCTCCACCAGACTCCACAGACAGAGCGACCTCCATCTTCTGTCCTTGAAACCAGGACAACTTCACGTCTCCTTTAGTCATCATTGTCACTGTCCTGCTGTGTGCTCTGACTGATGAAGAGAGCTTTAAAAAGGATCCATCACAGCTGTTTGGCTTGAATTTAAAACATTTACTGTATATAATGTTTACATATTTTAATTATGTTTACACATTCTAATTAGAACAATGCATCATTATTAGCTTTGTTTCTCCCTAAACTGTGTGAACAGATGGTTTATTATGTTTTATCTAATTGCTTAAATGATTTTTTTTTTCATATTACCTGGGACTTTTTTTTAAATCTCCCTTGATTTCTTCTACCACCTGCTACTTTATTCCCTACTCTCTACTCTTCTTTTTTTTTTTTTTTTTGAATGATAGTAGTTGATGTTTTTCAGTCTGGCTAAAGATAAAGCTAGGAGAGAAGAGGCTGTAGGTAATCCCTACACCAATTCAAAACCAGACATTGCTCTCTCTCGTTCTGGTGCTTCGAAAGCCTTTCACCCCGATGAGTTCATCCAGCTGTTGACCTTGCTGCGCAGCTGGGTGAAAAGAGAAGCAACAAAGAGGAAGAAGCGATGGGAGGAGAAGAGGAGGCTCTGTCAGTTAAGGCTTTTGTCTGCTATTGGCCGAGTTTGAATTGGATTCGGCCCAGACTTAAGCAACTGTAACATAAGTCACCGAGAGTGAGCCGGCTGGGGCATTCGAGCCGTGATGTATGGGGCAGCGTATGAGATGCATGGAGGTCTAAGAAGATAAAACAATGAGCCACACTGTGATACAATACGTGACATCCACTGTAAATGTGTTACAGAGTGTGAAGTACAAAAGAACAGGGATGGGGGTAAGGATGGACAGAGGACGTGGCAGACAAACAGGGACTTAAAGCCAGCGATAGACAATGAAACGAGGCTCGGAGAGATAAAAACAGATTAGAGACAAACAACAGGGGAGATGCTGTGCTGGGCTGTCCCACCAGACGGAGGAGAACTCTGACTGTTAATCAGCTTGTGTTGTTTTTTTTTTTTTTTTCATGGGGACAGTGTGTTTGGGTACGGCTTCTGACCCGGCTTCTGGAGGACACACACGGAAAAAACAAAAAAAAAAAAAAAGCATTCCTCGCTGCTTTTGTTTGCATGCTGGGATTTGGATTGGCCTTGCTCTTTTGGATTTTATGTGCCAAGAGTGCAAAAAAAAAAAAAACAATTCTTTAATAACACAGATTTTCACTCCGAGCCACTATGAAGTGTGTAAATTCCACCTCAATTGTACAGCCGACAAAGACCTCCTGCAGCCCTAAATAGCCCCACTTTTGAAGCAAACAAAAAAAGATACATAAACACATTCATGCACCGGCATCGCACACTACACACAGACTACCGCCTGCTATGATTTGAAGTCAAGGGGAGGAATTAAAAGCTTTCAGGCGAGAGCAGTTCCTTTTGCTCTTGACATGTTTCAAAGGTGAGATGTTTGCTATGCATGCTGAACTGCCAGTAGGTGTTTATAGCTGCGTTCTTTTTTTTTTCTTAACCTCCCCTGTGCCATCTTTACCACTCACAATATTCCTGACAAGTTTAAAAACTGTCCTTTTCTTCTTTTTTATATCCGTCTCTGTGAATGCAAAGCCGCCAGAGGATTTAGTTGCAGTGCTCTCCCCTTTTCTTTTCTTTTTTTTCTTTTCTGTCCTTCTCCTCCCACAGTCTCTCTTTTCCATTTGAACACAAAGTCATTCAGTCTCCAGAGTTTGTAGTAACCTTCACTCTGAAAGAAGTGCTCTGAGTTTTGTGTATTTTTTTTTTTCAGTTGTTTTCCTCCCCTCGTAGGAGAGGGAGGCATTCCAGTTTAGAGCTTGACTTTCATCGCTCATCCTCCACACACACACACAGAAGCAGCTGTTGACAGTAAACAACTTTGAAAAAAGGAAGAAAAAAAGTTCAGGTCAACTTACTGACCTTCAGCCATCCCTCAAATTCACATTTAATGTGCAGAATAAAATAAGAAATTTTATATCTCTGCTGTCTCCTCTCTCTGGAGCATGGAGATGTTCACTTTCTATCTGCTAATGTGCCCCGGCCCTCTTCACGTCGTTTCGGCCGTGACTGCAGAGCCTCTCCCGTGCTGCTATGCCAGACTGAGCTGGCACACACACTATCTCACCCTGGCATGGACTAGACCCTGTCAGGCTCCGCTCCTACAGGAGAAATCGGCTAATTAGTCTGAAACTTTCCAGACAAAGAGCCTTCAGCAGCTGGACTGGCTGAACTGAAAAGTGTCTGATCCTTTGTCCTCATCATTTACTATTCCAAAATGTAACCTTTAACCTAATGATGTGTGATTGTACCAAGTTTTGTTCATCCTGCTGAAGTGGCTTGGACTTAATCCTGCTTGATGCTAATTGTCTCTTTCCTCTCTGCCTGCTTTCCGGGATGCTGTCCTCGGATCTTCTCCACCCTGGGCCTGTCTGTGGATCTTGAATTGCAGGTAAAACTAGTGGTAGCTCTGATGCTGTACTAATAGGCGTGCAATGTGTACATGAGCACATGTACAGACCGGTGTTGGGTTGTCTCAAATGTTTTACAAACCTAATGGTTGATGAAGTTTAAATGTTCCACCCTACAAGTGGTCCTGCTCGTAGGTGAAGCGCGCCATGCTTCTGACAATGACATTGTAGCTGAGAGCGATAAACATCTTTGTCAGCTGGACTCTGTTTCTGCGAAAGAGAGAATACACACATATAGGTCCATCCACTGCATCACTGTCTCGCTCTTACTCCTTCAACAGCCCTTCACAATGTCCTATTCAAGGCAGCGAAAACACTTCCGTGGATACTTTGTCACCAGCTGTCATCTGTTGGTCCTCTGTATACTCACTACAACAGTTCTTCTCTTCTCTTCTCTTCTCTTCTCTTCTCTTCTCTTCTCGTCTAACATCTTACTGTTTACTATAGTATGTGGCGCCTCTAGGCTGATCATCTAATGATAGTGCACATCTGATATGCTATTGTGCAGCTAAAGCTGTCTTCCACTCCACTTTTTTTTGGAAGCTATTCAGTTCAACCAATTGTCAAATTTAATTTATATTTGTATTCCCTGTTGAGTTTCCAAACAGTATAGTTTATGAATGTGTTGTGTGGTTGAGTGAAAAGCAAAGCTGTGTTCAGACTTTCAGGGAAGCAGTGCATTTCTGCGTTTCGCCGTAATTTTGATTTTGATGGCATTCTTGAACTAAACCGATAGGTCCCTGGAAGGTAGGAAAAATGTATTTAAATATGCAAGAGCGACTTGCATTAATTGGGACATAGTTGTCAATAATGTAAATTGTAAGCACGAATGATTTACTGAGCTGCAAAACTGCTGGAGTCATCCCTAAAGTTTGTTTACACAGCATTCTGAATCTCGCTTATATGAATTTGGGGTGTCTTGTGAAGTCATGCAGGCTCAGCATAGCTGTATGGATGTGTAAGGGACTGAGCTGGCAGGCATGGAAATAAATATCCTGCCAGGATATTTATTTCAGTGGGTTTTATTTACCCCAAAAATGAACAGTACACAAAATACGCAGCACAGTTATGGGCCTATAAAAGAGGTCAGCTAAGAGAACGCAACATAATCCGAACAGAACCGAACAAGCTAGTGGAAATATTATAACAATGAACCAAAACCAAACAATAAACTCATACATTGTAAAGAAATGAAAAAAGCAAATGTTGTAGACTGGAAATGGCCCCTGGTGTATTGGGGACTTGGCACAGCTCAGTTGGCCATTTTCTGCATTTAACAGTTAAGCTTCTGTCTGCTCATCTTTTGCTTAGGTCTGACAAGATGTCACACCAGCAGCAGGAACTGCCAACAGCACCATCAAAACGTGTACATACAAAGCAGCTCTCAGGCAGCAGTTGTGGTCATCACAAAATAATAAAAAAAAATAATAATTATTTCCTCCACTTGTCAGATCTTTCCCACGGCAAAGTCATCAGCAAAATACTTACACAGAACTGCATACTAACAGGAGTAGAACAAACTGTTATTCGAATGATGATTAGAAAAAGAAGGATGTCAGCTCCTTTTAATTAATCTGCAGACAAATGAATTGGCTATTGTCATCGTCGGCAGTTTGGATTAAGTGCAAGGTTTACTGCTCTTTTACCGCGTAGCGCTGTTGGGCTGTGTGCTGGCTACTCATACTGCACCCTGATAGACTGACCGCTGTGTGGACATGAATCAGCATCATGCCTCATCAGTTTAACCTTTTCTTTGCTTTCATTTTGACATTTTAAGCAGAGCTGTGTGAATAATTTCCCACGCGGTGACGTCAGTAAAAGTGCAACTGGGCAATTTTCATCTTCCGAATTGATCTAATTTGACCACATCCGTCTGACTGTGTGATTGTGCTGCATTCGCTTCCAGTTTGTGCGGTTGCCAGTGTTTTTTTTTTTTTTTTTTCCACCTCACGCGGTGACAGCCATATGGTTCGAGTGTTGTGTGATGAATAGTGTTTCACTTTCAGCTGAATTGGATTGGAGAGAAACATCCTCCGCCCTAGACATCCAGGCCAAGCTGTAATATCAGATTTGATATCTTCAGCCTGTAAATGTGGTTCTTTGTTTGGTTTTCCACAATGACTAAGCTGGATAATAGCTGAATTTTGGTTCCTAGCTGTCCTATGCCCTCTGCCGTCATGCACCTCTGTTAAAGCAGAACATGACTAAATCTAATTAAAAGAAGGGGGAAAAAACATGTAGAGAGGACTGACATGTGGATGTGCTTGTTGGTATATGCTGAGTTACCTGTTCATATTCAATCCCCCAGCAAAAAATGATGCCTTGTCATGACGGGAGAAGCACAGGTGCACCTAGTAACAGCACGCAGAACGGGGCCATGACCACCCTAACCCAATTAATACTCTACTTTTCATTAACCTTCGCCAACACCATGCTGCTGCTCGCATTAAGTTGAAGTCATTAATGCTTGCATATAGACCGGCCTCTAGCACAGCGTCTACCAACCTGAACTCCCTCATTCAGGTTGATGAGCCCTCTGATTCACTACCATCTGCAAATGAATAATGACTGACCCTTAGTACCCCCTTATGGCCTCCACCAGTCTGAGTTTATGGGACTCCCAGGAGGTTTAAAATTGCTCAGCCTGTCTGCCATATTTCTGTTTCCCTCACTATTTTTACGACCGTAACAGAACGTCCGAAAAGCAGGGAAAGAATATTGTGACTTCTTCACAAAGTTTGTGTCCTGCTACTCACTCACTACTCATTAAGTAAGTACAAATGTTAGAGAGTAGCACACAGCACACTTGGGGTGCGGGTAACCATGATGATGATCATAATGAGAGGAATGAGTTTGTCGTTTCTGGATTTTGTACATTTCATTTAGGTTACGGTGGATTCATGTCTTGTTGCTGCATGGGCATCAACCAATGACAGTATAAAGAATGGACAGAGCCTGAGTGACTATGCGCTGCCGGCTGCCACATTCTTGGATGTACTGCTTCTTCCACCTCCCACTTAATCTAAATGTCGGCAAAGACATGGATCATTGGTGGACATACCTGTCAATCAAAGAGCCTGCAATGTGAATTATGCACAGCGTTAAGCCTTAATATAATTTAAAGTTTGACTAAAATAATAATAATTCTCCCCCCTCACTGTTGTCATGAATGGGGAGATTATCTATAGAGACCGAAACTGGTGTCTGTACTACACTGTAAAGATGTTTATTTCTGCTGTGAAGTTGGGCGTTTTAATATAGGTACTTATGGAGACTGACTCACTTCTGGAGCCTGTGTCAAGCAGCCGCTTGAGGAATTACAGTTTTTAGCACATCCGCATTGGCTTCATTTCCCAGAACCGGAGGCTGCCACTCGGCATCAACATCACTCAAGCTATGTATTCATTTGTCTTCTGCAATTGGTTTCATGTCCCACTAGTTTAGTCTGACTTACTTTGTTATCCTTGTTTCTGACTTATGTTTGAGAAAATTATTGGTAAATCCATGGCACCGACCATGGCCTGTGAAATAACCTATCACTGTCTAAAGACAAATCCATGACGTCGTCCATGGTGGTGAAATAGCACACCTCATTGTAATCTGCACTTCTCTCTGTTCAGCCCTTCCATCTGTTAAGGTTTCTTTCCTTTATGCTGTATTGGATCCCACTATAGGTCCTCACCTCCTCTGAGCCATGGGCTCTGCGCTCCAGGGTGATATTTAGTACTTGCAAACACGGTTGGGCTAAAGAATGAGCTCAATTAGCTTAATGTGTCTGGAAATGTGGATGTTAGCTTGCAGTTTTGTTAACATTAAATCACCCCCCACAGTAGAAAGATTTTTCATTTCAGCATTACTTACCTACGTTCAGTTAAGTACAGTACACTAACTTGCAATGCCATGAAAGATCGCAAAAGCCAAACTAGACGCCCCACACCGTAATGTATTACAATAGAAGCCTCATATTCCTTTCATACTTTGTTCACTGTCTTCTCCTTTGCCAAAACATTATCCTGAATTGGGCCTTTTTTTCCCTCATACTATTCATCATAAATAAATTGATTGAATGTAGAAAGGATCTCTTAGTACGAAACAATATTTTTTTCAGCTTTTAGCTGGTGCTTACACCTCGATTCATTGTTTTGATCACACAGTGCTGGACAGTTAAGCATCTCAGCAATAATCAACATCACATTTAAAAAATGCAGTTAAGCATGCACTCCATGCCCAGAGCAAAACAAAAGAGAGATTCAAAGTACACAAGCAAGGCACTGGGGCTGCATATGCCTCCAGCTTTTCCCCATATGACTGCTGGCCATAGGGGCAATTATGGATGATGTTCCCATTAGAGCACTTTTAATGTGTATGTAAGTATTTCCCAGTTGTTAGCCATAATTATTTTGCAGTAAAAAGATACCAATAGATGTTGACAGAGGAGGGAAAAGGCCAAACTAATTGGAAGCTAAGCGCTCAGAGCTGATGAAACCGCCAGACTATCCACATGGTCCAGTAATGATCTCTCTTCTAATGCCAAACTTTGTGCCAGGCAACTAAAGTTTTCTGGCATCCCCTCTTTCGCTGTCTTCGTTGATCTGTCTGATGCTCTCACATTACATGCTTCTGTTTACGCTGTTATTGAAGTCTGACCGTTCTATTCTCTATTTCATGTTTTTCTTTTTTCTTTCTTTCTTTTTTTTTTGTCCTGCTTCCTGGCTGAGATTACAAGTTTCTTTTTTTCTCCCATGGAACCAATTTATTCACACAGAGTATTTACAGCACAGGAGGGCGAAATGAAATTATAGGATGAGGTGTGGTGTATTTTCCACAGTAAGCAGATAGAAAGACATGCTCTGACTTGTTTACTATGTACAACAAATCCAGCACAAAAAAAAAAAAAAAAAAAATCAATGGACCTGCATTAAAGGCTTGGCACCATTATTGTTTTACGGCTTTCTACTGAAGCAATGTTTTTTTTTTTTTTTTTTTATCATCATCAGACTATTGCTACCACAGTTATTGAACAGAGGGAAGTAAGCCTCCCACAGCACCCACTGTGATTCAGACTCTCTAAAAAAAGTAGTATGGGGGAGTAGTATGTGGGTGAGTGTGAGCAGCAAGGGAGTAGACAGTCCAAAAATAGGCTATATGAGAATTGTCAAAAGGATCAAAGTTTTATACCACCCTTTCACTGGGAGTGCAATTAAGTTTTACCCAAGATGAGTACATGAGGAGATTCTTTTAAACTTCCGTTGGCCTATTTTTTTTTTTTTTTTTTTTTGCACACACTCACTGTGTATACATGTCCTTGAATGCTAGCAGCATAGCCCGAGGGATGGCAGTGGTGGGCTGTTGGTCGATTGTTTCAGACTCAAATATCTATTCTGCAGATTTCCATGAAATTTCGTACAAAACATTCACAATCCCCAAATGATTGTACAGACTTTAGCGACCCTCTTTTTTTTTTTTTTTCTTCTAGTGCCGGCATGAGGTTGACATTTGTGGTTTTGAGTGAAAAGTCTCCACAGCTATTAGACGCGTAGCCTGAAGGGAAGGTGAGCCTCCCACTGCACCCACTGTGAATGAGACTTTCTAAGTGGTAAAGTTCGTGTGGGTTAGTGTGAGCAGGAAAGGAGTCGATTTTCCAAAAATAGAACGTATATAAGAAATTTCTCTGTCAGAAGGATAAAAGTTTTATACTACCCCTTTCAAAGTGAGTGGAAGGAAAAAAGTAAAAAAAAAAAAAAAAAGTAAAAGTTTCATCAGCTGATTTTTTCAGATTAATAAAACTCTACTTTATATCTCTGTCGGTATCATGTATTGTGGTGTCTTGTGGCTCTATTTGTTTGGGATATCTGTTGTCTGATGGCCAATGTGTATTTGCATATTTATGATCTGGCTATTTGAGTCTTTCTCTTGCAGAAATGTCTTCCTGCAGTTAATAAAATGTAACATGCGTGACACAGTAACAGATATTCAAGTGAGGTTGTTTTTAAATGCATCGCCGCACAGGCTCTACCACTACAACATCTGTCAGAGCTCCATTTGATCATAATAGCACGCTTTTATGCAGAAAATCCACCCACCTGATAACTCTCGATAGCTTCAAATCAGTGACATGTAACGGAGTTAAAATGATCTTTTGAGACTGGTAGGGACAATTTAGCAGCATCGTGGCACTGATAGGGACGTGTTCCTACCGTCCATACCCTCATGTGTGACTGTGGATTAGATGGCATGCCGAACATCCAAGTTCTGTATATGATTTTTTTTTTTTTTTTTTTTTTTTTTTTTAAATGGATAGGTAGTTAAAGAGTAAGTGAGAGCAACCACTGTTTTTGAGGTTTAAATTAAATTGGATTCTGTCTTATACCATCCATTAGCATAGACTCTGGTTTCATTCTGTCTTGAGTTCAATTGTATTTATTCATATTATTTTTTTATCAAGCATGGAAAAAAAAAAATATATATATATATATATATATATATATCTGTGGAAAATCTAGGACAAATGCAATAACTTCATCATCCGCCATTGTTTAATGTTTTGCCTCAAATATACTTCCTGTCCCATTTTAAAGTCTGCTTTTGTTACTTAGCCTTCTGGTTTCTAGTTTAACTCTGCACATTATTGATAATAAGTGCATCATTTTTGACAGCCCACTGTATATTTCCCCCCAGAATGTCATTTCCCAGTCATTCTTGCACTCCTACAGTATATGCCAGCTTGAGTCAGGTTTTTTAGGAAATGACCAGCTGTGTCTAGTTTGTATTCTTGCCAGTGTTACTGGAACTCTTTCAGTGACAGCCATATGGTCAGTGTGTTTGTCACACAGTCACCTTTGTCACATAATAACCTCTAGTTGGGTTTTTTTTTTTTTTCTGAATTTCTGAGCAGTGAATAATAAACACTGGTGGGTGTAAAAGAAGAAGACAGAGAAAGTCAGCGTGTCACTCACAGGAAGGTTACAAGCAAGCAGGTCAGCTATCTTGTTTTATTTATTTGAGATGATTTACATGCGCACTGTACAGTTTGCTCATACATGTTGGACACCTTTCTGTCATATGCTCAATCTGATAAAACAAACAAAAAAAGGAATTTATGAGATATTGTTGCACAGTGCTATGAAAACAACCTTATCAAAGGGTTACATCAGCTTTGCACACAAACGCACACTTACACCCCACGACATTTTGAGTGCCTCTCTAGACTTTAGGAAATGTCACGACTCCTGCCGCATTACTATTTAGGGATGTACACATACACTCTCTCCCCATACATGCAGCCTTCTTCAGTATTCCACCCACAATTCCATCAAGCAAAGTGGCTTGCTTCAGTCTGTCAATTCCTCCGTCATTGCAGCGCATGTTGTATGAATTCAAGCTGTGTTCAGCCGTGACAGCAAACACAGCCTCCTCTCTCAGCGTGTCATCGAGGTGCTGATGCAACGCAACGGTTAGAATTCGAATTCAACCTCTCCTTCCACGATGTGGCTTTTTTTTTTTTTTTTTTGCAAGCCGTGGCAGAGAGCTCCTCGGGAAGCTCATTCGCAATGCAAAATCACTCCTTGGGTGCTACCACGTGTGTTGTGTGTGTGTGTGTGTGTGTGTGTGTTTGTGTGTCTGTCAGTGTGTGCACGTGAAAGAAAAGAGCGGAGCGAGAGAAATAAAAATGTGAGCATGTGTCTGATGGGTGCACAGTGTGTAGCCTGTTTGCAGGCACATGTGTGCTTGTGTGTCTGTATATGTACATTTATGTTTCTTTCCATAAAACAAACTCTGATGTGTCTCCTCCCCTCTCACTGTGCAGGAAAGGTCGTGCAGCCCCACGGTGTTATGTGTGTGTGTGGGGGTAAGTGTGTTAGAAGTACAGTTTGTCAGCACCATAGAGCATACAGGTCTTCCTCTCAGTGTCTAACCATATGTCGTTTATCTGTTTGGGTTTTGCTTAAATTAATGCCTACTTGATTGTTACCCGTGTCGCTGTTTATTTTGCACCATATGCCGTGGATGTCAGCTGCAGCCTTTAAAAGCTGCAGCATGAAATATGAACAGACCAAGATGCATATCTATCCACGGCATGTAGTTATCTATTATGCGCTTCTTCTTTTTCTTTTTTTTTTTCTGGCTGACAAATGTTCTTGGTTGTCATTTGGCAGACACACCGACGTACACCTGCAAACCCGCACACCTGCTCATGCATATAATGATCTCTGTGTACACTTTATAGGGATGGGTGTGAATGAAGTTGTTTCCCATATAATTAAAGAGCCTGTCATTATGACAGTGACAGCTGCATGTGACAGAGAAAGGACGGGACACGAACACCCCGTGGACACATGTCCTTCAACACAGATGCGGGCGTGTATGCAAAAAAAATAAATAAATAAAAATAAAAAAATAAAAAACATGGAGGAAATGTCCAGACCAAGTAGCAACTTCTGTGGCTGTGAAGTCAAGTGTGGAAGTGCCACAAACGACCACTTGGGGCTAGTTACAAAACAAATCAATCTCCATAGCCCCCATATTGAAATGTCATGCACTATCAAAGATGTTTTGGTCTCTATAGTTAATTGTTCCGTTCATGGCAACTGTACTGAGGACATTTTATAGAACTCACCTGTTCAAATTATATCAAGGCTTAGATTATGTATAATTAACAGCGTGGGCACTTTGATAGGCGTGCCCTGTTACAGGTGGCTTGAGAAACCTCATTCAGTCCATTTCCGCTCCACCCGTGAGCCATGTCTTTGCCCATTTTTTGATTAGCTTGGAAGCGACAGAGGCAGGACTGCCAAGGCGGAGGCAGCCAGAGCCACAAAACTCTGAGCTTCGTCTCTTCAGAAACCTGTGGGTAATGTATTTTATACCATCTGTGATCCAGGCTTAAATATCTCAACAACTGTTGTGTGGATTGCAATGGAATTTTGCACAATTATGGTGCCCATAGGATCATGCAGACTTTGGTGATACCCCAACATTTACATTTGCAGTTTTATTAGTTACAGTATAGCCATTAGATTTTGTACACATATTCGAAATTGTAATGCCTGCAACATTGGTATGCTGACGCGAGAATTCACCAGTATTGCCTCACCATGCCTCTATGGCTGCTCACATTAACATTGAATAGAACCCAAACATACAGTAGGAATTATATTTACTCATGTTAGTGTTTACCTTCAACACATTGTAGTCCAGAGCCACTGCTGTCTGTTCATGTTAATGGAACATCAACAGCGAGCTATCTTGTGTCTAGGAGTCCCACATTCAGTTTTTTCGACCGTGGTCACCAGGCAACGTTGAAATGGGCTGGCACCTGCTCTCCACCAGTAATCCAAACAGCGGCCTTGCATACCAAAGAAAGAGAGCCTTCTCCGGTATGATTAAGTGCTGTCACTGTCAGTGACCACAAGGCTGATGTGTGACCCTGTGTAACCTAAGGATTCCATAACAATGGTGTGTTGTGTAGCAGTGGTTTTATCTGACTTTGTTTTATTTTTGAATTGAAGTCACTTTTCTGAATGATGTCCAACAGAAACTGATTTATTATCTATATGATAATAAATCAGATATTTAAAAAAAGAACAAAGTCGCTGGCTTGAAAAAAAAAAGGTAAGGATGTGCACGTCAATACGCTCTTTAGATGCTGAAGCTCTTTTTTTAGGACACACATGAGCACCATTTTTATCCCTTTCCCTCCATCAGATTAATTAAATGATTAGAATGTAGCTCTAACTTTCTTGACGCATTGGGAGCTCAATATTTTGCAGCCATTCCTCACTCTGTATCTCGATTTTCTGCCCCTGCTGAGTTTGTGGCTGATGTGAAGGTTGACTTCCACTCTCTCTCATCAACCTTGAGCCGAAGGTTAAAATTGATCGACTCCCAGCTTCATTGGTTGCAAAGATACTTGGTTTGACAGGCATTCATGTGCATGCATAGCGTGAAAGCGTGCCCTCGTACGTGCCCGCGCGGCTTCGATCAAATTCACCTCCGTTATCAGCGGACCTGAGAGGTGCACATTGTTTAATTTGCCCTTATCGCAGCAATATTGTAGATGTGGCCTTGGGCCATAGATTAAACGTCATTATTTAATGAGAGGAGAGCAGGATGGATGCAGCATGTAATTAGAACGACACATACACTGCTCTGATATATCCATCACCAGAGATTGAGGGTAGGCGTGTGCGTGTGCCTGCTGTCGGCTTTCTCATTTGATGCTCAGACCGAGTGCGTGAGTATGCAAACACTCAACACATTAGGTGCTGCTCATCAGTCTTCTGTTAAATCTGTTTTTGTCACACATGGACACTCCCACACACACGCACACACACACACACACAGTCATCTGAATGATCTTATTTGGAACTGCACTCCACAGGGTAATATGTCAAGTATCTAAGAGATAGAATTCATGTAGCCCTGGGCATGTGAGCTCCCAACAGGGTGTAGAATATGTTAATGACCCTGAGGTTTAGTAATAAGGATGTCTTTCATGATTAATTGAGGGAGTCGCCGATCTATATATCCCTGTCTCTCCATCTGTGTTTTTTTTTTATCTCTCTATCTCATTTTTCTTTTTTACTCACAAGAACACAGGCACATGTTTATAGAAAAAAAGTGGATGTGTGGATCCTATTCATCAAGATAAAATCTGACATATTGGGCACAAACATAAACAGAAAATGCTCCACCACACACACAAATATACACACCTTATGTGCTAAAAATGCATACAGTTAAGTTACAGCAACGCGAGGCAAACACGTTGATTGTAAGGCTCTACTGACATCTAGTGTTCCTTATATTTTACTGCACAGTGCCGGCTCTACAGATGCATTAACAGCAGTAGTCGTTTCTAACTGTGGGCACTACTGTGGTGTTATACAAAATACACAGAAGATTGGATATATAAATACAGAAATGAATACATTTCTATGAGATCTGCATACTGCACACATTTTCTGCTATACCCTATTTAAAAAAAAAAAGATACACTGATATTCAAAAGAATATATATTGAATGGATACAGTGTGAAAGTGGGCAAAACATAATGTTTGGCACATTTTAGGCAGTATAATAGAATATAATAGATTTATTCAGCAACAAGCAGTATTGTGAGACATTCAAACATGTTTTAATGCTATTCATGGCAGCGGTGCTGCAGAGTCAGACTAATACCCTGTAGTTACTCTCCACAAAGACACAGGCGCGGCATGTGAGTGGTCAGCTCATGGTTTGCTGCGCGCCACAAAAGTGTTCAAATAACTCTAAAAAATGACACAAAGCAGCGCCGTTTGATCACTCCTTTGCATTTGCCCGACTCTTTGAGGCCAGCTCGGATGTGTCAGATGTTATGGAGATGTGAAAGATTTAAATATTTAAAATCCTTTAATGCATGCAAATGACATAAAAATAATTCATAAATTCAGTTGTTTAAAATGTGAGTTCGCAGAAAAAAAAATGTTTTAAAGTTTTAAATTTTAACTATAAATCTCTGAGGCCTCAGATCATAGAGTCAAAAGTTTGACTAAATAATGGAAAGAAAAACACCGCTCCGTGACCTTGCAGCCTTCATTAAAAAGTAAACAGTAAACTTTTCAAAGCCAGAGAAAATGTTTTACGCATCTCTGGCACACATTTAACAGGTTCGTATCTTCAACTTCTTTAAGTTTCATGACATCGTCATACACCAGAAGCATTCAGCGTGTTTTGAATCATGGGATTAGAAAGCGACTCCTGGAAATGTGATTTGAGGCAAAGAAAATGTATCATTTTTGACGTGTCGATGTGGGAGCTTGCACACATGCACACACGCCGAGTGGAAAAAAAAAAAAAAAGAAGTGCTCCTGTGCCTTTTCCTGCAGTTTGTGTGTGTGTGTGTGTGTGCGCGTGTGTACAGAAGCATAAACCAAATCAGCTTGGACTAACCCCTTTAAAGTCCTTGACAGTCTAATTTAAACCTCCGCGTTGAATGGATGTAACAACTCTGAGACTACATTATTAGCAAACCACTGTCATTAGACATCAGGTTTAAAAACTCAGTGGGCCTACCTGTTTTATATGAAGAGCCTGCTGCTGCTCCAGACTGTAATAAAAGTGTGTGTTGGGATTGTAAACAGACACACACAAACTCCTCGCTGAATGAGAAATTCTTCTCCACCTTTGTTTTGGACTGCTTCACGGGCATGCTTTTTGCTCTGCTTGCTTGCTTATATACACACATCTGTATATTTAAAGCTTTGTCTGAGCATATAAACCCATTTCCCACTGGGCCAAAGCAAAACCACCAGAGACCCAAGAGCACTTGTTTATGAATAATGTCTAATGAGCATTTGCATCTGTGCTTTTTAAGTTGGTGCTAAAAGTAAAAGGAAAAAAAAAAAGATAAAAAGAAAAAGGTTATGTAACCATGAAACTGTACTGTAATTTAATAGCAAGAATTCAGTTCATTCCTTGCACTGCAGTTGAAAATGACCCAGATCTGTTCCCCCTACACCTTTAGACATGTCAAAGCTGCCCTTTAATGCACAAGCAGATGTAAAGAGGTACATTTCTCACCCAGCCGTCTATGGCGAGGCACACCTTTTTAACCTTCTATAATTACTGCTCTTCCTGGCAGATCGTAAAGGCACTGAATCGGATTTTCACACATCGAGTTTTGGGGCCTTCTGAAGCGATACTGCACTTAACCCCGCAGGCATCATGTACCAGTCAAGCACCATGAACACACCCAAAGATGAGCCACAAATCAGCCTGGGCTATCAGCCGTTAAAAAAATAGTGTATCTGTGACAGCTTAGTACTTTGTTGTATTTAATTTAGCAGAATTTGCTTTACTAATGCATTAATGCAAAGGCCAAGTAATTCAGCGTTACAGTGTTTTGGAAATATCGCGCGCGTGTGTGTGCACGGATGCTATGGGCACTGACTCCCAGTCAGATGTGACCTGCTGTAGGCCACCACATTCACTGCGTAGATGAGAGTGTGAGTACACACTCTGCTCATTAGACACAGCTCAACAGTCTTCTTTGAAATCTCACTCTGTCACAGTTACACGCACACAAACCACACGCGCGCGCGCACACACACACACACACACACACACCTCCAATGCAGTCAGTGCCTCTCTTTCTCGCTCTCTCTCTGATGTTTCTATAGCAACTGCAGGCAGGCCCAGAACTGGGAGAAGAGAAGCAGTTGTAACCAGAACCCACGGCCAATTAAATTCCCAGTCAAAGAAGGCACACAATACCAGTAGGATGCTTGACTACGCCTTCATTTATCACTGTATCACTGCCGACACATCTTGGGAATAGAAGTGTAATAGTAGTTCATTAAAGAAAATGCAATTAGAATATGTAGCATCAATCATTGTACCGTGGAATATACACTCGGTGGACACTTTATTAGGCACACCTGCTCATTACTGCCAGTTTAGCCACACAGGCAACTGCAACTCTGTACAGAAAGTATGCAGATTAAACTGAGCGTAAACTCAGACTACTGTATCTGACACTCTTCCACCGGAAGAGGATGTGCAGCATCTGTAGCTAAAAATCTCATTTGAAGGTAACAAAAACAAAAGAACTCTACACTAATAAAAAACAGAGTTATGCATATTATACTCCATTACTGCCATATTCTGGAATGTCACGCACTGGATCCTTTAAGATAAATAATGTCCTATGTGGCAGGATGTGCTTTGGTGCCCAGCCACAGACTTATGCATGCAAAAGTGCATATCCAGGGGCTTGGGTAATTAGCACATTGAGTAACAACTGAATATGGATGGGTGTTGTGAATTAATGAAAGAGCTACGCTTCATGAATTACACATTCCATTACATCCCTCCAAGCTTTGTCCTACTTGTCCACCACGCAAGTATTGGAGACGAAATAGTTGAATGACTTTGTCCTGTGGTTGGTCTGTTGTTGGACTGCGCTGTCAGATACAATAAACCACATTCAGAACCGCTTAAGCTGCCTTGTCCATATTGGACAGCCATCAGCATCCGTGTGGTCTTTTGTTTTTTTTTTCGTGCTGCTTCATTGTGAGTAGACCTTCTGCTTGCTGTCCCTGCGTGATCTCCGACACTCACCCTGGAACATAGGTCCCTCCAACAAACTCTCATACAGATTATGTTTTTACTCTCTTCTTGTCTCCCGAAAGTATAAAATATCGGGGTTGCCAACATGTGCAGGGCAGATGGGAGAGTATAGTACTTTTTAATTAATTCCACTCAGAGCAGACTTGGCAGCCAGAGCAGACATTCATTTTAAAGATGGACCTCTCTCAAGAGTTAGGTTGGCAGCATACGGCTGCGAATCTGAGATTGCTGCCCGTATAACTGCACCATGAAAACAACAGCGAGCAGCTGGAGATAAATATGGCTGTGTTGATTAAACATGGATATGAGCTAAATTGATAAATAATTGTTCATATGTTTCGTGGATCTGCCTGTGCAAATACGGAAAGAGGCACAACACGCGGCTTGATGCGTGTGCACACATAGTGTGTCCGTGCAGAGAGGTGACACAGGCAAGCACCATTGGACTCTGCCGACTATTTTTCGTGGCCCTTAATTCTGTAATTTGCTAGTTTGCTCACACCCTGTTGAAAATAGCTCTCTCTGCAGGGGAGCCCATGACATTTTCTTTTGGAGATAGTAAACAAGCGCTGCCTGTCCATTAAATCCCGCTGGGGTCCTTTGGAAACCACCTCCCAGTTCAGCTCACCACACTAAACAAGAGCATGTTTTCTGCGGCCGTGTGCCAGTTCTGTTTGCGGCATCAGACTGAATCCGATTGGACTAACCCACTAAATAAGATTCAGCATGGGCGATCACATACAGTATATGTGACTCAGTAAACACCTTCCTTGAGGAACAGTGGCATAAAGACACATGCGGGAGAAATAAGAGGGGAATTATGGCCACTGTAGTGTGTAAAGGAGTTGGAGGAGGTGAAATCAAGGCCGACGTGAATATGTTTGCATCAAAGTTCCTAGTTGAGTTACCATTCTATGATGGAAAATACCATCAACGTAATCAAACAAAGACAGAAATCCAACGTTCCTTTAGCAGGTTTAAGTTCACAGACTACTGGGAACTGAATATTTTAGTGTCATCCCTCTGTTGACCTGGCGACTGTCCAGGGCGTGGCCTGCTTCTCACCTAGTGTCAGCTGGATTTTGCCCCCCCACTTCTGGAAGGTGGGCAGATGGAATATTTCAAACGCACACAAAAAAGCGTCAGTGAAGTTGCAACAATGAAGTTTTCCACCTTTATTTCATGTTCATTGTATTTGTCTGCATTACCACAATAACCTTCAAATGGAGTTGGATGAAATTTAATAAACACTCTGCACTTGGCAAGTTAAATCGGTTTTGGTAGTGATTCTGGGATTCGCGCCATTAGATGATTATCATTTTTTTGCTAGAACATTTTTCCTACGTGCATGTGGTGATGGAGAAATTCGACATCTGGGACGTCTCCACTGACTGCCAAACAGCGCTGCATTTACATATTTTTATCATTTATTTACTTATTTTCGTCCCCAAATCAAACATGGAGACAAACAAACAAATCATTTCTGAAGGCTGCAACTTTTCAAATTGAATTAATCTACTTGAATGAGAAACAAAAAAAAAAAAGAAACTGTTCCTGACTCTGCCAAATTTGTCCAGGACATGCAGTACATTATGAGGCTTTTACTGCTGTGACTTGATTCAGAAAATACAAGTGCGTGTCTCTGTTTCACCGCAGGTTTCCAGCTTGACATTTCCATGTTCTGTCTTGTGCAACAGCTGAAGAGCTGAAAGAAAGTCAAAGGTGAAGACGAATATGAAGCAGTTTCCTGTCCGTCACACCACATAAGCTTTCCCTGGTGATATACGAGAGAAACCTTTATAGAGTTGTAAGACAGCTGTTAGCCAGTAGATGTCTCTCCTATACTGCCAACCAGCACTCTCCACAGAGACTCCCTTGTCTAATTCCAGCTTCTCTCCCTATGCCGTCAGAGTATATAGGCTTATCTGCAAGACAGAGCGCTGATAAACAGATAGACTCGCTTCTCCCATCACTTTGAATGAGGCAGTCAAGTTTGATGGATGGAGTTTATCTCAGATCTTCTCATGAAGGAGGGTGGCAGCAGAATCGCTAATCAGGTCCTCCATGTCCCTATCTGATCCATTATACAAGGAAATATCATTCTTTCCTGTCTTTCCCTTACTTTTTGTAGGCCAGAGTGAAGTTAATTATGGAAGTGCATTTGGGATTTGACCCCTCCTGATCTCCCAACTAGCAAAACTGTGTTCATTTTTGATTGTACGCCATCTGTTTCTACACTTTAACAGTGCGGTTTGGTATCTTCATTAAGGATACATGACAGGTTTGTTTCACTGACATCTACCCAAAAAAAAAAAAAAACAACTTTACGTAGAGTAGACGGGGACTTTATTTTTTTTTTTGATTTTGGAATACAACTTGAACATCTTGAAGTAAACTGACCTGTCACTCAATGTCTTTGTTTGTGGAATTTCGTGTTTTACACAGTTAACTTCTGATTGGCTTGAATGCTGCAGTTATGGTGACACCTATGTCAAGTGAGGTCCATAGTTAGGAATGGGTAGAAGGGTTTTATTTTCCAGCTTTTGGTGAATAAAGTAGGCTAAAGTAGACTTTAAGAGAACCTAAATAGAAAATGGTTTGAGAAAAAGCCAGTGTGACTTGGTATGACGGATAATGGTGGACACATTAACATTTTTTGTTATTAATATTATTATTTTGTCATGGTTAATGATAAATTAGCGCCCATTTCCCCCTCATTTTCTTTACAAGATTCGGGGGGGAGATCACACTTTGTGAAACCAATCTCCTTCATAGTGTTGCTTAGGTTAAACAGTCATGCTGTTCATGACCCCGACTACTTTGATTCTTGCTCTCTTCTGTTTTATCCAAGGCTTAGAGCTTACTGTCCACATATTGCCTTCATACTTTCCCTGCTTAAAACAGAGCCCATAAGCTGCATGGCTGCTCAGTGGTACCAAGCAGAGTCTGATGAATGCTGATAGAATCAAACATGAGCTGGATTTATTCTGTAGCTGTGCATGGAAGGTTGAAGACCCTATATTTAGTAGGATTAGGATTAGTATAATATATACCTTTATACTTTCTCTGTAATTTGTTCAGTGTATTTCGTTCCGCCCACCTGCCAGAATACAGCATTGTTATGTGCTGATCAATAACTCCTATATTGACTGTACACATAAAATGAACTGATTTTATGTCTGGGGTTGTTATGATAGCAAAACTAGCTGATCATAATGCTCTAATTTCCATTTCTTTTAACAGTATGCAGAGGGTTTTATTTTGGACCATGCATTGGGTTCATAGCAGGGGGTAGAGTACAGAGAATTTTAAGTAATTACAACAAGGACATGAAAGCCATTACATCAAGATAAACAAACCGTGGTGCCATATATATCTAGTTTGAGCTGGCTGTTTGTTTATTTCTTCGTCATGAGTATTATCTGCACCAACCGCAGTTTAAACGGCACATGTGATAATGAGACGTTAGCACATAAGATATTCTGCGGTGTGGGTGAGGCGTCTACTTCTAAAAGTGTAAGGGCGCTCATTTACGTGTATGTACGTGAAAACAGGAATGTGCGACTGAGCACACACACACTCTCTCCAAGCCATCTCCCGTCTCATTACTGCACTTAGTTTCTGGTTTAAATTATGCAGCCACATTTCTTTTTCAAACATTTTGCAAATCAATTTGCAAGTCTTCTCTGAGTCAATTAAAAGTTCTGAAGAGATCTCAGCTCAACACTGAGAACTTTTCAAACTAATGCCGTCTTGGCCAAAGATAAGTACAATGTTTTTGGCCCCCAGCATTTGTTTGAATCTTACAATTTGATACCGTTATAGGAAACATTTGAGATGTAAGTCATACTTTCTGGCTTGGTGCACAACAAAAAAAAAAAAAAGGAAAAAAAAAAAGATTTTCACGTCTGTTTTTGGCTTTGGAATAAAGACTATGCCCAATCCCATCAATAGAACTGCTAAAGGCAATTTTAGCGGAACCAAAAGTCACAGTTGCCCTCACTTCTTTGGCTGCTTTATTCTTAGTTTTTGGGACATATTGCTTTGAAGTAAAATACGATAAGTGCTTTCTTGTGAAGAGGTCAAGCGGAAAGAGATAAAAAAGCCTCTTTAAAAATAACACGCAGCTGTAGTTGGGCATCGTCTAAATTCCTCTCGCATACAGTCAGCTAAGGAAAATATAGTAAATAGACATAACCTCACACTAATGGACTGAAACCCTTAATCCATCTATCAACCTGTGTTGTATTTTTCACTTTTTTAATGACCATTTCAACTCAAACCAAAACAAGGGTGGAAAACATGTCCGGTGGGCCGTCTGAGACGCGGAAAGTCAGTCAGCGTTTGAATTCGTGAAATATCCTTCAGCGGTGATGTGACGAAAAAGCTCAATTCGACCTCGGTCAAATAATTCACCATTTTTATGAGTGTCCTTGTCAACCAGTGAAGTGATGATTAGGTGGGAAGTGGAGGACAGGAGTTGGTCACGCCTCAATGGCTCAATATGAGGAAAACAAAGGCTCGGAGGCTGACAGAAAGTGGGGTGAAATCCCGGCCACGAGAGGCCATGATAGATAGATAGATAAATAGATAGATAGATAGATAGATAGATAGATAGATAGATAGATATCATGACATTTTCAGCCATATCGAGTTGCAAACAACCTTCATTTCACTCCCAAGTGACAAATGTAGTTTGCTGTGAATCAGAACGCTCAGTGCATTGTGAAATGACGATGTAGGTGGTGAATAACAATAACCTGTGAAACTTTAAACACATAAATATTCCATTCAGATCTCTAGTCCATAACCTTAGACATTAGAAACTATACAGACCTTTCATGAGGACTCAGTACAATTGACTGGGGGGCTAATTTGTCTGTACTTCTAGTTCAGTATAACTCAATAGTATATCTTACAGATGCAGTTCATTTTCTTTCTTTCTCTTTCTCATGAGCGCTGTCTAAATGTTTTATTATGATTAGCATATGGAATGGATACAGTACAATTAACTGTTGCATCTCTACCCACAGCTACAAGTCTCACTGCGCTTTCAGGAGCTGATTAGCATTATCATTCACTTGTTGAGCCATTCTGTATAACACAAACAGTTGCTGTGCTCATTAACTTTAATGTGATTTGTCTGACAGGCATTCCAATGATTACCAATACCTCATGCTGCTGGAAGTCTTGAATATATTCAGATGTTTTATAATCAGTTTTAAATCTATGTTTTGAATGCAAGGTGCTGTGCTTCTGATCCAGTTATATTTCCCCCTGAGAACGTTCATCCACAAAACAGCAACAAAGAGATGGGGCTTTGCAAGTAAGCCATCATTACCACATATTTTAGTCTTTTAGGTGAGGAATTGCATTTGATTTGCATCAGCCCATTTTTTTTCCGCTCCTCAGATCATTTGCATGAATTAATGAATCAATCTGCATAATCAAAGAAAATATATATATTTTGTGTATGACATTGTTGTCACCTGCTGAGTCTTACAGCACACCTCTAGCAGGAGGAGGGATGTCAATCAGCGAGTCAAACACTAGGACAAGCTTGCTGCATTTCTACGTAACTTTTTTTTTTTTTTGAATTTTGTTGCACATCTGCTAAATTTCTGAATGGGTGCTCAGGTTTAACAGATAATAGACAGTAGAATTAGAGGAATATTCTGACAGGCATCTTTTTTTTATCATGTCCACCATCAGTTAAAAAAATAAATAAATAAAATGAAAAACTAAATAAATGCAGACATCCATCTGTGTTTGAGGCTTTACTGCTTTACTGCTTTTGTGGTTTCTAGTGATGAAATGCTTTTAACACCTCACCTCCTTCTCAGTGTGACCTCTAGTCCCTTATGAATAAGAGTTATTGATATCCTTGAAGACGGCAAGTGGGGAGACATAAATCGTTTTCTGATTAAAACTGATCAAAAACACAAGGTCTGTGTTAGCTGTGATTAGCCCCTACTGAGGCACTGTAGGCTGATGGATTTGTGTTGATGACTCATACAGTAACACTACAACTACATAAGTCCCCTTGAACATCCCTCTTGTATGTCCTGTGTATACCCATGCAGCCATAGGCAGTCTATCTAGGTTGCTCAGCTATTGCAACATAAAATGCCATAAAATCTAGGAATACATTTTTAACTGCCGTCTTTGTTGTATACAAGAAAAAAGTCCAATAAGTAAAAAAAAGGATACATATGTGTTTGTGTCCTCTTTCATTCTTATATTAAAGAAAAGAGTGAGTTGCTTGCATGCGGGCCTGAAGGTCTCTCGAGAGGATCCACTGCTTTGCTTTTGGAAAAGCTCCCTTTTTCTGCACTCTAAAGGCTGACAGAAATGTATTGAATGTAGGAAGCACAAGCAACACTCCAGTAGGTTATGCACTCTTGCCAGATGTCTTGTTCCTGATACAAATCTTGTGTTTTTGAATCTTTTATGAACCAGACCTAAAAGCATTCTCCTTTTTTGTTTGCCCATTATGCCAGTTCCTTGATGTTACAAGGGTGCTATCAGGGAGGTTGCCATTATGTTTTTTCAGTTATACCCTGCAGTGCGCAGGTGTCCTGTGTGTGACTGTACTTCCTTTAAGGCGCAAACACATAATATAGCGGCCTGTTATCCATCACAACTTGCTGACAGAGCCTCGGGGAAAGAGTGTTTTCAAAGTTGACAAGCCAGAGAAGGCATTCTCACCGCTGCCTCAGCTTAACTTCGGGGGGTAAATGGAGCTTCTTAGAGAATGTGTTTTTTGTTTGTGTGTGTGTGTGTGTGTGTGTGTGTGTGTGTGGGGGGGGGGGCCTGGATTGAATGTGTGTTCAGGTATATACAACAAACTGAGGAGTGCATCGATAGATTGACCAGTTCACTGGACAATCAGCAACAGCGTCTCCGCTCCAGGCAACGCCCTCCTGCTGCCTATCCACTTTCGACCGAAACTGAAATCTCCACGCCTCAACCGCCACTTCTCAGAATCTTCTCCGGGCTTTACGTAGACTCTGCCCTCCAGTGCACTTGTTGGTATTAGGTGAAGGCTCGCCTCTGGGCATCACTTTGGAGGAGAAAACGGCTGCATGATGTTCTCAGGTTATCTATAAAAGAAGCAGGAACAGAGGCAGGAATAGATTTCTGAATTTAAATCTGTTCTGACACAAGATGTCTGAAATTTGATAAAATAAAGGAGCACTGGTTGGAAACCAGCATTTTTGGGCTGCAATGTGCAAGAAATCTTGTTATCCTATGACGGATAACAAAAGAAATGTAATTCTTCAGTTAGACTCCTACCTGGAGCACCACACGCACAAAGGATACAAACCACAGTACTAAAAGTACTAAGACGAGGGAGGTATACAGTGAGTTGAGGGACAGAAAGAGACACAAGAATGTGTCATTGCTTTAGTTGTGACATTTCAGCTACATGGATGCACTTGGTTGGTCATCTCATTTCATAGTGTGTTATGGGTTATGGCAGACACTGACCTGTCAGGCTGTGAGAGTCCACAATGTTCCACCTCAGTGCTGCTCCTACTGTCCCTGAGGAATCCTCATGGGCCACAGTCTCTGTGCTCCGTCATGTACAAGTTTTGCCTTGGTTGTGCTCGCACAGACCAACTGTAACTTGATTTTGTCGGATATATGAGCACATCACATAGCCTGCGGGGTTTTGGGTCAGCAGGCAGGTCAGAGTGTTGTATTTATAGTGCCTGTATGCCAAGATAAATGCTAGATGTTGAATTAGTATGTCTAAGCAAAGTCATAATTTCCACTGGGGATGGCTACTTTTAAAAAAATCTGGAATCTTGTTTTCCAGCCACTGTCGTCCTGATAAGAGAAGTGACAAAAATGTTGATATGCTTGTCTGAGTTGCCTTCAGTTATTACTGTGCACTCGAGTGAAGCACGCAGTGCATTTTCGGACGTCTATTTGCCTTAGGTTTCACCTGTCAGGCTTCTTTATGTCGCCTGAAAGGAATACCTGTAGACACTATTCAGGGCTGGAAAGGGTAGTCCATATATTTCTACTTACAGTTAATCTTCTCATCCAAGATGCTAGAAATGAACATCAGTCATAGAGTGTAGAGAAGAGCACATTATTCTTTGTTATGAAGACACAAATACATCAATCTCTCCTGCGTATAGCGGGTTATTTTTTTATTTATTTTTATTTGTTTTAACCACCACCACAATAACCAGTTTTGATCCTCATCATATAATAATAACATTGTGTGTTCAGTAATGTACTGTACTGTAATGAACTGACCTGGATTTGTTTCTTTGTTTGGTTCTTAATGCAATTGTGTAATGGTTTGTGGTTTTGCAGCAACAGTTGCAGAAAGACTGACTACATGAGATTAACCTGTGGCAGCGGTCCCGGTGTGCTCAAACATGAGTTGTACGTGCAAATTCAGTAGTTCTGGGTCATACACGAATCTCCTGTATGAATGGGGTATAAAAGAGGCCAAAGCCTCAGCCGCAATTGGACTGACCCTGTTGACCTCAGGTGTGAAGAGAGGTGGAGAGTGTAGCTGTTGGCAAACAAGAGCCGCTGATTGAAGTCAAGGAGCAGGGTTGTCTTTATCTCTCCCCCTCTTTCTCTCTGCCTGTATTTTCCCTGTTCCCCACTCTGTACCTCTTTTACTGTAGTGCCACTTCCCATTCTGCGTTTGAAGTCTGACATTCCCATCTCGTGTTTCATCTTGGGTTATCATAATCACATCCTTGTGTTTCAAAGGAAATAATTTTTGGATGATGAGTTTGCTTTGATTTGATGAAGGGTACATCCTACGGACAGGTGCTGTGGAGTACAACTGCAAAAAAAAAAAGAAGTTAAATAAAGGCTCTCGTGGCTCCAGGCTGTACTGCATGAAATCTGATTAATTGCCTTAAGTGAGTCAGCATTGTATGAGGCTGAAGACTACAAGTGTGAATATGCAAAAAAAAAAAAAAAAAAAAGAAATCTGGGGTGGTGGAGTTATAAAGAAGTGAGCTTAGCAGACCTCTGCAGCTGGCTTCAGATCTGTGCCTGAGGCTACGTTAGACGCCACTAGCATAGCATAGCCAAATCTCTGACCAAAATGAGGACACATTATCTGAAGTCTATCTTAACCTTACACGTTTATCACATGCCATAGATGTGTAAGATGGCCTTAATAAAGTCTTGGTCACAATCAGTGCTGTATAGATTTTTGTTCCTCCTTCCAAACAGTGACATCTGTGTTGCTTAACAGATGTCTGTCATTTCTTACATTTTCCTACAGCAGTCCAAGAGAAGCTATGAACCATCATTTATTTTTATTTCAGCTGTCCACACAATAGACGATGGAGTGTCTGTGGGTTTAAAACAGCTTGGTAAATAAGTCTGTGTAATGAATGGAAATGCACACAATGGTATGTTTTGTTTGAAAATGTCATTTTTCAGTTATTTGCCTGTGTGCTGTATGTTATTGTTCCACCACAACAAAAGATACATGTGAAAATGTGAAAGCAGAAAGGCTATACTTAAAGATTTGACGACTAATTTGATCATACAGTGTTGCTGCACTCTGCTTTTTCAACATTGGAAATACTGGTATAAAATGATCTGATATAGAAATAAAAAACATACTGTTTGTCTAACCTCACAAAACAGGTAAGTAAGAAGTCCTGAAAAAGATTATTTTATTTTTCTGCCTAAGTCTTGACTTGTACTCGAACTTTGCACTCAACATGACTCTAGCATATTAGTTTTGAGGCATGGCAGAATGTTTGCAGAAGGAAAAAGAACAAAGAAACAGATCATGTTATCAACTTGCATCATCCAATGGCAATACCGCCATACTGCTTTGATATTTTGCATTTGGCCATGCAGCTGGCACTATGACACATCAGAGACTGTAAAGGCAGTTACGGCCAAGGGAAAGAGAGAAACATGAGATGCTGATTTTGTCAAGTGAGTTTGACATAATATATTTTTTTTCTAGCAGTGGAGTTGTGGTAGCATAATTTCTTGTCATATCCTGAATGGTAAGAATTCTGATGCAACCCATCCTCGGTGGACAAAGCCCTAAATCCGCTCTAACACGTTTTGATCAAGACAGCCCTCTCCACCAAGACTAACTGAGCCAAAATCTTTCAGAAAAATGTTGACGGAGAATCTATAAAAAAAGATGCAATGCAGCTGCTCTGCAGGTGGTGAAATAACATCTAAGTGAGACACTATATTGGAGTTATGACCTGCCTTTACCTAGCAGTAAACTGGAATTTCCAAGTCTTATGCAGGGATTGCAGGGTGGTTTGCTTGCTGTTTGGCATTTTATTCAGTTCCTTGCCTACCGTGTACATGATCTCTATTTCTGCTTGTCTTTGCTATGATAGGATTCTGTCACTCCTTCAATTCCTTTGTCTATTCATCTCAGGCTGCAATTGGAGCAGGAAGGACATGCACTGTAGCTCAGCACGACCCCTCATGCAGCAACGCTCCAGCATCTGTCACTCAGATCACAGCACTGCTACAACAAAAAAGAAAGAATTATTATCTCGCACTTTCTCTGTGTAACCAATTTTATCCATTCTAATTTTTCCCCCATTTTTGTTTTTCTCCCCTCTTCCTGTCTTGCCCTCCCCTCTCACCATCCCTCTTTCAGTTTCTTTTTTTTTTTTTTGACGTTTTTATTTTGCAGTTCTGATGGGAGTGAAATAATCAGGCTGCCAAGTTGGCTGGACACGGACAGCATGGGGCGCTTTGATCTGGACTTTCTTTTATAGGCATGCACACACATATGGTTATACAAGCACACACACACACACACACAGAGATACGCACATGGTGCACATGGCACAGGGGCTAGCTCAGTTGAAATAGTTTTGGGGTTAGAGATTCTCACTGTTATGGCTGCTGCCAGCCACACAGATGAAAGGGTGCACAGAACTAGGATGAATGCCACTCAGATCACAAAATGATTTGTGTGTGTGTGTGTGAGAGAGAGAGAGAGAGAGTGTGTGTGTGTGTGTGTTCTTGCAACTTTACCACTTGGTTAAGCTGCAGTGTCACTAAAGCTTACCTAGTTTGCTGGCTCCACTGTTGCGCCACCCTTTATGCTTTCTTAGCAATACTTTACACAAAGTTATACAGTAGATATAAAAGCTGTTGTAGTATGATCAGACAGTTCATTTTATGCAGGGTCATGAGACGGTCGACTGAAGGTTAGAAGAGAGACATTGGAGTTGTGTGTATGCCATGTATGTGTGTGAGTTCATAAATATAACTGTGTGTGTCTGTGTGTAATTCTACAGTGCTTATTGTGTACATGGATGCCGTCAGTCAACTCACCTGTCTAAATAAAGCTTTCAAGGTCTGAAAATGCAGCTCTTTGTAAATTCAAGGCCTTTGTGAGGGTGTGCACTGGACGGATTAATTACATAACTGATGTGCAAATCTAGATAATCCTAACAGTCAACTCTGTTAATATGGTCCTTGTTTGCTTTTTTATGTAACCTGGTTGTTTCTGTTTATGTAAGCATGGCAGCTGTGTTAAGTCAAGAGCGAACCCAGCCTCTGTGCAGATGGTGCTTTCAATTGTTTTCAGGTGCTCACTGTTCCAGCTGTTCTTAGCCTACACTCTAGAAAATTCCCACAGTTGCATGGCCTGATTGTGAGCACTGCGGGCCTGCCTTGTTTCAAGAACTGTGGTAGGGTGGTGACACCATTGAAAGATTCGCATTTTGGGTAATAAATTAGAATAAAGCCCATGCCATGTAATTAACACGCGGATTAATGCTCTTTGTTAGGCTTTAATTCATAGATTTTCAGATGTTTTTGTGTCTCCAACCTTTGGAGACATATTATTCCTGGTTGTTTCATCCGGTTGTAACCCTCAGTTGGAACCTCATAAAAAACTGATCTTTCTTATGTCATGGGCACCAGCAAAGGCAGAAATACACCCTTGTTCCATTGAATCCCACTAAATAACAACCATCAATTAGATCCTTATAGATAAACATAAATATGGTTTTACAGTTCCCCATAAACATCCCTGAAATGCCCAGTGTGGGTGCAGATTAACCTATGATTCCTAGCTAAATAGCTTTACCAATAGCCAGCCATCACAGGGAGCCATTGAAATGATAAATGTCCAGCGCTGGGTAATTGATGTATGGGTGACAGCTCCAGCCCGCCAGGCCCCTTCCTCTGCGTCATCTCCCCAATGCCCTGCTGGGGTCGTTTAGTATTTATTCGCCTGACCTGCCTCCTTTATGGCCCTGCTCTGCTTAATGGGCCAAAAGAGAGCCACAGCTCACCGTTTACCTCTTCTCATGAGATGATGCATCTGCCCAGATACAGTAAACTTAAGGCTGAGTATTCAACAAACCAGGATTAGCAAATTAGCCAGCTTCTCATGATCCGTCTACATACAGTGCTAGTCAAACGCTGGGACACTCGTTCTGCTACTTCTGATACTGTGCAACTGAACTGAACCAACCACCTCTCACCCTCTGAGGCAATATATCCAAGTATTCTTCCGTGAGAAAACCTCAGATTTATCATTTTTTAAACATTTCGATGTACGATTCTTCAGTTGTGAAGAATTTGGATGAAAGGTAAAACCGCAAAAAAAACAGCCCAATATTGCATATATATTCATAAAAAGCAACAAACAAAAACAAAAACTTAAAGCTACATGAATGCTGATGTTGCTCCACATCTGCTAGATATGAACATAGACACTATAATTGTCAACTTAATAAGCTTACAGCTTGTTTCCCAAGTGCCCAAAAGGAATCTGTTGATTTGAGTTTAATACAGAAAGCATGCCTTCTAGTACAGCCACATTATTTCACGTACTGGCTTCACATGGATTCTGCAGTCTGTAAAAACATTCAGTGTCAAAAGTCATTAGTCACTTTTCTTTAAAGCACAGCACATTCCAGTCAAGACATTTTAAAATCCTACGTAAAATTGCTTCATGACTAAAATCATGCTGCTCCTGCTGCTGACTAAAGTTGTAGGCATGCGGTGTAGAATTACTAGGTGCCGGCCTGGTGACTAACAAATCCTACCGCGTCCTCCTCTTACTCCTAGAGGAAGTATTGCCATCAGGCCTCCAGTCACCGTGATGTATTTATCTCTGGCTCTCTACTCATGACTGATACTTTCCATTAGCATGAGGAGGAGGGAGGGAGCACCGAGAGAGAGTTTTAAATCTCTCCTGCGCTGGCTTGCATGGCCAACACCTGAATAAATTCACCCTCCCCTTACCCATTTCTCCTCCGCTTTTCACTTCCCACCGTATCTCTGTTACTATCCGCTGATCATGTCTCGTCCATCCCTTCTATTTCATGACCATCCCATTCTGCTATCTCTCCATCAAGCCTGTCGCAGCAATCATTTGCTCCCCACTCCCCTCTCTCCACCCCACCCCCACCCCATCCTCTGTCTAGCCTAAACACCGCCTGTTCAGCGCCCTGATAATCCCCTAAGTTCTTTTCTAAATGGCTGACTAGTCCAGCAGTGTCCCCTGAAAGACTTAGCATTATTGAATGAAATGTGGTAAATGCCGCCGCTGGGGAAAATTAATGCCACATCGTATCACTCTCACCCTTCATCTCCTCCCATGTGTTTGGCCCGACTATTGTCTTTATTGAAGGATTGAAGCTGAAGACTGATATTCCCCATTTATATCCGCCTGCCGGTGGGGCTGGCTAAGTGTAGTCAAACGCAATACAGAGCTGTCACTTTTGATCAACATTATAGAGATGGTTCAGAGCTTCTTCTTCTTTTTTCCTTTTTTCTTTTTTTTTCTATCTTGCGCTCGCTCCTTCTTCAAATGGCACTTCATGGAAAGTCATTTCCATTCATTTCGTGTTTGCCAGGCATGCGAGACGGGGACTGAGACTTCACAGGAGCGCTTAAAACAAACAAAAGGACAGGAACATCCATTTTTGAAGAACGCAGATGGAAGGATGCTAAATAGGAAGAAATCATCACCTCGTGCAATGTGCAGCACAGTGCAGCCCTTTTATGATTCACCCTTACAAAACACGCTTAATGTTCATCTAAGATTTTTTTTTTTTAAGATGCATCCTGCCTACAGAAAAGCATTTGAATTGATTTAATAGATGCATTTCAGCCTTTTCTAATGACGAGTATTCATGAAAATGATACTCAGCCTTACAATGTTGTCTTACAGTAGGTATCAACCAACAGTAAGTCAGAAAGTGCAGGACGGAAAGTAAGAAATAATGTGCACTAAAGCTGCGCCTTCTGTTCTCTGTATTTTCTCGCCAATCATTCACTTTCCAGGACAGAGCAGACAGTTGAAAATTAAACACCTTCGCCAATGGCACATAGCAACGTTGCCTGTTAAACGGAGAATGAGATGATTTGAGCCCTGACTACTCAGCCCCGTGTCTGCTTTCAATCTCTATGCTAATTTATCTCCCATTGAAGAATCCTACACAATAGTTTGAACTGATGTTTTGGTCTTGTTAGTTCAATAAATGAGGCTACAAACACCAGTAACTATGGGAACAAGTCCGCGTGCTACTGCAGGCGGCGCACAGCACAGTCTAAGCAGCTCATCGCTGAGAAGAGGAGAGGATCTAGAAGACTTTGGGAGTGATTAAGTATCAAGATGTATCGTCTAGCAGAGATTACCATTTTCACTATGTATCACCTCAAGTCAGATTTATTCATTGGTTATGGCTTTGGAAAAAAAAAAAATGCCATTAGCAATTAAATTTTTTGTCAGATTCGGGCAGCTTGTATGATCAGTTCTGCACACTGCACGCTGAAAGTGTATCCTGCTCTATAAAACCAACTGTGCATTTGTAAAGAATAAATTCATGTCCTGTGTTATTGTTTCATGTAATCCATCTGTTTGTTTAAAATGACATCACAATGAGAATCAACTGTATTCTCATCCTATGTGCAGATTCTGTCAAACGTCTTGCTTGCATATCTAGCTGATGCTTGTGGGTGACGGCAGTACTGTTTTGTCCCCTTGTTTGCCATGCTGTTTCACCAGCATTAATGCTGCTTTATAAAGCAGCCACATTAAAATCAGTCATTTGTAGTTTTGTAACATTAGCCTGCCGGTACCACAGGATAGCCAGCATGTGGTATGTTAAGAGCTCAGGCTCATCAGAGCCAAAGGACATTGTATTATCGTGAGTCAATGCTTAATCACCACAAACACAGACATACTTTCAGTGTTGAAACTAACCACCTTTATCTGGCAGCCTGCCTTTAATTTCTTTCTTTCTTTCTTTCTTTCATTTGCTTAACTACACACAGTGCAATAATTGTGTAGACTCCCTTTTGTACAAAGACGCACGCCAATCATTCATCAGAACTCAGCGGTGCGCACAGTTTGAATTGAGTGAGTGCATTCAGGTGGATGCCTAACCTATATTGTTCTTTCAATTTTCCACTGCTATAGATAGACTACTCTCCACCACCATCATTAAAACCTAACCAAATCTTTAAGAAGAATGGTTTCCCATCCATGCCTCCAGCAGAGTTCAAAGAATCAAGGCGCACTGTAGCTGTTATGTCGTCCAGTGCCTTATTAAGGCACTGTATGTTGTTTTAGCCTTTAATTTGTCACCCATCTATATCAATGCTGCCCATGGACAGCAGCAGACTAAACAACTGTAATGACTGTTAACACTAAAATGACACTGTATCTATTTGCACTGTTTCTGTTTGATAGTCATTTTCATACATAATGGGTATTACATCTCCTTAAATAGATGTCTCTGTTTTCTTTAAGTGCAGTTTTTTTTGTCTCCTTCTCCATACAGACACTGATTGCAGGGTAAGTGATGTGACATCTTCAGCAGTAATGGTGCTGATTAGTTCTGTTTCTCTATATCTACTTGCTTAACAACTGACTCTGTCGCTATGTATGTACAGGAGTGGACTTAAGCAAGAGATAAGTCAGAAAAAGTCTGCTAAAATTGATAGAAATCAGAATCCGCAAAGTCTGAGTGACTCTCTATTTAAGATATACTGTTTGGCTGTGTGGCAAGAATTTTTTTTTTGTCCATACATTCTTTGATCATTTTTTAAAGAGATAAGTGTCGGAGGCACTTATGCAGTGGAGAATATCAGGTCCGATAAGAGATTTGGAGAAGAGAGAGTCTGCATCACATTTTATGACTAAGAATCACACCCACTTGGGACAACCGCCCACTCTTTTTTTTTTGTTGTTTTTTTTTTTTTTTTTTTTCATAAATTGATGTGCATAAATACACTGTACATGCTGCTGAATCCTGTTGGCTTCAAATGGGCCCTCGTATTACATTCTATTCACAAGAATGTTGTAGAAAAAAAATAGCACATCTGTGACAACAAAGTCATTCTAAGTAGCATTTCTTTTCTACAAGACAGTACAGTTAATTCCCCTTCAGCTGCACCCTGCAAACATCCATATGAGATGAGCTGTGGAAATGTCCCCATTTGAGCTGTATTCAGAAATCTCTTTGTTCCTCTCCATTGGGTTTCAGCCTAACCCAGCATTGCTATGAATAGAAAATCTGATGGGTGGTGTAAAGTACCATTGTGCATGTTTGTGTGAGTGTACATGTCCACCCAGCGTTTTGATCATTTCTTCCTTATTATTGCGAACTCGGAAGATCAAAAGCTGTCCTACCTAAGCTAGGTTAAAAACAGCAACAAGAACATCTTTCTTCGGAAAATAGAAATGAAATAGAAATGGCCCCCATCAACACACAAATATCGGTATGTTTTGTTTTGTGCAGTTTGTCAAGTTACATTGAAGTCATCAAAATCATTTAGTGGTGAAAATATTACTCAAAACGTGAAACTACATCTGCATCATTTTTGTTTTTTTTATTATCAGTTCATTGTTTTACTAATTTAATCAAGCAATGCACATTATTTTCCTGGTCTAGTTTCTCAAATAGGAGGATTTATTGCTTTCTCTGTTTTATATTATTACATTTTATATCTTCTGGTTTTGGGGGCATCCCTGTGGCTATGAGTTTGAGGCATTTAAACCGTGACATACCTGGTTTGAGTCGGCCATGGACCTCTGTTGCATCTCTCTCTCTCTCTCTCCCATTCCCTTTCCTGTAACCTGTCCACTAGCCCCTATCTAATAAAGAAATAAAGAAACTGTTGGGTTTTCCACTAATGCTCGAACAAAAAACAGGACAATTAAAGAGGTCACTTTGGCCTCTGTGAATTTGTAATTGGCAATGTTCACAATTCGTTTCAACATTTCATAAATTAAATGATTTATCAATAAAAAAAAAAAATCATTACTTTACAGCCCTAAACTAATTAATGCTAGGCTCTAGTGTCCGGCAGGCAGAAACACAGCCCACTTAGCTAACCACTGACTTCCTCACAAACAAACAATATCTTTATGTTTCAGTCTGTATGTGTGTGTCCTATATATATATATATATATATATATATATATATATATATATATATATATATATATATATATATGTGTGTGTGTGTGTGTGTGTGTGTGTGTGTGTGTGTGTGTGTGTGTGTGTGTGTGTGGAAAATAAATTTCAGATCTAATTATCTCCATGGGGAAATGAGCTTATTCACAAAGCGTGGTAGTCAAGATAAAGCATTTGTTTCCTTCCTGCCTTAATTCCCTTTACTGTGTTTCCATTATGGATTCATCATGTGCTACCTGGTTTGGCTGGTGTTGTGAGGACTGTTAGGTCCACTAATCTAATGACACAGGAGTGCACGCTTCTGACTGCTGTGCCAATAGAGGTCATGTACCTACACAGAGATAAGGAGGCTCTGATTGTGTGCATGGGTGTGTACCATGTAGCTATCTCTTTTTGTCTATACTGTATGTGGCTGTGTGCGTCTTTTATTGATGTGCCCTGATCTTTGTGCAGAGAAGGAGCTGTAGAGCCTACCGTTGAATCATTATACCCCTGTAATTACTTTGTAAGACCATTGGGCTGATACCTCTTTTAATTGGGGAGTTCAAAGATTAGGGAAATTCAAGATTATTCTTCATGCAAGCGTGGACAGTAAAATAGTAATGGACTGCTGTTGCTGTTAGCTCCTCTACATGAGCAGTATAATGCTAGTTAAGTGATCATGTTGTCCTTAAGTCCTTTCATGCCTTAGCTGTCAATCATGCATTAGCTGTCCTTCAATCAGAACCAAAGTAGTGCTTCATCAAACACATACTTCACCTCGAAGATCAGTTGAACTCTCTCCACAGTGCGTCTACGTCCACATTCAATTACAGCTCTTGGCGACACAACAAAAACCACTCTCAATGGATGATAAGGCCAAATCCAGTGTCTTTGAAAGGCCAAGATAAGACCTGAATAGAGATTAGAGGTGGCCAAGGTTAATGTGAAGAGCCGGGATCTGCTCATGCTAGGCAAGAGGATAATTGAGCTCTCGTAGACTGATGATAAAGTAACTTTTAATCTCTCCCAACTCTCTTTTTTTTTTCTTTTTTTAATGTGATTCGGAAATCCCTGCGCATTGTCAAGAGAGGTTGAGCCATCTGCGCTGCGGAAATGAAAGCCAAATAGATTTGGGGATCACATTCAACCCTGACCAACTCCTCACAGCACCCATTCTCTCAATGTCAAGGTTCTAATAGCATCACCAAGGGCAAGAAGAGGCTGTGTCCAGCAAAGTATGCATGATTTGCTATTTAAAATTTTACGACGCAATTTAGAAATCCTTGCACAGGACACGCAACATTCACTTGGCAGAAGTCGACCCCCATTTTAATTGAGAATAAATTTATCCACTCTGACATTCACAGTGAAGTTTGAGATTAAAGTTTAATGATAAACTAATGCTTCTATCAGATTAATCAAGTGATAGGAGATTAAATTTGGATGCTTCCTGATTTTGGTTTTGATGGCATAATTACTTTTTGTTCTTCTTTTCTGTGAAAAAAAGTGTTGAGCATCAAAGAGACTGCATCCACTTTTTCCCACTTCAAAAAAAAAAAAAATAAAATAAAATAAGGACAGAGCTGAAGCCCAGATAGAGGTCACACTATGTTTTAATTTATTCTTAGCACATGCCTTAATAAAACTTGACGTTTTGTGCGGGTGAAGATTTTCCCATAAAAGAAAACAATGTGCAGTCACAGTAAAGATAATGATCACAAAGATTATCACTGCATCGGCTTCATACTTTGCGTAAACTCTTTGCTGTAAATGGACTGCGAGAACACAAGAGCCTCTATTCAAGGGGCTGCCACGCTTAACCATAATTCAGCTGATCTTTCTCAGAAATTGTTGTAACTATACCTTCCAATTGTTGCGACAGCGCAAGCGCAAAACTCAGCCTGAACTGTCGTTTTCTCGTCTTGACATTCTGATCTGTCAACAATGGAGTTGTTTTTCTTCTTCTGAATTTCCACCAGATGCATGATGGGAAATAATCCCAAACTGAATCTAATTGCAATCTTGTAAACAGCGACCCTGCAATATCCTCACTCTGCGCAAAATGATTAGAAACTGTGACTTTTTGCCACACTGTATTTAGATCTGAGAGGGTGTCAGACTTTAGTCTGATAAACACATTTTAAAGTTTTTTTTTAGTTTTTTTTTCTAGTGTATGGTAGGCGTAAAACTTAAAGATAGCAGTAATAATGTCAGTGTAGCAGAGAACAGTGTCTGTTCAATTAGTAATTAAGTTCAATTAGAGTAAAGCGAAGGGGGCCAACTCGAAGTTGACATCAACTTGGTGCTGCAGCAGAAAATAAACTCTCCCTTGTGCTCTGTGAGTACAAAGTGATCTTAATTAAAATACAAACTTTAAATACTTAACTTAAAGCTTGTGTGTACTGTAATAGGCAGTGTTAGCAACATTAGCTAATCACAAGCTGATAATAATCGCTCCCTCAAGTTAAATGCTTAGCTGTTGTTGACACACGCATGTTAACATGTTATCACGTCAAGATTTTTTTTTTCTTTTTTATTATGTGTTTACAGTAAGAGAGAGTCAGAGACACCTTTGAGCAGTGCTTTTTTTCAGTAAACTGCCTCACTGTTTATTGGAGGAACTTATTAGCTGTCTGTCAAGCTAGAGGCCACACACCACGAAGGGTGCACTGTGCATTTATCAAATCCTACAGGAAAGCTGCAGATAAATAAAAAAAATGTGAATAGGAATCATTAGAAGCGAGTCGTGGTGTAAGCCTCTGAATCAGAGCTACCTGGAAAGTGTTTTCAGGAGGAGTCTTTATTACTGTTTAATATTGCGTGGAACACAATGGAACCTTAATGGAATCCGATGACATGCACTGCAGCGGCTAAACGGATTACTCTCCCTACGTCTCGCCTACCAGGATTCACCGCTGGCATCCCTTGCAACAAGCCGCTGACTCAAGATTGCTTCAGTTTTGAACTTCCCACAGGGACTTAAATAGCTGCAATTTATTATATGACGGAAAAGAAACGGGGCACTCTTTTTTCTTTCCTTCTGTGTCTCCTTCCCCCTCATTTTTCTTAGCTTCTCTCTTGTAGCATCCTTACTCTGTTGTCACACTCGTTCCGACCGGCTTCCTGCTCATCACACCCCACCTCTGCCTTTTTTTTTTTTTTTTTTTCCCTTCCCTCCTCGTCTGTTTCCAGATCGGGTACGACTGTGTCTTTCTCTCTGGGTGTGTGATTAGTCAGATTGAGAACAAGTCTGCAGCTCTCTGATAGCATCCGTCTCCCCCACATGTTCCTGCCTGGAACAAAATAACTTTGGAGTTAAAGAGCTGGAACTGTGAGTGGTTGATGGTGTTTGTGTGTGTGTGTGTGTGTGTGTGTGTGTGTGTGTGTGTGTGTGTGTGTGCACATTTTAAGTGTTTGGAAACGAAACTGCTGCCTGTTAAATAGAAACAAACTCACATTTTTTTACCAACCCGCAAATTCAGTTTTTCAGGGTTAATATCTTCTAATTAAAAAAAGATAATAAAGGAATCAGTCGATGATTGCTTATTAAAGGCAACAAAAATAACAAACACCATGTCTATCAAAAGAATACACCGATATAAGAGAACATTTACTTGAAGACATACTTTTGCATTTTTATAGTTTAGGTTAGCACATTGGCTGCCGGTTTTAAGGGGGGGGGGGTTATGTGTCACACATTTGTGTCACACATTTCCCAAATGTCTCTTTAAAAGTAATTACTAAAGGTTGTCATCAAGCTATTCCCATAAATGTGAACGTGTGTGTGTGTTTGCGAGCATAAATGTCTGCGTGTGAGCTCAGCAGCTCGAGCAGCAGCAACTTTCTGTTTTGTCGGGCACTGCTTTCCTGATGGAAAAAGGAGAAATAAAAGATTTACACCCACTGACATCAAAATGCTACCGCTCCAAAGACCCACCATCCGCATTAGCAACAGGCAATATCTCTCCCTTGTTTCTTTGACTGTCTGTCTTTATCTTCGGGGACCTGCGAGGCGTACATGTGGGGAATGGGTCTTAACTGCAGAGACTGACGTGACAAGAAGGAGAGCAGGCACTGTGACCTGCCAGCCTTTAAGCTGCCTGGGGCAACGTTCATTGAAATGAATTAGGGGGGAAAAAAAAAAAGACTGATTGGTATTTTAAGCAAAGTTAGACGCAGCTCAATGAGGGCAACCGTCTGCCCGACTCACACGTTGAAACCATCAGGAAAGTGGAGTCACAAAAGGTGCTTTAGGGCAGGCACTGTGTCCCAGTGGCAGAGCTATAATAAACTGTACTTGGCTGCAATATGTCAAGTGAATTTCAAGCCAGAGCGGCTAGAAAGCTCTGAGATCTCAGAACAATACCTATGAATACCTTTTCTCAGACTTATATGGAATAGAGGTTTGATAGACTTATTACTTTAAATGTAATAGTAGTAAGGCTGATCTGATCCTTGAAAATGTGATTCTAAAGAAGGAAAAAAAATCCCTAGAATAGGCAGGATGGCCTGCAGCACACATTCCTCTTCTTCATTCCTTTTCTTGTACATGCAAAGGGGGAAAGAAAAAAAAAACATGGGGATGAAAAAATGGCAGAAACTTAATGGTGACCTTTTAAAGGACCATTCGACAAGTCATCTGCTTCGTCTAGACGCAAGGAATATCTTAATCACAGCCTGTGCCTTAGAACCACCATTTCACCAAAGTCAGCCAGTGTTTAAGCTGTCAACACGTCAAAGTACGCACAGCGTAGTGAAAACGCGCAAGGAAAAGCAGCGGCTCAATTGTTTGCACGCACGAGTCAGTGTGGGCTGAGAGAGGTTGCGGGGAGAGAGGTCTGGAGTTCAAGTTCTCCTCTTCCTTCCTTTTCCCTCCCTCCGCACTTTCTCTTTGGTGCCTGGAGGAAGGAGCTGTGTGCTCTTGTTCTCCTGCGCTCACTTGCTATTCTTTTAAGGCTCATTCTCTTTCATCTTCTCCTAGACCCTCCTCCCTCTTCCTACACCTTCTTTTCTCTTTCTTCCTCTCGACTCAGAGCGAAAACACACACTCACACACACTCACACACACACCTAGGATGCAAATTCCCATCCAACATTATGTCTTTGTTTGAAGAAGCGGAGCTGGCCAGCATACCAATGTTTGGAAGCCACCTGCAAGGCCCGATCCCAGCAGCAGGAAGGAACTGATTGCTACTGAGCCCTTCTCAACAAAAGACGGACTTTGCCCACAAATGCTGGAGAATCCACATGCCCTCCATTTTGTTTGTAATAGAGTTTTCAGCAGAAGCATTTCCACAATGTGCTGCTCGCAGAGTGAAAGACACGTTGTTCCCACACACACATTGCCAGTATATACAGTGGTTTAGAAAAGCTTCACACCTGCGCCTATATTTAACATGGCATGCCCACCTACAGGAGCAGATTGACACTCTCATATGCAATACATTCTCTTCACCAGTGTTTTTCAAACTTTTTTTTTTTTTTTTTTTACACCGCGTACCACCTCAGAAAATAATAGGCTCTTCCAGTCCCACCATTATGACAGACGTTAAAATACAGCCGCGTAGGCCGACCCTAGTCAGAAACAGACAGTTAACGCAGGAGGCAGGTTTATTCTGAACAAGAAAAACCACGATTGCAGTGTTTTTAATACACACTGTTACTCTGCTGACTATCTTGCCCTCACATTTTAGAACTAACCACGGAATGTGTGCGTGCTTGCGCTATTTGCATGAACTTGCCTGCGTAGCAGGCTGATATTGAATCTGTGACAGGAAATGCAAGACTTATACACTACTTATTAGTATTTTGATAGCTTGGAAGCCACTTCTATACTATATATGTCAAATATACACATGGATATTGTTAAAGGTCCAGTGTGTAGAAGTTAAGGAACTTGTCTTAAGAATATGGCACAAATGGAGACTAATATCAATAACAGTGTTTTCGTTTAGTTCATAATCACCAGAAAATAAGACAAATTTTGCTTTTGGACCCTAGAAAAAGTCTTTTATATTTACAGATGTCACAGCGTCTTCCATGGAGTCCACCATGTTTAACTGCAGTGTTTATACAGTAGCCCAGACCAGACCATATATATACACATACACACACACACACACACACACACATATATATATAAATTTTTTCTCTATATATATTTGTGATCCTGTGCATTACTACTGTACAATATGGCTCCTGATAGTGGCTGCAGCAGTAAATTATTTTTTTTTTACCCATGTGTTGACATTACCCGCACATCACTGCCTTCACACATCTCTGTTGGTTAGCGGCTTCCCACCAGTAACCTTCAAAGTACAAACAACCACGTTGCACATGTTGCAAGGCTTGTACCTGTCACCACAGCTTTGCAGCAAATCAGCTGGTCACTTTTTGTTGCGCATTAAAGGTGATTCCTTGTTAGAGACCTTGATCACCCCAACAGTGATGAGATGACTGAAGCTGCTTAACACAGCAGCGAATGTAGTTTGTCTTTGTCTCACACTGCAAACACAGTGTTAAAAGAGGCCTCGCAAGTCTGTTGTTGGCAAGCAGCTCACCAGATGGGCTTATAATGCTGATAATGTGTGTAAGTGTATGTGTGGCAGAGCGAGAGAGAGAGTGAGATAGTCTCTCTCACCCTCATGTCACCGTGTTTGCCTATCTCTGCCTCACAAAGGCTCGCACTCTCACACGGACGCATACACTCGGCAGTGTAATACAATCAGCAGGAGCAGCAAACACAAGCGGAGAACATCTGCGGAGCAACAGAAAGCCAAATCCTGTCCGCTGGGAGACAGTGACCATGGACACACCGGCATATGGATGGGCCAGAGCTTTCCAATGAGGCCAAATAATGATTGATGCTAGCAGTTGCTCGCTACGCAACAGTCTGTGCATACCCAATTCACCAGAGAGGCTCTGCGGCAGCCAAATGAGCAAATAAACCATAATTTCATTGTCATTGACGATCGAATTATCCTGCTAGTCTAATTTGGACAAGGGTGCACATAGTTAGTGGATTTTCTATTTTGCTGTATCTGCCACTGGGAAGGAAAAGAACAATAATAAGAATGATGATATACTGTGTGCGTTATTGAAACTTTGGAGAGAAGAAATGCAATGCATCCTTTTTTGGCAGAGTGCTGAGTTAGAGGATGACGAAAAGTTCTGTAAGAGCAGCAGCCATCTTAAACGAACAAGACCAAGAATAAATCCTATCTAGCATTGAATTCAGCTCAAAGAACTTTACAGTCGTGTTGCCACAATCCCACATTGTTAAAAAAAAAAAAAAAAAAAGCAACTTAAAGGTCCAGTACAGTATGTAAGATTGGGGGGGATTTATTGGCAGAATATAGCCAAAATTGAATATAATATTTGCAATTATGTTTTCATAGTCACTTGAAAATAAGATTTGTTTTTGTCCCTTAAGATACGACCTATCGGGTTTTTTCATCATAGTTTCTTCTAAACACTAATTGCAAACACTTTAACTGTAACAAGCCTTTACTGCATGAAATCATATCAAACCATACAACTCAGTGGCTATAAATAAGATGAAGAATCAGCATTGGTTTAGATGTTTAATTACTTATTCATATTGATGGCTGCGTGCCTTGTGGTGATCATTAATCTTGCATCGTTTACTAATAATTTATACAATTCCCAAAGCCATTTGTATCAAAATGACGGGGAAATCTAGACAGTTCTTGCAACACTACACTTCTATCAAAATACTTGAATGCCGTTTTGCTATGATTCCCGTAATACCTGCACACTTCTCTCTCCAAACAGAGAGCCCATGCGGTACGCATGTTAAAGTGGCTCCTGTTTTTTTGTGCTCTGCCAACCAAGCAGTGACCTTGCAGCAGTGAACTGACAGTTAAGTGTTGTTACATGCAAGCAGATGTTTTCTCACCTGCATCTGTTCTGTAATCGTCTGTGACATGTCTGCTTCTAAATGGGTCAAGGGCGCAACTAATGTGGAGGCAAAGCGGCGACACGCTGCAATTTTAATATCAGCTCTTGACTCATTTCCGTGCAGATACTGGATTTACGATACAAGGTGCAAGGTCCAAAGTCACCCTCTCCAAAAGCACTTTGGAGTTATTTTATCCATGTCATGCTTGCCTGAGTTCATCTTGTATAGTATACTGTAAATTAATCATGAACCGCTCGATATTATGATGCATTAGATGAGTTTGGTGCTATCAGACAATAAAGCTGTTAGCATGGAGTTTTTAATAGGTTCGGTTTGGAGGGATTCTTTTTCTACCAAATCCTTGCATCCATGAGGAGACAGCAGGTTTGCCATGTGCGTTCCATCTGCAGCTTCTAATTTGAGAAATGTGGCGTGCATTTTCAAAGCGCTGCACTATTTCGCAAGAGTCATCCGATGGGGCTACCTGAATTAAATGTTTTGCAACTATCAGCATGCTCTTCAAAAGTAGGAAAACAAACAGGCTCGCTTGATATTCTGCACAGGGTTCAGATTCTCCCAGGTGCAGTCATTACAAGGAATGGTGGAGACAGAAAGAAGACAAACAGTTGGACATAATTGTATTGTAAAAGCATTTTGCTCTTACTGTGATAAGTACAGTCTGTTGTGGCAGTGTGATTGGCAGAAAACTTCTGTCTGCAGCTAGGCAGGATTTAACCTACAGCTGAGAAGCTCTGTTGTCAGTGGAAGTTGAAACTGCAGGTACTGAGTTTCACCTGTATGGGGTGTGGAAACTGTGATCAACTGGCTGAACCATTCGGGCTTAGAGAGACAGCATCATTATCTTTTTCTGCAGACAGATTTTAAAAGTAAAATAATCATAATATATATATATATATATATAGTCATAGAAATTTAAAAAAACACACACACTGAAAAACAGTTGATGAATGCCCCTTGCCCCTTCCTGATGGATGAAATATAGAAATATGTCCACCCCAGTATTTGCAAGCGACTCAGCTTAGCTCAGCTCAGCTCCCTTCAAAAGCTGCTTGTCAGTGTGTTAATGGACAACGGTCACACTTACTGTAACTGGCGGATGACAACTCTGAAACGTGTAACCACTGGTTACAGAGTTACACTGAACACTGAAAACACAGGGAAATACTTTTACAAGACAAGCTTGTACGCAGAGTTTGTGCCAGGTGTGTCCACATTTGGAAGCCATATTGCGCCAGATTGGCTGTGGACACCTGCTAATGCTGCTGTGACAGAATCGATTATGATTGCCAACTACTAATGTGTGAACTGACAACTCTGTCCAGTGTAAAAGCTGTAGAATGAATGAACTCTTTTGTTCCTTTTCCTCATGTCTTATGTTAACCTTGACGCCGACCCGCTCTGTAGTTAATTGTCTTTGCAAAGCAATAATGTAACTCAAACTATGCATATGTAATGCACAATCACTACAATAGCTTTTGCTTGCTCCCATTCAACATAAAAGTAGAACCATTTCAGTTTACCTATCTATGAACACGCTTCTTTCTTCTCTCTTCTTTCCAAATTGGTATTGATAATTCTTTCACAGAGCCATGAAAGGAATCCAGTTTTATTTGTAACAGTAATACTACTCGGAAACGCTTGGGGGTAAGTTGAAAAGTCTGTCTCCACTTTAAGACATCTACTGGTACCGCCCCAACCCCCTCTGCTCCAATTTAACCAATTATACAAGTGTGTCACCAGTGTGCCAGAACCTTTGGTCAAAGCCAAGTGAGACAACACTGGAAACTTGTGCCACCACCTGTGCTCTCACCTTGATTCCTGAAATAGGGCACCGCGTGCCTTAGGGGAACAAGCCCAAATTAAAAAAGTTGTCCACACACTTGATAAGAAAAACAGGATAAACAAAGTTTCTTGTCAGCAGCGGGCTCGTTGCACTGCGACTGCTTCTCTGTTGCGGTTTGCTATTGAAAGACAATGCACTCTACAGTATTTCTCCCGGCGTTTAGTTTGCTGTCCAGCTGCGGTAAAGACAGAGATGTCTATTCAAATAGACTTTTACTATATATTTTCATCATATGTCTGTGGAACAACTGTGTCCATTGACCTTGCATCTGTCTTCACATTGTGACTTAGTGAAAAAACAGCCAGGCTGTGCTTTACATGCACTCTGCATCATGCTGCTGCTTTTTTTTTTTTGTGACTGCATCTGTACTTCATGCTGCAGTCTCTGAGGATGTTTTGGGTGGCTCAGTTACTTGCATGCATTAAGTATCCACACACACACACACACATACACACCTCCATTGTCAGATATACTTTCAGTGGTGACAGCAATGCTTAAGGGAAGATTATTGTCTTGATATCGGTAGAGTTTTATTATAATACGTCCGTGTTAGTGTGTGACCTCTCTACCATAAAACACAGAGACTTCTTTGTCAGCTGCAGAATAAGGATTTCCCAAAAGACTTGCTTGAAGCTGACATGTTTGTTTTAGCGCTACGTCTCCTCCACCACACACACACACACACACACACACAGAAACACGCACACAGGCGCAGTCAGTTCTGCATGGTCCCATTTACTGCAATTGATTTGACAATGTGTACTGTATGCCTGTGTAATATAATTAGACTTGCAGGCTTCCTGAGTGGGTGTGTAATGAACCTTTTTGACTGGAGCTGCCGCGTGAGATTCAATAAAACAGCTACCTTGTTATATCCTATAAATATTGATATAAATAGTTTAAAGTGTGTCAATGTGTTAATTAGAGTTATCTGTGTCGTAATTTATAGTACATTATGTGGTAACTTATCGCAGGTGAATGTGATAATTTGAGTCTCTGTGGTCATGTATAACGACTTTCCTTGTGATGAATTAGCCCCCCACCCCTGCGCTTTTTGCAACTGCAACCAACTCTATTATTCCATCCATCATCCACATATCCATCTCGGTCTCTCTGTAGTATCTAAGCTCGAAGCTTTCTCCATGGATCCACCGCCACGATGGCATGTTGTTTCTCACAATTTATCAGCAACTCAGTCTGCAGCATGGCCGGCTGAACCCCACTGTAGATCCTGTCTTGATAGATGGTCATGAAAACAGACACACAAAGAGGAAGGGGAAAGGAAGAGTGCAAAGTCAACAACTGAACTTTTCACTGGCTTTCACAGATGAAAACAAAAAAGAAAGGGAGCTTAGATAGCCAGACTAAACCTCTTTTTTTGACCCGTTCTTAAATCATTAGCGCTGGGGAGAAAACAATTGTGTCAATGTACCGAGATAAAGAAAAGCAGCGCAGCAAAGTTTGGTTTGGAGGTCTGTTAATTGTTAGCAGGATTCTTGGGATGTCTTTCAACACCGTGCTAAGATATTCCAAGGAGGCTGCCGCATGATGACTGCTTGCTTTGAAACGAGTCTTTAAATAGCTGCGACGCCGGCACCTTTCCTGTCAGGTCGAGAAACATTCAGAGTTGAAGGCCCGCTGTTTGCTGTGGATAAATTGACATGTTTGTTGGCCCTAAATAGCTTGTTAAGTTCTTAATATTGCGCAGTTATTTGGTGGGATCATTTGTTGTGGAGACTGCCACAGAAGGGAAACAAACATCTTTTTCATGTACAGCATTGTCTCACCGGCAGTGCTTCTAAAGGTCTGCTGAGATTACCAGCAGCTATGCATGAGCGGTGTGGTCAGATATATGAATGGCTCTAACAGTGTGCAGGTGGTTCCGAGGCTCGACTCTCCTGGATATGTCCACCTCAGGTGGTAAACTAGGTTATCCTAAAGGTTTCCACACGGTACATTGGCCTAATCGAAGCTATTTCACTATTTTAGATTGAAATCAGAAAAATCCAGGCTAATGGCCATCTGGCACTGACATACGTGCATTAGTCTGGCTCGGTTCAGAAGGTTCACAGAGCTAATAATAAGGCAATCAATGTAATTATAAAAAATGAATGATTTAGTGTGGAGGTCCTCAGACTTTTTAGTACGTAATGAAATTTTCCCAAACTTTGCCCAATGCCATAGTAAATGACCAAAAACAGGCAGAAATAATGACATCCCCATTAACCTTCAGCTGTACTTTAGTTATTTAGTGCTAACAAGCCTAACTAAAAGAATGGCATCGTTATTTGGCATGTTGGCACGCTAACACAAGTCTTTAGCTCAGAGTGCCTCTTTGGCTAAGTGCAGCTTCACAGAGCTGCTAGCATGGCTGTAAACTCTCAGTTTTATTGACCACTGAAGATGTTCTTACTGCTTACTTACGAACATGAGACTGAACCAGGAAAGAAACAGTTTCCCAGTACTGCATCGCTTTCACATTTGAAAAAAAAAGTTTCAATTTCATGTACATTTTGAAGTGAATCCCAAGGTACTGCTGATTTATAAACAGGAAAGGTCAATTTTACATCTGCCTTTAAAATTATACGGAAAAATCACTGCAGAGATCCCAGAGGAACAGCTCCGATTTTAATGCTTTGTCATATTATTCCCAAGCAGTAAATAAAATGACTCACAGCAGATTTATACCTACCATGGTAATGCGCTTACAGTTTTATCTTCCTTTGATGTCAGCCATTAGTAATCATTCCGCAGCAGCTTTATGCATTTGACAAAACAGCCAAGGCCAAGCATTTCTAATTAGCCCATATTATCCTGAAGTTTATTGCAGTCACTCTCTGCGAGACTTCACTGCAGTCCTCCCTCAAACAATACCTTTGCATCAGCGTTTTACATTGTCTCCTTAACAAGGTCTGAATGCTTTGTATTCCTCTCTGCCACTCGTAAGGAAACTGCAACAGACCATAACTGGACTCCCCGTGACCGAGACTTAGCTAATGATGAGTGAAAAGGCCTCTGTGTGTTCAGGCTCATAAATATCTGTCTTTCTGTGTGTCTGTCTGTTAACACACTGCAGGCAGAGGAGTGTCTGCCAGGTTGCGATTATGCCCATGGTAGCTGCTAGCAGTTGTGTAATTATGAGTGCCTTATTGTTGCCTCCCTTTAAAGACACACTTTGCGTTGTTGCTAAGAAGAGCGATAAAACCAGGAGGAAAGATAAAAGGCATACAGACAAAGAGATACAGTCCAGCAGGGTTGCTGCGGGGGACTCTTGTTCTAAATTATTATAGGGAAAGAAATTATGCTTAATTGTTTAGTGTGCATATTTTTGTCTCGCTGTATCTCCTATTCATCCTCTCTCCTTTTCTTTTTCCAATGACTCATACGCTCTCGCTCTTTGGCTCTTTGACTCACTCCCTTCCGACGCCTCCCCTCCCAACCCCTGCAGCCGCTCTCTCTGCAAATTTCCTCGTCCTTACATCACATGCAGAAAATCAAAACATGGGAAGAATGAAGGTAAAAGGAGCGGTGTTAGTGGAGTGGCTTACAAGCAACTCATCTCCCAGAGAGGTTTTTTTTTTTTTTTTTTGCCTCTCGTTCTTCATTGGTGTAAAAGTACAAGCCTGACAGAATGTTCAAAGTCTTCAGGATCAAAGAAGAGCACTCTGCTTTTCTGAGTGATGGGGGTGGGATTGGATCCAGAGGGTTAGCTCGTGTCAGACCGCATCATGCCTCTCTTCTCTATCTATCCCCAACTGTCTGTCTTTTCTTTTCCACCTTGTTCTTCCTCTCTTTTGCTGTCCCCCTCTTCATGTTTACTGTATCTCACTTTATCTCGCTCCCGCTGCCTCTGTTTTTTTCTTTTTTTTTCTTTCGTTGGCTTGCACTCGCTATCTGTCACTTTTTTTCTACACCGCTTCCATCTCCCTTCCCCAGCCTGCACTCCATCCCTTCTTACGTCCTCTCATCCATCCATCTCCTCTACACTGTCATTATCCATCCAGTTTTATCATTCATGCAGTTTTCCATCTTCCTCTTTCACGCCCTCCCTCTACCTGTGCCTCTATCGCTCCCCCATCTCTTTCATTTCCCACGGAGGCCCATAAGGGTGATGCCTATTCTAATCGGCTGTAGCGGTTTCAAACGTGGCATGACTTAATTTTTAAACTGATGGTAAATGATAAATCAAAAAGCACTGTGATATTAAAGGACCTGAAGAAACCAAATCCTTGAGGATGCACGCTGACATTGGAGGCTTATTGGGTCAGTACAGTGGGGGCAATCAAGTATTCAATTAGGTTATTCCTCTGCTGCACCTACAAGCAAAACCCTTAGGTCTAAATCACACTTTAAAGTCATTGAATGACATTTACAGTGCAGGTTGGGGTAATGTGCACGCACAGCAGTCACTCACAATGTGAGTCAACCTTATGGGTCATCATGCAATCCATTCTTTTCTCCCATTACAGCGCACAGCATGTTGGTAATAAAGTAGAAAAGCACGAATTTCCAGAGCTGACGATACTCCGACATTCAAGGCATGTCCACACTAATGTGTTGAAGAGTATCAGACGTGCGCAGATCAGAAGCTTAAATGCTGTGTCCGGTGCACGGTCGTGATGAGGAATTAAGAAAACGGTAATGATGGCTTAAAGTTAAAAGGCAGTCATTTTCATCATGCTCATTGTCTGAGTATTGTAGTCCCGTTTGTTTTAGTCACAAGTTTAAAAAAGCATTTACAGTGGTGGAAACACCAGCTCAGAGTTCCAGGGTCGTTAATTCTCTAAATGTTTCTCTGGCATTGTAATGTGAAAAAAGCGCAAGTAACAGCATTTTTTTATTTATTTCTTTTTCACATTCAATGCCTCTGATTTAAGTGTATGAGTCATTTTTACCCCCACCTCTGACATAGGAATACAGAAATTAACTGTCAGGCGGCGTGGACAGTTTTTGAGTTTGGAGCAATTTGGTGTTTTCCGGTTTGAATGCATTTTTTCAGAATTTGCTAACAGGGCATGTTGAAACAAAAACTGGGTTGTCACACGCTTTCTTCATCCATCCATCCAGCCACCCCAAAGATGTTTTTCAGTCCTAATAACAACGTCACGCTATGTCTGCCTTTGGTCTTGTCAGACAAGAGTCATAATACGTATGGCCACAAGACATGCACATCTTTTTTTTCAACGTTTGACATATGAGTAATGCTGCCGTTCTTCCTGTGAAGACAGCATCAGTGTTTACAGACAGTATAAGTGTACATGTAGACTGTAGAGTAATTCAAACTTCTGGATCACAGTCTCACACACTGGTAATTACCAGTGCGTGTGTGTAGCAGCAGCTCATTAAGCAAACTTTTTTTCAAAACAGCCCGTGATTGCTGCTGTCACTGAATTATCTTTCTGCAGTGACTTCATAACATATAATGACAGTTTTTATCTGCGCCGTCAATGCGAGGTGCATGGTTAACAGGCAGCAATCAAGTTATATTTCCAGACATGCACGTTCACTTGCCGTCGTCTGACGGGGGAACACTCGCAACATGCTCCTGTGGACTGAAACGCAAAATAAGAGGAGGGGCGAAGGGTTTAAAGGTTCTGTTTGCCGCATCGTTCCAACCCCACGTTCTACACATATAATCACAATGTTACTGCTTCCCAAAGGAAAGGTAAGGCAGGTTAAAATGTAACAGTTGTCTTATTGTTTTTAAAGCTTCAGGGTGAAAAATGAGCTGGAATCTGCACTGCAGATGAAGCAAATTTATCTGCATTAGTGTGAACATAATTTTAATGACAGAGAGGACGAATAGGGACTTAGGGTGTATTCTGAGTCTGTCATGGTTTGGCAGTGAAATGTAAAAGCCTTCTTTTGAAATAATGACGAAACTGAACAATTTATTTAAAAAAAAAATAATAATAATTACATTCTGGAGATCACATATCGCGGGTGAGTAATGCACCACAATCAGACCATAATTCTAAGAATAGATTTGTGTAATTTTGCGCAAAGGCTTAAATCTGCCAACGAGATGACACAGAGGATGACACAGTTGTTGGCGTCAGTGTCTTTGTGGTCTTTTGAAATGATGCGCAGTCTCACTGATATGAGACCTGTAATAGCTTTGTCAAATACATGCAATTGTGGGTACAGATGAAAGGCTCGACACACACCCAGAGGGACACACACACACACACACACACACACACACACACACACTTACACAATGCTCTCCTTACCTACTGTGAAAAACGGGTTGCCAGTCTGTATCTGACTCTGACATTATGAGAACACCAGGTGCTCTGAGCAATAGTTCTTCCTCCCTAATGTGTCCCCTTGAAGTGTGTTGTTTTATGACTGTGTGTGTGTGTGTGTGTGTGTGTGTGTGTGTGTTTGAAATGGAGGAGGGGCAATAGGGTTATGGATTTCTTCCCAGAACAGTGGCAGTTCTCTGCACTGTGGCATTACTGCTTCTCAGATAATGTTTTTACAACATCCTGTCTAAGCGGCTTGTATATGTCTGTACGCGTTTGCGTGTGTCGCATGTGCACCAGTTTGTGTGGAAGCACATCAGCCACCTTTGCATGGAGAATTCCCCAATGATTTCTCCCTCTCTGTCCTCCTCCCCGTCTCCCTCACTCTCTCTCTCTACATCCCAGCCCGACCAATCACTTTGAAATGCAGAGAGCGTCAGCGAGGACTGTGGCTAAGCCGGGGTATGATGCTGTCTTTCAGATAGGGCGGACTTTTAAAGAACTGGGGAAATAGCTGGACGCTGACGGCTGGGGGAGAGAACAGAAATGTGACAAGCAGTTGGGATCAGACCAGAGCAGAGCCGGATCTCTGGGGCGAGCTGCAAATAAATGAGGCCGAGCCACTGAATTGGCTGAGGTCCGGCTGTTTTTACCTGCTATACAGCTCTTACGGGATGACAGAAAGGAAAAATGAAAGGACGGTTTAAGATTTGTTGAAGTGGAGATAAGGCAGACTTCTTCGGTATATGTATGGTGGAGTTTATTGGTCCCCAGCGGACGCTTGGCTCTTTAAAATTTATAGGTGAATGGGAAGCATTGATTGTTTCTTCAGTATTCAAATCACTATGATGTGATGTGTCCACTGCTAATGATGCGTCTCGCTCTGGGAGAACATAGATTTGGTTTGTAAACAAGGCAGCATGCCTGCCTTCCTCTCCACTTCCTCTCCCTCCCAATGTGATTAGGGTGTAATAGGGACATAATAGCATGGCAGACAGAAATGATGCTTGAACGTGCCCATCTACTACACGCCCACCCCCCCCACACACATACCACCAACACCACCATCCACCCCGTCCCTTTCCCAGCACCCCCCCACCCTGCTATTGCTCTGACTCTAATTCTGTCTGTCTCCGCTTCTGCTCAGGGAAATACAATCAGAGCATAAGCCATTGACAAATTCCCATTATATGCAATTTCATGGACGATAAACCCATTTGAAATCAGAATGATCCCCTGAATGTATGCATGCAGCTCCCCAAATGAGCTAATTATGTTTTTTTTTTTTTCCCAATCTTTTTTATTATTTACTCTCATGGAACCCAGGAGACAAATTTCGTTTCTTGAAATGGAACTGGGCAGAGATGAGAGGAAAATGTCAGTGAGGGAGCAACAGTGGGAGAAACAAACAAGCAAAGAAAAAAAAAAGGCTTTATGACAAAACAGGCTTTGAAAGTTTTTGACACACAACTTATCCTGTAGGGCAAATTTGCCCAAACACCCGGAGTGTTTCCAACTGCTCCTCTAACTGTAATCTACCTTTCAGCAGTGTCATTTTTGGTCGTGCTAAGAACACAGAGTGAATAAGTAAATACGAAACTCTGTTCCACATGCATTTTTTTAAATAATTCTCTTCACTTTTAAGGACTCTGAACTATTTCATTTGCTTCAAAAGTGACGGTGTAATCATTTTGTCAGCTATGAATGTGAGTAACTTTATTTCCTTTTAATGTAACAGAACATTCCACAGCTCTAAACATTACCCTATAAATCTTAGCAAGCTTGTTTTTTTAGTGCTGAACCATGTGCAGTTCTGTCTTATTGATGTAACAAGTCCCATGTGACCGGAGCTTTCAGACCTTTATAGTACCGTGCACAGTAGATTAGAAGCAGCAAAGCCTCTTAAACGCGTACATGAGTGTGCGCGTGCTTTGATATGTACACACTTACACTATCTCTACAGCAGAAGTGGTCATCCGGAGTTCACAGTAAACCTGTTTTTCTTTTGATTTTCAGCAGCACGTGTAAACGGAATGCTTCTTTCTTCTTTTTTTCCTTCTCTAATTTGGCAAGTACATCTATTTCCAATCCATCCGTCACCGCATCTGTGAATATGCTTCCTACGTTACCCGTCGCTGCAGCGAGGTGTGCCTGTTTGCTGTTTGAAGTAGTCGAGAATGTCACGGTGACAGGTTTCCTGATATTCACGATCGGAAAAGTGTCAAGTGTAAAAATGTCAAGATTGAGAGGATGATTCAAGGAGACCGTCCTACTGTGTGCTATCTTGTTTCCTCTCTCTACACCATCACAACCAAAAAAGTCACGCAGTCTCATTCTTTACTCTTGGATTTATTTTTTTATCTTTTTGGCGGGGTGATGTCTTTTTTGCAATTCACCCCCTTAATGCACAACATACATCACATTACCTTTGGTATAAACACTATAAATCTTCCCATAGTAAGTTGCCTTTCCTCCAACTTCACAGCCCCTAATGTGTAACACTTTGCAAATGTTTTCGCTGACACAAATACACGGCACACGGCGGGCGCATGCATATGTTTCTATTTTGATGAACATTTCCATTAGAGATATGAACCATGAAGTCACTCAGGACCAGTTACATCTTTGAAATGCTGCGCTGATGATGAATAAATCCTTGTGTTTGTTGCAGTACGACTTTGAATCAGACTGGAGAGCATTAGGTTTTCGAAAAAACAATTTCATAATTCATACAGTTCTAGAGGTTGAGGGCCCGTGCATGAAACGCATACCGGCCCATAGATTATTTACAGCTTCATTTGCATCCGTTGCTTTTGTTTGCTGCGCGACGCTTAAGCTAATGAAATTTTTGCAGACGATTAGCAGGCAGCTTTGAATGGCCTCCCAGCTCTATCAGCAATAGGTCTGAGCAACACGGTCATTATGTGTCTCATTCTTTATCCATTCTGAGGCTGTAAACTCCGGCCTTCCCTCTCAGAAATTCTGTGATTGTGGCATCATCAATCGTTAACGCTGTAAACTAATTACATACATCCAGATAGGATTATGCTTCTACACATCATGACAGTAAGGGCCACTTTTGACATAATGGTCCATCGCCCCAAAGAACAGTCTGATGATATTGGCTTTTTGATCTATAACTTAGCTGGATTACAGCATCATTCCAATGAGATGGCAAATGTCCCCAGGCGTTTTCCAGCCCTGTCTGGTTTGGTGCAACAGTTGATATTCAGAAGACGGAAAGTCACTCTCCCAGCGGATCAGCACTTGCTTTTATTGAGAAAGGGGAGATGGTGATTTTATGTGAGTCATTTTTAGAAAGACCTTTACCAAATTGACAGTGACATTTCTGGTAAGAGCTGCTACAGAAGGAAATGAATCTTTAGCCGCTGAGTGTGCTGGACAGAGCCGCGTGCCGCAGTTTTTCAACTTATTTCTTCCCTTTTCCCTTCACATCATATCTGGACCTAAGCTGATACAAGCACGACTGATTGGGTATACTGAGTATACTGAGTGTATAATATTTTTGGAAACTAGGTTCATGCTATGCTGAGGGATAAATCCAGTGAAAATTATTATTGCTTAAATTCACATCTGAGATCTGTTTGGTTCTTGAAATGTACTACAGGGATGGCCACAACTCTTTAAAACTGAGCCACCATGACAGGTAATTCCCCCGTCTCGCGTTCTTACCATAAATTGGCACTGCATAAGATGCTATTAATGTAACCCCGCAATGAGCATCACAGCCCTCAGTGTGAATATTGAGAATTATTGATAATTATTATTATTGTATTATCGCCTTTGTACAGCACACATTTAGTATCAGAACTCTTCTCTCCTATATTAATTTTAAATCCCAAACACTTAATGTTGGTACAATTCCCCCAGTACAAAGAGCAAAAAAATAAATTAATAATAATAATAACAGGTGTGTGTCTGTTTCTCTTACTTTTAAAACAGCCTTTTATCAATGGGTAATCTTGACCTGGAGCTGCACATACTGGCCATCAGTGTCAATATCAGTTAGCTCTTTTCTGCCACTGAAACTTCAATCAAAAGCTAAATTACTGACCAAAACCAACCAAAAATCGACAGCTTTCAATTAAGCATAAAAGACTTTCACTCCAGTGTGATAAGGTCTCGCATGTGGCCAGAACTGTTTAAATATATATTATACTGTTCACAAATAGTTCATTTTGTATTGTCTTCAACTGTTAATACAGTATATGAGTCCTTCTGGGAGTAGTTCTTTTCTTGGTAATGACAAATATGGTAAGAACGTTCACTTTAATCAGAACTTACACTGCTGACTGACACATTGCACATTGTTTTGTGAAACTTTCTGATAAAAATTGTTCCTAAGGTATTAAAATATTCAGTTTATCTTCCCAAGGGCGAGTGACTGTATGCAGCAGTAAACACTCTGCTCTATATTGATTTAAAAGTTCATTTATTGATTTTTGTTTTAGGCATTTCTGACACATTGGAAGTGTGGCATGGTCTCCAGTGTCATCTCACTGCAAGAAGGTTCCCAGCTGTGTCTGTGAGGAGTGTGCATGTCCACCGCGTGTCTGCGCGGGTTCCTTCCTGCCACAAAGACATGCAGGTTTATTGGGTTAATTGGCGACTCGAAATTGCCCGTAGGTGTGCATGTGAGTGTAGCCACCCTAAGAAGGATAAGTAGTTACTTAGTTGGAATGGATGAAAGCAACTGATTGAAAAGAAATATCATGCATATAAAAAAATGACGCTATGAGAGAAAATCCCTCGTGCTATCTAATATGTCATTTACACAAATGAGTCTATTTCCCTGAAGTGTTTCCCATAAAGCGGCCTGCCCTTCTGTTCACAGTTGTGAATTCACTCCATATTCCTTGATTTTGAAGATCTCCTGGGGTGTCAACCCAATGAAGCCTTCAATGCATCAGACTGGGAAAGATGGAATCCTTTAAAAAGTCATTTCACATGATGTGTTCATTGAAAAGAGGTGAACAAATTTCTTTATTTCTCTTTATTCTCTCAAATTAAATTCACAAGAAAAAGTTTGACTCGTTCATCATAGATGGACGCTTTAGATGCTTAAGTTCATTGCTACAATATTTAAGTGTAGTCCGCCATATTCACATCACATATGTATTGCCTTTTAATCTTATCAGGATTAATATTCCAAAGGAAATTCAAACCCTTTTTTTTTTTTTCTGTTCAAAACATTTAAAGCAGAATGCCTCTGGGGAGGGAAGTGTCATTAAGATGAGCAGTGGAACTATGAGAGCGTTAATCAATGTTATCTTTCCCGACAGAATTCTCCCTCTCTAAGGTTACAAAACTTATTTTCAATTTTCTCAATTTTCCGTCCATAATTTAACTTAAGTATATATTTGAAACTATCTGAAATATGAAATCCCAAAATATCTACCAATCCATCCTGCCTCTCTTAACTGGAGTGCCGTTGGACAAAAGCTGTTCCTCTCAATGGTCTTACTTTTATGAACGTGTTTTTCTATTTTTCAAAACGTAGCTTTAACCCATATGATATAGAAAAAAGAGGTAAGTATGAATGCATCTGGTCTTCTGGTTCAAACGCTTACAATAATTGTTGTTTAATCACAATTATTTCATAAGTAGTGGATGCCTTTAATAGCATCATTTACTGAATGTGTACCTTATTTAATTTAGCATAATTACAGTATGTGTTGAGTTTCATGAGTTTCTTGACAGATCTCATTTAAGACTCGCACCACTTAATTGCGTCTTTTGGACAACTTCAGGCAGTGGCTGATTACAAAGTCACTGCCTCAGTAAACCGGACTTACACTCACAAAATGAACACAGGCAACAAGTGTAGAAAAATCCTGTCATGTGTTTGCATAGAGGTAACCCTTGTGTATTTGAGATAGACATTATAGCATCAATAGTAACGCAGGCAGGATCACTTTGGATGATGTTCCTCAGCTTTCAGAATCTGGCATTAAGGCATTCGTGCACCCATTTAGGAATTTCACACAGCCAGCTTGTAAATCCAGATGTGTGAGACAGGAGGTTCTTGTCTCCATCTGTTCCAGCGAGGAGGGTCACTACTTAGGGTAATGATGACGGGACAAAGATGATGAAGCACATAGACTGACAAGCAGGAAATCTTGTCTGCTCACTTTCACTAACTACAGCAGCACAGGGGCAGTCAACTGTAATCAAAAGCTTGTTATTACAGTGCATGTGGAGTGTAATCACACGTGTCGAAATGCTCGCAGTGACAAGTGAAAGTAAAGGATTGGTCCCTATAAAACAAAAGACATACAGGATGCAAGGGGCAGCTCAAACTTTGCTACTACTGATATAAAATATTGACTCTACAGGGAGGTGAGGAAAGCTGCTAATTTGCATAAACGCCCTTTAATCAGTGTTTGCGCTGCTGATGAATTCATTTTAAACTTGACTTGCTCCACATCATTTTGTAGCTCAAGAACTCAAACTGTCCAAGAAGCACGTTCTTTTTTTAACTGTTATAAAAGACTTTGAGAAAGTTCAACTTCATGTAAACTTAAAAAAAAAAAAAAAAGTTCAATCAGCAGCGCAGTGACTTTCACTGATATTATTTTTGGACCCACAAATGCCTTTGTTCTCTTTTGCTCCCTTTTCCCTTCTCTCTCCAGAATAGTTATAATGACTGTAACAAAGAGAATTAAATATGAGTGGCATGTTGGCCAAATATGAAGAGAACAAAGTGGAACAAAGAATATACAAGCCATTAATTAAATCACCAGGAAGCTTGTTTGATTCATAGCACTTTATTTAGCTGGGACATTTTTCTCTTCCTTTTCACCAATTTAATAATTCAGCTGCCTTTGTTATTTCAATTGTGTTTATTATAGAGGGGATACAAACTAAAAAACATTACTTCAGTACTTTTGAACATTCTTAACTACAGTATGTTAGCCTCGGGTGTTCCTCAAAGTGTTCACTCTGCTTGAAAAGAAGTCGGTTCGTTAACTTGTGAGGGGATTAAGTCTCTTTTTGTGCAGATTGCCGAGGAAGTCAAGCTTGAGGAGAAAATAGTTCTGCTTTCTGAAAACTGTAGACGTACTGTACATACGTATATATCTTAATCCAACGTTTACCATATCCTATTTGTCCATTTGTTGTTCAGTCTCTCGTCCTCTCTTGTCATCTTGAGGTTGTTAGATCACAATATAAAATCTTTGTTTGCCCTCTGGGCAAAGAGCAGGCAAGCCGAATTGCTACTTGTTTTTTTTTTTTTTTTTTTTCAACCTCCGAGCACATTGCTTATGCATAGCTCTATTTTAAATATTGCTGAAGGTAAGAAATCATGGTAATGAAGTTAGCAGATCATTTATTTCCATGCATGACATGCATTTTAGATGTTTTACTAACCTGGAGACTCTGTCTTCCAAAGCAGAACAATGGGTCTTAATTTTGAGAAATACGCTCAGTTGCTGTCTCACGTAGACTTGGGTGAAGAGATGGATACCAGTCTCACATCTGGATGATGAATATGGAACTACCGCCAGCAGCCAACCAGCTTAGCTTAGCACAAGACAACTAGCTAGAGCTAGGCTAGCTAACCAGCTAGCCTAGCTCTTTCCAACAATAACACTAACAGACGTTGTGTCTTGTTTGTTCATTCCGTGCAAAAGCTGTTCAAAGTGTAACAACAGTTTGTGATGTACAGACAAGACTAGGATACAGCAGGAGCTCTAGAGGTGTTGTTGAGTAGAGTTCATTCCCTTTAAACAATAATCCAGGTTAGCCGTCCCCTCCTTGTTTCCACACCTTGTACTCACCTAAGCTGAGCAGCCTGTTATATCAACATATAAGCATATAATCTTCACATATCTGCCGGAAATCCAGTCTGCATAGTGTCAAGCTATTTAAGCCTTTAAGGTGCTTGAATATAGTCACACTTTTTAAAACTTCTGCAGGTGTAACATTCAACACAGCTGTGTTTTACGTTGTTTTGTTCGTTGCAATTCAATATTTGAATAACTGGTGGAGGGAGGTAATTGGTGAGCCATTGAATGAATTGTTTGGAGCTCGCTGGTGAATGCAGCGTTGATTCAGTTAAGTGTTTGCTCTTTTATTTTTTTATTTTTTTATAATTGCAAAGTCTTTGTACTGTGTTGTGCTATGTGCTATGCTAAATTAGTTATTTGCAAGTGTTTCGCCAGAGCCATTATTACCAGAAATTGCCAATGATGTGAAACTGTTACACATCTATCTATCTTTTTATTTATTTATTTATTTATTATTTTTATTCTTTTTTTTACTTTGATTGCAGCCAAACACAGATGCTGGCAAAGTTAGACAACTCACAGCTCTGCAGAAGGAAAGCAATCAATCAGCCGGGCATCAAAAGAGCACATACCCAGCATCTAATGAATCACCACACTGGAAGATTTCCTAATCGCAGCGTAGCAGAGTACAGACTGCAATAATGATAGATGGCTATACTTTTCAACAGCAAGGATTTGTTGGATTCTCAGTCAGTAAATTAGTCAAAGAGTGTCCTGAATTGTAATGCGACAACATTGATTTGAAAAGCGGAGCAGTGTAGAGTAAGAATGTGCCACATTTCATGATTTTACTATGACTGTACCATATCTCCATATGGATCATTACCGTGTCTCAGTTACACTTCTTTGCAGTTGATGAATAGATCTTTTTCTTTTCTTTTTTTTATCTCAAGTGCTGTTTCGACTTAGAAGCTTGACAGTTCCGTGTCATGCTTTTAAAAATGCTTCTCTCTTTTTGAGCAGTGTGTCATAATTTGTCTTATCTGGAGAGAGAATCTGCTTCACAAGTCTACCAGCCCCCCTGACAAATGAAAAGACTTAAGAGGACTCTCGGTAATGCTTTAAAAGTGTCACAGATATAAAAATAGATATTGAGATTTGGTTTGTTTTCAGGCCTTTTGTAACATATCAATTTTAATCCCTTTAGAATATCAACGTTTGGATCTTTCATAAGCTACCGATATGACTCTATCACTGATCTTTCAAATTTACATCAGTCTAGACATTGGAATAAAGTTAAAGTCTGACACATTCATTTTGATATCACATGTATTTCAGCTTATTGCTTAAGTTCTGTCATTCTGATGAAAGAGAACCAGAGCATTATCAAAATGATAAGAAACAAGAAAACCAGACTGCAGGTACGGCAAAAAAAAAAAAGCTCAGTATCTCTGCCAACATGAGCTGAGTTTTTTTTTTTTTTTTTTTTTTTTTTTGTGAATTCATGTTGGAGATTGCAGTGTCAGCCGCAATCTCTAATGCTTGTTTCCAACAAAATGTAACACTCTTGGCTTGTTCTGAAACAAGCTATTCAAGGTTTTCCATTTTTGGGAGGAGTTTTTGTAGGATAGAGAGAATAACACTGACTGTGTCGTGTTTGATATTCTTTTTCATGTTGCCTTCATCAGACTTGAGCCACGAGAGGTTGGAAGAGTTTCTAGAGGAGCTAAAAATGACCTCTAAAGCAACAACAATTGAACGTCTATTCTTGCAATATGTACTTCAGACCTGATTAATTATGTCATTATATCCTATAAGGAAATCTAAATTATTTTCTTTGAATAAAATAACTGTCTTAAAGAAGACCAGCTCTCAATGTGTGGACTGTTTTCTGCACAATGGCACTTCAAAATGTTCCACTTTTTTATTATTATTTTTTTTTTGACACATCCAACTGTGAACATAATGGCATGTAACAAGTGAATGACTTTCAGACATTGCTGGTTTTGAATTTTTGATCTTTCCCTTTTGTCCTCAAAAAATGTTTTATTTTATTTATTTTTTTTTTTTTTGAAGCGCTGCCTATCTTTCCCTCTGTGTAACTGACAGACAGTCAGCACCGAACAATCACGTCTGCCTATTCAGTCAGCTTTACAATTACTCCTCCATGAATAGGGGTGAACAAAATGAAATTTCTACCTCTTAGGACAGTTTCACACTTTGCACATTTAAAAACGGGCTTAATTTGGGTTCAAACTGTGTGAGATCTGCTAGGACATAAAGATACACAGCCGACATTTCCACATATGAGCAAAGAGGTTTGCTTTGACTGTCAGGCATGGTACAGTAGCTGAGAGGGTAAACTCGTGAAAACATTGTTTATACTGTTTATCCTTGACATTGAGTTTGTCCCGTTCGAAAACAGACCAGTGTAGTGTATTTTCAAAGATCTGCAGATGATGCAAAATTCTGTCGGCGGAACAGTATTTTGCATGTGTGACCCTGCTGGCGATATTCTCTTATGCATGTCAATTGGCACAGACTGCATATGAAGGAGAAGAGCAGTGCATTTTCAGATACAGCTTTGTACTGCTGGGAGAATAGTGCCTGGGTGAAAATGGTACCAGTTATGTGAATGAAAACCTAGAAACACAGTCCCTCTTTGAAGACCAACGAATCTCTCTGCAGCCAGTCTTATGAATGAATCATATGTTGCATAATACTTCCCAATATCTCGGCAGTTCAAACCTTTTGGGGTTCTTACATCTGCAGTCTTAATAAATGGAGAGTTGCCTCCGAATGTGCTTTTTGCACTGCATGGTGTCGCGTTAAGGGACTCCGCACTGTGACAGTCCCTGCAGCCATCAGTGAAATATAGGCAGAATCATCAAAAGATCTGTTGTCATTTAGGTGACACATGACATGTTCTGAGTTCAGTATCGAGGTGAGTATGCATAATCACTATTGTGCTGACAACAATTACAGTTTAACCTCCTTAATTCAAACATTAAAGTCAGTGGCTTACAGTACAGTGAGTGATAGGCAGCCACTTACCATCGGTTGGCAGCTGGCTAGAGGCGGCGGAGATCTGCTTATATATTATTCATTTTAAAGTAGTTACAGTCCATCAGCTATACTGTCCTCCTCCTCCCACTGTGCTCAGCAGCAGCACACACACTACACCACACAGCCACATTTCCACCTTTTCTCACGTCCCCGCAGACGACCTCGGTCCATCAAACAGCAGAGTGCATTCTCGCAGCAGTATGTGACTACTCAACATTTGTTGAAGACAGACCTATTTTTGGTTTCACTGTATTTGTTGGTTAACAACGTGCACAACAATACTGAACTGAAGAAATAACCAACTTAAAATCTGTCTAACCGGAGCAATCAGTATTTGTAATGTTGCCTGAAAGACAGCTCTGTTTGTTTGTAGGCTCTTCCTTCTCAGACGACAGCATTTAGATCGCACTGAGTGGAGTTTTGCACTACTTTTAAGACCCGGTGTCATTGACTGAATCCGATGAAAATGTATTGCAGATGTTCAGAGTATTTTTTTTTGCACCTGTAAAGCCTTTATGTCAATACAAGTCTCAGCTCTGTTTTTGCTTGAGTTCTGGGTCACCCTGATTGAATCATGAAATTTTAATTGCATCAATCTCAGACAGAAACAACACAATCGGAGGGCTGTTTCTACTGTGTGTGTGTGCGAGCGTGCGTGCGTGTGTGGCCGTCCTTTGTTTATGGATGCAAAGGCTTTTGTTTCAAACGATGCAGAGACATCTGCTGAAAGTGCAGGAAAAATAAAGTGTGAATTAAGAATCAATAATAAAATATGCTGCACAAAAATAAAAAAAAAATAAAAACAAAACACAGCAAGGAACTGTTTGATGCGTTTGATGGAAATAACCCCACATTTGACCTTTCCCATTATCCACCGTACAAGAAACAACATTTGTCTTCATATTTATTGTAAGCCCATACAGGCTGGGCAAGTTTTAGTTCAGGACAATTAAATAAACAAATCAGTCAAACAAATCATGAGGCAGTTTTGCAAATATCTTGGTCTTAACTTTTCCCAGTAAAATTCCTTCTGCCCTCTCATCCTTCTTCTCATTAATGTCTCATATCAGTTATAACCCAAGTGAAAGACCAAAGCAATATGGTTTAACCATCTTGAATGTGTAAAATGAAAACAAAGTAAAAATAAGCTTCCAGAGTGATGTGCAACATAGACGGAGTGAACAATGTAACAGTCAGTCCAACATATTTTAAGCTAAAACATATCTCATGTATATATACTGTTGTGTACAGTTACTGCAGTGGCTGTGTGACCCCACTAATAACATTAGTATTTAGTTATCGTAGTTCTAATTCATAAAACATGTCCCTTTGGCTTTAAAAACAGACACCATCATGCTGTCGGCTTCTCAATGCCTGTAAGAGACTTCAGAACTCAGAAAACACAGTGTAGACGTAGGCGTTTCTTTGTTTGTTTGTATTTTTTTTTTCTTTTTTCCTTGTTGTACTCCAGCAAATTGGAATCGCAATGAAACAAAAACTATGAGGTTAAAGTGCTGACTCCTAGGCCCAACGTGTGAATGTTTGCATCCATATCCGATGAACCGTGTAAAAATGTAGCCCCTTTTTTTATGCAAGGCTGAAAAAGGCTGAGTCCTACACTGTTCACCTAAAATGGATGCAAACACATCCAAACATCTTCAAAGCTGAAAGTCAGCACTTAAACCTTTGAGTCATTGATCCTTCATGCTGGAGTCAAGCCAAAAAACACTGAAAAAAATATAACTATCCTAATACTTAAGGACTACAATGTATATGATGTCATATCAGTCAGGAAATGTGCTTCTCTTGTTTGGGGTCAAAGTGGTAAAGGGTTCAGCCATTACTGCTGAACTCTGCCTACTCCAGAGAGAATACTGGCTCGCTTCTGTATAGGAGCACAGCATTTCCTGACAGTGAGTTCATTTGACACTGCAATCTGATTTCGCCAAACAGGGCAGATATGCATACTCTAGGATGACTGCATCGCCACTTTGTGGTTTAGACTAATGAGATGATTGCAAGAAGACCTACCTTTTTTTCCAGGAATGCTCATGGACATATGCTGTCAAGCACAGCCTCGACCTAGCAGTATCAAGTTGACACAGGGCCCTTTTTATGCAAGCCAAACTAGCGCAAATTAATTCAATCTGGCTCTCAGTTTCAGTACACTTGCATCAGTATAGGCAGGTGACAAGAGCTCATGAATATATTTCTTCAGTTTCTCTCCACATATACTGTGTTTTTTTGTTTGTTTTTTCATCTTCTTTACTTGTAGCAACTGAAATTGCAGGCAGGTGATGTTTAGCGAAGCCGTGGGTCCAGATTGGATGGAAGTTAAGTTTTGGTCCATCCAGAGTAAAAACCTGTAATAATCAGCCGGCAGGAGCCTGCTGTCCATGCCGTTTGCTGGCTTCCTAACTAGACCTAGTGCAACAGCAGATGGACCTGTAATGCTGCTCTGCACCACGAGGATCAGCACATGTGCGTGTACACTGTTGTGTGCGTGTGTGTATGTGTGTGTGTGCTTGTGTCACTGTGTGCACCTATGCATTACTACCCCAGGACTCACCTCTGGCTTCTACCGTAACAGACGGCTCTGGGTCATTATGGCAGGTCCAGGAGTGACGAGTAATGCGGTGATGGATTATGGCTGGTGTGAATGCTCATGTGTGTGTTTATGTGTGTCTGTGTGAATTAGGTCACCTCTACTCCCTCCTGACCTTCCCCAGTTTCGCGTGTACCTCCTCTCTCTTTCTATCTATCTCTCTTTCCCATCTCAGCAGCAGCTCTCTGCAAAGGTTATTATCACAGTAAGAGAAGCCACAACTCGTTTAAAGTCGAGGATCAGCTGAACACACACGGCACACGTGGACATTTGTGTCAAATGAGTGTACAGCATGATCGCCTCCCCTATCTAAGATTAAAAAAATAAAAATAAAAATAATAATAATAATAATAATAATAAAAGATACCTCCAAAGAGAATTGGACTACACTGCACTGTCATTTACTTTTTTTTTTATTAGTGTATCTGACAAAACCATTGTGCTTTGTAATAACACATGGGGGCTATACTGCGGTCTGTTGTTATCTTCAGTTTATTTTCATCATCATCATTGATAAGCAGTGTGTACCAAAGCTGTGTGGGTAAATATCTTTTACCCACCACTGATCCAAATCTGCCTTTGTTTCCATCTTTTGCTATTGGAAATGTAAGCAGGTCAAGGGTCACTATGTTCATGAGTTGAACCAAGGATGATCTGTAAGCAGACCACCGCTTGAAAAGACACCGGATCATTGTATATAAAGAATTCTTATTTCCCCTTTAAAACATGCTTAAAACCCACATATAAATGAGGGCACAATGTCCAGCACTTCTCCATTACACTAGATTTCACTATGCTTCCTGTGGGGTGCCCCAAGGCTCTATACTTGGTGCTATCCTTTTCTTCATGTGTCTGCTCCCATAAGGTCATATTATCTCAAAAACCTAACTATTCCTAATAATATATGCTGACAAAATCCAAATTCATCTTTCCCAAGAGCCTAATGATTTTGAGTTAGTGTATGTTCAGTTTGCACTTCATGAACTACAAGTAAATACCAGTAATGTTCTTATTTCTACCTTTCTGTCATCTAGCAAATGATATAACAATATTTACCTACCATTCCCTTGAGACCTGATACTTACTAAAGATAAATAATATTATGGTGTAATAATGTTACAGCACAACATTTTCAAACTAAGATTTGAATGTCAACAAAAAAATCTTGAAAATTGAACATTTTATTTTTTTCTTATATCAAAGAAGAGCATCGTTTTTCACTGCATTATCTTTAGTTTTTTATGATCAGGTGCAGCATATCTTTTTTTAGGAGAATTATCTGTAAATACAAACAGAAATTATTCAATTATTTCCTTTCGCCAAATAATTCAGTATTTTTTTTTTTATCTCTGAGTTGTGACTTTTTACAAGCAGCATACAACACCAAAACTTCCACAAAGAGGCTTATACATGTTGCCTAACAGCCAAAATCTTGGGACGTGGTTAAGTGGTCTTTTAGAGAGAGAATCAAACTGAAATTGTAAAAGCGATGGGGACAGAAACAGAATTTTTGTAGTGGCAATTACACCGTTGCAGCACACTAGTGGACCTCAATGATAAAGACATCAAGTCCTGGATGTCTGCAGACTTTTTCCAGCAGAATGAGCACAAGTCATATTATTTTGACCACATCATTTGAGCTCCCTGCTTTCTCCTCATCTGTACACATTCTTCTCTAGATGTGCAATCACATTGAAATGATAATGACGTGATCAGCACTGAAGCTCTAACTCAGACTAAATTTCCTTTCTTGCCTCTTTATACTGGCTCCCTGTAAACTAGAGACTTTAATTCAACAGCCTGCTCTCTGGTAAAAAATAATTTAAAAAATTAAGCATTATATTACCACCAGAACTCTCTCCACACCATGTTGCCAGAGAACTAAGACGTGCCATTCATTGAGGTTTTCAGGAGTCCATATAAAATGCATTAAGTTCCGTATTTATGTGCCCTCTTTCCTCTGAAGCTTTTGGAAGTGCACATATTTTTTGTAGCCATGTGATTTTATTTATTTATTCATTCATTCATTTTACTCTATTTGTTTAGTTTTTGGGGAGTTTAAATCGTTCCACTCTGTGCAGCACTTTGGACCAACTGTGTATTAAAAAAAAAAAAAAAAAAATCTATGAATAACGTTGTGTAAGTGCAATTTAAGGTAGTGGAGGTAATTTAAGATGTCAGCAGAGGGAGCAGACTTACTTTTGACATGTCAAAAATGGTAAAGAACATTTTGTGAGACACAGTTTGCAATGGTAGGACTTCATGTGTCTGGTTTATGTCACATGAAGAAAAGAGGGTAAACAGAGAGCATTGTTGAGCTAAGGTTAACCCCTTGACAGTTTATCCAGGGGCCTCCCATCCTACTGGCTGATTCATGTAAGAAAACAAGTTAAGAAACAAAGTTGTCATACATGACTCTGCATTTATTTTTCATACATTATTGTGGAATATTGGACACATTTACCTCTTTGGGCCCCAGGTTATATGAATCAAAAAATATGGGACTAGGGGAAATCTCACATGATGGTAAGAACTCATAAACATCTGAAAAATGACAATGGGCCCCAGGCACCCTGCTCTTTTGTGAGGGAGACAAAACAGACAGGCTCGAAAAAAAAAAGCATAGTAATTGAGTAAATGTACTTAATTGCTTACCCCAACTGGGTGTCAGAGATGGTTGTGCAGGTCAGGACAGAACAGAGAGCTGAGGGGTGTCTCGATTGAATGGACCACCTTCAAACTAGATTTTGTAAAGGCAAATGGAAGAATGCACCATGGGAAGTGTTGTTTTTGTCATTTATATGTATGACAAAAGTAGCAGTATAATGTATGCTTGTTTAAAACATGTGCCAGGGGCAGACTAGCCAACTGTAACAGTGGGCGGTTGTCTGGTTGAGCTGGTCAAGACTCAAGAAAACTGAAAAAAAAAACAACAAAAAACTGCTGTTTTGTATTTCGGATGTGCATTGGATGGCTGGTCCCTTAATAGGTGTGTGTGTGTGTGTGGGTGGGTGGGTTGGTGGGTGCGTGTGCGGGCACATGGGGTCATAAATTTGTCACATGCCATCTCTTCTCGCCTCACCACTTTTTTTTTTTCCTTTGGTACATTTTGCTCTTCACATTCAACACCAAGCTGACAGTGTTCTGTATAAATTTGTAAAAATGTGAACCTAACGAGTGAGCAGTGTGGTGCCTTCAAGGCTCTGGTTAAAGAGTCAGACTTTCGAGTTGAGCACACATACAGATTGAAAATAGAAGGTAAATATACAGTATGTGCATTTAAAATTCAGCATTAAACATGTCACTGCGGTTTTACGTAAAACAAAAATTAAGGCGTGGTCTTGTGTCATGTAGCTGCATTGGATTCTAATGCATTCATGCATTTTACCTACCAAAGGGCTTATTAATGTGGTTCAATTTGAGAAGTGGATTACCCTGCAGGAGTGGTTTGCAAGGTTTCTATGGAACTTACTGCCACGGGAATCCATTGTACCGAACATGAATTCAACAGCTGCTGTTCTTTGTGCAGGCCTTTCAAGTCCTTTTAAGGGGATGCTTGATAATAAAAGGATAGATTTGGAGGCAAACAACACTTTAAATAAACTTGGGATACCGAGGGCCACAGATGACAAACCAACTGTGTCCTTCACATTTTGGCTAAATTGTGAGAAGCCTTCAGAGGGGAACTCTCTAGTCGACCAATTCAGACAAATTCAGTTTGGTAATTTGAACTTTAAAGGTGGTAGAAACTCAATTTATCTTCCGAGCGATTCAATAATGAAAATCAAAATATTCGATTCAGCATCAGGTAGTGAAGTTGAGGATATCAGGTTCAGCAAATAGTTTTACTGAAGATGGCCAGCCTCTTCTCAAGGCATTTCATACCTTCAGTAGCCATAGAACTTTTATTCGATTGTACTGTGTACAATTTATTTTTATTTAAGGCTTGGACATGAAAAGCCTCTATGCAGGAAAAGGAAAGGGCTTTTTATAATGCACTTCCAATTAGCCTACCGGTATGCAATAAATAAAAAAGTATTCCCTGCCTACCTCTAATTAAGTGTGAAGCATATAATGAGATAACATAAAGATCTTTCACAAACAACTGCTGTATTGGAATTATTTTTAAACATGCGTAAGTTGCGTAGGTCAAAAAGGCTTTTATGTCAGTCAAAACCTGGATTTTCTACCTAATGGATGAAAAACAAACAGGATGCTTTGCACAACAAGCGACGCACAGTGCAGCTGTCACAAAGGTTACACAGGTGTTGGAGTAGGTTGGACGGGATGTTAGCATGGAGTACAGTTGCTACGGCAACCGTTGCTTTCAGGTTGTTTGTTATTGATAAAGGCTAGCAATGTGTTGCCGGAAGAAATTGCAGCAAAGCTGGAGTCACGTTCAACTTTTTCTTTGCCAAATATTGCCTTTTTTTGTTTGTTTTTTTGTTTGTTTGTTTTTCTTTTTATTTTATCATTTTATTCGTTTGGATTCTTGCCAGATCCTTCAGTGTCAAGACCTCCAATGTGCCAGCGCTGTAGTTTCATTGAAATGAATGAGGGGGCTGCTTTCTTAAGATGCTGTTGTCTAATAGACAGAGGCCAAAAGGGCATACGAGATGGTACAGTTAGTTGGTTTCTGTAATGATTACCTTTATGACCTGAATGTAAACAGACAAGAGAGTACTGTTTCATCTTCTTGGATTATAAACCTGTGTTATATCTGATTTATGGAGGTGGTAAAGATCCCTTGGGTGCTGTGTGGTTCTCTACCCAGAGGCCCCAGGCTTGTCATTGCTTTGCTGTACACATTTACCCTGTAATTCACCAGAGAGAGCGATATTCATTTCTGTCAAGAGAGATTTAGAGAGCAGATTCCAGTTTACTCTGCATTATTAGATATGAAATAAGGGTATTATCCTGAGAAATGAAGCCTCTGCAGTTTCTCTTTAGCACCTAATAAGGAATGAGTCATTCAAAGTTTTATGTTAGGCTCTTATTGACTTTTGTAGCTTGTGGCATTTCTTCCTCCCTTAATTATTTACTCTGCCCCCTTAGCCTCCCGTCATCGCCTCTGTTTCTGACCATGTCATTAAAAGCCTGTGTTTATGATGATGAGGAGGATGGCGAGCTTGGAGAAGGAAAACGATGAAGATGCCTGAGATGAAACAATAAGAAGAAAGAAATATGACTTGAGGTGGGGGAAAATGGAGGGATGAGGAAGATAAGGATGTGTCACAGGGGAGGATTAAAAAGAGAAATCTGCAACAACTGACTGCAATTAACGTGCCTCCTTGTCCATGGCCTCCCTAATTAGGACAACAGAGAGAGAATGCAGATTAGAGGGGAGGGCCTGGAGATAGGCCTGTGGCTCCCCAGTCCTCAACAGACGATCTCATCCAGGGAATTGCTCTGTTCATACAAAACAATGAGGGGGTCTGCATTATTCATATCCGGAAGTGAGACACGCCAAGGAAGCGAGAGAAAAGGATGGAGTAAAACTTGAGTCGTGAGGAGGGGATGGGGCAGAGGGGGGGATGAGATGTGGAGGCACTCTGGACAGCTTGGCAAAAAGAACAATTTAGATCTGTGTGTGTGTGTGGTGTGTGTTTATACTCTTCCTTAGTGCAGTTTTACATTTGTGGTTTTGCTAAAGCTTATTGAGAGATGTGGGTTTTCAGCAATTTTACTTGCTCAATCATGGGTTAAAGCCTTCTTAGCGCGGACTCTCAGTCTCTCCGACTGAGAATCGCATGCAATTTACCAAATGACTGGTACTGGTACTAGCATACAACTGGCAGCCTTTTAGCTACTAATGGTGCTTCTGTGCTGTAACTTCTTGGCAAGAAATAATAATGTTGTAAGATGATGCTTGCAGGGATTCTTCTACACATTGTTAAATATTTAGAGCTTGTTAAAAATAGGGCTGTGCTTATATTTTTTCTTTTATCTCTGCCGTTTTCTCTCAGTATCTGACCATGGACATCGTTATCAAAGAAAGGCTGCAGTGTACAGGCTAAATAAAGACAGCAGTCAGATGTTTAGATCTGGCAGGTGTTTGTGCTAGTTGTTAGATGTTCCTCCTACGTTTAAGGAACTGCCAAGCCATAAGAATTGTATCGGTTGCATTTTCAAAGCTCAACCTCTGGCTACTGCAGGATCGATGCAGCATCCATCTCAGCAGGGGGTTCCTGTAAGAGGAAAGTATAACTTACAATTATTGTTATTATTTTATTTTATTTTATTTATTTATTTATTTACTGTGGATTCACGTGTTCACATGGATTACCCAGGTTTGTTTGTACGTTTGATGACTTGCATGCTGCCCAGAAACATCTGAGAGGGATGAAGGGGGCACTGGTTTCTTGTTTCACTCGTCGGTTCATGTTTAATTTAGACTCGAATTAAATAACGCCATTGTAAAGTACTTGTCTGCTTGCTTGTCAGCAAGGGTTGCACAACATAACGTAATTAACATATTTTTCATTATTTGAATCCTGAGCGGTTAAAAGTGTAAGTCTGTTTTGTTTGTTAATGTTTTATGATGTAGAGATCTGAGAAAAGAGTCAAGCATGACAAACCAAGGAGATTCTGTGTTAGGTCTAGTTTGTCTGACTGCGTTAGCTGTACTTCAAAAAATAACACATAAAAAAGTCAAAATTTACAAACTTTTAATGATTACATTCAAGTTATGTCACCTCCGTTAACCTATGGAGTTAAGTTGGAGTAACTTTTTACTTTGTCACAACAGGGAGTGTTCGCTTCTGGTAGTTAAAGTTTAGTTTAGTTTCATTTGGTTTTCAGTTATGTTTGATTCATCACTGTTAAAGAATTGAAAAAGGTGCTACCTTGTCATTAATAACTCTTTTGAATGAGGAACTGTAAGTATGCTGCAAGCACCCAAGGACAATGAGAGGGAGGAAACTCTCTTCACTCTCTTTAGCCAGCAAGGTTATCTAACCAAGTCACTTGGCGGCCTTCAAACGGCGGCGCTGAAAACGACACAGAGAACTGAGAAACGCTAATCAATGGTATGAAAGCAGATTTGATATTGAGCGTGCAGAGCACACTGTATATAGGAAACAGGTGAAGAAAAGAATAAAACATAGATGATAGAACACTCCCGGCAGCTGGATCAGCACCTTGGAGAGCGCCACAGTGTGCAGCCCTGACTGCAGCAGTGACTCTTCATACGGAGACCGAGATATAAAGTTATAGATCCAGTATGATTCTGACTGAATCCTCTTTTTATTCATTTTAATTCATTCTGCTTGTATTTTGGTCGAAACATTCATCCAAGACTTATACTGAAGAAAAAGGCACGAAAGGTAAAAAAAAGTGTTAAAAATGTTAATTAGCTCATAACGCAAAGTTAAATCAAGAAAGAGCCAGTCATGTTTTGGTATACATAGCGCCACCATGTGGTCATGTACAGTACAGATCACTTCATAATTTATGTCCACTGAGCACTGGGGGGGTAGAAGCAAAGTTCACTTGAAATATTTTCTGCCACTTTGAATTAGTGGCACTCTTCCTACATATATTATCTAACCTTCACTGTGCCTGATCCTGGAAAACGCTCAAAATGAAGCTTTGTTCAAAGTAATAATATTCCAAGGACTTCTATAACTACCTGCAAAAATAAATTAATAAACCACACATCAGCATTAAACCGCATCATTAAATCACGTTCCATGCTTGTGTTTTCTAGGCCGAGCATGTATCTGCTCTGTTCTAATTAAAATGTTTTTGCTAATTGGTGACATCTACTGCCCCATTCAACAAGCGTCTCATCTCAGCGGGGTAACTCGAAACGATCAGCAGTTTACGTCAGTACTGCTATCAGCATGTGACTGAAAATATCTGAAATGTCCCTTTAAGTTTACAAATTTTAATTAAAATGAATAAATCGGCGCACGAATGAGGCAATTTCACACCATTGCTTTTAATTTAGCGAGATGCTCCTCAAAGTCATTTGGTGTGTGCGCAGACTCTGAGAGTCTTAATTAGTCACCCATCACTTCTTTGAAATGCATCCCATAATTTAGCAGATGAGAGAAAACAACAACCTAAGTGAAGAGTCGTTACGTGACGGTATGAATGGACTCGGCCTTCCAAAGACTCCATACGATTGCTTTGTGTTCACAAGGACATGCTCCTTCGATCTGTCAGGCTGTACATTCTTGTACTTGTGCAAGAATTCATCTTGTTACCCCCGTAGGTTTTCACCTTGAACATTACAGCTGCAGTCAACCAATCCTCCTCAGCATGGCCTCTCTGTGCCTGAACTCTCTAATAGAACTGAATAGCAAGAGGAGGGATGACCCTCAGGGGCCAACTCAAAGCAATTCTTTTACAAGAAGATTGAGGAGATGTTGTGTGGGTGGGTGAGATGGTGGAGGAGGGGAGGGCGGTGGGCAAAAAGGCGGTGTGTGTGCGATCATCTCTGGTAGAGGAGATGGATAATGTACAGGTGCTGAAAAGCTGAGGTCAGATTTTGGCAATTTACAGACGCTGTGCGCCTCACAGCGTGATTGGCTTTCCTAACCATGGGGCGATGAGGCTTTTTGCATTGCCAATTGACCCACAGTAGATGCAATTACTCTCCCTTTTATCGGGGAATATATTGTGAGCGCAGAGGGGTGATGAAACAATCAGAGGCAGAGATAGATGAAAACAGCTTCCACATCAAAGGATGATGCTGTTTTACTGCTTTTTTTTTAACTTACAGTGCTTATTATTATCCAGACACAAGTCCGTTGCGTGTTTATATGGAATGCAGCCTCATCAAGTTGCCGTTATGCGTGGATCTTTGCTGATCGTTGCTTTTGGATGTCCATTCCGAATGAGATGAATCAAGTCAGAAGTTATCGCTCGGTGTGAATGAGTAACTAAGAAGAACAAAGCACCACAGAAACAAAAGAAGCTCCATGGTGATGATGTGTTTGGAAAGTTGCAATTACACCTCAGCCAGGCCATTTATGCACTAAACAGATTTTATTGAGCGGCCCACCTGTCTTAAAAACACAAGATAAGAAAAAAACCAGACAAAACAACAAAAAAACTCCCCATGGTCTTTAATGTTTGTGTTTTTTACCTCTGTAGATCCAAGTCTTTGGTTTGTGAGGCAGCATGAAATATTTGAAGTGTGGCTTGGGACCATAACAGCTTTTGGCAAAGCACACAGTGATGAGAAGTTTGAGGCGAAAAAAAGGCAAACCAAAGAGAAAACAGAAAAAACGCAGGCCCGCATGCGAGTTAATCCAAACGCTGCGCACGTGGTCACGCACAGGCAAATACCTGTGTTTATCCGACAGAACATACGAGGGGAGACGGCGACCATTTAGATACGATCACGTCACACGGGGCAGACGTAGAGGTAGGCCTATAGATCTCTGGAACGCGCGCGCACTGTCTAACGTCTGGGGATGGAAATCACTCATCATCAGCCAGCCCTGTTCACTTCACGTATGAACCAGCTCAAAGTAAACAACATCAGAACTGCAGCTCAATTAGACATCTGCTCACAAACAAAACCACCAACAGGCCGGTTTAAACTTTGTCAAGGTTACATGTTTATGCAAAGGAGCCTTGCTTTTTCTTTTTTTATGCCTAATGTGTCTTTTGAAGTGCGGCTTGTGTGTGTGTGTGTGTGTGTGTGTGTGTGTGTGTGTGCATGTGTTGTCTCGTGCGAGTAGGTGTTGGCAGCTTCTGCGGGGAGGCGCTATGCCAGTATAAACAGACTTCTTTGGGAATGCAGAACACATTACTCAGATGTTAATCTAACCAAAAGCAAGGTGGAGGGTGGGGGGGCTTAAAAAAACCTCATAGGTGATCATTTGTCACTTTCATTTCTTGCCAGCAAGTTATTATAAACGCAGAGTGCACCTGCCGGGTTGAATACATTCCTCAACCAGAGTTTGGCTATTCGCTTATCAGGTGGCGTGCTGGAAAGTTGGAGCTCTTTTGCAATAAATAAATAAAATATTCAGCAGCTGAATTAAATGATAGCAATAAAATAAAATAAAAAAAACTGAAGTCTTCAAAATCATTGTCTTCACTCTAAACTCAAAAGAATCGCTTTAGCACGTTGTCCACAGCATACCAAGCTTTGTGCCGAAGTTTGCCTTATGTTATGTTTCTGCTGACAGAGGGAAAGACAGATGAGAGCAAGGCTTCAGGCCAAGGTGTGTTATGTTGTGTGTATGTGTGTGTGTGTCTGTGTGTGTGTCTGTGTGAGTGAGTGTGTTGGTGGTGATACAGTATACTGCTGAGTATGTTCCTGGGTATCCTTTTTCCTGCGTATCATGCATTTCGCTGCCAAGACTCAGGTTTTGATAGGAATGCCAGGGCAAATTATGCATGCACTCCTTTTTTATAAAGAAAGGAAAACTCGTTCTCTTTTTATCTCTTGTCTCAGTGTTTTTTGTCTCGTACGCACACGTGCACACGCACTTACTCTGTGTGTGTGTGTGTGTGTGTGTGTGGGCATGTTTTGCTAATGCAGCCTACTCTAGTTTGATACGGAGCGCATTTGGCTCGGAAAACCCAAAAAAATCAGAAAGGCGAGCCTGGCTCATTGATCTTCTATAGCTCATGGCAGGGCCAAGTGTCATTTGTTTTCATGCAGAGGTTAGATAGTGCACAATGGAGGTGGAAGAAGAATCAGAATCCCATTATAGAGTCTCCTGTTGTTGAAACTTTTCTGGTGTTTGTGTTTCACAGGCCGGTATTGATCCGGGACAAAAAGAGGGAGAATGAAATGAAATGAAATTCACCTTTAAGGAAAGTTTATTCCAAAATGACATTTAGAAACATAAAACACCTGACACCTATTTCATCAAAATGACAGACAGAAAAAATACAGTGAATGGGAAACATAATTGTCCAAATGTTTTTTGTTTCTTTGTTATTTTTTTTTTATTATTGAATTAATGGATTATTTGAAAGCTTTTTAATACGTGCGTATGTTTTTTGCAGCTAGAGCAGTTTATTTTCATCACCCGCTGACTGAAGGTGAAAAAAAAAAACTTCACCAAACAAAATTTTGGAGCCTTTGAGCCTGAGGATTGCAGCTTCGTCAGCTAATGGAGCTGAAAACTTCATTTCAGTCAGCCAAAATTACTTCTCCATATATACCCACAGAGGACTTTATTGATTACTTACAAATTTTATTACATGTTGTCAAAGTGGACGCATACTGTATGAGATCGGTGACCGTCACCGAGGGAATGCACCAAAGTGAGGTAGAGATGTTGCTGTTGCTGGGCAGCTGAAAGTTTCTGCTGCTGCAGTGAGGTTTGCTGTTGACCTTTTCACTGGCACAACACTTGAAATCAAAGTCCGCATGAACGTGCAGGCCAAATATTGGATTTGCTGCCAAAACGAAGAGTTTAACGCAGCTGTCGCTCACTGTTGCTCACTGACTGCTCTCAAAGTTAACCTGACTGTGACTGATGATTTGTCACGCAGAACGACCAGGAAATCGTGGTTGGGAACTGTTCAAGTGATTGAAGAAGCCACCTAGCTGTCACCATGGGCAAACTTTAACCAGTCACATCAATGAACCATATAATGAAGTCAAACTCTTAGCGAAGCCAGTCCCAGGATCTATTTCAATCCCATTCATCAAGAAAAGGTTTCAGCACGACTGTTTTCTCTTCTCTCCGGTCCGCCATTGTTGCTTAGAGCAGCAGTCACGTCATCACAGGCGGCCTAGTGTCACCCCATGTCCACGGCTACCAGTAGTCCCTCATGGGACGCTGATTTGCCTTAACGATGGTGGTTTGGACGCCAGTCCATAGCCTGACATCTGATAAGATCGATCTTTTGATTTTATGAGTCCAGCTTCCTCGCAAGGAAATAAAATACCACTGCTACCTCGAATAGGTCAACTGTATACACGATCAGACGGCGTGTTCAGACTTTACTCTTCCTTGTCTCCTCCTGCTGCGGCTTCCATCTGTGGACATTATGAAGTGAACAGACTTTGAGTACTGCAATTTGTAGCTATCCGCCAGCAGTTTAACAGCCTTCGTGAAATGCCAGATTTGATACGGTTACTGTCAGCCTAATTTTTTTATTTTTTGATGAACGGTCATAGCTTGCGTGCACAAGGTCAAGACAAAAATGCAGCGTTACTGAAACCTAACCCGTCGGTTCTGGTTCAACGGATCACAATACAGCATTTTATGCAGTTATGAAGTGATTGCTGCTAACAAGTATTAAGTTCCCGCTTCCTCCCAATTGCACAGATGAAGCCACTGTTTGTTTGTTTTTCATCTGTAACTGTATACACATATCCATATCCTGTTTGCGCACTTGTCAAACAACAAGATTTGTTTTTAGCAGTCGTGTGTGATATGGTGCTTATGCTGACAATGAGTTACACAAGCCAGTCCTCAAGCTGGCCTGACACTATGGGTTAATTTGCCATATTGAACCCTAACCTATAGTGCATGTCGGTACTGTCGCTGTCGGCTAAATGGACCAGTCACTGTGAGAAATACAACAGCAATTTATCCGTCACAATGGATGTGGCTAGGTTGTTATTCTTAAGCGCAGTACTCCGGTGTTTAAGTATAACACTTCCATAAAGCTGGAGGATTTGTAAGAGACCAATTCAACTAAGAATGGCCACAATGGAGGCAACAGAAGCTGAGGTATGCTCACTTTTACCTCTTGGAATGGATCAAAACACTGGATGCTATGCTTCCTGTAATGCAACTAGATAGCATCTTTCCTTAGACTGGCTTCTAAAAGCACATAGCTTTCAGAGTCCAAACACTCAGTTTATAACACGGGCTGCCTGTAATAATTTGGTAGTCTCCAAAAAGCCCAAGCTCAAATAACACTGATGGCACTATCCCATCATCAGGGATATTTCCACAAACTTGACAAAGCTCCTCCGGAGCCCCCGAAGATGTTACACGGTCTGAATAATACAAACCACGATCAACTTTAACGTGTAAAATCAGTCGAGTGCCCCTTTAAACAGAAAACACAGTGCAACATGAAAGCCTTGACATGGGCATACTTTCTATTTTGCTGTGGGGAAGATTTCAGAGAGCATAATCTACAATAAGTTTTCTGGATGACAAAACTTTTACAAAGAAAAAAAAGAGCAAATGATGAAATCTAGGGGTTGATGATGAATACAGGTAATACTGATGAAATCCAGGTCATGATATGGTGTTATAAAATGATGTGCAGCCATTGTCACTCTGGCAAAGCATGGATATATATGGGCTACACTGAACAAGACTACAGCAAGCCCGTTCTGTCGTTCTGCCACATCACGTTGCCGTTCCTTAATTGTAAAGGGCTGATAAGAAGCAGCATGACTTGAAATACACAATAGGAAATGATGGAGTATAGCTGCTAAGCGCACAGAACAATGGGTATAAAATGTGCATCGCATGCTGGTTTGAATTAGACTGTAAAGCAAATTATTATCATCAGCAGTCATGCTCTTTTCTTATGCTGTAATCACATCAAAAAGCGTGCATTTTAACAATGCATGAAGCTGGACCGTCTGTGTCATTAGTTCTACTTATTTGTCATACAACTTCCACAGTAGGAAAGTACTTTGGACATTCTTTGGAAATCATAATGCAAGGCTAATGCAACCAATACTGCAATATTATGTTTCTGCTTTTGCCGTTTTAAATAAAGGGTGTAAGTCTTAACGTCTTAAGCCTTGATTCTCCGGTGTCTTTATTTCAACATTAGCAAATGTTGAATGAACTAACATCATAGGAAGAGTGCATGTAATTGAGATTTAAGAGGGTTTTCTGTCTTTACATCAGAGTGGTACATCTATGTTTCTTTCCGCTCTTCTGAGTCTTTTCCTCTTTGATCGGTGGGGCTCAGCAGAGTCTCTCTCTCTCTCTCTGACTAATGAGATTGAGAGAAAGTCAGGGCACCTCATAATATGTATTAATGAAATAGCTCCATAGCCCCTGCCTTTTGGCGCAAACCTTGTGTCATAGCATTACAAAAGTCCCAGTCAAGTTTTGCAACAAAATCCTTTGCAGGTTTGAATCCAGGGTCTACCAAGCAAGCGGCTGGCTCCAGCGTCATTTATGATGCAGTGTGATCATGCCGTCGCTGGGCGTGAAACGGCAGATCCCTGACTTCTAGTTTCATTACATAAGTCTCTGGCGTGTTTCAATAAAATCGCTTCCTGGGGCGTCACCTTCTTAAGTTGAACCATGCAGAGTTGAATAATGATGATCTGCTTCCCCCCACAAAGGAGCTAATTCCCCTTCTGTCATTATTGTTTCATCATTTATCTCTCAAGGGCTGCAATACATGTCACAGAAGATACCAATTTACTTTCTGCTCACTGTATCATGAGCTAGCACTTCATCATCCTCAAAAAATCCTCCCTTGCTCCATGGTAGGAAAAATGTGTTCACTGTATATATGTACAACACATATTCATAATATACCCGTGAGCATTCCTGAATTATAGGGAGAAAAAATGAGGAGGCACAAAGTAGGTACAGTATATAGCCGGTTTCAATAATAAAGAACTATTTACATTTGTGCTTGGACTGTCTCATCTTCGATTTATTTGGCTGACAGCAAGCTTTTTACGCAAACAGATAGCGTGTAACTGTTCGATGGCTGCCGAGGTCGGTCTGTGGACGCTTGAAAAGAAAAGAGCCGCAACGGGTCTTGACTTGAGTAATTGGGACTTTATTCGAATAAACAAGTGAGTTTGAGATGCATCTCTTGATCCAAACAATTCACATCGTCATGGCGAATTTTACCAAACTGCTGTACGCCTCTTCTCCTGGGCTAGGTCTTGTACTCACAGGAAAAAACATGAATAAACATTCTGAAAATGTCCTTTTAAGGAACCCACTTACGTCATTGTCTTCCCTGACCTACTTTGCCACATGTGTTTCATTACTTAGAGAGACGTGGTCACAGGTCGTCTCACAAACCCCATAACTCAGAGAGAGAAAGGTAAAAAGTTCAGCAGAACCTCTCACCATTCTCCCCAGAGAGATTGTAAATACCATTGAATGTTTAGTCTTCACACAGAGAGGGGCCATTGCAAATTCTTACAGACAACTTTCCTACACGTGTGTTTAGTTACAGTGTATCATGTACAGTTTCTATTGTGCACACTGCAGCAGAATGTATGACTGGTTCTGCTGTCCAAACCACAACACTACCCAACCGACAGCATCCCACTAGCATTATAATAACCCCTCTGTCTTCCTGCACTCAGTGTGTGTGTGTGTGTGTGTGTGTGTGTGTGTGTGTTGTATGTGTGTTCTCCAGCATGGTGTAGAGCAAGGGATCACTGGCCTTTTGTTAGGAATTGGTTAAATCTGCTATGTCCCCAGCTTCCCACCCTCCATCTCTCTGCCATATACAGAAGATTTCTACTTACTGCTCACACACACGCACAGTGAGAGTACCGACATCTGAGAATTTTAAACTAAAAATATAGCTAAAAGCCACATGGGAGCCCTTCCTGAATACAGTATATCTGTATGCAAAGGAGCGCCTCTTCTCTCCTCTTCAGAGCCCAGTAGTCCCGTTTTAAGTGGTCTTAATGCATATGCTCTTTCATAAACTGCACAATCTCCAAGATAGCTAAAACCTCCAAAAGCCTTGAGGAAACGGTAACAGGCACTGATTATTAAGGGCCAAGCAGGGAGTAGCTCTGCAAGCATCCCTTGCTGAAACCATTTTAGTGCTCCTTAACTAATGCACTAACATTAGCACTTCCATACACTCCCCAATATCAATTACCTCACTGTAATTCCTCTTCAGCCGTGCGTACACATCTGCACTTTCATCTTCTCTAATCCAGCTGCAAAGCCTACATGTCACAGTAGGGTACAGCTGCTGGAGGGAGCGGCAGTGAAACCGGAGGTTTGAGTCTGGTGTTTACAGTCTGCTGATGTCAGAAATGAGGCTTAATCACAACGCCTCGCACTGGTTGAGTCGGGCCGCTGGTGATCAGGACAGGGTTACTCCTCATTGTAGACAGTGAACAATTGCGTTATGTTTAGAGATAAGGGCGGGGAGTGATCACGCAAGATTGTGCAATGTTGACATCATTTTCACATCTATTACAAAAAAAAAAAAGAAAGAAATAGAGGCTTTTAAACTCACCATGTCTCTTAATCCAAGTTAAATAAAGTAAACGCATTAAAACACGCATGTGTATGTGGAGGTGCTAATGGTGCATAGGGACATCCTTACTAAGCATCCATGAGTTTAAGAGCTGGAGTTGAAGACTTTGTTATGTGCCTGATTGTAAATTATTAACCAAATACCCCCAGAGACAAAACTAAAATACGCCGCGCCACGAATGACAATGATTCACATTAGTATTAATGTATTTACTGAATCAAATAAAATGCTAAATGCACTGCATGAATTGTTACCCTGCAGTTCATTAAGCACATCAGCGAATGAGCATCAGATCATGGCCTATTAAACCGGCACTTGATTGGCAAGTGGTGGAATTAGGAGCTCATTCTGCATTCATATTTCTGCTGAATTGTGAGCCGCACACCTTTAAAAAACTTGTGTCCTTGCTTTGGTTCTAAGTGGATGTAATTACCTGCCGAGCTGCTGCCTCGTGGCATTCATGGCAGTCTAGACAAGAGACGATTACGTCTTGTCAAGCTATTCAGCGCTGGGCCTCGCCCTGTTCATGGTCAATAGAGTGTTTGCATTCTGTGATGTGTTTTTTTCCATCGCTGCTTTTCCACTAATTCACTGCACTGTAAAAGGGGATGAATTCAATATGATCAGAATGAACGTGGTAGAATAGAACACTTCATGGAGATGGTGTTTTTTTTTTTTTTTTCAAAATGTGTAGTCGAGAGTCATTAAGAGTGGTTACCTGGCTGGGTGAGCATATTGAAGTTATGCAATTTCACATATTTTCACATAATTAACGAAGTCTTATCCACCGGAGGGTTCATGGTACAGTGGAAAACCTGCCTTGCATGAAAATGCTTGAGAGCCACCGCTTTAGATAACTGCATACCTGCGAGCATACAGTTGGTGCTGTAGATAATGATGAAGTGCTACTGTAATGATCCCCGCTGAATCCGTGGCTTTCTGCTCGGCTTAGATTACCCCCTGTGGTCCTGGTCAGGATGGGTGGTGGACTGTGTGCGTCATTATGAATCCCCAAGTAGTTGTCTTGACACCATCACCCTATTTTTCTTTTCTTTTTATTTCTTGTTTATTTCACTTATCCACCCCTATTTCTCAGTCCTGACTCAGTTGTGTCTCACTGAAAGGGACCTCAGGTGGTGCTGTTGTCCTGACAACCAATAAGGGGAGCATCACAGCCAGACGGCTGGATAATCTGAGAGAGAGAGAGAGAGAGAGAGAGAGAGAGAGAGAGAGGTGGTGTGGGGGGTGATTTTCCCAGACTCTCTGAACAGAAGCCTGCTTCTTTACATCGCCGTTGCTGGCTGTGCCGTCCCTTTACGCGGAGAGCATTACGCATCAGTGGACTATATAGCGAGGACCCCCGTACGACACCGCAGCTTAAAAGTATTACCCATACCTTCCGGACTGCTTTTGGACTTAACAGTCATCCCGCGTTTTCCGAGAAGTCTGGACAACTATTCTTCTTTTTTTTTCTCCTCTCAACCCTTTGGATCTATAGCTGCCGAAAAAGGCGCGCTCATTTGCTTTTAAAATGCAAGTCGGACGCAAATCGTGCTGGAGGCAATTGCAGGCTTCTTTTTTCAGACTGCTGTGTCTTATCCCCACAGGATTCCCTGTCCGGAGTGTGGATATGCAGCGGGCCACCGACAACATCACCATCCGCCAGGGCGACACGGCGATCATAAGGTAAGAGTCATGTTCCAACTTTCCTCTCTGCCCTCCCGTGCACATCTCCGGGTTGCATAGCAGCATCCTCCCCGCGACCAGGCAGCTGCATGGCATGGTGCAGATCGCAGTACCAAAGGTGATTTTTTCTTTGCTGTTGTTTTTTTGATGGACTGCGTAGATTTATCCAAGCCGATCATTTTTATCCACGTACGTTATCGCCTGGATCCCCCCTGCAGTAAACTTCTGTTAACATGACAAAGAAGTAAACTGAGACGGGAAGTGTTTGGATGAGAGTCGATTCGCTCAGGTTTCCAACTTTTATTTTTCCAGCCAGTCCTGACAATATATATATATATATATATATATATATATATATATATATATATATATATATATATAAATATATTTCTAGAATGCACAGAACATCTCCTACTGGGACTCGTATTGTAGGCTTCACTTTATAGCCCTCGATCATTACATCCTCTCTGCCATATTCCTATGTGGTATTACGTATAGTTTTGCAGTGCGTGATATCGTTCTTTTGGAGGGAATTACATGGTCGGAGCAAAGAGCTTTAACGCCTTCGTCGACGTGACGCACTGATCACCGAATCTGGACTGCTGGTTCTCTATTTTCTTCTTTACTTGTTCTGTTTCTATATATTTTATGATTATTATTATTAACTCAAGCACCTCCTGATATGGCGAAGTGGGGAGACGCTGTTGTGCGCGTGGATTAATTGCAAAGACGGGGACTCTAGACTCAGATAAGAGGATGATGCGAGGAGCCAGAGAACTGTGCAGTCCTGTTTAGATTAAAGGAATTACTGCGAGGTGTTTAAAACATTCATTGCAGCCTGTAACGGACAAGTGGCTGAAGTGCCATCAGCGTCAAAAGGACGTTCATTCTATTCAAACTGGTGCGCAACCCCCCCCCCCCCCACCCCCATGAATACAGTCGAATCCAGTTTTGTTCGTAACACCAATTAATTTTTTTTGTGACCACAGTAACCTCACGCCCCACTTAATCACTACCTAGACAATGCAAGCTGTCAACTTTGTGGTATTGTGATACTGCTGGGCAGATGTCAGCGACCACGTGATCCGCGCCATGTGTTTGTGGCAGGCTATAAATGCAAGGGGATTTAGGTTTGGTCAGTTTTTGTAAACAAGTCCCCGTTCCTCTCCTCATCCCCTCACCCCTCCCTCTGCGAAATGGGATGCACTGTAGGGGGAGTCCGGGGCTGTAATAGGCTGCACACAGAACACTCAATCACATTGATTTTTCTTCCCTCTTTCTCCCCCTCACTCGTTTATCTGTCCTCTCCCCACTTCCATGCTGTATTTACAATACCACCACCCAGTCTTGCCTAATGAGCGTGAGGATATAGGACGCAATTACAGGATAGACCTTTAACATACAACCTGTCAAAAAGAAAGCCCCGCGAACACACAAGCAGACCAGACCACATGTTTACTCGCATGTCCGCCAATCGCTCATTTACACACACACACACACACACACACACACACACACACACACACACACACAAAAGGAATAAATCTTTGAATTCTTTCGTGCAACCAGGTGCCATCCATTCAGGTGTCCGCTAATCAAATTAGTCAATTGCCTCAGTTACTGCTGAACTCACCAGGGGTCACAGCTATTTGTTTCACTTTACAAATCCAATTGAATGGGTCTTTGCTATATTCAGCCATTTAGTCACCCAGTCAGCCACTTTCCTTTAAAGGCGACGACAGGCTTTGCACTGAGCCAGAGCCGAATTGGATCCTCCTTTCAAGGAAAGGAAAAAAAAACAAAAACTTGCATCACAAGTCCACTATTTTACCATTATCTGAGATAAACGATCTTTGAATAATTATCTGCAGTGATCACTCAGCGAGTGTCATAATTAATTTGATGCTTATAATGTATCTTGCTGGCGTCCACGATCAGTCTTGTTTATTGTCAGTCTCGCAACGATAAACTGCAGCTCAGACCCCTGTGGCTCCAAAAACACAACCATTCTTCACACCCAGTTTCCACCTGACAAATTGGATACTGGGGGGAGGGGAGCGGAGAGGGGACGGGGGGGGGGGCTAAAATGCAAGAACTTCAAGCAGGGTTGGGAGGCCGTCGGCTAGTAATTTGTCGTGCTACACAGTGTATCTGATTCCATAAGCGGGGTTTTTGTGAAGGCTGAGGGGATATTGGTGACCTGGGGGCATAATAAGGCCTGCGCTCTTTTAGTGGAGCCCGTGGCTGCAGTCATGACATTCATGGCACAAGAGGAGAGATGCCGGAGTAAAGAAACAGTATGTGGCCGAACAACCGCTGTGACAGAACACAGAGCAGCAGGTCTGGCTACTGAAATGAGAAAGGAAATGTATTTTTTACCAGGAGACTAAAACTATGTCACGCTGAATAAATAAGTCTTTTACATTCATACTTTATGCTGAGATTTGAAGGATTTTTGCTCACAAAAGTACGTGTCAGAGATATATTGTATATTTAAGTTTAATAATGGCTTTACATGAATTTGTGTCACGGTAATGTATGATGTATTACTAAGCCGTTGCATGGTGCATTTCAACTCCATATTTAAAGGAACAACTCTAGATTTACATCAGGCTGATTTCATAATAAAACATTAGAATTCTATTCAATATTTCTATTATTTATTCTATATTTCATTGAAATATAGAGCAATACTTTGCTCTGACAGGCACATTGTATAGTCGGTTTTCTTTTCAGCATGTTGTGATGCATTGCTTTGCTCACAGAATCTCATTTTTCTCTCAGACTCCATCAAAAGTGAACATAAACTAAATATTGACATCTCCACCAACTGCTGATACCTGTAGGGAACAGCAGGGAATCTAAATTGATTTCCACTAGCTCGTCTTCTGTCTTACAAGACTGAAATTCACTGGTAGCCTGTTCTCCTTTAAGTCAGCGTCAGATGTAAAGATTTAGCTACTCTTAACCTTTGAACCCGTTTTCCTGAGCAGGCCATCAAAGGGTTAATCTGAGGGAGATTATTCTTTGGAAGACAGTCACCATAGTGAGCGGACTTAGATAAACATTTTCACACCAGCTTTTGTAATGTGAAATGAATTGCAGCTCATCTGGCCTGCAGTGGGCTGTAGGATTAAACTCTATAGTAACTACAACTGTATCAGTGGGCAGGTTATGTAAGATAGTTTCTTTGCGTCCTTAGCTGGACTGCTGTAACATGCTTTACATGTTGCATCCTAAATTATATCCTAACTACTTTAATGATGCAGTGGCACTACGTTGAGTTCAAAGATTACCGACCATCTGCGTTCTACATTTGCCCGTAAGCTGCCTCCCCGCTCTAAAGCGGGAGTTTTTTGAAAATTTGTATCTGCTTGAAGTGACATTTGCCCCTGGAAAGCATGAGCACAAGTCCCAGAATATTAAAAGTAGGCCAGTGTCCCAGCAATCGCGTTTCAGACCTATAAGATTTAGGTCACTGAAAAACACCCCGCATTTCGAGCCCCCTTCTATGGTGACTTAGCCTGTTTTTTTTCACAGGGATGATGCCAACAAGTGAAATCAAACTCTTGCCACCCTTAGCCACAGTCACAATATGAATCTGAGGAGAAATAAAAGTTCTGCCATGTTCCTCCAAGCCATTTCTGTTTGACAATAGTTGACTTTTTAATTGCTTTTTTTTCGGAGTCCCTCACTTTGCATTGCCCTTAAGGGGAAGGTTGCAATGTCAGGCGAAGCCCTGATAATTGACAAATGCTTATTAAAGCATTAATGGCACAGTCTCTGTGATTGCTCTCCTCTGGGTCAATTATCTGCGCTGTGACAATACATTCTGCCTGACTTGTTACTTTCAGGGAAAGATGATTCTGCACTTGTGCTTTGCCCCAGAGAATCTTCGTCAAAACTTACCCCAGAACCCAGCCTTTAATTTGAGTGGGAGTCAGCCAGATATTATGAGTGTGAAATCTGCTAGAGGCTCAGGCACTGCATAAGACACGGTGTTAGACTAATTCAACTTCTAGTACAACTCACAATGCATGAGGATAGTAACTACAGTTATTTTTCATTTGCATTATTAAAACCTGAACTATTAAACCCTGATGCTGATGCATTTTTCAGTGCTGTGGTGTGCATCAGCCACACGCCAATGAATGGTTTGTTTTGGGGTTTTTTTCCCAACTTGCAAACAATGACTTTCTGAATGTTGGAAATTAGCTGACATCCTCAGCATATCCCACTGTGAGAAAGGCTGCTGGTTTATTTCCACAGTACACCTAGTACCAGTCCTGCTGCACAATTATTTGTCACATGCAGTGAATCTACAGTACATGCCATTTCTGGAGGTTGCACTAAAAAATGAATTTTGCTCATGCAACACAGAATGACTAAAATCAATACAATGCTTGCTTCAGCTACAGTCATTACTGTTTCAAAAAGACAGCAAACCAAACAGTCCTATTTACTAATATTTTCAAATTTGTTTATAGTGATGATGACAGGATTTTGAAAAAGCAATTATTATTATTTATTTATTTTTTATTCCAAAACTACCATAGCCCATACTAGCCAGATGAATCAAGTGATACTGGTGTTAACCAGCATGCCCTATGCAATATAAAGTGCAACATGGGCCTAAAACTAAGCGCCAAACCCAGCCCGCCCTCGCATCTGTAAGACCCAACTCGAAATCCAAGAACCAGAGACTGCGCACACACAATGCAGTCAACAAGCATGTGACACTATAGCATCCTAATTCTAAATCTAAAAATGATCTGCCATCCCAATCAAAATGCCTTTTCCAAACGAGCTTGACAACAGTCCCAACAGATATCCAGAACACATCTTTGTACAAACATTATGGCGGTGTAGAGGAATGCTGGAGGTTTCTATCTGATGTCACAACAAGCTCATAATGTCTCCACACTTTATTTCGTTACTGACTATTAGCTTGCCCGGCTCACTCTTTCGTCTGCACTTCCCAGTGTGCACTGTGTATCTACTTGCAACAAGAGACTGAGCGGGCCACTAGACAAACCCAAGGCCTTTGCCAATTATACATAGTTTCTAGGCCAAAGGGGTTATTGCAGTTACAGTTGTATTAGCAGGCATCATTACTGAAGAATCACCAGGAATTACTTGATGGACTTGATGGATTTGACAGCACACAATTTAAGTCCAGTGCAACATCCAGTACGAATGCAGGAAGTACTTTGACCTTTATGGAGCGAGAATGGGGGTTGTCAAGATTGAGACGGTGGATAGGCATGCTGCTCTCTTGACTATTTTTTTTTCTTTAAAACAAAAAAAAGATTGTTCCCTAACCTGAAACATCCCTTAACCTCAATGAAAAAAAAAGAATCTAGGCTATTTTAGTTTATTTATGTATTTTAGTTAGTTTAGTTTTACTACTGAGGGCTTTACACAATCATCCAGTATTAACATTTTGTCTGGCAGCAGGGCTGGCGTTGTTAAATGTAAACTCCACTTGCCTGAATATGTATATTAATGCTATTTATGAGCACTGAATCGCAGACAAAGAAAAAGAAACAGTTGAAATGAGGAAAAATGGGAGGAAAAAAGACTAAAACACAGACTGTCTGGTGAAATAATGACTAGATACGAGCGCGGTTTCTATTTATACAAAGAGAGTTTGATTAAGGTGGCAGCTGGTGCCACAGTAACACATTGTTCTGAGTCTTTGTTTACCTGCGCTTGTGAGGCTCCATAAGAGCTTCCTTGTACTTGATAAAAGTCTTTAAAGATAATACGGCAACAAAAAAAGAAAAAAAGCACAGTGCTTGCATACGTGTGTGTATAGGGTTTACCACCGTCCTATAGAAGTGATCTGTAATCAACATTTCTGCCGCCTTAAGTTATGATGGCCACACACTGCAGGTATTCATTTTCACAGACAGTACAAAGCCTTGGCAATGTGATACTGTTGGAAATACAGTTCAGGCTGTATTCCAAGTGGAGGGAGGAAAACGGAGGAAAAACAGATCAATTTCTGGATTTCCGGGCAGAGGGCAATAGCGCAACATAATTTGGGATGTCCATCCCCCAGGGGGCCTCTATATTTCTCTCTACAGCTCATCAGATAGGAGTGCTGCTTTCTATATTTATTTATTTTTTACAGTTTAGAGCCTCTGTAGGCATCTCCCCTTTATCTCTTCATCGCCCCCACCCCTCTCTCTCTCTCTCTCTTTTCATATATCTGCCAGCATTGAATCGTCCAGCTGTGCTGTCTCGACGTGATTCACAGAGTGAACACAAAGTCAGATGAGAGGCAGAGAAGGTAGAGAAAACAGGGGGTTTCTTTACGAGCGCAATGAAGGGGAAAAAAAAGTTGTAAAAGGGAAGAATGATGGTCAGAAAGCTCTTACCAAGACAGAGAGATTCAAACAGAGCAGACAGAGACAGAAGAGTATGATGGGTAGAATTAGTGTGGGAGGGACGGGGGGGTATTAGTACAATCAGCACAATAATCCCTTCTGTTCCAGCCTGGGCCGAAGCAGGATTTCCAAATCAATTTCATTTTCACTCATGATGCTACAGTGGGAGAGCTGAGTGGCTGCCAGTTGGGTCATTATCATCTTGTCCCCATTTTGGCACGGGGCAGAGCAGAGGTGAGGCGGAGGGAGGGGAAGGGGGAGCTTCGGGGACACGGGGATGTGGGTTTTGGTTGATATTTTGCCAATTCTGCAAAGTTTTTTGAAGTCTTTTGGAATGGCTCTGGAGTACCAGAGCCTTTCATCGTGGTCAGTACAGGATCTGAATAATGGCCTGTAGAGACAGTGTGAAGTCTTTTGACATAGCAGATGAACAGAGTTTTCATATGAAACTCACAGTGCAATACAGTTCAGTGGGCTGCCTAGGCCTCTTTCAAGGTCTCCCAACCAGATATGCTTTCAGCCTGTAGTTTGATGTTCACCTGCTCATCCTGAGAAAACATACCAGGACTCTCTGAGCTCTTCATTATGTGGCTTCAACATGTTTTTTTTTGTAAGTAACTCAACCAGGGAACCTAGCCCTGAAATGTGTTTTTTTTTTCCTCATACAACTGAATATTAAAGCAGCGCTTCTCCCTAAAAGCAATTCCACTCAATTTCCCTCTTTACCAAGGCTTTTGTTGGACAGGCCAGACTGTCTCTAAGTGCATATTTAAACTACTCAGCAATTTCTCACTGCCTCTGGCTACCTATAGGCGATAGCAGTGTGGGGTGGAAGAGTATTCTTATTGCTCTCAGAAAACCTCAAAATGTCAGTGTTCCAGAGCTGCAGTAGATGTGGTGTAAAACAATGGTACAGGATTAAAGGGTACGCGTCGAGTAATTACTGTCCATACACTAATGCGTGCTGCACTGCGCTAGCAACACCTTGTGCATGTTCTCCACTCTCTGATTATATCCTCTGCTCATTCAGGCTTTGTCATCATAATTGAGCTGCCATCTTTTAGAAGTGTAGCATCATTACTTGCGTGCCATCATGATTAATTGCGAAATCAGCACAGCAGCTTGAGAAGCAAGTTCTTCAGTGGAAGTGTCCATCTCGACTGCCATTAACCACCAAGCCCGCCGCAATTTGTCTGCTGCGTGAAAAAAGAAGAGAGCAAAGCAGGAACCTTGAATACATTTGTTATTTATTTATTTATTTTTTAATCTCATAAGAACCCGCGGTGTCACCACTGACATGAAATGGGAGAACTGAATAGAGTGAACAAGCTCAGTATAACCGTGGAAGCAGGTTAAATCATTTTAACCTTAGCAGTCAGTCAGGATGAATTCCAATTAAAGCTGAAACATGTGGGTTTTAGCTGCGATGACTCCCATCCCCACAGCTGTAAATCCGCATGGCTTTAAAGTAGATTAGAGGCCCCGCAGTAAGCATAGTCCTCTCTGAGCACACTCATTGTTTACTGCCCATCTCTTCCAAGATCAGCAAAAATCTGCTTACTGACCCACTGACACAAACTATATAAGACGGCATCGCGCTGTCATTAGTTCTGTCACGCTGTCAGTAGTGTGTTCACTACTGTATAATGTTTATTTGCATTACTGGATGAAGGTGTTAAGTTTGGCAAGCCTGCAGTAGATACCTCTACTTTTTCTGTATATGCACAGTTAAGTCAATTTATGCTCAAGATAGTCAGCAATACTTTCCTGCTTTGGTTACACAGCAGTAAAATAGAAGACGCAAGGAAGGACACTGATAAAGCCATCCATTCAAGTTTTTGTGGCACCGTTTACTTCCATGTGAGCCAAGGTCAAGGTTTTGTAATTCTCCGAATTTAAAAGTAGTTCCGATTATGAAGTCTCTTTAAATGAATCAAACGTTTTAGTTTTGCATCCTATCATGCGTCCATAAGGGGTGGGTTTGTGTTAAGATGCGTGTGATAAAGTGTTATGCCCATTCGTAAAAGTATGTCTGTATTTATATATCAGTTTGACATTCACACATTTGGTAGACTCTCTTGGCGTTAGTCCAAGTCAGATATATTGGTGTTGTTCCTTAAGCCCTAGGATGAGTAACAGCTCAGGTCCAGAAGGGGACCCTAAATGCTGATAAGAGAAATAATGGAGGAGAGCCAGAGAAATGTAAGGCATTTCCAAATGTGGAGTTTGTATATGGTGGCAAATCATAACAGAAGTTGTCTCATGAAACTTTCCATCGAGAGGTCGTACTCTTTATGATAATATTTACAGAGACTTAACAGTTCCCACTATTAGCAAACACTTGGCAACAGTGGCAAGGAAAACCTTCCTTTGAGAGGCAGAAATCTGAGCAGGACCTTGCTCATAGTGCACGGCCATCTAGCATTCTATACGACTGATCCGTAATCAGCTTGTGCTTTGGCAGCGTGATGTAAGGCAACGTCACTTTTCATGTTTTTACTAATTACATAAAAATGTAGTTGGTGACTTGTAACTTATGAATATCTTACCTTTTTTTTATTTTATGGGGTGTATAATTATGTTGACATTTTAATTGAATTTTTAATTGATATGTTATTAGCTTCTCCATAAACACTAATCCATATATGTATTTAATAGCACAAATTAGAAATTAATAGAAACCTTCAACATTTTATCAATATGCAAAACAAGACACCTAATAAACAACAAACATGAAAACGTCACTTTTCATGTTTTTACTAATTACATAAAAATGTAGTTGGTGACTTGTAACTTATGAATATCTTACCTTTTTTTTATTTTATGGGGTGTATAATTATGTTGACATTTTAATTGAATTTTTAATTGATATGTTATTAGCTTCTCCATAAACACTAATCCATATATGTATTTAATAGCACAAATTAGAAATTAATAGAAACCTTCAACATTTTATCAATATGCAAAACAAGACACCTAATAAACAACAAACATGAAAATAAAGAATAAATAAATAAAAAAAAAACGTATAAAACCCTGCAGGCAAAGTATCCGCTGGCTGTTGTATTAGCAGTAATCATTTACCCTCATATATAAAATGCTCTGCACGATCAGCTCTCAAAATACATGTGCTGATATTGCGTGTTTGTTCTACTCCAGCTGTTGATTACAACACAAGCTGCTGGAGCCCACTGGGCACGTCCAGTATACATGCTCACCAGCAGCACTCAAAGGCAACAATACAGAGTGTGTGTCTACAGCACTTCTATCCAGGGACAGGGGCATGGGTCAGTATCCACACTTTTGAAGGTTAGGTACACTTTGTCACAGTAGCTTATGCGAGGGCACGATGTAATACTTACATTGCAATCACTTAAAGTGTGTAGTTTAGTAATAAGTGGCCAGGTCATGCTGGATGCTAATGGAGGCAGTACATATGGTAGTAGATGAGCTTCTTAAGCTCAAGCTTCAAGCGTTTAGCTTGATTACAGCTTTGTAAATCACTGTAATGTCACATCATTTGTCTGAAATGCCAAATACCAGCAGAGTTATTGATGGCAGTAATTTTCCTAATATACTTTGATGGCTTAAAACTAAAAAAAAACTAAAGAAATTCCCCATTGCTACTCATTATCAAGGTTGGTCTAATATGATATGATGACGAGGTATTTGTTATCCCCAGGAAGGTTTATTCAAATGGTTTGATAAAGTACAGCATGATACTGCTATTACAATTAAGAAAGGGTGTTAAAATGGCTGTGGTTTGAACTGCACTTTGGGGGTCTGCACTTTGCAACATATGATTGATTAGGACATTACGCTAATAAGAAGCAAAACCAATCAAATTGTGTTTGTTTGGTTTTAAAAGGAAAGATGAGAAATGGTAATATGAGAGAATAAAATTTTTCTTAGGTTTCTTTAGATGAATTCCATCAGTGCAACTGCCTGTGGAAGCAATTAGCGAGTGAGGGAATAGAGCCAGGTTCTGGGGACGGCAGCGATTTATCGAAAGAGGAAGAAACAAGTGTCTATGCTTGTGAAAAACATCTTATTTATGTGCCGTTGACCATGTCAATAAATGTCAGCATGCAGGAGCTTTTAACATCCGCCTCAAAAGTGCATTTGATGCATTTTCCATTTCAGTCCACCGCTTCAGTTGATAGACCATCTTTGAAGTTATATGTTTTTATTCTAAAGCATCAGCATAATAATCCCAATGTGTATTTGATTCAATATAATGAAAATATCCTTTATTGTTTTAGTATTATTGTGTGTTCATATTTTGCACTAATTCAAATACCAGAGTCTTGTGGGCACCCCCAGGGAAACTGTCTGGATCGGTTTCAAAGGCTCGCTGTAAGTGGCCTTAATGGCAGCATGTTTTGATCAGCGTTACCCTACTGAGTTTTACTTTCCATTTCAAAAGAGACGGATATGAAAAGGCCATAGTGTTACAGGTGTAGGAGATTAATTAGAGTTTCTCTCTTGAGCATTTGGCATTTGAGGAAATAGGGATGACTCTGTGGCCTACTTGCTTTATGTTCCCCTCTGATTCGTATAGCATAAATGTGTCAGTTTTAAAAGAAAAGTTCAACTAAAACTTTTTTATCATTTCATACAGTAGGTTGTCATTGATTGAAGTTTTCTGCATTTGCATTAATGAGCAGTAAAAGAGAAAGAGAAATCTGCGCAGCTTGTCTCATTTGCCATTAATTATTCCCATTCAATTCAGTTTAATCCTCTACCCAGTGGAACAACATTGTTTTCAATTACCGGAATCTCACTCGTGTCTCTGCATGGCATACAATTACCTCCAATTAAATTAGGTCCCCCGGTGAGTAGTTCAGGTATTGATTGCTGCTAGGCCCCCATTTATAAACCCCTCTCTACCCTTCTTTTAAAATGTACCATTGACCTCAACAAAGGCCTTCTTGTCAGCTGCCACCTATGTGCTTGTAGAGAATTCGGTCTGACCCAGGATTACATCGCAGGCTTGACTAATTCATTATTACCTGATGTTCGGCACTTAAACTACATCAACTAAAGCGCTGTGGTGCACTCACATTTAAAAGGCTGTGTTTATAAAGGCTGTCCCATCACCTGTGGACAGGGGGTGGCATTTGCCAGGCGCCTGCCTGGAGGCGCCTCAGACAAAGAGTGAAAAGCAAATAAAGCCCTGAGAGTAAAATTATGAGGCGCTAACCTATGTGTTTTCATAGCATCGTTAGAGTTCCTGCAGCATACAATAGAGAAAATAATGCTTTTGGGCAAAAAACTCCCTGCTTCATTGTAGTCATACAACTCAGTGGTTTTTACTTTAGTCAGCTTATGTAAATGTAAAAACACACCAGAGGAAAATTAGGTCATTGAACACCATACTGCAATGGTTTGGTTTGGACTCAAAGTGCCCAGATAAGTCAGTCGTTTGAATTATTCAACCTGAGCCCCATTCATGAATACATAGCCAGTCGTTTCAGACATGTAATATTCATGATGTGGAAACATTATTTCATTAATGTGTCCATATATTCATATAAACGGACATTAAAGACAGCTACATATAGTGACGGATGAAAAGCCCCTGTGAAAGTGACATTTTAACCCACGTTTTCTCCAGTAGGTGCGGCAAGCTCGTTTATGATTGATATTCATCACTAAGTGGTTGCATTTTGAAAATCATTTGGTCTATCCATACTTAAAATCATTCAGATTTTTTTTTTTTTTTTTTGTTATTGCTCCTTTATACCCCATCCATAACTTGCTGTTTACCAGTATGAGTGACTCAGTATTGCTTTGCCCAAAAGACATTTCTACATGGCCTTTAGAGCCACATTTTTAGGTCATTCAGGTCTGTTTTTGTGTGCTAAATAGGCACTCAGATGCCTGAAAACTTTATAAAAGTTGTGTTAAGTTTTCAATTTGCTTAATTGCTACCGCATAGCCCCTAAAACACACAAGTTTGCAGACACTTGCATATTATTGCTTTGTCTCCCAGTGCTGGAGGACGTAACGCAATGTGGTGAGCCTGAAGTAAACATTGTACCCAAAGACTAGGAACAGGTGGCCAAGTACAAATACACAGTCCCTTGGAGAGATGGCAGTAACAGCCTTCCTTTGTGTCTTCAAACAGAGAGGAAACAAAGGAAGGAAACGGCTCAGCCTGTTTAACCATAGCTTGGTTCAGAGTTTTATAAGCCGAGGTGCAATGATAATGTCTATTTTATTTCTTGAGGGCATAGTCATTCAGCTTTCATACACCTGCAAGAGAGGCTGTCAAAAATAAATCACACATAGAGGATGCCGTTGCATGATATGTTTGGCATGGGCCAAGGCAAGTGAAGAGTGTTTGTGTTTAGGCTTGTATTTGTCTGAATCATTATGGTTTCTGGTATGTTTGGGTATTTGTCCATTCACCCGTGTTTATGTAAGTGTTTCCCACTTTGTGAGACGCCTACTGGACCAGGACTGAAAGGGTCAGAAAACCTCTATAGTTATTCAGTCAGCTGTGGCAGAATACACCAAAAAAGAGCTTTCGGACACACTCCATTGACTGCATCATTTATTTGACCATATTGTGTTATCAAAGAGGATGCATAGTGCAACCATACAGCTCAATTCAGATTTATTTGCTTGGCTTTCCTTCATCAATACTGACACAACACATTAAATGGATACGTTCAAAATCTGAAATCCTGGAGAACTGGCTTCCTCTGATGTTTGATGTGTGTGCGTGCGTGTGTGTGTGTGTGTGTGTGTCTGTGAGTGATGTGGAGGTGTGCGTGGAGGTGTGGGATGCATCTACCAGTGAACTCTGTCTGACTCACTTTTGGAGCATTGATTTTCTTTTTTATCCTCCATGTTCACATTATATTTTGAATTGGATTGGATTTTTTGGCTGATTTTTTGCAACCCTCACCTAATTGAGCACACTAACACTTTGAAATGCTTTAAAACACACCCTTACATACCCTGTGAAGATTCCCTTGATCCTTGAAATTTCCCTTTACATCTCTTTGAAGAGCCGCCAGAGGCTATAGACGACACCTGATGGTTTCACATGATTTGATTTGGAATCCGTAGTTACTTAATCTACAAACCAAAGCAACTGTCATGTTCAAAGGTGAAGCGGCTAAATCATTTCCTGTAGATTAACTCTTTAATGATCTTCTCAACCATTTTGTGGAGTACATTTTCAGCTCTGATATCTCCAGGACTCGGTTGAAGTCTGAAATAAAGAAATCCCAGGGGTGCACAGTGGTTCTGGTTGAACCAGATCTCTTCAAGTGGCTTCCTTCCAGTAAGCTAGCAGCAGATAAAATACTCTTACCATTTTACATTACATTTGTTTAGCTTATGCTTTTATCCAAAGCAGTTCACTATAAGTGCATTCAACTATGTGGGTACAACCCAAGAACTGTAAGAATTGTGCATGTAGCTCAACTTTATTGAATGAGATGATTGATTCAAGCGATTGAACTGATTCAAGTGCTACAACAAGAGAAAGAGTTTTTTTTTTTCTTTGTTTTTTGTATTCCCTTTTTTTTCGTTTTATGGGTCAAACTACAGTTTGAACAGATGAGTTTAGTCTGCGATGGAAGATGTGTGAGTTTCCGCTGTACTGATCTCAGTGGGGAGCTTAGAGCCAAGACAGCAAACAGTCTGGATTTTGTTGAGCGGTAGGTGGTCCCTCTTCATAGTGAGGGAGTAGCAAGCTGTTTGGTGGTAGCAGAGCATAGTGGATTGGTTGGGGTGTATGGTTTGACCGTGTCCTGGATATGGGATGGTCCTCGGCTGCATGGTAGGCAAGTAGTAGTGTCTTGAATCGTTAGTCAGTGCAGAGGACCGTGGAGCAGAGGAACATGTCTGATTTGTGGTGAAGGCATAACCCAGCATTTCTGATGACTTTCTAACAAATAACAATAAAAGTAAATACATGAATAAAACAAACACATGCTCTAACAGTGGTTAAAAGGTAATGGTAATGGTAAAAGCATTAATGCTATATTATATAAGATTTCTGGTTGGACTTTTCGATTATAATATTCTTAATAATGATTCAACAAAGCTAAATAATAAATAGCTGTCGATATTAATCATGTCACACCAATCATTTAGTGCCAGCCCAAAGAATGCATCCAAGCTGAAATAAATCACTTAAAAGCAGGTCTGGTCTGGTTCTAAAAAGACTAAACTGCAGATTTTATGATGTTATGTGTATATTTTTTTTTAGGATTTTTAGTTTATTTCTATGTTCATGTTCATTCTTTGATTTACTTTATTCATGTTACAGTAGTGTTTCATGTTATATGTATCATGTTTTATAAGTTGTCCTCGTTCATAAGAGGAGATATGTAACTACAGAAGTATCCTTTATGCCCCCCCCCATTAATGCAGATTGCTGAAAGTGTACTTTAATCATAGATGGAAATCTTTACTACGCTGTAGTCCATCATTTATTTTTATGTCAGGGTGGGACCACTGTGGGATTAAGTCTCAGTCTCCACTATACTGTCTGCATAAAATATGAAGTAAATCTTATTACTTGAATCGTTTTCAATACAAATCAATTTACTCAAATGTATTTCTTGTATTGTCAAAGCATTCTTGTGGCACAAGTCTTTTGTAGAAATGAGAGAATCTCTCTCTCTCTTTAACTCCCTAGTACCTTTTTCTGTTAAGATTGACCACTGTATAGCGGGCTTGTCCGAGCATTAGACACAAATCCGCTCTATTTTTTATTCAGATTCAAACTGTGGCTCACACTCTCTAAAGACTCCTGCCAAAGTGACAACAAAGGAGAGGTATTCTATTCACTGACTGTACACAGTGAGAGGAAAGTGTTGCTAACAGTGGCTGTCATAGAATTCTTATTTTTCTCATGTAACATGTATTTGAAGGCGAAACCATTCAGAGCACCAGCTTCCCCTGAATTGTTGTCAATGTTTTGGTGACACGAAAACATTATGCAAAGATTTATTTATCAATGCAGAATAGCTGCTGTCAGGCAAGTAAAGGGAGGTTTTTTTTTTTTTTTTTTTTTCATCCTGGAACACCCCCAATGCAAATTGCGCTTTAGGGCAGAAGGGGGCTAGCATTGGTGGATTAGCCTTAAAGTGGAGGCATATATTTTGTGCTCACTGCTGGTGATAAATGGGAGTATTTTTAGCAAATAAGACAAGAAATCTGCTATCTTATGCTTATGCAGCTGAGTCACAGAATATATGAACATATCTACAATATATGCAGAGCTCCCATGCTGTGCCATCTTGGGGTGTTTGCTCGTGAGGCTCTTTGGGATATGCTATTAGCTGTCCAGCAAATATATGTGTCATGTTTATACAACGGCATTCTAAGCTTTGCTGTCTGAGAGTCAGCATTTTTAAACTGGCCCTGAAGTACCCCCACTGTGCTCTCTGTTTGATGCACATCCAACTCCTACTTTTCATAATTTGGGTTATATTTGCTACTTCTCTCTTCTCTTTATTTATTTTGGTGACTCAGTTGACCAAAACTAAGCTGTCTTTAAACCCTTAAATCTAAGGCTTCATGAACTTTCAAAACTCTCGAAGACTGCCCTTTGGATAATTGGAAATCTTTACCTGAACATTTCTCAGTGTGTTGGGTCTGTAGTTTCAGTAATTCTGCTCCCCTTTATGGTCTCTATGCCTCTCTTTTCCTCCAATTGCTTTTCATACAATTTAGCCTAATCTTTCTGCCTCTGTTTGACTCTCTCTTAGTGAAGTGTGTGTTTTTGCCCACAAACTGAGGGTTTCAGAGGGCCAAACTAAGGACACAGATTCACCAGCTATTCATTTTATTTGGTCTTTCTTTCTCAGTGAACAAAGTGCTTTCCCCCGGGTCTCTCTTTGCTCTTTGTCGTACAGAAGCGGCCCGATGCACCATATCTGTGTCATTTCTTAGACATTCTGCAGAGACTCAGTGTGAGGAAACTGTTTGTAGAGTGGGTCTTTCAAGAATTATGTCACACAGCATTACAAAGACAGACTTTGACGGAAAGTTGAAGATGCAGTCCAGAAGTTACTGGAATTCTTCCATCTTTCTCCCAAAATATGGTACTCAGGTCAAAAAGACTCTACAGCAGCTGTACTGTCGAAAGACACCAACTTATGCATGAAGCTGCTCGTGTCCACTGCTCTGCACAGTGTACTAACATACTGTGTTACAGTATGATATTCCAGCTATACAGCAGCCGAAGGAAGAAATCTCCAGAGAGTCATAAACACAGCCCAGAGAATAATCGGACTTCCCTTACCCTCTCTGGAGGACACCTTCCGATTACGGTTCCTCTGCAGAGCCTGCGGCATTCTGAACGATGCAACCCGCCTCTATCATCATCTCTTCTCTCTGCCGCTGTCTGGAAGGAGCTACAGGGCCTGAAAGATCCGCCCATTATTTTTGTATGCCAAGATACTGAACAAAACCCCCCCAAAAAGGCTTGAGAATAATGGAGCCATTGCACCCGTTACCCTGAGGACATATGGTAGAGCTACCCACAATCCTCTCTGCTGCCTTTCTGGCAGGTCGAAACTGTTGTACTCCCCAGGATTTTAACATTGTGTGTATTGCAGAGCACATAGGAAGTTTCTGGCAATGGTGATGATAATGACAACAGCAGTGGGGAAGACAATAATGGAAATAATGATCATATGCACGAATAGGAGGACTGGTGGTGATGCTAATAAACTGTCATTCTGGAGAATATTCTCATTTTAATTATGGTAATGAACTTTTCCCATTATCATTAGCAGTGGGACGCTGTCATTAATGTCATTTTTGATTGACTGTGCTGTATTTACCGCAGTTTTTTTGTGTCTTGCTGAAAATGTTTTGTGTTTTTTTTTTTTTTTTTTTTTTTTTTTTTTTTTTTGCCACCATTCATCACACTGAGGCTTTTCTCAGAGATCTGCGAGGTGCAGAGAAGGACAGAAACACATCCCAGTACAGAGCTGTCATCCAAATCCTTGTTAATAATAACCATGGAAATGATGTGTTTCTCAACAGTTAATTTACACATGAATCATTTTGGACCACATGTGAGAACCTGAAAGAGTGGCCATGCACAGGAAGGTAGCTAGTGCGTTGAATATTGAAGTTTTTGTGTGTGTGTGTGCGTTACTTTTTTAAATTTTCCTGTCAGTGCATTTAGATTAACGTTAATGCGGCAGCTCTCTGCCTGCTCTACCTCCATCCTGGGGTCAATGTTTATTTCAGGAGTAGCAGCGAGTGCAATAACCTTGGCTGTAAGCTCTAAAGTTTCACATCTAGAGCTGCTGTGCACTGCTCTGCAAACCATTGTGCAAATTAAAAGGGGAGGTACTTTGGTATGATATATTATATATATATTAAGTCAGAAACCACTAAATTTAGAGCCATGACTGGAAGCGAACTAAATTAGGGAACTCATTTGATCATGAACCAAACTGTCTGTGAACGCCACTGAATCCTTCCTTAACAGTGTCACAACTCAGTTGTTTTGATTATGTAAGAGCAGTACCACAGATCAAGCCGTATGCTTCACACTGTGCCCCCACAATACCTTATTGACAATAAGACTAAAATATAGCGGCAGAGAGTTTTATCAGAGTGCAATAACATGCCACAACCTGAGAACTTGAATTCCCTCATCCGGTTTGGTGGGGAAAAAAAAAAAAAAAAAAATCTTCTGAGCAAACTCTTCTATCTTCAGGAAGTCTATTGATTCCATGAGTCTAAAAAGCAGTTTGACATGGTGCAAGATCTACGGCTCCATCCTGCCTGACTTATCTCTGATTCAGAGCTTGTTAATCCAGCATATGGAGCGCAGTGAGGGAGTGATAAATGTTGTGTTTGTATGCTGTGAGGAGAAACAGAGGGAGAGATCACAGGATACAAGATACAAGACGCACTATCACAGCCGAGACAAAGGAGGCAGAACCTGGGGGACGTGTTTCTGCTGTTTCTGGCGGTACCATTGACTAAGACGACTGGGTTTGCTGCGTTTTCTAACATGGTGCATGCCTGTGTGTTTGCGCACTCACGTCTGTTTTGAACTGATAACAAGATGCTGAAAACTTTTTTTAATGCCAGCGCATGTGTCCACGTGTCAGGGTGTAACATTATGGAACGTTCAGGGCCTCCGCATGCATGCCCCTGTTAGCAACATAAAAACACAGTAGAGAATCCCATTAGCCACGGGGAAGAGCCAACAAGTGAGAAAATGCTTATTTAATGCAGCAGAATAGCCGGTCCCCTTGTTGCCAAATTGTGCCAGGTGTCTTGGTTTAGTTGCTGATAGAGAAACCGAGACCCCCAGCCAAATGTAAGTATTTTTTTTTTTTTTTTGAAAACATAATCAATGCACTTAACCTTTGTTCCACCTCATTACGGAAAACAAAGATACATGATGCCAGATTTGTCTATGACACACAAGCTGGCACTTAAAAGGAAATCAGCCTCATGTGATTTGGCAGAGAGAGAGAGAGCGACGAGAGGCAGAGCGACGAGAGGCAGAGCGCTGAGAGGGGGAGCGAAGAGAGGCATAGGGAGGGAGAGGGAAAGAGAGAGAGAGCAAGAAAGAGAAGAAAGAGATTGATCATTGAGTGGGTGGAAATGTCAGTGCGCTCCCGGCTATGCGTTTTCCACATGTGGAAGCTGCCATTTGTGCTATTTTGCACACTTCTGTGTAATGCTCTCTCGGAGTTCACCTCGCAAGCACCTCCCGTCTCTCTCTCTCTCTCTCTCCCTCTCTCTGTCTCTGGCTCCATGTTTCTGTCCCTCCCCTTTTCTACTCAATTTCAGCACCTACTTTTGTCTGTCTTCTCCTTGTATCACTCTCAGATCTAGCACACACCCATGAGAGCTTATTTAACCTTCTCCTCTTGTTTGGAAAAAAATAAGACATTTTTAGGCCAATATAAATCTTTATGATTAATATAAGCCGGTGACACATTTAAGAATGTACATTCTTTCGTAGAGAGTAATTTAGGCTTTCATGTACATTGCTGGCCCTTTCCTTTCATCCCCGCCATCATCCTGCCTGCATTACATTTTGTTACCTCTCATCCTCTTGTCTCTCTGTCTCTCCAATTTTCTCCTCTCTGCTTCCTCCAGAGGAAGCCAGTGCTTCTCCTTAATTGACTGGTTTTGTCAAACCCCCGTATCCACTGTTTAAGGACGGAGCCAGGAAAAGACATTCATGTGTGCGTGTGCGCACATGACTCTGTGCGTTTATTGTTATTTCCTATACGTGTGTGCGTGCCTTGCATGTTCGCGTGTGATTTTGTTTGCGTGCGCTGAATATTACTTTGCTTTAGCCCCTCATCTAAGCCTCCGCTGGGCGTGTTAGCTCGCCCACCCAAGAAAGCCAGGATTTGCACGGAAGGCCATAATTATAATCAATCGTAAGGCAAAGCCACTTCTGAGACATTCAGGAGTTTCAGCCTCCAAACGCCCCACTGCTGAGCAGCAGGGGAGCCCGCCAATTACAGTAAGACCCCTTAGCTCAGTGCTGTGTACACTTAGTGCAGTCACATTGTTTAGGAGGGGATCCTCTGGGCTTCAACCAACAATCACACAACATGTATACATATACAGCATGCAGCAGACACAGCTGGAAGCTTGTTGTTGGTGGCTCGATATATGCATTTAATGGGCACCACGAGGGCCTTGTTGTCCTCAGAAAACCTGCATTCTTCAGTCCATGCATTCACATGGAAACACTTTGATGGTGATGTGTGAACCGTGTATAACCAAAACCTAAATGCACAAATGCGTCTGCCTGCGCCACAGCATCCAGTCCCGTATCATGTTTTCAGCTTATTATAGCTTATTATATCTCAGCGCTACTTTTGCCACATTCAACGGAAAAATAATCAAATCATCCAGTCCTATTTCTAGATTACTTCTTTGCCAACAAGGCGCCTGAATCTATCTTACATAAAACAAAGCTATTATGCAAGCGTCTCTGGCACCATCTCTTATTTTGGTCCTTTAAAAAGAGCTCAGTAAGAGGGCACACTCATGCGGAATATTTCGCCTCTCTACTTTGATTACAGAGCTGGCAGGTTGCAGACAAAACCTACTTATACATTTTCTACTGTGGGATCAGTTCTTGCCTGCAGGCCAAGCTTAGTACCAGAAGCACCGGCCCCTGTGACAATCTCTTTAATCTGATTAATCTCTATTCACACATCACATCATATGTACTGTATTTTTGCTGCCGTATTTCTTGCCAGCATCCGTGGGTTCAGACATTGACCCTTATTGATTGGGTGGAGAGATTTGTGAAGTAAGATTTCTAATATTTAATGGCGGTTGTGTGCACAAGTTCGCTGCATGTACAGCGGATGTGAATTTGCATATGCCTTGTGTGTGCAGGACTCCTAAGTAAGTGTGGGTGAAAAGTTAAGTGCATTTGCACAGTGGAGGCGTGTGTGTGTGTGTGTGTGTGTGAGAGAGAGAAGTCGAAATCCCACTGAATATTAACATATATATCATGCATTGAGGCTGCCAGCATCATCAGTCTTAACTGATATGGATTAGTGTAGCCCACGTTCCTGCAAATAAATAATAATTGAGGGACTATTATTGAGACCAAATAGGAAGTATCTTACTGTGAATAATGGCTGTCATCATCACAGTTGAAGCTAATAATATGCAAACGCGTGCAGATTTTTAATATCAGCCTTCAAGTCGTGGAGGCACAGGTATGATCATCGCAGAACAAACTGAACTAAGATCCCCGGCACATGCAGTGTTTGCATCCCTTTCACAGTGAAGACACGGTGCCATTGTGTTTGTCTATTCACACATATGTTTCTGTGTTTGCCTCAGAGTGTGCTTATTGATTTTGCCATTATTATGTTTTCTCAAAACAGAATGGAGAAAAAAAAGGGGTTGGACATTTCTGTGCGGCTAGCTGTGTCAGTGGTACTGTGCAATTATTTGTGCTCTTATGTGTCCCCCGTGGCGTCCATTGGAGTGTGGAAAAGAAGGGCAAGGCAGTGGCTAAGTCATTAGCACTGCAACAAGTTCCAGGGCTGAATTCCCAGCAGTGGCCCGGGCTGTGCCGTTTGCATGCTGGGTGCTGTGATTGACTTTGAGTCTCCACTCAATACGTAGCACCGTTGGGGGGGTGGCAAATCCTGGCACTGACAGGAGAAACACATGGCGTTCGTGTGAATACATGTTATTGAATTATGTCAGCTTTAATTGACGTGATAAACTATTTTGATAACACTTTTGGAGTTATTGGGTTTATCTGTGGTTTCATCACTGCACGGATTTACCTTCAGATAAAACTATCAACCTCCAGTATAACCTTTGGCTCATATATTGTTCCTTTTTTTATCATTCCCTTTGATTAAATCTGTATTTTATATAAAAAAAAAAGAAGAAGAAGAAGAAAAAAAATCAGCACATCACAATAAAAGGCTGTGTTAGGGCAGAAATCCTCTTTGGTCTAATTGATTCCAATAGGAGAACGGTTCTTCATCTTTATCCTGCCCTGGGAGATAATTTTTAGACAATCTCATTACGCTAGCTCATATTTCGAAACACGCCTAGGTTCGGGTACAAATTGTCCTTTCATCTTTCGCTGAGCCGCTCAACTAGTGCTCGCCACCGTGAGGGGAGTGGGAAGTTCACCAATTCATCAAAGTTTTTTATCAATTCCCTTGATATCACTTCTTAATTGAGTGCCGCCGCCTCAGTGAGCTGAGGCCAGTTTAGGACACAGCAGAAACAAATTGAGTGGACAATCTACCCTGCAACCACAGAGACGTGGAGTGTTAAGGAAATGAAACTCCTTACAACTATTGTGCACACACACACACACACACATCCACACACAAAAACCTTAGCTGAACTTGAGAGAACTGTCATGCACTGACTCTGTCAACAAAGGCCTGCCGGGGCTTATTCATTATTTAGCCATGACTTAAACCAAGTTCCCCTGTCCCCGACATCAAATTTTTCTCATTCTTTTAACATGTCATTGCCAACAGAAATCAACATCCAGCTGGCCCGAATCTTCAAATAAACTAATGGTGTTTTTTGATCCGTAAACATCGTGTACTGGCCATCTGGCAAACCCCCACTTGGCCGTGCTGCAGTTTACTCATTGAGAATTGTAAGTATCTGTAGTGTGAGATGTTGTCAAATCCAACAACTGGATCGTGTTGTTCTTGCAGCTCACCTGTTCTGAAGATCACGTTATTTTAATTTTTTTTTTCAAATAACTTCATATAAACTTGGCACGATAATTAAAAGATATTCCATTTGCAATGTTTGTTTAGGGCTGTGATGGAAGCTTTGGTCAACAGCAACCAGCAAAGTACATTTTTTATTTTTGTAGTTCAATAACATGGACTCTACACACACACACACACACACACACACACACACACACACACACACATACACAGACCAGTGAAAATGCTTCAGTTTGTCAAGCAGCAAGTTTACTGCAGCATTATCACACACACACACACACACACACACACCACCACCACCACCCGGGTCCTAGATTATAGTGACCTACATGTGATGGATATTATTGAACTAGGTTCCTGCTAATCAACTGTATGCCCATAAGAATTGTTAAGTGTGTGTGTGTGTGTGTGAGCACATGTGCAGAACAGATAAGATTGATCGGCTGCATATCTGTTAGTTAGCTTGTGGGTGTGTTGTTGTGTAAGCGATCGTGTGTTTATATGGGCTATACAGTGCCAGTCTCCCGCACTATAAAACTAGCTGTGGCTAATGAGCATGGCTGTAAAAAATATACGACTGACACGAGCTTTCTGCCACTGCCATCTCTCCTAGAAGATTAAACTATCACATTTCCTTAGCGCTGGCTTCTCCAGACATCCTACGATAATCTGGATCTCCGCCGTGTAGTCAGCCAGTCCCACATTCAGCCACTCATGCGCTGACACATATTCATGTACTGTATGTACACTATATAGTGAGGCATGCAGGCAAGCTCCAGTGGCAATGTAGAAATAGATCGCGGTGTGGCTGGTGTTGCAGTGGCTGAAAACTCATTACTGCTGGCCTAGATATTCACATTTACACCATTTCCCTCCTGTGACACGCACTCACTAAAGCTCCATGCGCTTCCACATATAAAGTACATACATGTACAGTACGGGCACAAATCTACTGTAACAGCCTCTCACATCAAACAGCTCCAGCTCAAAACATTTATGTATATAGCAGCTTTCATGCACACATGCAGCCCAAAGTGCTATAAAAGCAAATTAAAAACTAAAAACACAGGAGATAAAAAGTAAAAGCAGTGAATGGAAAGGCATCTTATATAAAAGCCAGAAGAAGATATGTCTTAAGCTCCCTCATATCCGGCAATTACATAAACTTAAGAGCACAATGCATGATATTTCTTTGTCTGTCATAGTAGTTAAACAGTTAAACACCTAATTTCCCTTCCAACTTGGTACTGTTTTGCACTAATGAAAGGGTAATGGATGGCCGTTGCTTGAGTGGATTGCAGAGCCTCTTCACACTCTGAATCTTGTTTTTCTGTGAGCTGTAATTGTTTTGACATTGTGGCTATATGACAGAGTGGTTGTCAGCATGCCGGCATGATAAATTGAAATTCATAGGAAAGCCTCGTGCTATGGAGGGATGCAATGTGCTGCATGCAGATGTGGTAATAAAGAGAGAATGTATGATAGAAATAGTGTGCTGTCAAATCTTTGCACAGTGGTGATTGTCGAGGTTAGTGGGCTTTTGACTGTGGGAAGACTCATTCCTCAGCCAATTCCACACTGTCAAATATCACCTTTCTCGGCACTCAACCTGCTCTCTGCACCCCCTTTGCCTCCTTCACCTCGGTCTCCTTTTTTTTTCAATTAGTTTGAAGGAAATAAAAACTTCATTGGAAACTTCAAATTACTGAGAAATCACAGTAGAGAGAAGAGTGTGTTTATACTGCCTGCCCTCTGAATTCTGCTCTAAGAACACATTGCCCTCAAAAATTTGAAACGGTTTATTACCGAGAAGTTTCAGCTGCTGCTGCTGCAATGCTCAAGGGATTAAACATTAAAATATTTTACTCTATTGGCCAGATCCACTCAATGATGTCACAGCAGATGTTTTTTTGTTTTTTTTTTATCATATCTGCTGACAAAATATTCTAAAATGGTTTAGTAGACTTATTTCTGATAAACAGTCACAAACATTGGTAACGTTGATGACATACACATCATTAATATTGAAAATATATTGAAGGGCTATTGCTAAAAAACAATGCCAACCATGAATAGTAACAAAAACATGATTTGATTTCATGGAAATTTAAATTTATTAATTAGTTTTAATCCAGTTTAAATAGAATTTGAAACATTTGACTCTGTCCAGGTCCTGGGGAGTATAGTACACTGTCTTATTAAGTGCATTGCATGATGGTTAGTGATTTTGTTCGACTTGGATGCTTGACAGTGGGAGGCTCACAGGATGTATTGATTTGTTTTAATTTGTAGTGTTACGTTTCCCCTTTTTAAGTAGAAACAATAATGCTGACAACCAACAAAGAAAGAACTCAGGGAAGGCAGGAGGCAGTCAAAAGATGGGGTTTATTTATCCCATTTAAGGGAAAAAGGTATACAACAAATGTAGTGAACGAGTGAACTGTGGGGGTTGTGCCAAATAAACTGACCAAAATACAAAAAAGTAGGGCCTAGCTCAACCTTTCTGTGAGAAAACGCAAACAAAAGGCCTGACTGTCTTATCTACAAAAATCTGAAAAGAATACAAATACACCGGGGGCAACAACCCATAAGTTAGTGTGATAACAGATCCTTACTATGTGTGCAAATGTATAGGGTACCCCAGCCTTACCTCAGCTGCATATTCCCCCACCACAAACCTTCACAGCCAAGACAGAGAGAGAGAGCAACATCAGAGAGAGAGGCTTTTAAAAGGTGTCTTCCATCTCTGATTGGCTGCCTGACTGGAGGATGAGCCAATCCCCAGTTCTTCTGGAGCGTACAGGTGGCAACCCTTTTCACCTGAAGGACAAAGGGAAGAAGGAGAGAGACACACAAACCTATACACGTAACAGTAGTGAAGTGTTATTTTGAGCAAATGTAATACACCATTAAAGGTCCAGTGCGTAGATTTTTGTAGCATCTAGTGGTGAGGTGGCAAATTGCAACCAAGTGAATACCACTCACATCACCCTCCTCTTCCAAATGTGTTGGAGTGCATCTCTAGTGGCTGTGAAAGGCCCTAGTATTACCAGGACCAGTATTGGCTATGTCCATTGTTGTTTTCGTGTGATAATTTCAGTAATGAAAGTATACTTATGAACGTTATATTGCATTTCTGACATATTCTGCCAACAGATCTAAACACTCTAAACACACCAGAGCTTTAATATTTACAAATCATTCCAATCAATCAATCAATAGCCTAATGAAGTACCTACTGAAGAATTCTGTTTCACACCAGTACACATGATGACTTTCATCACAGCAGGTCACTGTTCATATCAGGCAGGAAGGCAGGCACAGGCAAGCAAAAATGATTAGCATGAGTAATTATTTTAGTGTAGTGTTTTACCATTGCTGCCAGCGTGGCTGCACCGCTATATTAGCCTCATTTGATCTTAGTTTGATTCTTAGGCTTTTATTTATTCGCTGAATCTTTGCACTTCTTTGTTTCCTACATGTCTTATCTTATTATGAGGAACTTCAAATGTTCCGTGTTCTCCACTCATACTGTGGGACTGTTTACGTGGAATCCATGACCAGACATTAATAGTGGGATTTCAATTGTATCCACTTCATCGGCAACAAAGAACGCGAATGCTGCTTCAGCCACTGCAAGTCAAGACAAGTCGTCTTCAGGCACACGTTTTGATACCTCCCCTGACTTCAATCGGCTTGTCTTGCCTACTTCCGAGTCAAGCTTCAGCGTATCTCAAAGAAGCCTGGTAGCTCATGTATACTGCATCATTTTGATCTTTTGCTCTTAACTGTGGATCCTGAGTCTGACAGTGTTGTCAAAGCACAATTATAAATCTGTAGAGTACTCTTAAAAACAGACAGAATACCCTCTTTGTCATCACTATTTGGGTTGCGGACATAGCTCAAAATGCTTGAACACTATTGATTCACCTTTTAAACTTATGCGGCACCGTTGATCTTTAACAGGCAATAAACATGCAAATGAGAACTTGAAGCGGATATAGTTGATTACCTGAGGTCAAATCCAAATTATAACCCAGTGAATAGAGAATTTAACATGCAGTGCAGCTCATCAACTAGAATAAACCTTTTTTCTTTTCATTTTTTTTTACTGACTTGTCGAGTGCTTCCTTTTTTTTTTTTTTTGCCACAATCACCAGATACTAAAAACAAAAAATGACATAAATAAATAACGTAACCCCACAATCTTTACTCCATCCCGTTATCTGTTTTGCATTGTCATTCTCATCAATTCATTTCTTTTAAGTTTTTAAGCCTTTTGGAGGTAAACCAGTGGTGATTAATTCTTACCTTTTTGTCAAGCGTTAGCCGTTTTCTCCCTGTGTGCCTGAAATATCCGACTGTAGGATGTGCTGTGCCTCGAAGAGAACGAAGTGTTCAGCCCTATTGCGATATCTCCCCTAGCAACTGATCTTTTCAGACCCGATACTAATCTCATGGTAAAGGTTGACTTAATGAGAGGATTAGTGACCTAGGAGGCTTACACATATGTACGAGAGGATGCACAAAGGCACTGACTAACCCCACACACACACACACACTCACGCGTATACACACACACATACACATCAACTGCATTTAGACAAAAGATTAAGTTGTTTGTTTTGTTTTTGTTTTTTTTCAACCCTTCTTATGATTCATACGTGTAAAAATATTCTACACGTGCTGTTTCACCGATGGAGAGGAAAGATCCACTAATGAACTCATTAGTCAGACACCACTGATGCTTGTGAGACGCATACAAGCAAAAACGAGGAGAGCACATATGGATATTTATTTCACTTGCAGAGTGCACTTGTTGCAGATCATGCAGAGAGCTCTTTTTTTTTTTTGTGCAGTGTAACTTGATATTTTGTTGGGGGAAAGAGAAGAGAGTGTTTTATTAATTCAAGTGTAAAAATAAACAGTAATTAGGGGAAACTCACATTTCGAGCTTTGCAGGGCACTGGGGAATGTACCACTGTGGATTCAGCTTTACAGGTAGTGATTTAATATGCGTTCACACACATGCGCAAACACACTCGGCCTGGAGTATCATAAAAATCCTCAAACAGCCATACGCGCACGAGGTTTGAATACTGAAACTTTAACCACCCACCTCTCGTAATTATGGCATGAACTTCTGCTCAGAAGCATCAACAGGCAGAGCAGAGGTGTGAGAGGTATAGTTTGATGAAGAGGTAAATCGCCTCATTACAGGGCATTACTCACATGAGCAGATGACATAGTGTTAATGTTAAATACATGCTATCTTGAACTTTAACATCTAAGTGCCAGTTGTGACACACAGAGCTTTACAGTCTTTTTACAGCAGCGTCTCTCTCATCACCCGTATATCCGAGTCTCACACTGGATCGCGACATGCGGCATGTCTTCCAAGAGGAATCCTAATTAGCTACTGTTGTACACATTCACCATTGCCTTTCATTCCAGCCGTGTCTTATGTTGTTCTTCTTTGACTGCGGCGCCGTGTGATGTGGCTCAGGTTGATCTCTGAGAAAAACAATATCGAACATCTTGTTGAGACAGAGTTCACTGCTTCAAAGAATCCTTGGAAAAGAAATAAATCTGGAGATTTGCAAAAAAAAAAAAAAAATAGCTAGTGTGTGATTCTTCTCCATATGTGCAGATGTTCAGTGCAAGTACTTTTTTTTTTTTTTAAGTTTTGCTGTCTTACCTGATGTGTGCTGCTCCACTGAACTACTGCAGGTCCTATCTCTGGTGGATTAAGTTCTACAGAGAAACAACACGTGAAACACTAAGCTTTTCTGACAGACAAGAAAAAAAAAAAAGATTTAGAAGCTTGTTGTTGTTTTAACCCGTGTGTGTGCCTTTTTTATTCCATTCAACAATAAGCCTGTTAACACAGAGCAAAGTCTAAATGACACGTCCATAATAAGCAATGTATCACAAATGTAAGATTTTAAGAAAAAATCAGCCAGTATGTGCTGTGTTTGTCAGGCTACCTTAAACCTTAAATCCCTAACACAAGCATTTTTTGTCTAACTTTTTTTTGTCTCAGTATCTTGTTTAAGTATGTACAATGTACAGTGTTCATTTATTCTTTTTTTTTATTTGCAAGACAGGGATGCACAATAAAATGCAAGATGCAGTCCCTTTACGCTACTCACAAAACAAAAATCACATAAAGGGGTGAATAAAGAACAAGTCATAAAAAGAAACTTTTATTTACGGTCGAGAGTGGAGGGAGGATTGAGGAGTCTTACAGCCTGAGGAAAGAAGCTCCTTTGTAGTCTGGTGGTACGGCAGCGAGCACTTCTGTATTGCTTGCCAGATGGCAGCAGGGTGAATAGGCTAGGGCTGGTATGGGTGTTTTCCTCCACTGATATCACTGATGATCTGTAGATAGGTACCAGTAATGTTCTGGGCGGTTTTAATCACCTGCTTTAGCGCACCCACCAGCCATCACCGCACGTCCCATGCCAATTTGTTTCCGGTCAGGATACTTTCTAACGCTCCTCTGTAAAAGTTAACAGGAACTTGGCATTGGATTTTTGTCTTTGCTTCTGACCTTTCCTTACCACAGTGGAGATGTGTGATGTCCATGACAGGTTATCTATGATGCTGATTCCCAGGAACCTAAAACTCTTCTACCTTCTACACCTCAGCTCCACTCATGTAAACAGAGGTGAGTGTCTTTGCCTCTATTTTTTTGTTTTTATAAAATCAATGATCAGCTCCTTGGTTTTGCTGATTCTGAGCAGAAGGCTGTGCACCACTCTGCAACATTTGTTTGACTTCAACCCGATATGAATTCCCCGCATTGTTTGAAATCCGGCCAGTGATGGTGGGTGACGTCCGCAAACACGCAGCCATAAAGAGGCTGCAGGGTTGATTGGAGTGGAGGAGGCATTACCGCCAATTTGAACTGTCTGGAGTCTGTTTGCGAGAAAAGGCAATATCCAGTTTTGCAGAGTGCGGTACTCAAGGCCAGAGTGCTAAGTTCATCAGTTTCATGGGGCTGATTGTGATGAATGCTGAGCTGAAATCAACAAACAGCATTCTGATGCAGGTGCTGTTATTCTCAAGGCCTGAGTGCAGGGCAGTGTCGATGGCATCCCCTGATCTCTCGGCTCTGAGTGGAAACTGATGAGGTTCCAAGCATGGTGTCTCTGATGTTGTGGAGAGACAGTTTTTTTCAAAGCACATCATCAGAATCTGGGTGCCATATACTAGATACTTTTTATAGATATAATGACGATGGCGGCTATCTTGAACCGCTCATGGACATTGTGATGCATGTGTCACATTGGCATTTTGTTTATGGCAAATACTTAATTCATACATGGTAAAAAGTATAACATAAATCTAATAGAGATTCTTCATTATTTCTCACCATTTGCTATCATACACCTTGTTCTGAGCATGTATTACTCATCCATATTGTAAACCTAGATAGCTACTTAGTGTTTCATACATTTATTTTCCTCAGCATGGAAAGAATATGATTCACTGCTCAAGATGCAACAGATCTAATCAATGGAGACGTGAGTGATTGTGAAGGGTGTGCGAGCCCCAAGGGTGATGGTGGTAATGAAACGAGTTGTGGGAGATGGCAGATGAATTGGTTTGTGACACCTCTAATGGTGTCATTGAAGATCTCGACTTCATCCCGCTGATTGGGTACATGCACGCACACATATTCATCTCCCTCTCTCTCTCTCTCTCCCACAAACACAAACACACACACACAGAGCTGATTAAGCTTAAACTTGTTATTATACGACTGCTCGGCTTTCAAAACATACCCCTCGATGTACGAACGCGCAGTGAATTTTACATCGCGTGGACGAATTCTATGAGAGACTGTGAAGCGAGTGTGACCGTCTAACCATCCATCACGCATAATAGCTGAGACACCACATAGTAGATTTTGATAAAACTTTGTGGTCTTTAGCATTGACAGCCCACTGATTGGAATCCCAGTAATTTCCATCATAAACGACATTACTTTCTCAAGTATTGTCATTTTTGCCAATCTTGCTAACATTACAGATTATAGCCATATCACGCTACAGGAAGCACTTAATGTCTGTTTACCTTCCTTTGCAGGAAATTAGCTGATTGGATAGTAGATGAAGAGCATTCGAGAGCCACTGGACTTAACAAGCACACACAATCCTACTAACAGGATCAACTTGAGATGAAGTATTAGGCTTTTCTTATATTGCCTGATGCAGTTTTTAGTTATTAATCCAAGAAGCTTGAAGCATTACGGTTTCTGATTGCAAGGAGGATGGTGCATGGCGTTTTCTTATCACCACTGTCACGCTGTTTGATTCGATATCGCTTGTTTTGTCTCATGTATTATGGAGTCTGCTAAATCTGTCACAATAGGTTGGTTTTGATCAAATAAGTAGAAATAACTGCATAATTACACCAATTAAAACTTGTAATAGTTTCATTCTTTGCACCATTTTTAAACCTATTTTCTACATGTAGGAGCCTATACATGTTATTTACTGTGCCTGACATGCACTTGAAGTACATTTCAACTCTAATAAAAATTACAAATTTATATTCCAGCTACTATAGTATACTACTCTTGCTACACTATAGTCTCTCCAGCATTTACTGGCAGAACTACAGCTACCAGTACAAAATGTTCAGACATTCTACACAGAGCTGTCTGCTGTATATTCTTAAATTTTATCCAGCTCTGCCTTTACAAGTATAAGTAGAATCGTGCAGATATTGATTCACATTTTATTGCTTCATAACAGGCTCTCTTATAATGTACCACATTGGGCTTTGCACTAATACCTCCACCGTGGAGGAGATTGTGGCATAGTGTACATACATCTAACCCCAGGGTGCAGTTCCATGGCTCTCTGATATGGAATAAAAGCATTTTTAAGGTAGTGGTTTATATGCCTGCCCCTGTCTGTTCTCAGCAACAGATTGCAACAGCAGTGAAGTTGTAATAATGTTATATTATTATTAGAATTATGTTTTATACTATAATGTGTGTACAGATCTGGTTCAGATTCAGGGTATATAGGTTTTCAGTGACTGAGCAGAAGAGTTAACAGAGGCGACTGGTTAACTGGAACATAATGACATTAACCATCAATCATATTTTCATATATTTCATTTACCCGCCTACTTACTCCCCGGTGACCACCCTCTCCACCCATATTTGAATAAATCAAATGAGTGTGAGGTCCTGCAGAATGCACATGCTCATAGCAAGCTGAAGCTCACATAATAGAGAGATTTTAAACAACATGCATGATACTGACATAATTCCAAATTAAGGGGCCCTTAAAGGAAAGTGTAGGTGACATATTCAGTGATTGAGTGCAGTACATTTGCCAACTCTCCAGAGATGCTCTTTGAAATTGAGTGCAATGGAGTAAGCCAGAGGTTTTTGGCAAAACGGATATCTTTAAGATTAAAAAAAAGATCTCCATATATTGAATATGTATAAAATCTAAATATTAAATGTCACTCCGCTTAACTGAGAAGAAAAAGTTAAAATGAGTTTGTTTGTAACTTTTTTTCAATCAGGCAGCTCTGATGGGGTGACTTATGTACAATTAATGGAAATATGCTCAGTAGAGATATTAAGCGTCAAGTCACCAGCTTGTATCTTACAATCAAAGCCTACAGGTAGACGCTAAGGTGGAGGTGCCTGATTAACGAGCAACAGTAATGACCGGCAGCAACATGATGAGCAACAGTGGTGATTGCAACAGCGATGTAAGCGGTTTAAGCTTCAGCACTGTCAGTCAAAGAGTAAACAAAGTGACTTATTAAAGAAGGTGTTAAATAAACAGTATGTTTTCATCCCTGCCTGGATTAGATGATGCTTCCTCTACTTAAACTGAAAAAAACAGTTAGCTGGCTGTGTGTTCGACAGTGATAGATCTGTCATCCAGAATTATCTTATCTCGTTTATTAGACACAAATTGACATACTTTTAGCTCTCACTGTCAAGCTGACTTTACACATTTAATCACAGCTGTTATGTTTTGTTGCCTTCAAAAAAAAACAAAAAACGGTTGAATCGTTTGCAGTGAATAGTGTTTTCGCTTGAAATGCCCATCCTTAATTTAGGAGTACTACTCATGTTACTATTAGTATCATGTGTACAGTAAACTAGGTCTGCACCAAACATCTTTACAATCTCTCTTCATACCCTCCTCCTCGTCCGTCCATCCATCCATCCATCCATCCGTCCTTCCTCTTCCTCTCTCCATGATCCCCCAAGGGGTGTTTCGAATTTATGAAAATCGACTCTCCGTCTCTTTTGAGCAGATGCTCCTTCTTGGCAGCAAGAAGCGCTTCATTAGTTATTTAAATCAGAATAGCCCGGGACTGCATATCAGGCACTAAATTAATTTGATATATGGTAAGAGAAAAATAGAGCCATTAGTGAAAAAAAAACAAAAACACAGTGTTGGAGGATTCGCTCTGTCTTAATGTTAACTGTTGCAGCAGTTTGTCCAGATGTCAGCGAGAGATATAAATGCATTTTTTTTTCTCCCTCAACTTTGAAAAACGTACACTGCCCTGGTAAAAGCTGAATGGAATTCATATGGTTTCCATCTATTTGTCAAGCTATACAAACATTATCAGTATGCTCTATATAAATATCACATATCCTGCTGAAAATGGCATCCAAATGTATAGCCCTGTCACAGAGTCAGCTCTATATGTCTGAATCACGAATTCATGAATTTTACATAGCAACCAGTGCCCTGATAGGAATGCCGCCCATCATGATGTCTTACCAGAGGGGTTTGTGGGAAACGGGCATTAGCTCACAAACTCGATAGCATCGTGTGTGTTTCAAACTGCTGCCTATGCTATATGACATTTCAACCAGCAAAAACTGACAGGATGGCCAATTACTTGTATTTAGAAGCCACGGGGGTGTTTCATTTGACACACTGGGGAGTGAGTGGGTTAAAAAATGAATAGATGTGTTTTGGCAGCTGTTGAGGTAAATGGAGTTCCATATCCGACAGGGATGGGAGCAGAAGCTGGGTACATAGGCAATGGGGCCACGTGCATGTGTTCATGCATGTCAAAGTCAGTCCTTCCGGGTCTGAGATGCTAGAAAAACAGGACGCAGTGGTCTTAACCGAGCTCCCTCACATTCTCCCTCATCTCTTCCTTCCTTCATTCCGCCAGCACTCGATTGCACCATCTTCTCTCCATTCTACCTAATTGGGCCGTTCTTTCACCACCTCCTCTTCCCGTCCACTGAGAACATCACAATTTGTATTTAGGCACCAGTTTTGTATCCCAGTTTTTGTTTTTTTTTCTTTCGTGCGGTCCACCACCTTGCATTATGCGCTCCCACTTAACATGTCATTTGTAACAATTTGTTTCTTGTTTATATGGTAATCACTATTCCAATTAGGCTAAACGGCAAACAGACACGGCTGTCAATACTGTCGTCTTGGCTGAGTCCTGCGGGGGATCGGGGCGTGCTTTATGTCTTCATTCGCCGACGTCAACATGGCTGCTGGCGTCTTTTTATCGCCGCCTGTGTTGAGCCTTGAGTAATCAAGAGTATATAAGCGTGGAGCACTTTCCTATCAAGGACAGTGGGTGACAGCCAGTTAGCATGTAAGTATCAAAGAGAATATTAGACAAGGGATAAATTAGCAGCACCGCAAGATGAACTTTGTCTACTGATTTTTTTTTTCCTTTTTTTTTTTTTTTTTCCCACAAGCGTCATCTTTTACAAACGGATGACTAGGCTTAAAACGCTAACGCTCTAAGAGATATGGCCTATGCAATTATACTCCCTTCCCTCAGATTAGTCTGCCTGTCGTTCTGTAATCCTTGTGGGTTATTATGAGCGGAGGAGCCCGGTGGAGAGGTTTTCGGTGATCAATCTTAAACCATCCTCTCTAATTTTCCACGGTCAGTGCTTCCATCCGGCCTGCCCTTGTCGCTTGGCTGCGCCAGCCAATTACGGCCGTAACTATGTCAGCTTATTACAGGACAGGCGTGGCCCTTGCCGCCGTATTGACCTCATGCGATAGGCCCAGGCCTTCCAACCTCCAGGCTCCAATTAATGTCCTTGTTGAGCATGCAAACCTAGAGAGGGCTGAATAAATAACACAGTCGCCGTACCTGTCTGTTATTATTTTCTTTCCACATGGATTAGGTTTAATTAAACTAAACACATGCGTGAACATTGGAGCATTATGACAGGTAATAAAGGCAAGATAATAGTGTATTGGCGAGGAATTAAAGTGGCAGATTCCTGGACTTGTTTCCCAGTCTGTGCTGCTCCTGTCTTTCCATATCTTGTCACAGGACTAATAAAGACAAAAATACCAGAAAATTGACTTCCCCAGTGTGTATAGTGTTTACTCATGGTTAATAAGGAGGAGATTAGAAATGTTTGAAGTGAATTATCTGTCCTGCTTTCAGTCTCCCTCCTTCTTCAATTAAATGTATAAATTGTGGCACAGCAAGGACTTCCCACTTTTATATTTTTGCCAAAAAAATGGGGTTCGGAATTAATATGACAGATCTCTAATGAGAGCTAGACAGATTGCTGACCCGCAGGCAGAGTGGACTTCCAAATTAGGACACACCGAGGAAGAGCGAGAATGGATGAGAGAGAGACAGAAGAGACAGAGAGACATGTTTTGTGTTTGTGCGTGTGTGTGCATGTGTCCATGTGAGGAGTTCACTGACACTCAGTGAGGCTATTATTGATTGTACAGTTCTATCATTAGCTGAAGTAGACCAATGGCTGGCTTGTTGGGGCATCTAGTTGGCTAGTGCACTGGGTCAGTTCGTAGGCTGTCCCAATTAGAAGCATTCGTATTTTATCACTGTCACCAGCACAGAACTAGAATTATGTCCAAAAAAATGTCTTCAGATGAGATAAAATGTGCTTAAAGATTAAACTGTATATATAAAATCCATGACAAACAAAGTTTCAGTTCCATTATTTGTATTTCAGTGGATTAGTACATCAAGTGTGAGTGGTGAGCTAAATACGAGTAAATGTGAGGTCATCACTCCACTCATCCGAACATTAACCCATAAGAACCCATGGTGACACCAGTGTAACAAGCGCATTGAATGTCCCAGACTGTCTGTATAAAGCTCTATGCCCCTTATTAAGCCCAATGTGACATATATGTAACCACACAGATCTTTGGGAATAAAAAGTGAAACAAGTCTGAAAAAAACTTGGATGTGGTCCACTTGGTCTGTGGTATAACCCACATAATTTTCCTTTAAGGATAAATGGGTCTGGGTTAAGTTAAGTAAAATTCCCTCAAAAGAGCCTTGAAATGAAAAACAAGTTGAAATGTAACAGCATATTTTCTGTTAAGTCTTACAGTTTCAACATTTTTTCCTTTGCCATAATTCCTTCTCCTTTTGTGTCCTGACATCGTGTCTTTGGGGGTGGGGGGGTGGGGGGGGTTGGGAAGTTCCATTTGTTAACAAAAGTGGAGACAAGTAGAGCTGTCAGGTTAACCTTTCATAATCAGCCAGTCTTTGGTTTGCACGAAAAGTTTTCAGAGTGAAAAGAAAAAGAGAGAGAGGGAAGATGAGAGGGGCAGATAGAGTTGAATCGGAGAAGGACTGCTGTACATTCTGTGTTCTCAGAGTCAATTTTGCATTAGCAGTGGAGAATAAAACTTGTCCTTCAAAGTGACAGCGCACTTCCAAATTTTCTGGAGTCTCTTGAACACGAGGAGCTTCATTAGTCAGCCCAGTGGATGTTGATTAAACACAATGAATCTTCAGTGAGAGTTATGTGACAGTATAAATATTACAAAATCGTGTGGGCAACACTGGCCTAGCAAGCATTCCAAGCAGTTCATGCTTACAATACATGCTTACAGTACTGTACACGCTTGCAGTAGTGTAGTGTTTCATAAGAATACTGAAAAACTCTAACATGTGAAGGACGAGTTTTTTTCCACCCTGCATCCAACTTTCTTGCCTGTTATACCATGTAACCAATGTGTCATGGTAAAAATGGATTAAGTGAGCCCAACGCATATAATACAAACACTAAAAGATGCTTTATGCATATCAGCTGCAAAGGGGAGAGATAAAACCTCAGCATTTGATGACCTATAATTATCGGCAAATGAAAGCAAAATCTGTAGGCAAGGCACCAAGATTTTGGCATCAGAAGCGTTCTTGTTTTTGTTTGTAGTCCTAACTAGTATTGATCAATCACATTTGAACTGCCTTTGGTTGCATCCAGGTAAACAGTGAGCATTGAGAGCAAAAGATAGAGAACATATTGGGCAAAATACAATCTCATTATCTCTGATGATGACCGTTTGAGTATTGTCAAGTCTTGCTCTACATATCCAGTGGCTACACCACCTGAACACATTAGTTGTTGCATCAAATTGTCCCAGGTCGTTCCAAGATTGGATGTCTTATGAATGAGAACGGACTGCATTATTTGACCCAGGCACTTGCACGGGGATGAATGGGGGCGTTGCCTTCCTGTCAAAGGGTAAAAAGTGAGGTATCCATCAAGAAACTCATGGACGTTAAGAGTATCTCAATTTATCGATGTTCTCTCTTCTTTTCTTTCCCCCCACACTCTGTCTCTCTGCCTTAGTCACAAGGCCTTCCCCTCCTTTGTTGGCGCCTTCACTGTCCTCCCCCTCCATTAACTGTCCCACTCTCTTTTCTCTCCATTTACCCTTTCACCCTGTTCTCACCCGCTCATCACCCACCTTTTCACTCTGCCCGGCTCTGTTGTGTGTTTGCGGTATGCATGTGGGAAGGAGAAGCAGAGACATAAAGGGACGGCACGGGGGATGGCAGAGCCAGAGACCATTGTGAGGAAGGAGAGGGATGGAGGTGTCCAGGCCATTACTGACAGGGGCTAAGTGGTGCCACGCTGTCCCACTGTCTGATCATCTTAGCGCCGGGCTGGCCTCCGCCCAAGTCATTAAAGTCTCTTGTCCCAGCTGTGAAATAAAAGGCCATATCACTAAGGGACAATTTGGGTCCGTGTTCAATCACATTTATTGCAGCTGTATCTCTGGCTCTTTGTTCTTGTGTCTGCTCGTAGCTGAGAGGATTATAAGGATGCCAAGAGAGAAAACAGCAAAAACTTCCTCTGCTTGTGAAAGCAGTAAACCAACCGATGCCTCAACTTGCCGCTCCCCACCTGCTGTGTTACTCTTGAGGGATGGCTTCAATCGCTGCCTTGTGTGTCATTCTCCATATTGCATATTATATGAAGTTAATCTCCCCCGTAACCTTCGAGGCAACAGTCGGAAAGACACAGAAAACAAAAAGGAGTCACGGCCCATCTGTGTCAACCTTGAAGAATAATCGCTCTGACTCAACGCACCCACACGAGTAGCTGTTTCAGAGTTTAGCCTTGGCCGTCAGCGTGGTGATTCTGCTTCATAATTAGTGGCTAGCTGATTATAGGCTGCTTGACCCAGGCTAGGGTTCCTCTCCGCTGGGAACAGGAGGAGGAGGAGCAGGGGAAGGAAGGGACTAATTGTTGGCCGGAGTGTGGATGCGGCATTGGTGGATGAATGAGGTGATTAATATGCAAGGAATGGAATGTCCTTCCCGCGAAAAGCTAGGAAGGAATAGCAGAGGCTCATTCGCTGTGTGTGTGTGCGTGCGTGCGTGTGTGTGTGTGTGTGTGTTGAAAAGGGGCCAGAGAAAGTGAGCACAGCAAAGAGGCCTTGGAGACACAAAGAATGCCTCTGTTGTATCTGGATAGGAGTAGAGACTGACTCACAACAACAACAACAGTAGAGAACTGAAAGGCTTTCTTCTTGCCTGAACTGTATGATGCAAATTGGGATGTGAGTGCGATGAGCATGGGAGCTGGAGGTTGACTTTGAGTGGGAATTTGATTGGCTTCGCAGCTGACAATAGGTTCCGAGATGAGATCATCAGTAAACTTCTTCAGTGATGATATTAAGTCCACATAAACTTGGACGATGCGCCAAAGTGATAAGCATTTAATCTGTAACTGACTTGTTTCTTCACCCAGATAATAAGATCAGACACGGTGTATTGTATATTGCCCTTGCCATCCAAAAAAACTGCAGCAGCAAAATGGTTGTTTATGCAGTTTGAGCTTACAGCTTCATTTGCGTAGTAATAGAAGTGTGCACCGCAGGTTAACAAGACCCTGCAGATACTGTCCATCATCCGCTATGATAGAAACCTCTTTAATTTCAGGTATTGTACAGACTGCCATCTGCACAAATCTCCCATCGCTCTTTAATAATAATTCTGTTTCAAATAAGAGACCCCTTCTTTTTCCTTTTTACCTGGTTCTGGAAACAACTGGCTGATCCTTGATCCACCATCTTTTATTATTATTATTATTATTATTATTATTATTATTATTATTATTATTATTATTATTAAGTGTACTAAGCAAGAAGCCAAATGAAAGGGCGATGAACAGAAATAACCCAGTCTAACTGAACAGCATTATGAGGATTTGCAGTCGCTCTCTCTGTTTGGCATTGTTCTCTTGATCAGGACATGATTTGACTATCTGCGGCTGTAAATCCCATAAGTTGTATTTATGCAGGAGATTCTCTTCTGTGAGCGAGTAAACCAATGTGCTTGAACAGAAGTTCATGGACAGAAATTAGGCGGCAGTTGGTTCTAAAGTTTATTCTCCATCTGTCTCATTCCGGCTCTTACTTTCTGTCACACACATGCAAACATCAACAAAGGCAGAAACTCAGACATTCAATGTTTTATCGCAGTGCTACACGCATACACAACCACACACTCTGTGACATAGTGAGTTAAACATTTCTTTTGTCTGGGAAGAGAGGAAGGCAGGACAGTAATTTTATCACTGTCAATCTCTGTTCTGCTGAACCACATCAGCCAAGTTGTCTCTTTATCGAACAAATGCAGTCATTCAACTCTGAAAGAAGTGATTCTTTTGCCCGCTGCTGTACATCTGAATGACTTAGACACTATATGACTCCTGTTGCTAGCTATAGAAACAGTACTGCTTTTCTTTCCGTATGCTGGCACTACTGAATCAGTAGGGGGGATGTGCCGCCACAGCTATCGGCACATCAAATAAAATTCAAGTCAGTTGCACGCTTCGATGCCAGCCGTGCAAAATCTCTAACTCTGCCATGACAACATGCAAACAGCATCGGACAGGCTCTTACACTGTGCGTCTTTGTGCAACTGACTTCACTTGCTTTATGGACGCATTCATCAATGAGATGCCGAAGGCTCCTTCATGAATCTATACAAAAAACATTACAAAACCAGAGATGCACTTGACAGAATGGTACATAATCATCCAGCGGCGATAGAGGAAAAAAAAAATAGCAACATCAAAGTTTTATAACCTCATATATTAAATAGAAGGATTATTCTATTGCCTGTCAGCAATGCAAACATCCACCACCCCAAGGGACTTTTCCTGGCAGGATTGATGTAAGATTTCTTTAACTATTCATTTATTTTGTGTTCATGTGCTCAAACATCTTGCCACATTATTGCACTGTAGGTGGTCTGCATCAACAGCTTTCTCGCAGGCCAGTAGGTGTTTCTCTAAAAGATATTCATTGGTTTCCAGGGGAAGAGTGGAAGTGGCTGCTATTGTTTCAGCAGTTGTGGAAACTGCTGCATTTTTTAGCTGAACATTGTATTGACGGGTAGTAAGATTGCATTTTGTATCTGGGTTAGCTAAATATAGGAATCTGATGCTTTTGCATTCACACCTGGAATTAATAAGGGTTCTGATTCTGCCCACATTGTGGTTCGATCTCAAAATGCAGACCAGGTAGAGTGGATAGAGCTGGCGGACTTGTCAACAGGCCTTCGTGGTCTGTTAGCAGGTGGAACGCTAGCAAAGGTTCACAGCCTTGTTGCTGCAATTGTGAGTAATCCTCACCTCTGAGAGGCACTGGGATCTGTTTGGGACACGGTGAAGGTTGTGTACCAGATACACATCAGGTCAACAGTAGAAGTAGCATTGACAAGGACTGCAGTGCATAGGGAACTGGACTTTAAGAACTGTGGAGAATAAAGGGCAAGAAAAACAAGACGTGACAGGAAAGTGGGAAAGCTAGAGTGCTATACTGTTAATTCTTTCTAGAGAATGTGACATGGCAGCTAAAATGTGCCCGACACTCAAATGAACTGCTAATTAGCTTATTTACCCATTTGATACACGTTGAAAACTCTGGATAAAGAGCTGCACTTTGTCAGGAATAATTCTCAGAGCGGGTACTGCAAGAAAAGCAAGTCATTTACATAACATACCTTTGGGATTTTATCCTAAGGCAGACGTGACAGTACGTCATTGGCGACACTCACCGCAATATGCTCATCCACTGCTTTTCTGCAGTGGCCTTTAAGCAAGAAAAGTCTTTTTTTTTATCCATCTGTTATCCGCGGTGAATGGAAAGCTCAGCATGGACTGAGGATAGTGTTACACAGCAAGTTAACCAACAGAATGCCAAATGCTTATCCACATAGAAAAATCCTCACTACCTCATGTATGCTTCATCTTCCTTTAATAGTGAAATTGAACTGATTAAAAGAAAGATTCCTATCGATGAGCTAAACCTATTAATTATCTGGGGTCACCTACTGGAAGATAGTAGATCTAAAAAAAAAAATTAAATAACGCGTGAACTCTGCTGCTTTTATACCTCCAGTATATTAGTCCTAATGATCACCATAACCCATGGTAGCCACTGAATTCCTTATCCTCTAGTTTCCCCTTGAGTGTCAGCTTTAGAAACTCTGAAACAGTTGCCATCCTTAATCGATATGCACGTTATCAATAGTTAATGTGACCGTTGGAGTTAGCACAGCTCCTTCTGTTCGATTCTTTCACAGGGCTTCACTTGCTGCTCCAGCATGTTATGTAGTGAGAAGGCAGTTTTGTCCACTTTGCATTTTTGCATGTGGCAAGTACACTTCAAGGACGTGCGCGCTCATACGGCCGCATGCAAATGCTTGATACGGAGCCAGCAGTGAAACAATGGCAGCTCCCCCATTCCTTTGATGACCGAGTTCATCAACAATCAATTTGTTTTCATTGTGTGTTGGCGTGTGTTTCATTCTTGAGAACGCAGGGGGAAAATCACACATGCAAACACTGGCAACGCACATCAATCCAGTCTTTATGACTCTTAAAGAGGCGCTCTGCACAGATGGATACAGCACCCCTAAAAACGGATAGCCTCTCCCTGCTCTCCTGGCATGTTCCCTTTGTTTGCCTCGACAATGTTTACAGCTCCAGATCCTCCTTGTTCATCTGTACGCACTAAACTGATGTGAGATAATGGCCCTTGCAGAGTGTCAGAGAACACTGAGAGTGATGCTTTCTGACACTAATTGTTCTCTCATCTTAAGCGGCGGCGTCTTAGCCAATCTCCAAAGCACTCCATAATGAGGCCCGCGGTGGAGAGAGGAATAAGGAAGGGAGGCAGGCACAGTAAGCTGACTGATGAAATTCTGACGCCTTTTGTCATTTATTTATTTATTTATTTGTGTAATGCGCAAATTATCAGAGGATAGTCTGCCCCCCTCGTGATCTGTCTCTTTCATTGCCTGAACCATCTGCAGAAGAGGGCATGTAGCATGTGTTCCGCTCTGGCTGGTTCGCTCCGTACATCATAAAGTGGATTTTGAGATAACAGCCATGAGATTGAAATCCAAATTGGTTGACCAAGCAGAAATAACCACATAATTGACCTCAGTTGACCTCACGTCTGATTAGAGTCCAAAGCCGCTTAGAGATATGCATGGCTGATGTATGGCATTGCTGTATGGAGTGAGTAATACTGCTCTGATAAGTTACCATTTAGAGAAAAAAAAAGCTTCCATTAAGCAACTCTGTGGGTACTCTCAGGGTACCAATCAAACTAGTCCCGAATTACACTAATCTCTAATTAAGTCCTTACTAAGGCTCTAAAAACTGTCATGAAGCCTTCATTATCTGATTATCTTAATTGCAGTTTAGCCATAATGAGATTAAGCACAATCCACTAAAGACTTCCATACATCCCCACTCATGGTCTCCATTTATATTGGTGTGCACATGGACTGATCGGTATGTAAATCAGGTTTTTAGTGTCCGTACGAATACTTCGATCAAGCGCCGGGCGATGCAAGCTGATTTCTCCCAGTGACTGGCATATTGGAGTACAAGGAAAGGTGCTCATTATGTACTCCACAAATTAGATTGCAGCATATCACAGTGAAAAGGTAATCGTTGCAGCTTCATGATTAATTAAGTAAAGGCTTAGCCCCGAGCCAGCCAGTGCGATCCAAACGCGTCAGGTGGTTGAAGCTCACCCCACCGCCATCGACCGTGCAGACATTTCAGTCCAGAAGGACGAGGGCTCCCTTGCATCACGTGGCTGCTCTAAACAAATGTCAAACTTCAATGTTCAAGTTCAAGGCAACATGGTACTTGAACTGCGTGTCATGTACTGTTTGAATGTTTAAAGAGGCCCCATAGACTACGAACTATGATACAGATATATTCATTTTGAATCTGTCGCAGGTTAAAGTGGAAACAGATTGTTTTGCACTGTTCGTTTGTTCACGCTTCTTTTAATCTGACCAATGACGATGAAGACACAACTCCGTTTAAGAAGCAAACAGACTGTACTCCAATTAGATGATTACGCGCAAGCGGCTAGCCAGGCGATCCACTCTGTATGACTACTTTAATTGGGTTTCGGGGGATAATCCAATCGCAGTCTCCATCATGATACTCGGAGCAGACCCAACTGAGACAGGTGAGCGCCTCACAGTAATGCAGTGCTTTTGGAGGCAGTCATTAGGACTCCTGGGGCACCTCTCTCATTACCTCCCTCTTAGTGAAGGAATCAGTTAATAAGTGAGGGGGATCAGTTAATAGTTTAGGAGGAAACAAAGTTGGAGCAAGGAAAGGACAGTGGTCCTTTTTTTTTTTTCCCTTTAAGCCATCCATTGTTGAAATCGATTGTTCCGCTTTAGCGATTCCCTAAGGAGCCATTTAAACTGAGTTGGCTGTGGGCTGCACCGTAAGCTCTCTCTCTCTCTCTCTCTCTCTCTCTCTCTCTCTCTCTCTCTCTCTCTCTCTCTCTCTCTCTCTTGCTTACTGTGTCTGTGTCTCTGATTGTCTCTCTCTACCCCAAATTCCCTCTCTCACTTTCACACACACACGCACCAGACACCAGTGGCTAACGGTGTTTTTAATGGTCCAGAGTTTGATCCACTGTCAAACAGCCAGAGATATACAGTTTCTAGAGACTACAGAAGCAACCTGAGAGGTGGATTTATTTCCCCTTACAAAATAAATCCACCTCTCAGTGTTTGTGTGTGTGTGTGTCAGTGCTTGTGTGTGTGTGCGCACAGGTGCCCTGTCTTCAGGTCTTCTGCAAAAGCGTGTTTTGCATCATTTTAATGCACATCCTTACTATCTGCTCATGCATTTGTATGCTTCTAATCCGTCTCAGCACACGCATATACTGTACATTACACACACACAGACACGCTCACGGTCACACACCCTGGTTTGCATATTAGTTGCTGCCTTGTGATTAAATTGTTTGAACTGAACTGTCAGCTCGCTGCTTCCCCGGCCCCTTAAGGCTTTTTAGAGTGTTTGCACCCCCCCTGCCCCATAACCGTGGAGGTCTACACACACTGGGATTAATTAATAGTTCAGCCAGGCCAACACACTTGCAAACATCTATTCAGTATGGAGGCAGGGATACGGAGCAGGTGGGAGAGGGGCAGATGCGACGGGGGGTGTAAGAGTCGGGGTAGTGCCCAAAAGACAGAGAGAAGTAGACTGGAGAGGACAGAAAACAAGATTTGTCTTTTAGGTGGGAAATAAAGAACAAGACAGAGAGTGGAGAGTCACCGGGGGAGAGAGAGCTACAGCTGGAGATAGAAAAAAAAAAGTGTAAACAGAGGATACGACACAAAAAATATAATTAAAGGAGCAGAGCAGGGGTGCTTTGTGGATTTGTGGACAGATATCTGGTATGTTGGTCATGCCACATGAGGGAGGGCTAGCCAGACAAGGCTGTGCATGCACTATGACTCTCCTCTCTCCTTATTGATTATGTCAGCCGAGCTCCTAGCCGGTTGACACAAAGTTCTTTCTGTGCGTGTGTGTGTGTGTGTGTCCCTCTGTTTGTCTGTCAGTGTTTGCCTCAATCTGCACACACATTTGCAAACTCTGAATCTGTGTTTACCAATCTCCGATGTGGGTTTTGTGCCTGCAGGACATCCGCGGAGAACTCTGTGTGTGTGTGGGTTCAGACTGTGGCACTGTGTGAACTTTCAATTAGAAATAACTTTATTGCTTATAGCTCCCCGGAGGCTGTGATCAATCACTGTCATCAATAAAGACAGGCCAGTTTGTCAGGAAGCACCCACAAGCCTCGAGGTCTGGTAGCAGTGGCAGAGGAGGCTCCTAATCAAGGATGGTATTTTACCACCGGCCCTACCTCAGAAACTGTCTCAGCCTTTAATCCTGTTATGCAATTACCACTTCCCATTGCTTGGAGGATCAAGGCCTGAACAGCAGAGGTGGGAGACACAGAGAAGAAATAGTGCATTTGAATTCCTCAGATGAAGTACCATAACAGTCTGTGCTTTTATAAGTTAAGGAACTCAAATGTGTGTACTTTCATGCAGAGAAAAAGAAAATCAGTCTTCGAGTGATGCAAGTTAACTTTCCCACTACAAGCATACAGGCTGCACAAATCATTTCAAAACAAACTTACACAGTTCGGTGGCTAAAGCTTTGATTTGTCAGGATGCCTTGAAGGCAGCAGAGCTCGTGTCTAGTTTTGGGTAAGTTTTTATTTGGCTCGTTGTATGAGGCGGCACGGTGAAACGTGATTTGAGTATTTGAATTATGAGTCTTGCTACTTTCTATTCCGTCTATTCAGAGGTCCATGCAAATTGGGGGTTAGCATCCATTTACATTGTGATGGGCCAGCACAGCAATCCTTTTGGTCTGAAAGTGATTTCTAGTGTAGTTGCTCCAGTTGTTGCCATTGATGGAAATAGGAGACAGAGACTATTGACTGGTCTATGTCTGCTTATTATATTTTTCCAATACTTGTGATATCTAAGACCACGATGATCAGGTTTTATCCATTTTTTTTATCTGGATGGATAACACAGCTTTGTTTTTATCTTTTAGTTAACAGAATCTTGTTCAAACTTGTCAACAGGCTTAAATAAAATTTGGAAGGGAACAAGTTGTTTCTTTTTGTTGTCAAAGCTGTACTAATCAACATTTCAGTAGATGAAATTACCATATGACAGGGCTGTCTGCTGACAGATCCACAGAGAATTACCAACTAACTTTGCGGATCACCTCAGAAATATGGAACGTTGTAGTGCCTCTTTTAAGTTTTGTTTCAGGACTTTTCTGTTTTCATAAAGTCTCCCTCTGTCATCATCAGCAGCAGCAGGCAGCTGTTTCCTGCCAAAAAAAAAAAACAGTCATAAACGGAAGGACGCTACCTGCCCAGCAACAAAAGTTAGATGCACAAAGTTAGTAAGTAGCAAGTGAACATCAGAGAAAAATAAGAGACAGATATTTCTCTTTGGAGTTGAATACGAAACCAGGGCCAAACAGGACTCAAAATGAATGCTAATGTATTTGTGAACACATTAGCCACAATAACTTTATAAGGTTATATTATGTCAGTGTTGTGTTTACAGCTTGTTGCCTTGGCCCTAAGTGGCCAAAAATCAATTAATGATGCTTTAAGGATCTTTCAACGTTGCAATGTTGTTATTGTATTTTTTTTTTAGACTTTTGTGGCATTTTCTCATTAATCATTTAACTTGGAGTTTTTTTTTTAAGTAACAATATACATTATCTGATCTTTTTCTACCACCATGAACATTTTCCTATAGATCCACATTAACCATACAATATGGTTGCCTATGTGTGTCAGCTGATACCCTAAACACCACAGACTGCACAAATTGACCCAAAGCTAATGCAAATCGAAGCAGCAGGTTTCCAGGTTACTGAACCTTGTTTTCTGTATGAAATAAGTAGTTTGAAAATGGAGTGGCACTATAGAGTCTGTATTTGCTACCACAGTTCATAAAAAACATAAACACAAATAGTTTCGTCACACTTTTAATTTTGCTTAAACATGAATTAATCTCAGAGGAAGCATTCATTTTTCAAAAACAGGAAAAAAAAACAGTTATATCAAAAAAAAAAAAAAAAGGTTAAGTGAAGTTCCGTTTGTAAAGTCTACAAAGTGGTCCTTGATAAAAGATGCTTTTAAAAATCTTCAATAAAGAAGGTACAAGAAAACCAGGAGGGGCTTGCACATTATGACTCACTCACATTCACATACATAGTGTCTGACCACTGCTGCGTCAGAGAGTGCCTACAGACCTCCCTAACAGCAACAACCTTTGTACTACACTGAAATAATTGTAGCCATTACCTGGAGTACCGTCATACTTTAGCAAACAGACAGTTTAACCTTTAGACAGCAAAGTACGTTACCAAGAGCAGTGCTCTCTATGTCTACTATTACAACGTTTTCTTTGTTCCAGAAGAGAACTTTTTACAACACAGGAGACAACAATTTAACTAGTGGGACGCAGGTCAAACATCAGAGTTGGCCCCAGGACACCAATGACTGCTTTTAGCTGACAGCAGCAAAAATGGCATGGACAGCAATGGAGCAGGAGAAAAACACCTTTTTTTTTTGCTTGTACTTGTTCATGAGGATACACAGAATGCAAAAAACATTAAATGTAACTTGTATGGTTTTCTTCCCTAACACGCTAACTATCATGCCTGTGAGTTTGTAGCCAGTCTAGTAGTTCTGTGAGGCTGCAGTTTGGCATATAATGCTTTGGGCTAATGGCAGCAAGCTAACATGCTTGTAATGGCAATGGTAACATGCTAATGTTCATCAGGAATTTACCATGTTCACCATCGTAGTTCAGGTGCTTAGCATTGCAAACTTTGCAAATCAGCTTCAAGTACAGCTGAGGCTGATGGAGTGGTCTTTTATCTTCTTCTGGTCTGAAATATTGGACAAAAATATCTGTCTGTTACTGCAAACAGAGCTAACAGGAGACTCAAATCTGCAGCTTAGTTCATACACTTAACTGATAACTGATAAACCGCAGAACTGTAGAGTAACATTAGGCTTCATGACCTGTTATATCACATCAACACTGTCCATGCTCCCTCTCCATCTGTTTTCCGGTCCGTGAGTGTGAGTGTGGTTTCCAGCAGACTTAAATAGAAACTGTCCAGTCCAAGTCTGCTTAAATTTGCAGGTGTACTTAGAATTTTTTTTTTTTTTAGGTGGGACATCATCCTGCCCTGACATTTTGCGACAGCTCAAGATAAGTTACTGTATCTGGCCCATTTGCCTGAAAAGAGAACAGCTGCGCACACGCCCCTTGAATCAGGTTGTGTGCTACCAGGTTGTGGTGACAGATGGGTTGAATAGTGTGTGGACTGTGCAGAGACTGGGTTGAATTGTAGGTAGTGTGTGGGTTGTGCAGAGATTGTATGTTTCATAGACATCCACTGGCAACTTGGGTGACATTAGGCAAAGTCTATTTATGATAATTATTCACAAAGTGTTAAATAAAAAAAAGTAAAGTAAAGTTTAGAGCCAAGAAACAACTAATCAAGGGGATCACCAAAGTCAGTGGGCATCCTGTGGGGACCGTGAATATATGTGCATTTTATTTTAGCACTTAAGTGTAGTTGAGTATAAGTATCTTAATAGTTAGTGCTCAAACTTAAGCTTTGTCCTGCTATATGTATTTCTTCTTTTCACAGCACCCTTCAGACTTGTCCTTGGGCACAAAGAGACACACACCTACACACACACAGACACACAAATGAAACGTTGATCCTTGACCCATTGCTCAGCTGGTTTAACCCTCTAGAAAGAACACGTTCCAGATAATCCTTTGACTTTTTGATATGTTCTTCCCGGTATTAAAGATTTTACCACAGCTGAGCCCTGAGCCCCCACATATACTACAGAGTCAGTTTTTATTGGAAACAAAGTCACGGTTAAACATGGAGGATGTTTTCAGAGGCGGAGACGCAAGGAGAAGAAGATATTTAGAATATGGGGCAGGATATCATATTGAAGTAAAAGCCAAAAAGAGAGACCTGAGTGTTGGCGCACACGCACACACACACACACACACACACACACACACACACCGACAGTTAGAGTTAAAAAGAAGAAAGGAAGGCGAGAGGTGAGAGTAGAGGACAGAGGTTGTGTTTGGGTTCAGGTCTCTGGTGCCATCATCAGCTTTCCCTTGTATTCTGACCTTTGACCTCACTTTAATTCAAACGGACAGCTCTTCTCTCTTTCTCTCTCTGCCTGCCTCTCGGACCATCTCCGTTATCTCCACGTTCTTTTCTTCTTGACTCCCGGCTCTCAATTCCTGAGACCATCACATATTATATTGTAGCCGCGTGTGTGTGCAAGTCTTAAGAAGCAGTAATTGGGGTTATCTCTACAGAGGATTGTGTAAATGACTGTGGCCCTGAGTCTATTCAAGTAGAAGTTCAGTGTGGAGAACATTAGACTTGACTAAGTAGCCTAAATAATACAAATGATGGACTCTCCGGGTGTGACCGTTTTAAACTAATTTAAGGTCGCTGTTATAGGCTACTTTTAATTACAGGCATTTAGTGTTGTGTAGTTACATAAACACAGAGGATCTCAGCCCGAGACATGGACTGAAGCTACAGAGGACTCCACTGGATTGTAAGCTGTTGTTGTTGTAGGAGATATTGTTTCCATTTTTTTCTTGAATGCATACAAATGTTCTCTTAGAGAAAATAACATTGTCATTGTCACAGCTTAGGCCTTACTTCTGTAGTTTGGCTGTATTTCTTTTTAAAAGTATGATGACATTTGACTGCCCAGTGTAATTAGCAATATCCGGGACCATGACCAGAAATCATTACAGTCCAATAAAACAAGAATTTGAATGGGTGAATCAAACAAAAAGGCAGACTCAGTTGTCATGAACGGGGAAATTAGCTATATAGACCCAAACTGTTTTTGTATCTTGTTGTGTCTTGGCTTGTGGAGATTGACTTATCCCTTAGCCAGCCTCAAATGGCCGTTCAAGGAACTGCATTTTTTGGCACTTCTGCATAAGCTTCACATCACAGCCACAGAGAGTGGCACTTGCAAGAAACACAAGTCAGATAATCAGATAGTTGAGAAAGAGGCAATGGCATAACCAAATTATCCATATCACTTTAGTTGGTGATAAAAACTACAACTGAGGGCACCTAAAGTGAATACCCAGGAAAACCGTGTAACACAGCTGATCAAAGTTGAACAAAGAACCTTGCCTGTCAACTCTTGACAGACCACGGCACCCTGCAAGGCAAAGGTCAGGGTAATCGTATTACCACTAGCATGTTTGCTACTAGCTAACCTTAATTGGCTGGTTGTGGGTTTGCACAGCATTGTCTTCCAATAGAACAATTCACAGCAGGTTTCACTATAGGCATTAGTTAAACATGAGAATGTTGAGGTTTGTTTACTACAATGGAGCTGTACTAAAGTCGTCTGCTGGTTGATGGACCCACACTTTAAAGGAAACTCTGCCATAATAGAACTGTGATAGACAAACTGAGAAGTAATTTATAATAAAAGGCTCTTCTGTTTAATCAAAATCTGATTAAATAGACGATACGTTTGCATGAATATTTTGTAACTGATATTTGTGAGAGAGGTTGGTTTTAGCTTGCTGAATTTAATCACTTTTTTTAATGTTTTTTTGGGGGGGTAAATGAACATTAGTATAGCGGATTCCAAGGACACTTCTTTGTTCCTAAACTTTTTCTTCTGTACAAGGAACCAAGCTAGTGGCACTATTGGAAAAGAGCCCTGACTCCTTATGTTGTCTCCACTGGTCACCCACACCTTGCAGGTCATGACAGTCTTCCTGTAAAAGTAATTATTTCCCTGTTCGCCTTTCTTTTCTCCTCCAACTAAGTTTGGCTAACCTTGGGTTTGTTTGAAAATCTGTCCGATCTCTTTCTTACCCCCAACTGTCCTCTTTTTTTGGCAATGATGCAGCTCTCCGAAATCTCAGCAATTATGTAAGTGCGCGAGGACCGTGTTAGTATTACAGATAAGAATCATGGCCACAAGTATGAGGGAGTCATTTGAAAACGTGGTAACTCATTTAATAGTTCCTCATACATTTGACAGTATATGGATGCCTAAGATCTTGCGGTATGTTTGACATCTTAAGTCGTACTTGGTGTTCTGCCAGGAGGCGAGAGTGTCCAGGATGGCAAGGCCCTCTGAGGATGCTGGGTACTTTGTTCTTTCTGCAGTTGGTGTACAGAGACTCTACAGTATGGAGACATGAGCCAATTATCTTTTCTGCAGTTTTTATGACACTCTGGAGGGTGATTTTTTTTCACCCTTAGCAGAGTTGCCAAACCGCACAATGATACTCGTGGTTGCTATGTGACTGCATGGCTCCCATTAGAATTTACGGTGAAAGACTTCCAAATATTTGTTTCCCCTTAACATATTTCATATGGGTTTCATATGTCATGTTCACATCAGATTTATTGTAAAAGCCACTGGAAACAAAACATCTTCACTGCAGGCCTCTCGGGGTAATTATAAATCATCTATCTCCCTTTTGGCGTACCAAATTGTGGATGTGTATCAGCTAAACCACACTGCTGTTGTAAGCCTTCCAGTTAAAAAGAGTTTGCATTAGTATTCACACTCATTTAATCAACTATTAACATGTGACTGTGGTTTAATTGAATTTAAATTTGATTGCATTTTCAAGCTGCACTTTCTTTCCTTGCAGAGCTCTCTATTCCTCTTCTTCTGATTGAAAATGACCCTAAATCTGGCTTCATGCTCACATTTCATATCCAAAACACTGTTGTCATAGGTGCCATCTATATACATCCTCATTCCAAGGCTCTGTCTCCCAGGAATCTTTGTACAAGTAAAATTCCAATCTGTTTTCCATCTGACCGCCATATGTGAGGGAGGATTGTTGCGAGCGTACAAAATGAACTCCGGTTGGAGCTTGTAAATTGCTCTATGACACACTTGGGTCGGTATGTGTGAAGTCTCCGGTGCATGTAAAGTTCAATCAAAAGATTGATTTTAAACGAATGAAAGAAGAAGAAGAAAAAAAGCGACAGAGAGGGGAGGAGTGGAAAAAGTGGAAGAGCGGAAGAATGGATGTATAGACGACACATTTCTTCACATTCCTCCTCAGGCTTTCAGTCCAGTAATGGTGCAGAATGCGAAGCAGTGTGTGTCACTGTGTGTGTGTGTGTGTGTGCCTCTGCATACCTATAAGTGTGCATTGTGTCTAAGCGTGTAGGTGTGTATTGATCACTGCATGGTGATGTTTTATTAAACAGAGGTGTGGATGGAAGTAGGCGTCTCAGGGAGGCTGATGCCTCTCGCTGTTGGTGAAGCCTCTTTCAGTTGGCCTTTTGCGGTTGCAAAGTCATGATTCCCTCCCCTTCCTCCTCTTTTCCTGTCTCGTTTCATCCGTTTTATCAGCCCTCATCACGCTCTTGCTCGAATTCGACTCCCTTTTCTGCCACATTTCCTTTTGCCCCCCCCCCCCCCCCCCCATCATCGCCATGAGTTCTTTACTCTCCAGTCTTATCGCACTCCTTTCCAAGTAAATATCTCAAATGCGGCCCCCGTGCTCTTCTCTTCTCTTCCATTTACGCTACGCTTTTATTTCAATCTCACCCCTCGTTTTACTTTCGCTCCGCTCATCGTTGTTGCAATTTTCCACCCCCTTCCTGCTCCTTGACTCATTCTCACCCCTCTTTCCCTCAGTCTCTCTCTTTTATTTCTTTTCTGCCCTCGCCCTCCTACTTCCCCGCCTCTCCTGGGGAAAGTTAGCTGATAAGCCAGTTCGAACAGCCGTGCCTTCGTGCTCTCCGTTTTCTCTTTCATTTCTCCCTCTCACTTCGCCCAGTCTCTCAGGTCCTCCAGACCCCCGTGGACTCAATGTACGAATCCCCGGTGTCATTCTATACCTCTTGCTTCATCTTCCACCTCTCCACTTTCCTTTCCTCCAGTGTGTGGGAAGAGATAACACTGCGTGCGACCACAAACTTCTTCATCTCCTCACTTTCTTCCTCCACATTCACCCTCAGCATCATTTTCTGTCCCAGGGGATAAAGACACACACAGAGAAACAAACACACACACACATCAGCCTTTCAGAGAGTGTCTGTGTAAAGAACCGGCAGCGGTAACCACGTTGAGTCTTGCACAGGTTGTTCCTTGTTTCCTGTCACACAGTTTAACAACCAAGTACTATAGCGTATTATGCGAGTGCCTGCATCTGTCTGTGTCTTCCACAATTCCCTCTTTCGCCCAACCCGGGCTTGAGAAGGTCAGTGAGAGGAGGATTTGAAGAGCCTCTGTGACACATACTGAGAAGGAGATAAGGAAGAAGAGAGATGAAAAAAGGGTTGCATGTGGGAGAACCAATCAAGGAGGTTCAGCATGACCTTTGAGATGCAGCCTCTTGTCATGCTCATCCAGCCTTGACATCCAACTGTTACCGTTCTCTCTCATCCTCTGCCTTCATCACCTTTTTTCTCTCACCGTCTTGGCCTGATTCGTTGTAATGACTCCACAATACAAAGACAGCTTCAAGAGCCAAAATAATAGACTATTATCCTTTCTGGCTTTAATGTTATCTTGCTTTTTTTAAATCCTGCCACTACAAAAATGCTTTATGTTATGGAAACTTGACAATCACTTGTTTTCTTTTTTCCGAAGGATTATCGAGTAAACAGGAACAATAATCTGGAGTTAAAACATAACTTTGTTATGTGGGATTTTTTCTGTGCAACGCCCTAATTCTTTACACAAATATTGGTACATTCTCCTCTACTGTGTTACTTGCATTTAAGGCCAACTGTCTTTATTTATTTTTTTTTAGTATCACTGCACACCTTCCCAGCACCAGCAGGTGTACATCACATGGCAGACAGAACAAGACGAAACAGACAACACGGGGGGGACTCGACCCGATTTGAAGTTTCGGTTAGCTTTGCGCACAAAGAGCCAGTAGAAATGTCCTCCAGACAAACAAGTTTTTTTACTTAGAGATTGTAGAAAATCAGCGAAAAGCAGTGACATTGAACAAACAAAATGCTGTTATGGTACGTCAAAAGGCAAACGGGTTTGTACCTGTTCCAAACTGTCAAACTCAAAGGTAAAACAAAAAGCCGGCTGTCATAGAGAAACGATGCTATAATTGCTTAAAATGGGTGTAATGGTGCACATTTTCAGACAGTCCTAAAGTGTTGCGCTTAGTTGTGACACACAAAAAAAGTGAAATAGTTGTGTAACGAGCTTGAGGGGGAGCTTCAAACTTCTTCACTTTGGCACAGCTGGCCTATCACAGCACAAAGTGGCTGTGAATGTCACGCTGGTGCTATCAATTACAGAAACGGTCTGCCAAAGCCCTATTGTTGCTCATAATTTAATTCTAAGAAGTATATTCCCACCCATGATTTCTGTTAGGTGCGAGGAGAAAAAGTCACAAAAATCACATATGAGCCACATGAATAGTACTAGCGTGTGTGTGTGTGTGTCTTGAATACTGGTGCCCCATGTCCTTCAATGTTCTTTCTGAGCCTGTTGCTGGCATCAGCGTGGAAATTACACTCAGCAAATGGGACATGGCTTCAGACAAAACATCTACAAGTGGGCGTTTGGCCTTAAGGGGACCACATACAGTAATTGCTCACTTCACACCTCCTATTCACTTTCATTCAAGCCTGAGTGCACTGCTGCATGGAGGAAGATTTCATTTCCAAATCATGTAATATTTCCAGCAATTCAACGGGCATGCAAGCGCACATTTCACAAATTAAGTTCATAAAACACAAATTCAACACATACAATGCTCTCTTGTGATTTTGTAATAGCGACACCTATGGCCTTTTGCCATCATTCAAACATCCACCATTGTATTTATTTCCACCATCTTTTTTGTCCAAGGTAGGGACGGTTCACATCTGAAAAAAGACGCGTGACGGTACAGCAGCAGCTATTTCAGGGTCGCCACTACCATATCGATTTTCTTATCCTTTTTTTTTTTTTCTCTCCAATAATGCCCAGTAGAGGTTGTCCGACAGATTGATTGGGATGGTGTGTGTTTGTACGTGTGCCTTTGTGTTAGTGTCGGCTGAAAATCACTCTGCATCACCGTTCTGTCTTGAAATGAAATGTGCAATTTGAACACTTGTCGTCCCCTTCGGACTGTTGAACAAAACGCCACAAACAATCAATGATTGAATCAAACACGCGTACTGTAGACGGAATACAAACACCTATTGTCAGCCGGCCCCCACCCAGGAGGGACATTCTCTGATAGAAATCAAACATGGTGTTTAAAGGGGCAAACAGAGAGGTAGGGCAAAACCTCACTCAACTGAACTACTGTAGGTCAGATACAGCAGCTCAGTGACATGCAGCTTGGAATGCAAACTAAAACAAGTTTTAAAAAAAGAAAAAAAAAAGGTTTATTGGAATTTTCTGCCCAAAAACATCCCATTTGATTGAAATGTATCATTTGCTCACCCTTTACTCCAAGGGCATTCCTGAAATCCCAACAGTGTGCGATATCTGAATACGATGGCCCTCAAACCTCAACCCACAGCCAGTTCCCTCCAACATTCTCTCTCATTCTGGATTCATTTCTGGCCAGACCTTGATTCGCTTTACGAAGAGAAAGGTGGTGTCTCTGTGAGACGACCATCTAAGACTGCCTGCAGATGAAAAAGCCTTTTCAATCCCCGGGCCCAAATTGAAATGCTATGATACTGAGATGAAGGTTAGCTAGGTGGTTCGCAAGAAGACATAACCAGCTGAAGCAGATCTTATAAAGTGATTTTAAATGGAATGACATTTGTTCCCTCCTGGGACTAACCTTGCACCTTGTACATGTCATAGCCAGTGCTGAAAGAAATCAAGAACTTCTCTCAAGTAGTTTTGCAAGTCTGGAATGTAACTGGTAGATATTAGTTTTATCATTTTAAAAGTTGAGAGGACACTGAGTTCACAGTTACATTTTTTTAAAGTTAGATTCTGTTATTTCAGTTTTGGAAACACCAGTTCATCCATATAGTTTCTTAAAAGTGAACTTGACATACTCCCAATCTTTCCACCAGGTAGTACATACAGTGCATACAGGTGCGATTGAACGGTTCGCTCTTTTGTGTTTCCGGTGGCATTTAACAAAAACAACCCCATGGAATTACTTGCAGAATATATCCAGAATAAAACTCACTGACAGTCCGTCTCACTGACAGATGATTAGTCACGTCCCAGCTGCCAGCTTTCATTCAACCCATCAAAAGTTGCCTTTCATGCTCCCCCTAAACATGCCTGCCTCTATCGCAGCTGGGCACCTTTGCTTGTAAGGAAAGTACTAGATGTTCATAACCTCTCAATATAAATGCACAGCTAATTAAATGCCAGCTATGTGGCGCAGCTTCACTCTGGCCTTCTCATTAACCTTCCCCATTCAATATGTCAGAGGAAGTAACCTTTTCACTACTCACTCATGGTCTTGAGACCCTGTTTTCTGAAGTGAATAAGGTAGGGCACTTTCCCATCGCATTTATTATTCTTTTGTTGTTATAAAGCCTGCATGTGTAATTTTATCATGCCCTGATTTTAAAGTAGTTCATTATTTGCGCGAAGCCCTGTGGCAAGACTTGCCTTATTAAAACACATCGGCTTGTTAACTTCTGTTAGGGCACATCAGATTATTGAAACACTCATATACATTGAAGTCGTGCATTAGAATAATACGTTCTTAACCCAATTTGACCGATCTTTGATTAAGATGCATTACCTTTAATTACAGTCAACCTTTATTCTTACCTCCGTACCCGTTGTCTTGCAGTTGAATTAATATCTAAAAGGCAACTGCAGGCACTTTATGATCAAATCAACAATCAATTTTACTTGTGAACTCGAAGCCATTTTTCCCATTATGCTCATAACTCAGGGGAACCAAACAGATTATGTGTCGTCATGCAGAATCTCATCTTGCCATTTTATGTGGTTATTATTGAAAGAGATTGTTATTATTGGAAAAAGCCTTGGGTGGTTGCTCACCAGTAATTCCTCATAATGCTGCTTCTGCGTGTGTTCTGTTTCTGCATTGGCTCTTTTCACATGTCTCTGTGCTTTCATATGTACAATGTTTGCAAGCATCTTGTTTTTCGGTCGGGATTTGTCATAATAATAATGGTTGAAGGACAGGTGTATGACCTTGCCTAAGGACATTCCTTCTCTGGCTTTTAGGCCTTCCATCTTCCCAATCAATACTCTGCCATTTTACCTCCATAGAAGCGAGGCAGTGCCCGTTCCACAACTCAACACCTGTCCCTGAAACAGCAGAGATCTGTCATAGACCTTTTCTTGCTGAAACATGAAATCACCAACAGCAGGAGCAGCAGCAGCAGCGGAGAAGTGACGCTGCCATTTATAACAGTCATCTGTCCCTTCGTAAGGCCCCACTGGGAGCTGCGCTGAGAAGTAGGGGAAGTTGAAAGGTTACACCCATCGAGAGAACAGACTAGACAGGGATTTGGGCTCCTACCCGAAACAGGAAATGGAACCATCTCCATCTGGCAGGTTGTTCATCATGAAGAGCGCGGGCATGTCAGATATAGTTCAGGTGTTGGGAATTACTTTAACTTTCTCACTGACTGAATTTTTAGTTGCTTAAAAACGACTTTACTGCAAAAGGTGTGAAATAACTTCTCTATCAACTCCAGACATAGTTCAAGGTAGAAGTGCCCCATGAGCAAGGGAGTCTAACCCCTATCTACTGTTACAACACAACATTTTTTTTTCATAGTATGCCATTGTGGCAATGTGTGTCCTTGCCAGAATACAGTAGAATCTACACAGTCGGTTATTACATACATGACCTTTCTTGACTCTTCTTGGAATTGTAAAAGCACCTTGAAATTCTTGGATACAACCTTAAGGTACATGAAGTACTTTTTCAGCTTAATCTAAAATGAGTTTTCTACACTCGGCTGAGAAAAGGAAATTTCCTCTTCTTTCTCTGTCTTTCTGCTACAAGGGGGTGTGAAGGATTTATACGTGATGGTATTGATATTGATAACGGTGTTGGTGTCTGTGAGGTTTGTGATGTGGCTGATGTGACTGTGGTAGTGGCGATGCTTCTGCTCCTTCTACTGTGATGACTGTGACGATGGTAAAGGACATAAACTTTGCGCATCGCTTTGCTTTGTTTTGTTTTTTTTATAATCATTTTCTTTATTCAATTATGCGTTGCTTTAAATGAATGCAACACAGACTCTCTTAAATGACTCATTATCTTTTTGTCTTCGGTTTCCTGGATTTTCAGAGAAAAAGAATCACATGTTCTGAATGGGAAGCCATTGTGAATAAATTCACAATGGGAATTTTATAAAAGCGTGCAATCCAATAATGTGCTATCAGTGTGATACCATCCTTCTTTTCCATTGTGTTCAGCACAAAAGCTGACTTTATAGAATGGTCTCATATATTAAATTATCCTAACTGTGGCTAACAAAGCTTTTATCTCTCTTTTTTTTCTTCCATGGCCTGCGTGTTGGAATGTGTGCATCTGTCATCCACCTAAATGATCTGTGTTACACCCACTCCTTACTACAGGTAAGACTGCTACTTCTAAACCACTTTTTATCTTTTTGTTGCAGACTGAAAGCATGCCCTCCAGGTCCACTTACCAGTGACGATCCCTAATGTGAATCAAAGTTTGCGTCAGCGGGATGAATATATAGCTAAGGATTGACTGTGTATTTGCATACTCGGCGCACACTGCTGGATCTCATTGAATATTCATATGCTGCTGAAAACAAGTCTCAGATTTTGAAGAGATTTTGTCACAGCCCCGTGAATCACAGAGCAATTTTGGCACTTGAAAGCAGTGTAATCAGCACTGCCTGCTGTCGTCCCTTATGCAGACACACAAAGACAGATGTGCACACATACACACACACACGCACATGCACGGGAACATATATCTCTATCTATATCGCTGATGTCTCCTTTAGGCCAGGGGACCGTTTTAAGCTTCAAGAAAAGCCCAGTGAAGGGTTTGTAGGTTGATGTGTCACACACTATCACTTCAGATGCACTCCTCTCTCAAATCTCTCTTCACTAAGGGGAAGACCTAATAAACCTAGTGGACAGCTACAAGCCTGAAGTGTCATGCTGCATCCATCTGAATAGTCCCTTCAACTCACTCTCAGATGTGGCTAAGGGATTCTTAAAAGCGGCGAAAGTGTTTATCTCTCAAAACCAATAGTCGGAGTACAAAACTTGAGGAAAGTGGGAAAGATTAGAAGCTGTCTCTCACCACCCAGCCGGTGTAATTTCCCTTGCCTATCAGGGCAAGGGAAATTGCACCGCTAGAAGTTGTGTCACTTGTTAATAGGAGGAAATTCGCATGACCTTTCAAAGACATGGATAGAGGCTTGCATGTATGTTTCTTCTCGTTGCACTGTTCTCCTTCGTTCCAACAATTGCAAAAGGGCAGAGAAAGTCAGTGGTCCAAATCAAACTGGTTAGAATAAAAGGTGGATGGTAAGTATACCAAAATCACTGCATAGGAAAGAAAAAACTTTACGTTTTTAGAGGAAATTCCTAATCAGTGGTATTTAACAGGCAACGTTAATGTATTAATGCTATGGTACTTTGTTTCCCTTTTCAACGCCACAAATGTCAAGTTAAGTCTCAACATTTCTGGGAAATATGTTTATTCACCTTCCACTTGGAGTTACATCTAAATACTACCACGCACAGATGTGATGCATTCTGGCTGCAATGTGACCGCCAGAGCTGAATGTGCCCATTCTGAACAGAGACTGTGATTCCACCAGATGCACTCTATAAACACATTTACAGAAGCTGCTCTCCACTCTGCTTCACGAAGAATATGTGGTCCATTTTTAACAGATGCTGCCATCAGCCAAACAGGAACCTTTAACTTTGTAGCCTACTTATTGAGGGCAGAAGTTCCTACACCAAGAAAAAAAATGACCAAACATGAGCAAGTTAAGAAAGTCTGTTGACCAAAGTGCTCACCTTCTGACACTCCATAGCATGGTGGGGGTATGATTTCATGTGAAGAATGGACTAAAACAGTTGCAGCTGCAACATCACAGAGCTATGCCCGGTGGACTTTAGGGGTTAGATGATAGCTTGATACCTCTCATGTTGCTGACAAACATGAAGCCAGAGTCCACAAGTGGTTAGCTCGCAGCATGAGTTGCTTTAGCCTACACTTTTTTTTTCCTGTTGCTTCCTGAACACTGCCAAAACACAGATGACTTACACTCAGCGCTGTGCCTGAATGTGCCCTGGGTAGACAGAGACGAAGCACCGATGCTGCTAACATGCGGCCCCCTATGCAGGAGGTCTCAGATAGAGCCAGGTTAGGTGTTTCCCACTGTTTCCTGTCTTTATGCTCAGGTGATGTAACCCTAGCCTTGCTATTAGTGTGCTATTGAAATTCTCCTCTACCACATGGCAAGAAATCGTGCATATTTCCAAGAAATGTCAGTTCCTTTCAAGAAAAAAAAAGCCACTGCTACTTCCTGGAGTTTATGGGGGCCACGAGAAAATCATATCAGTCTGTTTCGCATGAAGCTGCGCCTACAGAGTTTTACCTTGAAATGTCAGAAGCCAACAGTAAATAATTCTCATAACTGTGAACTTTTAGCTAAGGTGACAGCTTTAGAAGGCATTGCTGGTCTGTCTGTTTGTCAGTTTGTGCACCACTTTTCGCCACCACTACCTTCACTTTCCCTCTAGTGCCATCACAAAGGTATCAAAATATACCCCCTGGATATCAGCGCATTAGCATGTTGCCGTGCTAATGTTACCATTTATCTCGAAGCACAGCAAAGCCATTAGTATGGCTGTAGACTCTTTGCCTTTTTTTTTCCAGTAACCACTTTAAGGCAATATCAGAATATTAAAATGTTTCTATTCATTATATTTTTTTCTGGGAAAATAAAAAGAAATCTTCTACATTTTGAAACCTTATCTATATTAGGGCATGTTTTACCATTCAGTATTATTCAGGACTGGATTGTGACAATGTAGCAGCTAAGAAAGCCGTGTCTAACATTTCACTTGTCGTCACCAACATTTATGGCTACCTGCCTTAATTGCTTGTGTGACTAATCGTAAAAATAACCCTGATGTGTGGTTGTTTAGATAAGAGCCATTAGTTTTGTCTTATTATCATAAACAATTTGCATGAGTCATCATATAGAGGGCAATAACTGACTCATGCTGTCAGATTTATTAAACAATATGAGACAAAATATGACAAAAGATTTCAGCCCAGCAAAGCCGGAGAAATTAGTCTCCCCCACAGTGCCATACTTTTTAATACAACCCCCACAGTCTTCTACTCCTGGGAAGTTACCTGGTTTCATTTATATGTCTGGCTGTGCTATCCTGCTCATAAATTGCAAATGTGCTACGTTGCCGTGTTTAGATATATAACTTGTTCAGCCTGATAAGTAAATCACTGTTGGTGTTCTTCCACTCTCTATCCCCTCTCTCCCACATTAAACCAGATTATTGATGTTCAGAAAGTCAGGTTGATGTACGATGCTTGTCATTCTGAGGTACGCGCCCATCTCTGCATTATAGATGTCATGTTTCACCTCTAGATTTAGATTTAATGTGAGTGCCTGCGTTCTAATGTGTGTCCGTGTATGTGCTCAGGGACAGGATTAGCATGTTTTCTCTCACTGCTGGACACCGGTTGGTGTGTGCTCGCCGGCCATGCGTGTATTCAGCCCCGCTTTTCTGTCCACATGACGGCACGCTGAAGAGTGCGTGAATGGAAAATGGAGGTGCTTCACATCCAGAGCAGTGCTGTTCATTTAGATAAGAGCAGCAGTGCAATGAGGACATGAAACAGTGGGTTAGGGCCATGGCCCGCAGATCAGCACCAGCAGCCCCAGGATTTACCGGTATTTTAGGGGGAATTTAGTGGGTAAACTGGGACTAATCCTGTTTGTAAAAAGTCACAGGTAGAAGGATTAAGGCCTGTTGTGTTGTCAGCGTCAACATAGACACAGTCTTGCCAGTAAGGAAGACAAGATGTGTGTCGGTCTCTGAGTGTCCGGGTGTGCGTGTAATGGTGTTTCGGTGAGAGCATGTGTGAAGTGCCAGGGGAATTTGAGAATGAGGAAGCATAACTGACCTCCAGTACACTCACCTCACACATGCTCGCACACGCAGCCGCATGCAGAGTGTGGATATCGCATTATATGCCTATCCATTCATTCCAGATGTGTCATGTGAGATCAGAGGGAGCACGTGGAGTGCAATACAAAGTCGTCTTTGAGTCATTCACTTTCAGACATTCTCTGCCACGGCCAGATTATTAAAGAAAACTCTCTCATCCACTGCTGTTTTTTGACCTCTTATTTTCTTTACAGTATTAGGCATTCTGTTGAATGGTTGTTATTGCAATACAGTCATCAGCTTAGCCATTACAGTGACAACACAAGACAGGATTAGTTATGGAAAAGGAAAACACTAAAGGCCAAAGACTACACGGCTACATGCATACGGCTATGATAAGCACTGCTGTTGGTTTTGTTATTTGTAAATCCTCATCAGGAGTCGGGCTTTAAAGTTTGCCTTGATGCTGGGCCTTCCAAACTTCTTCCATGCTTTCATTTGAATAACTGTTCAAATTATACAATACGTCCCTGCCAACCCCCCAAAAAGGATTCCAAAAACAGATGCGTCTTTTAGAAGTTTGTCTTTCTTCTTTCTCGAGATGTGGAACCACTAGTCTAAACTTGCTAACAGTATACAGTAGTTGAAATTAGCTCCATCCTGAGCAGCTACAACAGTGACATGTATCAGTATTGACAATTTAATGATGTGATATATAATCATATATAATAATATATTTAAAAGTATTAATTGCTTTTGCTGTTAATACTTTAGGTAAATGTAGCCGATTCAGTAAGAGATCTGAGTACTCAGAAATAATTTTGCCTGGGAGTCAGACGACTCTCCCAGCTCATGTTTTATTTGCTCTGGCAGATGCTTCTGGTCAACCTCACATATGGGGCAGGTTTGACTGTTCAAGGGAGTGCAACCTTATTGGCATTTTTTTAATAAACAACCAAGATGGCTACCGCTGATTTTCAACCGTTGTGTCTATTGATTCTGCTATCACATCCCATATTAAACAATAAACAATATATTTTCTCTAAAATGAGATCAAACAACTGCACTTAAGGCTTTTTTTTGAAAAGAGAGATTTGCTTTCTGTACTTCTGACAGGATTTCATAAGTTTAATCACCTGTTAGTCACATGTTTTGTTGCTCTGATCGGTTGAAGCTTTATGAAGTCCTATTCTAGGTATGAATTGTTCTGGCAGTGACAGGATAGGAATAATGCCCTGGTGATCAAACATTGATATGTTGTATTATGCATGGTATGGTATAGTATACATGATGCAGTAGTGGTAGACAGTGGTTTGGCCTTGGACCAAAGAGACGGGCTAGCGCTAACTAATTAACTGTCCTTCTCATCCTGAGGCATCTCTGTTAAAGGTTCATAAAGAACAATCCAAAGACATTGTTATTGTAATTAAATCACTAATGTGGTTATTCACAGTTAAAAGTTAATGAACAAGAGTTATCTGCTGCACAGATCGCACCAGGAAGTAGACATAATAGTTCAATCCCACAGCTAAAATTTCACACGACTAATGAAGCTCCCGTGAATATGTCAGACCGTGATTTGTTAATTGTAAAGCGAAAATTTATGTACTGTCGGTTACACAAAAATGTGAAGAAATGACGAAAGTCTTATTTGAAAAAAAATGCGACAGCAGAGATGACATGTAGCTGCTGTTTTGGGACCTGCTTGGCAAAAAGTACAAACCCCCACTGTCAGACATTTTAAAGAAACAGCTCCTCATTACTTTCCCACAAAGGCAAAAGTAAAACCACAGATGAATGCTTTATTAATTTCAACATTTATTTGCACTCGGAAAGACACACCGAGGAGCAATGGGCCTCTTTAACAGGCGTGCTGAGTTTACAATTTGAAAACCACACGCAAACAAAGCATGAATAAAAAATAAATAAATAGGGACGGGAATCATGGACACAGATGCAGAGACATTAAGTGCATGCATCAAAATACATCTGAGGGCAATAAAAGCACGCGTAAAAGTATCAATGAATCATCTTTAATAAAACATTTACAATTACCATTAATGATATTTAAACGAGTTCTTTGGAACTACCACAAGAAGCAGTGTATAAATCTTAAAAATGTGTTGTAAATGAGCTCATGATGCTTGAGCTGCATATCTGAAACCCTGCTCAGTAATTATTGTTGAACCTGTAGTTTAACCAGCAGCACAGATTTGGAAACTAGGTTGCCTGGTAAGATGAATTCAACAGTGCTCTGTTTAGTTCAGCTAATACCTTAGCAAAAGCGAGTGGCACTGTCTTGTTAGAGGGGTGTTATTCAGTAGTATGGCTAGATTACACTGTAGCATTACAATACAGGACTGTCATCAGCATAGACATGCTAAATCAATTCCTAAAGTACAGCACAGTGTACAGGACAGAACGTGGTGAATAGGACAAGGCCCAAAATAGATCCTTAATCCTTCACTGGAGCAGGAGCACTTTTTCTATCGGTTCATGCTACAGAGCAAAGAGAAAGGTCATGGACCAGAAGAGCAGCCTTTGACAGAGTACTTTGTGCTAGACTTAGACCTTAACATGAATCAGTGTGTGCACACGCATGCACGCACACGCAGAGGTACGCACTTGCACACCGCATATGTGCACACTGTTACCTAAGATGTGCCACCAAATGTCCCCGCCTTCTGCCTCATTTAACCTGGCACAGCACCCTGTAATAATCCTGCAGATGGCCACCTCGACTTTCTCCCTCTCTCTCCGTCTCACTCTCGTTGACGCACACATTTTCCACACACTTCCACAGCCATTTTTCTCTCCCTCCTACATCCAAATCTGCAAATCTGGCTCCGAACAGAGCCTCTCTGTCTCTGGCTCAAATTACCTTCCACAATGTTCTTTGTTGGCTCCCTGACCTTCACCAACAATAGTTTTGTGAATTTTGGAACATCTCAAGGCTACGGGGGCCACTTTTCGTATTTTACAGCCACAGAGGTATGGACTCACAGCAGAAATAGTCGTGAGCCCCTCAGAGAAACTCGATGAAAAGATGGCTGGAGCCTTAAAGTTACCCAAACCAATTGCTGCCTTATTTGAACAGCTGCAACCTTTCCTGTCTCCACTTCACTTCATCTCCTTCTCCTGTCCAATTTAATTTAATTCCAGGACACGAGGGATAGGCAGAGCTTTTAGATTATCACAATCAAGTCATCGCCCGCCTTAATGATAGTAGTCGGACTTATTTTGTAAAAAAAAATACAAAAATAGTGAGAGAGAGAGACTTTGTCTCTTTGTCTCCACAGCTGTCTGTTTCAAAATTCAAGAAGCATTTCAAAACATCATTGCTATATCATCCTAGGCTCACTATGAGCTTCTCTCCAGGACAGAGAGAATACAGGACATCAGGTACCCATATAATTATACTCCCACGATGCAATATCCAATACTAGTGAAAGCAATAAATTCTCCCCTTGTCTTCATGCACACACTTTTTTGTTATATCTCTCTGTCATGCACGCACACAATCTATTTCTCCTGAATTTCTTGTACATAATTTTCCACCCACCAGCGGAGCAGATAAAATAATTGAGAAAAGAGAGACAGGAAGAGATAGGACTCCAAAACCCTATGATGCCAGGCCAAGCCAGCCAGCACTATATTCCTCACTTATTAATTTGACTTCATGAATGAGCCGGCATTGTGCTGTGAAAATGACTAGAGATTAGCACTGATTAAAGAGGGAAATCAGTTAACATAAGCACCACCCCCACATCCTCTCCAGCATCCCTCCTAATTAAATGCAGCCATGTGGAGCTGGGGCTTGTCGAGCCTGACTCTCTCCTGGGCCCCGGCTCCACTCCTGAAGCCCGCATATCAAATATGTAAACCACTTTCGATAGCGGACAGATGGAATTAATTATTTCCTGCTAGTTGACTGATGAGGCTACATGAAAGTTAGTGTGGGCAATTATTTTTGACATTAATGGCGCAGTGTTTTTATGTTTCTTCATCTTCTCACAAGAAAGGATAAAGAGAAGACTCTGCAAACTGTTGAAAGAAGCAGATTATCCTCAATGTTTTGTCATGTCACTTTAATCATCGACAGAAGGCACAGTTTTAACTGGATTTGAAGCTCTGTATCTGTTTCTCAGAGGTATGACATGGTTACAAAGTGCTCAGAGTTGACTGAAGTCCAAGATAATGGGAGATTATTTCTAACTACAGAACAAACAGTGGATAAGATCACATCCAGGGGTATCTGGAGTGAGAAAAAAAGGGGGTCTTTTATCTCTGCGGTTATTCAACCCCCCCAAAAAGAAGCAGTTAAAGGTTCCAGTAGTCATGCTGGAGCTGTGCTCTTGACAGTCTGCCTGGTAGGTAAGGCATTGTGCAGCCAGAAGGTCGCTGTAAGTATCCACCTGGTCTGACATGGCCTTGGGCAAGACACTTAACCCATTTACTGCTCCAGAGGCAGCTCTCCTGTCGGCTGCTCTGCTCTGACCCCTTTGGTATTATGTCCACATGGATGCTTGGCGAGGGACATAGCAGAAAATACATTTCTCCACTTTCATTGTGTATGACAGAAATTTATGTCCAACACATTTCTTAAAAAAAAAAGTAGTGCTGTCCAAAAAGCCTGGAATGGCTTCCTGCGGAGGCTACATTACATGCTCCGAGATTCCATTGTGACCTTCCAACATTCACAGTGCTTTTGGCCTTGTGCTCCTGCCTGCTGCATAAACATGACTTTTCCCATTTTGCCTGGGTTAGTGCTAAGTTACATTGATCTCTAGTAGAATAGATTCTTGACCCATGCTCATGCAAAGTTCTGAGAAGAAACAAAAAAAAAACAGCATAGACAACGGCATAAACCGACGCAACATGCAGTCTGCTTTACATTTGCTTTACAGCGCTCTTCGATTCATTCATGTGCTTGCGAGTACACATTATGACACAGGGCGCCGTGCTAATGGAGGGGGAAATGATGTTCACGTCATGGCAAGGAACGGGAAGAAACGACCATACACCTATTCCCTCTGAGTCACCAGCCGAGAATTTTACATTGGCGTCCCCTGTCAGCTGCCGCTGACAAGTGAGGGCACACTCCATGTAATATGAATGAGGTGGAAAGGATGGTAGCGGAGAGGAGAAGATGGTGAAGGAGTCATCACGCAGAGATGGAAACATAGAGGAGAGGGGCTTAGCTGTGCCTCTCTGTTGTTCGCTCAACGGGACACATTAGCGCGGCGCGTTAGTACGCGCGCATTCAGGTTATGTGTCTGCTGAATCACCTCTCCTTTCACGCGCATAAACACACAGACACACACTTACTCTCTTGATTCATCCACAGAAAACAGGGTTGTGGACCTTAGAGTCATTTGAGGGTTTGGTTAGATGTTTTTTTTTATTTATTTCAGTCTCTCGAGAGCTCTGGAGTAAATAGGAATGGGCTAATGCACCTCAGAGAGGCGAAGGAATGCCTGAAAAACGCACCTGACCGTGGCTGGAAGCATATCCAAAATACTGATAATATGCAGAGTATAGGAGGAGGGGGTTCTTTCTCCAGCCGCCGGTGTAGAAAGAGCATGGCACGACTCAATGCGCATTTCACAAAGTGGTTATGGAGACACGATATTGGCTTGATCTGACAAAAGGCTTGCCAGCAGCAGGACATTTCCCCTCCTATTGTATTAAGATGAATGCAGCGGACCTGTTCTGAACTGGATGCATCTCCCACACAGTTGAATTTCACCTTGAGGCTGCAGTACGCCTTTGTGGGGAATGTGTATGTGCGCCTTTGTGACACGGAAGGTGTAGGAGGGCCGCTTTAAAATCCGTCTTCAACAACACAGAAGAAGAACCATCTTCTGAAGTAATGTGTGAAAATTAGCATCTGCTGTCTGCTCCAAAGTCAGTGTGATGGCAGCTGCATAATTAAGATTTAGAAAGCTACACACAGGTTCCGCTGTATCTGAATCAGTGCAAAACTACATTTATTTAATCTTTAAAATGGTGTCAAACCTGTTTAATCTCAGGCTATTTTCTTATTCTTGCATAAAAGACCATTTCTTTTTGTACTAGCCATTATTAGTGCATAGCCACTGCGTTATTCTTCTATATTTTATGCTCATTTGTTATATTTCTGGCACCGGGATATGAATAAGTTGAGATTGATTTGTCTCACCTCACATAGGCTACTGATTTTACCATGGTGTTGTTAAGAGGTCAGCAGTGCAGCTGACCCGAATCTAGTGCATATCAAAAAATAATGTGCAATGTCATATTCCTGAGGCGCCTTTGATTTTAATGATATTTACATAATGCATTTGGCCTCGCCGGACTGTTTTACTCCCCTTAGCTGTGTCTGAGAGTTCAGAATTAAGCGCACCTTGGGCACAGAAGCCGGATAAGCTGGGCTTTGGTCTGCCATACTTCACTTTGTATTGAAGGCATCAAGGGCTCTGTGGCTGATGTACCTGATCTGTCCTGATGAATGCGCATCCCTGTCTCCCTGCGAGTGACAATTACATTGACAGAGTGCGGTCACATACGAAGAAATGTCCCGTATATATCATGAAAGTTAACAGGGTAAGCTGAGAAAACCTTACAGGCCAACAGCCTTTAAAGGCTGCAGGATGCTGTATTACTGCGTTTGTGAGTGTGTGTGTGTGTGCGTGCATATGTGTGTGCCTGTGTTCTGCACGCATGTTATGTTTATTTACATGGTCTATGATGTTGTGATTTGTATTTTGAACAGTGCCTGCACACTGAGTTTCCCTCATGGGGCTATAACCATTTAAATTGGATTGTTTTGGTTTGCATGTGCTGCTGTGTGCTTTATGCAAGGATGTGCTCGCCAGCACACATGCAGAAAGTAATTTGCAAACCAATGAATTCCCTCTCCCGGTCCCTGATTTCATTTAAAGCAAATTTCATATTTTACCAAATAAGAGAGGCAACATTGCTCTCCCACACTTCATTTCTCCCCTGTGTGCTTGATGTAGAATGTTTCCACTTCTCAGACTAACAGAATGATATTGACTGGCAGGCCCTGTAGGGGTCCTACTGGCCCAGTAGGCTGTTACAGTGCTTAATCAATATAGCAAAGCTTCAACCGTGACTTCAGTGCCGACAGAGCAGACTGATCAACACTGTCAGGAAGTTTTTTTTCTTCACACTCGGACCATGACATGACTCCGTTCCACAGATATTTCCCATTCATGAAGTGGAGTGGAATAAAACACAGCTTTATTGTCCAGCACAGTGAAAAAAGTGGCACAAGAACAAATGACGTAGAATAAATGTGGCAACAAAATCCACATGTATGATACAAAGGATAGCAGATTTGCAGTCAGAATCAAAGACCTTTTAAAAATACTTTTAGTTGCCAAAGGCACCCAGTGCTGCCCAGAGTTCAGAGTCTCACACTGAGATAATAAAGGATGAGAACTGTCTGTCAGGATGCTTAAAGCTTTATCTTTTGCCCTGACATTATAAAGCTTACTCAGCTTCATCTGGGGCACCCCGATGACTTTGCTGGCAATGCCAGCTTTTCTATTGAGAACACAGCACCTTGATTCCCAGGGGCACTGCTCTGTGACATCGCTTCCCCGCGTTCTTCCGGAGCACTTTGCCCACCAGATCTTCCTCCGATCGGTTAACTTCTTGCATCCCTGATTCTCCCATGTAAATAGTTCATGTGTTTGCTTTTTGCCTGTTGTTATGATCAGGAGTCTGCACAGGGTGTTTTATACTTTCAAAACTGACCAGACCCTTCATGCCCTCTCTGTATCCGACTTCCAGCCAGCTCGATATGCTCTTTGCTGCTCGGGCGGTGAGACACTTCTGAATCACGCCGCAGCACTTCTGGTAGAATCACTAGCATGTCTATGCGTGTCATGCGGCGATTAGCTCCAGCAGCCGCTTCACAGCTGGAACATATCTCAGCCATACCCGGCAGTAAGCCTGTAGTTAAGGTGACCAAACAATGACACTGAGTGGAATGTCAAAGACCTCTCAATCAGAGTTTTCAGTTTTGTTTTAGGCTTCGCAGTCGACCTAAAGCTACATTATGTAACTTTGCCACCTTAAAATAAGCTTTACTGACAGATGCCTGACAGTCATTCCCACTCTTTGCATCATTTACGTCTATTTTTTTAGCACTATGTAACTTTGGGCTCTGGGTTGCTTTACAGCACTAAATCACTGAACACCAACTATATCGATGATTTTGTTGAAACTGGATCATACTTTATGAAGAAAATGTTCTAGTTTTCTGATGTACCACAGCTCCACTGCCGTAACTCTACGCGATTTTAGAAGTTTTCCTGATGAACAGAAAGCTTTTCTTGTTGCCAAAGTGAGTTAACCACTAAGCTAGTTAGCTGCCCGGACTGGGAGCTCTAAGCACTTGGGGGGAGCATTTCATTTCAGTAAGCTCAGCTGACGGAGGGAGCTCAGAGGAGAAAAGAAGAGAGTGACTGAGCCAGTGGACAAAAGTAAATCTGGGACTGCCTTTTAGTCACTGGTGAGAGCTTCATTCAATAAAAGGCTCAAAGATAGGCGCTGAGCTGGGCTTCTTGCTGTTGGACAAGCAAATAATATTAGCTGGCTGCTACGTCTTCTGTTGATGCGCTTTCTTGATGTCTGGCTGTGTCAGTGTTATTATGACAGTGGTGGATAAATAACTTGAGCACCAAAACTGGGGTCACCAAATTGCAAAGAAATACCTTTTTGAATATTACAGATCATATTTACTGTTACAGAATAATCACACTGTATGCATTCATTCTCGTTATGTGTTATTTCCGCTGTTGGTTGCATTCATAATTTGTGTTTCCTGTATTTATTCAGTGCTGCCCAGTCAGAGCAAGGCTGGAGCACATTCACCTACACTCAGCGCACACGGTGTGAAGATAAAGCACAGCATCCTGCGATACTGATAACAAAGCCGTGGCACTACTTTGCTGGTTGCTTCAGTTGCAGATTTTACCTGTGAAAGAGTATTTTGCTTGCAAAACTATTACAAAGTCAGCAGAATGCCTCCAACCATCTGTGATAGGCCACATATGCACAGACACGGGCACGCACGTGCAATTGCACACACATTGTCCTCATACAGCATGAGTATCGACCACAGCAGTAGTCCCGCAGACACACACACACACACACACCCACCCACACATTTTAACAGTGAATTTCATCCCCACCAAACAACACAGCAATACCAATGATAGATGTACCCATTCCACAGCACGGTGATATTGCACATGGGTTCATCACCTTGTGCTTTATTGCAAAGTGAAGTGTTTAATTGAGAGTGAGTAAGTGAGAATGTGCCGATTTGGCTCCACTCCTCCCAGTGGCCTGTGAAATAGACTGCATTTCATGCCATTTCCACCAACAGACGTGAAGGAAATAACACCCGCGCATCATGTCCCGGCGCCATCTCCTTTGCTCACTGAAACATAAACACCTGAAACATTTTCATACGTTTAGTTATTTCATGCATTTCTCACCTCCCTATTTCACTTTAACGCTTGCATGGCTCAGTGGCTCCCATCATTTGGGGCGAGGCAGCGACGTGGTAGAGCGAGCGAGACACCGAAAAGGGAGATGGAGAGATGTGTCGCTAGAAAGTCGCTGAGGTGACGACCTGATTGATTTTTAAATGAACTCGATTTTGTGGGTTTATTCCCTTTGCTTTAGTGCTTGCCTGCAGTCCTGACCGGCTTGGGTTTTGATTTGGTCAAGAACAGCATTGGCTGGTAGGTGTTGTAAACAGTGAGATGACTGGGGATCATGGGAACGTGGGGGGAAATGGCCTTGGTGAAAGGTAAGGGTAGCAAAAGATTTTTTTTTTCTCCCTTCACAGTTAAACTTGCTGACGCATTCGGTTTCTCTATATTTTGTGTGAAAATACACAGAGAACGGCCGAGCATCCATCACCTTTTATAGACCTTTTAAAAACACCACTGAAGCAATTTGTGATTCAATTGCCATCTTAAATATGCACATCTAAGTCTGTGAAGATCTTTAAAGCTGCGTTGATCAATATTTTTATATTAACAATTAATCAAATGACTACTTGAAATGCAAAAGATGTTGCTCATAGCGACAAACCCACAGAACGGTCACCCAGCTCTGCAGTTTCCTCCAGTTCCATGTAATGTTTTAGCCTTCTTTGTTTCGGTTTTTATGACTCACATCTATACTGTTTTGGTTGACTCTCACTGCTCTCTACAGCCGTGGTCCACCAGCAGCAAGATTTAGTGAGAAATCTCTTTGAAATCCGTCGGACAGACAGACACAGTTAGTTAGCGGCGAGATGGTGAACTTAATGGAGCATTTAGCAGTTAAAGAGGCATTTTCCTTTGCAGGTGCTAGAAATCAAAGCAGAATTAAGGAGAGTGAATGTCTTATTGTACATTTACCAAGTGGCCAGAAACACATCTCTAAATGAATGCTAATATTGCCCTTTGTCGACTTGTTGTGAATAGGCAACTGTTTGTCATGACAATATATTAGTTACCGCACGTTGGCAAGTGGCCAAAATCAATTATGCAGGTTTGAAAGTGCATTAAGCAATGTTTATCCATAATTGATAAAATGAAACCAGAAAAAATCCAGGAAGAAAGTGGACATGAATTCTTTATTTCTAATGTCTGAACACAGTCTCCAACAACTATAGTGCAGAGAGTATAAAAAAGCTTCCATGAACATAAAAGAATAAGAATATTGGGGAAGAATATTATCATAACCAGTCACCAATCAGTCATCCTAAGACAGGTACAAAAGTTTGAGTAAGCGCTTTGGAATCACATTATGCCTCTGGGCTGATGTGCAGAGTACCGCCGTGCTGTATGTTACTGTGCATTCAGTCAACACATTGTGTGTTTTTTAATGTCATCAGCAGACCTGAAAATGCTCGGCACGATATTAATGCAGCAAATAAAAGAGCAATTTCCAGCCCTTGACCCCCCTTCCGTATCAAAAAGTCACCACAATCTGCAGCCTGTGGGCGCTGACATCTTTTAATATAGTGTCTCCGAATATTCACCTGTTCAAGTGGTTGCTGGCCAAAATGCTGAGAATGATTTATTATTTCAAGGACTGAGTTAAATGTAAGAGCCAGGTTCTGAAGACAATTCTAAAATGCCGTGATGTCAAACATGAATAATGTGATCCCTTTTAGTCCTGGTCAACAACTCCAATTTACACAGTAGCTGGCGAGAATGGACTCCAAAAGTGGCCGTCGTTAACTAATGGTGCCAAGTTTGTTCTCAAATAGGATCTGCAGTAAACGCAGCGATGTACCATATGCTAATACCAACATGCCATGTTGAACACAAACACACGTCTACGTAGAAGAGGACACATCCTTTTCACAGAGTGTGTACTGTAGGTAGATTGGCCTTCTGGGGATGATGTCGCTCTGAAATGAATTATACGGGCATGCCTTGCGATTGGTGAAGAACACAAGTAAAAAGCTCATTAAACTAGTAGACTGGGAGACAGATGGAAGTCTGCTTGTCTGCTCTGCTCTTCTAATGAGGTTGTCCCTGGGAAGCTCGGTGACTGATTTCTATTAGGAAAGGGAGGGTTAAGAGCAAAAGAGAAGGGTTGGGGAAGAAGATAGGGAGTGAAGGAGAGGCTGTGTTTGTGGGTTTCATGCTCGACTTCCACAGTTAGAGAATGTCTGGGAGGGAGAGACGCAGTGAATGCGCCAGTGCCTCATGAATCCTTATAAAACTTCTCACTCCTTGATTCGGCTGCGGAGAGAAACTTTCCTTGTCGCAATTTTGATACGTTAAAGCTGAATTTAATCTATTTTTCTTCGTGGAGGGCTAGAAAAGAGTGTCCTTAAAAACTTCATTGTTATAGACAGTGGGCAAAAGGTAACTTTTTTTTTTTCTATTCCAAGCAATATGAGTTGCTATGGCATGCCACATTTCCATGGCAACAAACCAAGTTATCGCTGTTCATGTACAGGAATAATGTGCTGCCGGAGTGTTGTTAGCGTCTGACCTCATATTTTTATGAATAGCTATTCATACGAGCTTGATAAATCCAAAAAATGAAAAGTCCTGAAGAATAGTTACAACATTTTTGTCATTGTGAGTACGCCAAGTGCAAAGCAGTTGTCTTATGAATTTTCTTCCTACTGGCAAAGCGTTGTGTATTAAGTCTACACTCTGCTGCTAAGTGCATGTCTTTTTCATTAATTTCCTCCGCACTCGTGTCCTCTAGCCTGAACTCTGTGATGAACATCTCTCTCTGCCACTAGCGTGTTTTTTTTCTTTTTTTTTATTATTAATCCAAATGTGATAGGATCATTTATGAAGACATGCCTTCATGAATAATTTGCTCATCCAAGGTTTTTACCCTCAAGACATAATATGTTCGCTTTAATGTAGCTGCCTGCCGGCCAAGCATGCTTTGACCTCTCTCTGTTATCCTAGGGAAGGCATCAGGCATTTAGTCTGAAAGGCTCATTCAAGGATGAAATGTTGTGTGCGATGGCATTGATTAAAACATTGATGTGGCGTACTGTATCTTATTTCCTTCTTCCGTCAATAGTCTGAATGAGTCGAGTCAAGCTTTGGGGAAAGGTTTGGTTGTCAGACGAGCCTTTGTATTGACTCACCACCTAGCCAAACTTCATAAGACGTCACATTTTCGAAACAGATTGAATTCATCCATTTTGCTTCCCTTTCCATTTGCTTGAATTCAAAGGCAGCACACACTCTGCGCAACAGGGAAAAATAGCTCATGCGGAGGTTATCACTTAGCGCGTACATTTTCGCCCAGATTCCTCAGTCCAAAGCTATATTCCCTGTTGAGAAAGTGATATTTAAATGAAGGAAAGAAGCTGCCTCTACTGTTTTACCGCGTACACCATCTGGCAAGATTATCATCAGCACAGCTTTGCTCCCGGAGAGCCATTACGGGAAGATGGAGTAAGATGTGTGAAGTATGAATTGTGAAAGTCACTCCAGTGCCATATGGAAGAAGCCTAAAGGATGTGAAGAGAAACCTCTTGATTGCCTCAATGACATTAACATTATAAACACCCATGAGCTTTTACTGAACTGTCTCCCCCAAACTCCTCTCTCATTTAAAATAATATTTCTCTTGGATAAAATATTGTGACGTCTTTTTCATGCCTGCACGTTGAACATTATGTCTTTTTTTTTTTTTTTTTTTGCAGGGAACCTCTGAAATTAGCTGCCACAGGGATCTATAGTCTGCAACAGCGATCAGGCAAATGCTTCTAAGGAGATGGATGGTTTTCATTAAGTTTTCACAATGAAACAGAATGGCAACAAATTGCAGCCAATATTGCTAGTTGAAGTTAAATGGATGTATAACGAATGTAAACTCTGTCTCTGTGCTGCATTTTCTATGCTGTTAGAATGAATCTCGGATCTGCTTAATTCCTTTTCGCTGTTGTTTACGGACTATTTGTGGACAGAGAAAGGATTGGGACATGGCTGCGAAAGCGGTTATTCACCGAACTAAAATGCAACTTTTCATTCTTTTTTTTTCAGTAATAGCAAACAAATTCAATCAAATGGAAGAACTGAATCAGACATTTTAAAACAAAAAAAGTGAAACGCAATCACCGTTCTTTCATGCATTTTCTATTTTGTGGATGTTTTCATGGATTCACAATAAAATGAAAAGCACAACAACAATCGATCCTGAATTTTCCAGCCCACATTTAATTATCCTCCATAATTAAGCCAGTTGGTGTTTTGCTGAAAGTTAATGCTAGCTAACTCACACAAATTTGCTTTCAACACTCTACAACCTCTTCAGCCAGAGGAGTCTGCTCGCCGATGCGGACGGGATTTATTTTTCTAGGGAAAGTGGGATAATTTTAACAGTACCCAAAGTGGTCAGTGCTTTTAATCCTGTCCGTAGTACATGTGTGTAATCTTTTCACCCCAGTCCCCGTAATAACTGCAGTCACAATTATCTCCTGTTTTCTCAGTGTATTCACTGGTCCACTAGTAATTTAAATCCCATCCAGAGTTATGCTCTACTGTTCTGTTTTTTCTGTCTGTTTCTTTTTTCTGCGCGAATAGCTGATTGTCCTTTTTTTTAATTTATTTATTTATTTTTTACCAGCTCTTTTGTGCGAAAATGGAGCAAAATGTTGGGAACATGCTAACACCAACATAAAAGCCCATCGGAAATATGCCCGTAAGAAAAATTCAAGCCATCAGAACCCCATAAAAGACAGTTAATTGTTTTTTTATTCCAGCATTGACAATGTGTTTCAAAAGGAAAGCCCCCTCCTTATGAAAACATGTCAGTGCTTTGCATTTAGTATTGGCAGCTGTCCTCCGTGCAACAACAATGCAATACAACTCTTGTCTGCATTTCATTTGAACCGTCTGGAGTCCTAGCAATCACCCACAATTGCAAAATCAGTTGATAGCACCATTACTTGGACCTCAGTATAGACCACACAGTACACGTATATATGAGAAGGAAATACGTCTCATTTGTTTTCATTTAGCCATTTTAAGTCTTCCATACGTTATTAAAGCCATATTAAGCCATTACTCTTAATTAAATCTCTATTTTTAAGTTGTGTTAATGGTGCGGACAGTTGCAAGTCAGTTGCCTCTCATTTTTTCATGTCTTCATGTCATTCTTAATTCGTAATTCATCCATTCTTAAAATCTATAACTTAATGGACATTTCACCCCGGAACTGTTTGAACCTCTGGTTCAAATATGCATTCCTGGGCCAAAATCCCCGTAGTGTCACTGCGCATGCCAACACAGGGTTAAAATAGTTTGACATGTACCCTTTCTCCAATTTTCTTGACATGAGCTTCGTTGACACCTCTGCCAGTAAAACTGAACATAATTTCAATTCCCAATACACCTGAGGTGAGCTTGCAGAGATTTAGCTGGCTGGGCACAAGCTGCCACCGGTGTCACAGAAAGAGAGAAGATGCTATTTTCACACATGCCAAGCTGCTGCAATTTTATTCAGTTTGGAAGGTCTGACCGTCAAAATGCCAGTTAGGGCCAGCTGAGCTCAGTTTGCATGTGTCACAAATACCCCAGTATCTGGCATATAATTCAGTTGGGGCTATTGTGAACTGTGAAGATGCAGCTGTTGAGATGAAACTGCTCTGGGAGCTGTGCACTGTTAAAGAGCTACAAACTGGGTTCACAGAAACACACACACACACACACACTTACACATGCATGTATGTAAGTCCAAGTTAAGGAGTACACGTACTGTACACACACAGTACTCCTCTGCCTGCTGGCATTTTCCTACGACTCGCAGTGTCACGCTGGCAGCCAGAGGTTATTATAGCTGTCTGCCTGCCCAGGATGCCTGGGTCCAAGACAAACACACACAAATTCAGGAGGTGTTTTTTTTTTTTTTTTTTTTGCATCACAGGAAAACACGGTGCTCTCTCTTTCTCTGACTCTAACTCTCAACCTCCTCCTCTTCCTTCTCCCTTCGCTGTCTTCAGCAGCATGAGACGACGCACCGCATCAACCCACACATCACCATCCTCCTCTTCCCGAACCTGCCTCTCTGGCCACCCACAGACTTGACATGACACCTGCCAATCTGCAGAGTGTCAGCGACCAGTTAGTCGGCCAGTCAAGTCAGCATATCAGTCAGTTAATCTGTGAGTCAGACGCGAGTCTGCTTGCTTTCCAGTTGGACGGTCAGCCAGTCAATCAATCAAACAGACAGCTTGTCATTGAGGCGGCCCTTCAGTCAGACATGCAAACAGTCAGCTGCATGACATGCACCGACGCAGCACTGTGCCATCACTTTCTCTTGTCAGATAGTGCAACTGATTATTTCATAGCAGCAACAAGAACAAAGACAGTTATCCCACGGTAGTCTTTCCTTTAAAGAAAATTCCTCTTATATCTCTGCATGGGGTAGAGATATAAGGGGTAGGTCTGAAGGTAATTGCGCAGTCACATTATTAAATTAAAAGTTGGAGAATATAGGGCTTAGGACACGTCATGCTGTGGCACTTAAACCTTTACCATTATTGCAAATCTGGACCATTTGTTTGCCAGGTGAAAGATTGATTGCTGCAGCTTTGTTACGTCTGTACACAAGCGCGGATACTCAACACAAAGGCACGCACACAGAGAAATAATGAGAGGAAGAAGGGACGAGAGAGAGCAATCTTGTTTATTTGTTAGTGAAGGAAGTCTGTTTTTGCTGTTCTTGTTGATTGGAATGATTTGGATGGATGCTTCAGTGTTGTTTATGCGAATAAGTGCGTGTGTGTGTGTGCAAGAGTGAGTGGGTTTATCATTTTTTCCAGCATATTGAAACTGCTGGAAAATTGTACATTCTATTGAACAAATAGTCTTACAGCCCGGTGCATTAGTCTGCCACAAACGCCCACACCTACCTGTTGCATTTTCACATTTTAAATTAGCCAGGGGGAAGATGGCTGACCCTGTCAGAACTATCTGTCAGCATAAGTTGGGCCTTTCTCCAAACAGCAGCTGATTTGGAGTTATAATTGCTCTAAAGCTGTTTTGACTCGCTCCTCACTGAAAACAAATCACAGGAGACAGACAGACAGAAGTAAGAGAGCAACACTGAAACGCTGCCACCTTGAAGGTTAAGTCAATATGCATAATTAATTTGCAAAACGTACAGGCACAAGCAATCCACCAAGAAGCTTACCCCCCCCACACACACACACACACGCACTCGCATACACCCAAACACACCTAATAGCTCGATTCTTGTGTGGATTAGCGGAAAATTGCAGCACAGGGCAGTAATCACATTTCTTTGTCCACTAAAATTAAGTCGTATTCCTCAAAATATTGAATCACACGCCCGTAGCAGACGCTGCAGCGTCATTACTGGTCGAACAATGTGTTTGTGTGTGACATCAGACACACAATCTTAGAGCTCGAGCAGTGATAACTCACCCTGGCAGGTTAACTGAGGTCTGCGTGACCTCTACCTGGTGGAGCAAAAAACGAGGGATTAACCTTGTGGAGTCAGACTGTGAGCGTGCTGTGTGTGTGTGTGTGTGTGTGTGTGTTGGGGGATTATCTGTGCTTGTGAATTCTCCAAATTAATTATAGATGAGATGATGGTAATATTTGAATGCCACCCTCCCCCTTCCCCCACCTCTCGGTCTCTCTCCCACCACGTCTGACTCATGACTCACCGCTATTAACGCCGCAGCCATTGTTTGGAGACAATTCAAACTTGTCTTGATTCTCTGGTTTATCCTGTCAATGTGCATGAGGTGTAAATAAAAGAAAATAGCCAGAGGGCTGCATGCAAAATCGAAAGCCATTTTACAACATTGTTATCTTGCAAGTTATCTGGAAAAAGTGTTTTTTTTTTTAAGTTGCCTGTCAAAATATAAGATGACGAGCCTTTGGTTTTGTGCGGCAGGCGTCATGGCATTTCCATTGTTCGTTTGTGCTCTCTTATTTGCATAGCAATGCAGCTACGACCCCTTCATACAGGCTCATCTGTCGATCGGTGCTTTAGCATTTAATCTTTAACTTTTGACATCAGTTATGGTATTTACCTGGCTGTGACGAAATGTTAGTGTTATTTAATGGACCCTGCTGCCCCCTGTTCCCCGTAACCACGATGTCCATTTGGTTTAATTGTTCTGACTGACACAAGCTTTCCACATGGTTTTCCGTGATACTTGCGCCGTGCATGATTTGTCTGCAGGTCTATTGATCGGCTACTCAGTATGGCTGCATAGCTGACCCTGTGGATAGAGTTATGGTTTAAATATATATATAAATATATATAAATAAATAAATCAGATGCTGACCCTCTGGCTATGTGGCTGTTATTTATTCAACGTAAACATGTGGGGCTTTTTTTCATTATTCAACAAATAGTTAACTATGTAAAATATCATAAAATAGTGAAAATGCACCGCTCAATTTCCCAGGGCTCAAGCCGATGCCTTCTAATTCTTGTTTTGTCCGATCGTGAGTTAAAGGATCAGCATGTAGGACTTAGTGGCATCTAGTGGTGTACTAGACTAAACCATGGTGGCATGTATGCAAAATGTATTATCTGAAGCCAGTGTTCAGTTTGTCCACTCTGGGCTACTGTATAAACATGGCAGCAGTTATAAAAGACTCATTCTAAGATAATAAACATAACAAGTTTTATTTTCAGGTGATTATACAGGAGTGCAAACTTAATTATGCGTATAATATTACATTTCTGCCAAATGCTATATATAGAGCACACTAAATTTGACACATCGGACCTTTAAGGAACCCAAAGATATTCAGTTTTCAATCTTATGAGACTTTGAAAAAGCAAATCATCACATTTGAGCATCTAGAACCAGAGAAATGTTTGGTAGTTTTCCTAAATAATTGACCAAATGAAAATTGTTTTAGTCTACTGATCAGTTTCTTAGCTATTCAGTTCAGCATCAGTACCCATGGATAAAATTCAATTCAACCCAACCGTAATTTAACTTTAAATATAACACTAACACTTGATCAAAAGAACCCACTGGTACTCAATACAGGTACGCGTCAGTGATATATTGATCTACTATGCTGGGTCAATTTTAAACACATTAGGCGTTATGCAGTCATGCCGTGTTTAAGTCAAGTCAATTTTATTCAGCCCAAGTTCACAAATCACAAATTTGCTTCAAGGGTTCACCTGTAGAGCATATGACGCCTTCTCAATTTGGAGCGAAATGAAAACTCTTCCTGAAAAACAGAGAGCAATCCTCGTTGTCTAGACAGTTAAATTTATGCAGCGGCGCGCAATCCTGACTTTGTTCCTGGAGTCTTTGATCAAAAAATGCTTTTTTTTTGCACAGTGCCACAGTTCATTGGATTCTCCCCTTAAAAGACGGGCGTATGTATTGTGTTGACATTTTTAAGATATCTTCAAACGGATGGCAAGCTTCTGAGATTATCCACGACAATGCCAATGCATCAGTATGCTGGCAGTCCTGTTTTTTTTTTAATAAACTCAAATCATTACACTGTACCTCTCTGTGCTCTTCATATCCTCAACAACTTTTAAAGGTATTGTTGGATGCTATAGCAGCTTTCGGATGTCTGAACTGTCAAATAAAATGTGTCCAATCCTTCATAAAGTGAACACTGCAAAGCTTTCTCACAATGAGCTGCTATTATGTCGCTTTTATTAGGCATATCTCTTATGATATTGTACTGAGTCATTGTACTGTACCACACGCCGTAAAATGAATAGTTGCATCCGAGCCATTTTAGTTGGATGTTACTATAAATCAAAATTTAATGGTCCATAGGTTCTCAGCCTACTTCAACTCTGCCGGTGGCCTTCAACTCTGACAGCAGATATGAAGCAATCCATAACATCCCCTGTGAGTATATACTGGGATGCTATTTAGTCTGTCCAAAATGCCATTCTCTAATCCAGCAGCAGGCTGAAGGGTAAGACGCTTCCCTGGAGACAGAGCAGGAAAAACAAAAACTTATCTCAGCCAAACTCTCCCTGCGGTTTTTCAACCCTCCGCTGACGTGTATTGATGTCAGTTCATGGCAAATGTAAACTACGCTGCTACAGCCGACTATACAGTGACGCAGAGAACGTCAGCACACACTGTGGATGTTGTAGACATGACACCCCAATGACTAATTCATGGAAACAGGGTCGACAATCGGCGCAGTGCTCCTGTAAGGATCAGAACGCAGCTGGTTGTTTGTAACTTGTGTCTCCTTTACCATTTCTGAACAGAGCACAGGGAGTCACTAGAAACCAGTAAATGCTGTTGTTACGAGTGCGTCTCCAGTCTTATTATACTGACTGGGATGATTTGCATGCACGAGGGAAATAGAGTTCCAATTATATGGGTAAAAAATGTGAATTAGGAAGACTGATCGTGGCTTCAAGAAAACGATAAACAAACAGTGTTCATCTTTTTGGGGCTTTTGGGCATTTTCCATCCAAGAAAGTAGCAATGAAATAAATACAAAAAGCAAAGGTGGGACCCACACACACTATCAGATCTGCTCGTTTCATTTCTTATCATCTCTTCGGACTGCTGAGCTCAATACTCAGAAGTCATTTCAGACTTCTGTGGGTCTTAATTTGGCTTAAACTGGCTGAAAATGATCTAGAACTTTCACAAGGGTAACTTCAACACTGATGGTATTATTGATGGCGGTATTACCAGTGTGGCTAACATGACAGTCATTTTGCTGTCACCGTGATCGCTTTCGCCCTCGACGTGATGAATTCTCTTCACGCAGGGACAACAGCGGCACGGCGTATATCCCGAGAATCATTAAATTGTCTCATGGCTGACTTGACTGAGGATTCTGTTGGAAGAGATCTTCGGTAATTGCTGTTTGTGTTCTAGTCAGAACTAAAAATGTGGAACTAATGTGGGTGTAAATGCAGTGCTGGCTCCAGTACCTGGCTTGGCTAATAGTTTTTGTATTGACACACCGAAACAAGTTTGGACAGTTAATTGCGGTTTAAATAGAGCAACATAATTCACCCATGATTCAAAAGAATATTCAACGTTAGCTGCTTCAAAATATATACCTGTGATAGAAATAATTCTTTATTTCAAGTGTTACCTTTAATAGTGCTGACTTGAATGCAGTGTTTTAGAATAAATTACACGTTTGAGTAGTAGCCAACAGCACAACAGTTAAAAAAAAAAAGCAGTCCAGTTACCTGGAATCACACTCCCCTGGGGTGTGTGCAGGCGTGCATAAAAGCTGACATATTTTGCTGTTGTGTTCATATGCATATTTTTTTTTTCTCTCTCTCTCTGTCCGCCTGGATGTGTTCTCTCTGTCAGGCCCTGCAGATTATAGATTGCTCACCCCGGGGTTGGAAACATCCTCCCTTTCATCCACTAGGCCTTTTAATGATGGTGGCCTACCAGCAGGGGGGCTGGATGCTGCCAGAGGACAGCTGTGAAGACTCACTGCTGGCCAAGCCCTCTCAGCCCTCAACCCTCATGTCCATATGGCCTCTATTACCAAGTGAGCACTAATACAGTCGCCTATGTGGCGAAGGAGTGATTTCGGAGGAGCTCATCTCCGAAACAACTGACTTGCTTTCTGTCATTTTGAAGGATGAGAGCTACAGAGGGGCCCAATTAATGTGTGTGTGCAGCTGTGTGTGCACAGCTGTGTGTATTTGCATGCACACGAGTGAGTGGGTGAGCCGGTGGAAATTGCTGCTTTGGCCAGTCAAAAAATAATCATATCTCTTGTCCACTATTGCTCTTTGAGCCAACAAGTGTGCCGATGTGCAGGTATGCGTCTGGCAGCCTGACACATTTCTCTGCATAGCTGATGACATTACTTGATCTCCGTGCCAGACAAGTGATGTGCCCTCCGGGCCAGGGTGATAATGACCAATTGTACAATGGGGAACATCCACATCCAGGAATCCTGACATGCTTTGTTTAATTTCTGTCTGTTGAGTGCAATTGCAGTCCAAGCGAAAAAAGTTGATTTTTTACTGACACAGACGAGAATTAACAGACTAGAAAGAGCTAAACTGCAACGTATCTGAAAAACTGAAACTCCCACGGCGTATTACACGGCACCCATAGACTTCTAAACACATTTTTGGAGACTTCACAAGATATCTGTCATGCTGCTAAATCATCGAAATGACACTCATTATAGGTCTTTAGGGAAGAAAGAGGCAACAGACGAAATATATTTTCTCTGTGGTGCTCCGAGGAGGAATCCAAGGATATGTTTTTGATAAACAAAAGTGTTATTTTTCATGCGGGCACCCAAAAGGACCTTTGTTTTCATATTTTTTTTTGTAATAACCAAATAAAGACATCTTAAGATATGCTTAATTTTTGCACAACTCAAATCGTGTTTTTAAATCAAAGTCGAAATAGAAATAAGATATTGTTTTTAATCTTTAAGTAGTATCGTGCTGCTATGTCTCATGCATCATACGGTGTTTCCATGAGGTCATTTTCAAACCTCACTGAGCAATGATGTGCTATCTTTGTTTTTCAATTAGATGGAACATGCCTGCAGGAATAGATGGGCTCTTCTCTTTGATGCTTTTTTTCATCTCAGCATGCTGTGACACAGTTTACATCCGTGTTTGTCTTTATGGTAAAATATTAGTCTAAATAATGTTATGACCTTTTATTTTTCTAAAACATCCAATACATTCTTAATTTGCAAGAAGATAAATCACTTACTGTACGTAGTGCATACTGTAGTTTATAACAGGAAAAGACACATTAAGTAGGCTTTGTGCAATCAAACATTGTTGTATACTGTCAGTTTTATGTACCTGAGTCCCGTGAAAACACTTTCCTAATCAACTTTATGAACACGTTACAGTAACTCATGTCAGTGTTTGGCACTGATTAAATCTGCCTAAGAAGACTTGATTTCTTAATTAAATCATTCTAACTGTGCATTCACAACTTCCAGCAGTATTTTATCCACATGTGTGAAGACATGAAACATTTGGTATTTAAGGATGAGCTTTCCCAGTTGTCCACTTAAAATTCCAGCATCTAGTTAAGTGAGCTTTTTGGAGGATTAAGTGAGGATTTTTGGAGACAACTTAATGGTTTAATCTTGAACAAAAGCTCCAAGAAAACTGTCACATACTGTACTGCAGGATGTGAAACACAACTGTAAGCATAAAGCACCAGTTAACCAGGATATTACTGGCTATTGTGCAATAGATATTGATACGCATAAGTAAATATATGCCTTTATTAGTTCAGGTGAAATCTTTTTTTTTTTTTTTGTGCGTATGCTTCGTGATTGTACATTTTAATCTCAGTAACGTGAATGTCATTGACCCTCTCTGAAAATCAAGTGCAACATTCAGACATCAAATCCAATTTTTGTTCTCGTTTGAAAGGGCTTACTTGTGATATGCAAATGCAAATTTCCTCACATCTCCATGGTTCATTTAGTCTCATTCAGTTTCCAATGGCATAGAAAACAACTCTCGAGACATCTAATTCATTAAAGGTAACGCGTCGCTGTGAATGACAAACTGGCATTTTCATTTTGCATCAGAAAATGTACGTCGGGCTATCGACAGTTTGAAAGCACTTCCAGCTCTGAATCAAAGGCATGTGCACATTTTAGAAACCAAGTTTCCCATTCTGCTCTCCATTTCTTGCTCCAGTGAGTCAGTTTGAAAATAATTATTACAATCTGTTAATGTTAATCTGACATGCCTTTTTTCCTCCTTTTTCCTCTCAATGTGAACTCTCAACAAAGTTACATATGCACTTCCACCATTGCATTTTTCCCCACATTTTTCAGAGTGACTATTTTTATTGTCTGAATCAAAGGTCCTAGGACGGCCGGTTCTTCAACTCTACAGATTGTTCCCCCTGACTTCACTTGACAAAACCAATAATGCACGTCAAACACTGACTTGCAGCATCGGGATGTTGGTTGAAAGGTCAAGGTTTGCAGAGGGAACATTTTCACTTTTTTGGGACAACACAACCCTTGAAATTATTTACTTTATTAGGCTCCCTTTTGTTTTTCCTTCAAAGACATAGTTACTTTTATATCTGCAGTAGACTCAGTCCTAGATATTTTATGGCCTTCTCAGAAAAGATAAAAGTGAATAAATCATATATATATATATAAAAAAAAGAGGAGCCAGACTCTCTACCAGGGACATAACAAAGAGATCCTCAACTGATGTAAGGCTGCTGTCATGGATGGCATATTTTTAACGCCTCTCTGGGGAGAGTTGGGTAGAATTCTGGGTGTGACATTGTGTCTTGAAGTCTATCTTGAAAATGACTTGAGGTGTGACCACACTGTCTGGAAAGGACCTGAGTGGCAAAAGCAGCCACAAACAAAGCAACTGTCTCAGATAGCAGTGAAACAAAAAATAAATAAATAAATACATTTTATATGTACTACACAAACATACATGTGTAGACATGTAGAGTGAGAAAATAGGAAAAAAAAAGTCTTTATTTGGAATTCATCATCGCTTTGTAGGTGAAAATAACCACATGTCCCACACATTTCATTGCAAAGTTAGTCATGTGATGCACCAGAGAACTTCTTCCCTCAACTCATCAAATACAGCAGCTCGGTCATAGAATGGTGCAGCGTCAGTTTCTTTGTGGTCAGGTTAACAATTACATGTGCATACGGTATATAACATAAAGTTGCGTTTCTGACATGAGAAGTCAACCTTGACTTAAACGGTTTCATGTGGTACAAGAACTTGTGTTACATTGACCCAACCATTCCAGCCAGCCTCCTCCATACATGGACATTCTCGCTCCATATACCCAAAAGGCAGCTTCGGTGACCGTGAAGCCACTGCGGAAGTGCCAAAACTGTAACTTCTGCTAGAGGCTAGAGTCCATTTCCATGAGGCCCTCATTTTAAAACTTCACTGGACATTTTATGTTTCAGGTAAAAAAATGTTACAGCTAATTTCCCATTCATAACTGCACATATATATTAAGGCTTAACGTTATGCATAATGCATAGACACTTGATTGATGGGTGCCATTACAGGTGGCTTGTTTGAACACCCAGGCGTCACTGAGCCTGCCATGGGTCCACTTGGGACCTGGCAGAGGCAGGATTTGCGGAGATGTCGGCGGCCAGAGCCAACACATGCTCCTGAGAAACATATGGGTGATTTTACAGTGGCCATGTTTTATAAATGTCATGCCTTGTCACCTGACTTGGCACATGAAAATGATGGTCACGTCTCTACTTACGGCGTCTTGAATTCAGTTTGAATTGCAGGGCCACTGACTAAGCTGCCTCATTTGATGACTTTGGAGTAAGAATGGGCTGACTTAGCCTTCTTATACCTTTAAAAGGTATTTCACAACCTGCTGTTGCTTCTTGACAGTTTTACAACAGAAAGGAGAATTTAGCTCGGTTCCTAAGAGAAAACCTGGATGTGTCTAGGAGGCGTGGAGTCACCAAGGACAGATGGCATCTCCTTTGGGTTGAATTAACAGTCCTGGAGCTACTAAAAGCATGGTTGTCAACACTTTTATGTTGCGAGGCAATAATCACAAATGCACTTTATGCGATAACATTATATATTTCAGAAAAAAAAAGTGAAACTCTTTCAGACAAGCGGTAACGACTGACCTTATTTTCTTCTGGCGACGATCAAAAGCGATGTCTCACTTCCTGCTTTTATGACCACAAACTGTGAATCTCTGTTATGATTCTGTTTTTGTCTAATCTAAACGTCTGTCGCTGTAAAGCGCACTTAAAACCCTTGGACGTTTGTCTTTGCCTAATGGACAACACTGGTGCCGCTGTAATAGTCAAGCCCAATCAATAACAGCAAACTCTACATGATGTGTAATGCATGATGAGATTTTTAAACCAAGACTGAACGGAGCCTCATTCAGTGAATTTGTCAAGGGAGAGTCAGGCGTCTGATCACTTCGGCCCTGCACTCTTCATTTGTCTCAAAGCAAGCTGGAAATTGGACATGAAATCTGAGCTCGTGCTATCTTGGAAACAGGCTTCCCTCACTGAAATGAATACATTATGATGTTAGGGATGAGCGATACACGTCTGCCTTTATACCAGTGTGTCTTGCTTTCTGGTTCCACCTCTCGTCTGTCCTCTGAGCAGAATTGAACATGCTGCCACTGCCTCTGGGGCAAACGTCTTTTTTAATCCATTTAAATTGGGTCAATTTAGCTGAGGCCGCGGTGTCAATGTGCCTTTGTGTATGTCTTTATAAGAACATGTGCGATTGTTGTTGCTTATCTGTTGCATCGAGTGCCGAGAGGAGCAATTGAAGGCTGGTCATGTTGCGGTAAATGAGGTCATCCACGGGTAACTGCCACAGTGTAAGTCTCTGTTTTCCCTATTTCCACATAAGAAAATACCACCATCTGGGCCCAATACCTAAGCATATGTGTGTGTGTTTGTGTGTGTGTGGGCTGGGGCATTGGAAATGGAAATGGACTGTATATAATGCCTTTTTAGTCTTCTGACAACCTTTACACTACATATCTCATTCACCCATTCACACACATTTATACACTGATGGCACTGGCTGCCATGCAAGGTGCCAGCTGCTCATCAGTTTTAGGAGCTAAACATTCACATGCATTCAGGAGCAATTTGGGGTCCAGTGTTTTGCCCAAGGACACTTCAGCATACAGACCGGAGGAGCTGGAGATCAAACCGCCGGTCATCTGATTAGTGGACGACCCGCTCTACCTCCTGAGCCTGAGCCACAGCCGCCCCAATGTGAGATTTCTTTGAGAATAATCAGCCCCTAAAACTGCCATATAAGGCAGTCTGTTCCGCTCTGTTTGTGAACAAGTTTCATTCACAAAAAAAATGCTATAAATCAGCATATAAATTTAGCAGTGTTAGCAGAAGCGAAACTACTCGAAAAGCTGTCAGCATCATCATTAGAGCAGCGCTGTAAATGGTACAGAAGTGAAGGGGGGATGAAATTTTATATTATAAAACTTTTTTTTTTTTTTTTTTTTTTTTAAAGAAGTAGGTGCCTGATTAATACTGTATGAGGGCTGGTCAAGGGGGATGTGACAGTCACAGAAATATGAGACCAGAGAATATTATAGCCTACAGTAAGTGATGTTACACTGTGATAGAGACAGATGATGATACTGGACTGGTGACCTGCATAAGCCTGACCTGAGGCTGAGCTGTCGGGAGTGAGAGAATTATTTTTTTTTTTTTTAGCTCATTTCAGCATCATATTTAAACTCCATTCAGGTCAGGTCTTGTTCTTTCCCTCTCATTTGGCGGCTCACTTCAGAGACGGGTCTGAACCACTTGTGAATAGCGTAAGTGCTATAACACTACATAGATGGTATTAACAATGTGGACTCAAACTGTGAAGAGTTAAGCGACTAACTCACAGATTAATTAGCACTGCATGGCAATGAGGTTAGAGGTGAAGGTAACATTTTACAGGAAGTAAACAATCATGGGCGACACGGTGGAGCAGTGGTTAGCGCTGTCGTCTCACAGCAAGAAGGTTTCTGGTTCTCTCTCTGAGTACTCAGGCTTCCTCCCACAGTCCAAAAACAGGCCCTCATAGGTTAATTGGTGACTCTAAACTGGCCGTAGGCGTGGATGTGAGCTTGATCTTGAGCTTGAGCTTTGTCTCTTTGTGCCCTGCGATGATCTGGTGTCTTGTCCAGGGTGTGCCACGCCTCTCGCCCGATGACAGCTGGGATAGGCTCCAGCCCCACCGCGACCCTGATGAGGATGATAAATTACAGATACGCAGAGTATGTATGTACGTAAACAATCATATAGATCAGACTGAACTGTTATAAGCAGAGAATGAAAACTATGTGTCTCTCATTTGAACTCTCTTCAGTGCATGTCCTGTATATTACTGAAGGTATAGTTGAGCCTAGGACAAGGCCCTTCATACTGTCCGGGTGTGTGGAGAAAAAAGGAGAGATAGGGAACAAGGGACAGGAGAGGAAAGAGCTCGACTGAATGATGACAAGTAACGGTTTTCAGAGCCCTATAGTATTGGAGGCGCAATTTGTTGTATTAGGAGAAAAACGCTGAGCCGAGTAACAAGAACTCATCACTGTTGTTATTGTGGCGACAACTCGCTCAATCCCTCTGCTGGACGGCCCCTGTGTGTTGTAGGAGAGTTGTGATAAATAATTGAAATGTTGACTCAGCCCAGTGGTCTGGGTCAGAACAAGCTGTATTTGAGCGCGTGTGTGTGTGTGCGCGCGCATGCATGTTTGTGTGTCATCCTAGTGGGTTTGAAAGACCTAAGAGGCTGCTGCCTGAAAGGCATCATTGTGTATTCAGTGGGGAGAGGGGGCATAAGGTTTGGACAGATATGGAGGTGGAGAAGAGGGTGGGTGGGGGGGGTTGCTGGGTAGCGGCAAGGTAAAGAGAGTGTAGGTAGAGAGAGCGAGAGGAAGTGTGAAATTGAACAGCTGTTTTTCCATCGCCCGGCTGACGTGCCTTCCATCCCGCCATCACTTAATAATGTTTGAGCTAGCTGCGAGTGCTGTGTAGGCAGACACACACATCCAAAGAGGTATACACACACACAGACCAAAACCAGCCGCTGGCTTGTGCGGAAGAGCAACCACACGGAGGAAGTTAGCATCAGCTGGAACCTGCGTTGTGTTTTTCAGAACTTAATTTATGTGTTCAATTAACTCAGCGAGGCATGGAGGCTGGACGCTCTCCACTGGATGCACATTTCTCCAGTTTTCCGCAGGGCACACTGATCCTCACACCGATTTGAGCACGACAGAGCTGGATATATGGTAACAGGTGCCCACAGAAAGGGAGTGGAAACCCCAGTTTGTTAGAGTAAATAACAGAAACTGATGGGAAGTGATTACACCAGGCGTGTGATTACACAAGGTGTAATCACAGAGAAGTGGGAAATTCTTCTGCTTCCCTTTATTTGATTGCAAACTTTTGTCCTCATTCGACAAAAGTTCACCACTTCGGTTTAACATTTGTGCTGGGGGGAAAAAAACAAACAAACATCGATTTAAACAGAGCCTTTGTCTTGCCAGTCAGTGTCAATATGGGACGGGCAGAAGAAGGCACGTTTTCAGTGGCATTTGGTGGTGCTGTAATATGTCAGAGAGATTTTCTCTTTGAAGGTGTCACCTTAGAGAAGTGCCTTGAACCTGGAGTGGGGTGTGAATATAGAGCAGCTGAGAGCTGAGGATGTTTCTGGAGGTGGAGGAAAAGAAAAACAACATGGGTCTGGATAAGCTATACGACCACGGCTATAGAGGAAGATCATAGTTTACCCAGGAGGGAAGTCAGGTCAGCACATGAAATTCACTGAGTTCACTGTATAGGAGTGGCATGATGGATTTATACAGTCATAGTAAATACAAAAAAAAAAAAAAAACAATTTCCAGACTATATAAAATCTGTAAAAACAGGGGAGATGAGGTCTCTGATTTATTTATTACTGCTGTCCATTTCCCTAGAGCTAAATCCAGTTTTACTGCTTTCTTATAGCTGATTGACATGTAAGAGATAATCCACCAAAGGATCTTAGTACACAGCGCAGCGGGTTGGAACAACCCAACATGAAAGTGCTTTGAAATCCTTTTACACACACTTTGGATTATCCTGCTTATATCATGGTCATTGGACAAAAATAAATAAATACCAGCATCCATTTAATTCTTTCCAACATTTTGGAGAATTAAAAGGAATGAAGCAAACATTTGCTATTACCATGCTTGTTTATTGGTCAACATGTTGGCATGCTCACACAGCTTTGTTGTAACTATGTCTCCAAAACACAAGTCACCAGGGTATGAAATTAATCACATTATAACCTATCCCCACTTTACCTTTTAAAACCCTTAAAATACTTTTTTTCTGTCTAATATGAAACTTGTTAAGCAACAACCAAAGTTAGGTGAGGTAGGATTTAATTCAAAGACTAAATAAGGGTGTGGATCGCACGACTTTGATTTAAATATAGCAAAATCCTTAATGGTGCAAGGTCGTATATAACATAATCCCTTTTCCAACTGTTCCATGGCCTTAAGCGTTCTCCTTTCAGAGCAGCTGTATGCAGGCAGGTACTGGAGATGCAGTGCCTTCTGGTGCACTGAAACATGAGGTCCCCAACCGGCCCCTAAGCCCTCACACTACAAACTAATCCTCGATTTTGTGCAATCACAAGAGCTGCCACCATGACAGTGACTGCCCCAGTTCTGAATGCACAAACTCCAGAGAGGGCAAGAAGTTGTCCAGACTTCTGTTCAGGTCCGTGAAACAAAGGGCAGTGAAGTGGAGGCTTGAAAGCCTGTTTTAACCCTCGATCACAAGTCATCTACCAATACCGAGCAAAGAGTGAGAAAAACAGTATTTAGTTAGAGTGTGGTAAATGCCTATTGTAATTCTGAGCATAAGTAATGAAAAGAGTTTAGATTATACACAGTGTGGGGTTAAAGACTCACGGTCTCAAGGTTGGTCTTAATGCAAATTAGCTCACAGAATGAATGCACAAAATTAGCATTGCTTCAGTAAAATAAGTGCAAAAAAGAACAATAAAAAAACACAGTCATAAAATTAATTGAAGAAAATGGCATGTCAGGTAGTCTTTTTAGTATGCCTGAATGTTTCAATTAAAATTTTTAAATTACATTAACATTAAAATGGATTTCAGAGAGAATAGTAGCCGAATCGTTGTATGCCTGTAATGCAAAAAAAAAAAAAAAAAGCTGAAATACATTTTCCCATATCAGATTCATCAAATGCCAAGTGAAAAAGTCAAATGCAGCAAAGGCCAACAGCTGTTCATCACCGAGGACCATATAAACAGAAAATGGAAAACAAGCGGCTCCCAAAGGTGGAGGAATTTGTTTAACCTCTTGCCCCCAGCTCCTTTATTCCCCGTGTCCTTCACATTTAACCTAAAATCAAGTGTCACTTGAAAGTCAGGGCAAGAGCTTCGAAAGTACTTTGAAACACAAAGGATTCATTTTATATTCATGTTTGCATTTGGAATGAATCAGGACAGATTGCCAGAAAGGCTGAATATAAAAAAAAAAAGCCACCATCTGACTTCATCAACAGAAGATTTGTATGGCTCACATTGTCGCAAAGACATGTAGATATATCATAAATGGAATAGCTCCATCCCAGCTTGTTGTCTCTAGCTGGCTAATGGAATCTTTTTCTCCATTACGTGATGTGTTTTTGTTTCATTTGGTGACACCAGCTGGAATTTGATACCAGATGGAAAAGAGACTCTGATCTTTGTTCAACCCTTGGCACGGCAGAACTGTGCAACGCTAGGGACGAAGCGAGGGGGTCACTTCCTTCCTCTCTCCCTCTCATTAGAGATGTGAGTGAGTGTGTGTGTGTGTGTGTGTGTGTGTGTGTGAGGTAAAACTACTTCATCCCCAGTCCACATTTTAGAACATGCGGCCTAATTGCTTTATGCCCTAGCATTTTTCTGCCTAACTAGATCTGCACAGTCCTGTACACAGCGGTGTTATGGTTATATCTGTTGTGGCCTGTGGCCATCTTACCACGCCATTTTCCCAAACACAGTTTCTATCTGTTTGCTGAAAATAAACCATAATCTCCTAAATGGTGAGTAATGTATTTGTCCAGGAAAGAGTCTCGGTAAACAGTGTTTGAAAAAAAAAAAAACACTTCGTTTTCGCGGTGTAATCATATTGTAACACTGTGAGTTCACTAATGCCTGCGAGGGGGAATAGAGATTTGGCCCTCTTACGAATTCAAAATGCGTGCTTGGAACTTGCACACACACACACACACCCCACACACACCCACATAGGTTTGTTCAGTGTTCATCCCACCGCTGTTTCTGGGTTCACTCGGTCACTGACAACAGAACTTCTGTCCTCCTCAGCTTTGTTCTGTCCCGAAAAGTGGGCTCACTTGTTTGACGCACGCACAGCGGCTCACATGCACATGCACAAAGCCTACACACTCGGTCACAACCCCTTGCAAGCAAAGCCACCGATTGTTATTTGCCTTTCACCTCACTTACTCCCAATCCTACGCCTTTCTTCCTCCGCCGTCTCTTTTGCCATCCGTCCCTCGCACTTTACTTTCTACCTTTCAATCACGCTTAGCCCTCCATCATTTAACCTGCCCTGACGGCTGAGTGACAGACTGACATTGAGACAGTAGCCCCTCTCCGTCCGCTTCCCTTCTCCGTCCCTACCTCGCCTTGTCATCCCAGGTCGCAGACTGCTAACACTTTGCAGTCACCCTCCAGGGGAGCTTCCTTTTTCTTTGTGCTGCGCATTAAGTTGTGCTATATTTGAAGTAAAGCAGCTGCCCCTCGCACCTCTGGTTTGACTGATACAGCCCCGGAGCAAGGCCACCGAATGAATGATGTCTCCCGATTTGCTGCCCTGTCATGATGGCGAGCAACAAATCTATTTAAATACATCAGGGATAATAAGGGCTGAAGGTGAAGGATTGAGGATGGAGATACACGGGGTTCAGAGAAGAGTTGGTATCCTTAGGAATTATGTGTATACTGGACAATTCTGCACATCACAGTACACATCCAGTGCCAACGATTAGTACCAAACTGTAAAGTACAGGAAGATAGTGACAGTCAGGACAGTAGATGGACATCAAATCAAATCAAATCAAATTTTATTTGTATAGCCCAAAGTCACAAAACACATTTTGCCTCAGAGGGCTTTACAATCTGTACAGGGAGTGACACCCTCTGTCCTTAGACCCTCGGGTTCCAGTGAGGAAAAACTTGCCCACAAAAAAAAACCTTTTAACAGGGAAAAAAAAATGTGGAAGAAACCTCAGGAAGAGCCACAGAGGAGGGATCCCTCTTCCAGGATGGACAGACGTGCAATGGATGTCACATGTACAGAACAATCAACACAAACATATTGTACAATTACAATGAATTACAATAGATGGTAAAGTGATTGCAGTAGCAGTGGAACACAGATGCACAGCAGCAATAAGTCATTAACCAACAAAGCTGTAGTGGAGATGGTAGCAATAATGACTATATATGGCATGTAATGCTAAATATGGTGGACGTTAGCAGCAGACCACGGCGGCAGCCACGATCCATGTGGCACATCAGACTTTCATGGAGGAGAAACTTACCCGTACCATATACAGTATGCAAGTATTGCAAGAGTTTGGTATTAGGACATGAACATTGTCATAATTAAACAAAATTGCAAAACTGCATTGATGTTCCTGTTAGTGTTTGAGTCATAATAGATGATGGTGTGAGAGTGAAAGTGGAAAGAGCATGATAAGAGGAGGAAAATAAGGTGCCATTCTCAATGATCCAACTTTTTTTTTTTTTTTTTGTGGGAGGGGTGGGCATTTTCTCAGAACAAACAAGATGTTCTAAGCCTGGCACTGGCACTCTGTGCTGAAAACCCTAATGCTTTAATCTCTTGTCTGTTTGTGTGCTTGTGTGTGTATGAGAGAGAGAGAGACAGAGAGAGAGACAGAGAGAGAGAGAGATTTAACCCCTTTTAAAGAGCAGAAGAAAGTCTGACCGTCTTCTCATACTGTTTGTTTAAACCAAGGTTGCCAAGAGGGAAGTCTGATTGATGTCAAATGCAGTGCCAAAGGGAGAAAAAGACATACAGTATACGGAAGACTCTGAAAATATAGAGCATCTGATGGATTATTTATTTTAGATGCACAACAGTATATAAGCCAGGCTACACAAGTCTGTGTTTGTAAAAATAACAAAGAGCAGTCATCAATAATAAGGTGAAGCGTTTTGCCTCCAAAGGGCCATGCTCTGCAGAGCAGAATTAGCATAGGCCTATGATATAATAATATTTTCATAAAAATACAAACAGACATTAAAACGTCCACTCGTTGGGTTTAACTACGGCTCATTGCACCCTCAAATTGAATCCAAAGAGGATAACTGATACTGCTGGCTCATTAAAGACCACAGCACAATGCAGGAACCATATAGACCAAACAAACAGACGATCAAAATTACTGTGTTGGAGATTATCAGTTAAATCGTGTTTATAAAATGAGTTTTATGTTATACGTAAATGATTTAAAAAAAAAAAAAAAAACAGTTTGCTTGTCCTTAGGCGGGGTGTTAAAAAGTTTAGCATACACTGTGTTTTTAAATGTGCGTCTGTGCGCATGTGCCCATGCAAATGTGTTTTGGTGTCTGTAGGCGGGCGGAACATTTGTTTGTTGGCGGCATCTTTCCCTTAAGCCCTGTCTAATGGGGATAAGGGAGTGGCCCCTGGCAAGATAGATAGGATGCTGTGTTTATTCTGACGGGTCCACAGGCTACAGCCTCAACATCACCACCAAAGAGGGAAGAGGGAGAGGAATTCAACAGAGGAGAGTGATGATTAAGACAACTAAGGGGAGTGATAGGAAAAGAAAGAGACGTTATGTAGGGGGGGGGGGTTACTGGGGGGAGGGGGATACGCTGGGGAAAAGTCATGATGGAGATGGCAATGGGGTAAGACAGAGAGACTTGTGCTTTTGTCAAGAGGGTTTCAGTGTTCTTAAAAGAACCACATATGCATACTTGAAGCCCTGCTATCCACACTTGGCAGATTCCAGGCCCTTGGAAAGCAAAAACTCCCAAACGTGGCTGTGGCTTTAATCTGCGTCAGTCAGTCCAACTCACTCGCTCCCTCACTCAGTTTTATTGTTGATGAATGCTCAGCTTTAGCCAGCTTTAACCACACACGCGCACACACACAACCACGCAGTAATGGTTACGCATCCACATTGATGAATACATTTTTATTATGCTCCAAAATATGATGAACATTTGCCACAAGGGACGTTAAAAAATTGAGGCTTAGGGACGATAGGCTGGGGCAAAGTGTTTTTGGATGCCTATCAAACATGAAAACAGCAACGAGACAGCTAAGATGGGGAGTCATAGGGAGTTCTATGAGACGGTGTCTGGAAGAAGCAAAAGTTTTAATGCAATCAACTTTAATTGACGTACGTATATGTACAGCAAAATTGCCTCAAATATGTTTGTGCATTTCAGCTGTCAAATGGAAGACTCCATTAAAGCATGGTTTGGCTTCTGGTAACAGCTTAAAAGTATGTCAGTAATAGGAATGGTCAACCAGCAATAGATTCATTGTAAACAAAAACATTCCGAAATTCATAAAAGCCTCTTCACATCAGGAGATGAACAGCCAAATTGTGAAGTGCATTATCAATCCCTTCTCCCGTGAACACATTCCGTTCCATCTTTCTGAGAGGTTTTCGAAAGATATCCTACAAACAGGGCTTTAAAATTACCTCCTCAGCAGGTAATGTTTATCTGTTGGGTTTCAGGCAAAGCATCCAGACACTGGAGGCACATGTTTGTTTTTGTGATTTTGTGACATTTGTATTGCTCTACACAGTAGGTAATTCTCGCTACAGCCCCTCATAATGAAAAACTGCCAGCGCACAGTGTAGAGCCGTTCGCTGTGCCTTTTGAGATCTGGTTTTATAGGTCTTACAAACATGCTGGTTTTTCTTTGCTTCATTCCTGTAATGAGAATTTCTGTGTTTGCGGTGATGTATATTGTTTTCTTCTTTTAATCTTCAGGCTTACTTTGGAAGGAAAATGTGATTTGAACTGTCATTAAAAGAGACTTAACAATCTTCACTCGCAGCGCTGTGAGCTCACCCTGCTGTAGTTCATGATTTGCACTTTTGCTTCCCTATAGAAATAAACAGGATTACTTTCTACAGTGTAATTATGTTTGTTCAGTTTTTACTCTAAGTGTTAAACCCTGTGATGATTGTTTTCTTTTATCCCTATTTGCCACACATTTACAAAGTTTCTAGTGTTCTGGTGACAAGAATAAAGTGTCTTGTGGCCCAGAATGGTAGAGCTTGCCATTCGCTAATCACAGGGTGAGCAGTTTGATCGCCGGCTCTTGCTGTTCACATGTTGAATTGTCCTCAGGAAAGGCACTTGAAAGGACAGCCGCCTTCCATGGCAGCTTTGTTGCCTTTGGTGTGTGAGTGTGGAAATGAGGCAAATTGTACTGCGCTTTGTCTATTTTATTCATATGCCATGCTACATAATCGTGGTCTATTTACCCGCTAGGATTGACAAGAACAATGCGCAGTGATTTTGACTCTCTTTTTTAACTGTTCCTTTGAGGATCCAACAATATTACACAGTCGGAGTGCAGTTAAAGATGCCAAGATCATTATTGGCCATTATTCAGTAAAAATATGCTATCAGGAGATCAGAATTATTGTTTTTAAGTCACCAATTGTGAAAACCGATTCATATCACACATGTTATTTCTTAACATATATTAACATATATTAACCCACAGCAACAATTCCACAGCCACAAACTGCAGACTCCCTGTTTGTCAAGATGGCTAAAGAAGTCAGGGAGTTTTTCATTTCCTATCTTGGCTAAGTTTAGTAGATTATAATATAATACATCAGGTATGGAATGAAGTAACATAATTTGCAGATGCTGCTGTCCAAGTTGAGAACTGAATGATGTAGTTTCCTAGAATATACTTACTACGTACTACTACCAATGTCTTAATGTAAGCTCTGTTTATTTCCAACACCTGTTGTGTGAGCAGGATAATCTAACATTATTGATTAGAGCCTAGCAAGAACGTTCAGCTAAACTGGCTTATAACTCAGTTAAGTTCATAATAATGTTGGGTTAGCTGTAGCTCGTATATCTTGTGTCAGATGCAGATGATGGGTGAATGAACAGCTGTTGGCACAGCATGCATGCCAGGTGTAGCGAGGCAATGTTGCAGCACAATCTGTCACTTACGGTACAAATATAACATAACAAAAAAAAAAAAAAAACTCCATCCATCATCAGCCCATCATTCGTCTCAGTATGTATCTGTCAATCAATCATTCAGTCATATGTTTTTTTTTCTATCGATCCATCTGTTCATCCATTGATCCATCTAGTTGTTGAAGCCTCCGATCAGTTCCTTCCGTCAACACCCAGCAGCTAGATTTTCATTAAAGCTGTTGCATCAAATTAGACGAGACATTCTGGTTGCTATTTGCTCGGATCGCTCTTCTTACTTGTACAAACAAGCCCCCTGCAGCCCCAAAAGGCATATGGTATACTTGTCAACATTTTCTGTTTAATGATTTTTCTACATGTATTCAGTCGCAGTGAAAATCACAAGCATATATTTGGTGTACTTTTGGGAAACATCCTGACATTTTCCAGTTCCTCTCTGCGCCGACAGAATAACAAGCCCCGAAGCGCTAAAACACATCACAGCAACAGACAGATGTGCACAGACACACACATTTGTAGCTGCAAGACCAGTGAGCTCCGGATCACCTCTATCCAGGAGCAGGCCTTGGGCGACTCATTCATTTTGGAGACCACCGCCGTTTAACGCCTATCCCACGTGTCGAGAGCAGACAGGAGAATGTAAATATCACTCTACACCCTCCATGTTTTGCGCAGGGAGGGCAACATGTCTCTTATTGCCTCTGGAAGTCTTCATTTAGAGATGAGCTCCTTCTGGGAAGCTGGGAAAAAAAAAAAAAAGATCAGCGCTTTTCCTTTTTCTGGGCACGAGCTGAGCTGTCATTGCTGTAGGATCGACAGGTTTTTACTTCACTACCGGCAACTGTGAATGTTGTCTTGTGTGGGTTTTGACAAGGGAATAAACACAATATGAGACAAAATCGGTGATGTAACCATGCCGCAATCGTGAGACAGCATGAAAATTATGCTGTCACCTATTTTGGGAGTTCATTTTAAAGGCAGCTTCAATAATTGAGTGTCCCTCCAAATGTTGTGGGTGTTATGTGGGGTAATATGGCATTTCTGATTACAGTCATTTATCAACGTCTTTGTTTTTGTTCGAACAGAATCATTTAATAGAACATCACTGAAATAAAACTGTTTGTCAGTCAACCTGAACGCACGCTGTTGATATTATATCCTTAAGAGTAAAGTGACAGTTGGCTGATTTGAAAAGAATAATTATTATGATCCGCCCCTCATATGACAGCAACTGTCCTTACGTGCCACTGTGCAGGCTCTTAAAAGTATCTGTCTATGTGTCTGTATACGCTTTCCAAATCCAACGGTGTGTGAAAGTACTATTAAATGTGATACCACAGTGGGACACTTTACACACCTTCATACACATACACACACACACACGTACAACCTGACAAGGCACTTCATTAGCCAGGGACCTGAATGCCAGAAATGTCTGGCTGCTGTGCACTCTGGGTAATAAGCTCCGGACAAAAGCTCTCCTTTTTTCCCCCAAATCCTAAGATGCAGCTCACACAGTCGCTCTCAGAGGTAGGTTGCACACGCACACACAGTGCACCAATATTAGCAATTCAGTTTGTGAATGGAGAGCAGATCCCGGCAACGAAGGCTGACAGCGGCATCACAACTCAAACTAGTTCAATCGCCAGGGAATGGTCTGCACACACTGAGAAATGGCGCCTGTGTCGCTTACCTTAGAAAGGCACCCGAGGGATAATTGCCAGGCTGCTTCCACCTTTCTCCCTTTCCACCTCTACCTCTCCACGGGAGAACATTGTTCTTTGTAATTACTAAGGAGGGCTGCAAGTCAACTAAAGAGATGTGCTGTCTCCCTCTCTCCGTCCGCCCCCGATATCTCATTTCCTCCCTTGCAGAAAAACTGTTTTTAAGTCAAAAATACAAAACATCCTCTGGGATAGATAAACAGAAATTGAAGTGCCTGTCCATAACCTTAGATAGTTAGATTGTGGCGAATCTATAAATCTGATTGAGGTTTGCAATAGATTACCAACATCCAAGTTGAGGCAACTCACTTTTTTTTCTTTTTTTTTTCTTTTTTTTTGCTGTTATTCGAGATATTGGCTCGAATTCTATCCCATTATGCTTCAGGACATGCCTTTACACTGCACCAGTTCCTTGTATGCTGGCCTTTGTAAAAGCACATTAATTTTATGTTATTTCATTATTTCATTAAAGTCTATGAAGTGTGCCTTTTGATGAGGTGCTGACCTCTCCTTTATTGTTCATTTATTAACTGTGCTACAGTACATTTTAGCTGAGCTGAGTATTTAACACTTTTTGACTCTTGTCTCAAGGCGAAAGCCACAGCAATGATTGCAATCCAAGCCGTGCAACACGGGTCACTGTGTCCATACAGCTGTGTGTGTGTGTGTGTGTGTGTGTGTGTGTGTGCGGGTGGGTGTTACATTCATGAGTTATACTGTCAGAAAATCAAACCTATGAAAGAAACATCAGGCAAACAGCAGACACCTTTCATTTCATCAAATGTGTAAGCTGGAGGTTCACACCGCACCTGAATACACCACAGCAAAAGTGTCAGCTAATCACAGAGTAGCCTGCGGGCAATGGCAAACTTTTCAAATCAAAATGTAGTAAATGAGATAAAGCAGTACAATTCTTAAACAATCTTTTCAAAGATGTAAAAAAAGTGAAGGAGAGGAAACACTCAATCATTTGCAGTCAAGTCCTTGGCAGCACTGCAGGGAGTGAGTTTTAAAGTAGACAGATGGACAGTCGTGCTAAATATTTAAGAGCTGTTTTTCCTTCTGCGTGTCTTTTTAGTATACAGATATATCTGAAAAACTCAATATTTGAACATGCTTCCTGGTATTTATATGTCTGGCCTGACATTTAAACTTTATAGGTGCTTTACCATTGGTATTTAGAAAAAAAAAGGCACCACAATCTGTAATCACAAATGTTTGAGGTCTGCACGGCATCTGAAGTGTGCCCGTGTATTTTTGAATGTCTTATTCAAATAATTTTCAGCAGCATTACTTTTTAGGAAGTTGATATCATGTGCAAAATAAATATATATTATATTCTAAAAAAAAAATCCTACAATATGGATGAGCTGTTGAGTTATGGGACTGTGCAAATTATTGACCAAGGCTGTTTGGCGTATTATGACTTTATAAAATTCTATCTAACACACACAGAGCAGCATTCGTTGGAAGTCGTGTTTGTTGCCACCTTGCAAATGTAAATTTAGTACTCACTCAGATTTTAGTGTGAGGGAAATCTCCCGCACTTTCCCCCACTACGTCATCAAGCTAGCTGCTAACTTGGTTTGTTGGCCAATCTGTGCATGATAGGGCGTGTAAAGTGGGTATATAAAGTATGTATTTTATTCATACTTTTTCAATGAAAACAGCTGCCTGCAGGGCTGGAACGAGGTCGATGAAAGTGGTAAGACTGGATCGAAGCAGTAAAATTGCAAGCCATAAAACCAAAACAATGAGCTGAACTGAAGCGCTCTGTAGTTTAGTGATAGTTGTCTGTGAGTTTGTCACAACAAGGGGCATTTTTAACATTAGGCAGCGTCATTTGATTCGCTGTTAATATAAAAATATTGATCGGTGAAACTTTAAGGCCGTAAAGTGGCATTACGGTTAGATAATACAACATTTCTGTGATAACTGCTGGTGTGAGACAGGATATGAACCTTTAATGCTAGTGTTTATGTGGCCATCCATCATTCTGATATCAACTCCCTTAGTTTTTATCCAGTGCTGGTACTAAATGTTGCCATCCAATGGAAATTGGATACAACTAACTTGGAATCCTTTTTTTGTTTTGTTTTTTCAGATTTTGGATTTTGCTGGTATTTTAATTGGTATGTCACTGTGACAGATATGGTGTTGTTTTCTGAGCCAGAGTTAGACTAGTCTCCATCCTCTGTTGCACTGATTGTGTGTGTGTGTTGCCAAGTTCAGATTTCCTTCCAAGTCCATTCTTGATTAACCAAGTATCGACAAGTCACATCACACATCTTCATGGGCCATCATGGCTCCCATTCTCTGTCAAGTTGGAAATCATTACCAGAGCTCACACTAAAACTGTTTTGGTCACAAACACATATTATTTTTTTCTAAGTTTCCACCTAGAAAGAACTAAAACCTGCCTGCCTTAGGATGATTTTCCCTTTAATGAATAGACCCACTGACAGTGTGCTTGGGAGGAGATCAGTCATCAGTCGGTGTCCCAGACTGACAGATCCTTGCTTTAGACTCCCAGTGATGTCCTGGCAGGGTGCCACGCAGCAAAAACCCAGGCTGGCAGACAGCATTAAAGCTGAACCTACACACTCAGAGTCACATCAGAAGACACTGAGCCTACAGTATATCGATTGAGGATCAACTCTTGAGATGGGAATTTTTGAGTTGCTCGGTATTTGGTTTGCCTTGATGTTGCTGTGATCAAAATAGTGAAAAGGTTGTTGAATATCACATGAGTTGTATTTGAACATCTGTATCTTGAGTTTTCTCTTTAAACTCTAGTCCTTAAAGGAAGCATTTCCCCTATAACCCAATTATCACTGAGCAAACGTTGTCATTTCCAGACTTTCTGGCACAAACTGCAATGACATTTGAAAATGGAATATGTTAAATTAGAAACAGGAGTAATACACGTTATACTTTAGTATTTCAAAGTAAAATAATGTGGAATTGTTTTGGAAATCTCACCATTATGCACAATGATGCAGAGAGAGTGACAGTGTGAGTGGTTTCTAAAAAAAAACGGCAGTTACCAATTTTATGATTGATGATATCATCACTATATATATATACAGTAAAAAATAAATGACCATGCTATCCAATACAAAGGAATATGTAGCTAGATTTTCTCACATGTTCAGTGACAGAGCTTTAAGTCGTTTTCCTTAAGGATGTTGATGTTGATGACACATTCTCCAATACACAGAATGCATAAACCATGACAAACTGACACAGAGTGAAAGTGAAAGTCTATATGAGGGCTTAATTTATGTTAAACAGATCATCAGCTCGGCTTTCTATCCATCTCGAGCTGGCAAAGTAAATAAATGCATGTTTTTATTTTTAATCCCTCTAATGTCAAGAAAATTAGGCGCCTAAGACACATTTGCGGGTGTTAGAGAACCACTAATTAAAAATGTCAGTTATCATCACTGTAAAACTGCACATTGCAATTAGTAAATTAACTGAATACTTAGACGATAAATACATTTGTTACCATGATAATGGGAAGAGATTTGTCCAGGCAGCACTTTATTTTTAGTGACAAAATCAATGTGCTCACAATAACACCTATTTCCAAATCACAGGTTTCAGCTTGTCACTGTACTTGTCACTACATGTGTTCCAGAGTCAGAACCACCAATGGCTTTAGCATCCGTTGAAGCCACGTTCTGTCACTGTCAATTCCCCATCAGTGGCTCGATGACACGCTGAGGCCACCCTGAGCATACCCCTGCACCCCTACCAGAGAGATAGGAATGCATTCATTCAATTCAATTCACTCAGAGCGTTTCAAAGTTAGTCACGTCATTTTCTGAACTCATCTGACACGTTTCAGTCGCTTCAAAATTGCTACATGACCCCTTCCATGAGTGGGCGTGGCTCCGGCGCCTTCAGTGGACACGCCCCCGCAGTCATGGAGCTGAGAATACTGCTCATTTCTACCCAATTTTGACTTAAACAATACGTTTAATGATTCAAATTTGGCTGAGTGGTGAATAACACTCTCTGATGATTGGCTTGAACCACTGTGGTTTGATCTTGCAAGTCTAGCTCCCTCAGTCTCATACTGGCAGATATTATATTAATAAATCAGTAGGTAGGGATTAGTTCAGAAATATATGTGAATCTGAATAATGACCAGCTTCTTCGTGAGTCACTCCTGATGAACCAGCTGCTGAGCGGCACAAGCTAGTAACGACTCATTACTCATCACTTAATCAATCCTTTTGAGAACACCCCAAATACAGTGATACATCATCATTACTCCATAATTACCTTGACATTACTATTGAGTTTGGTGCCCTAACTGCATAACTATGTGTTTGACATATATGGGGCAGAAAAAATGAAAAGCACTTACATACTTGTGGTATGGTATGTTGGAGAATGTGATGTACTATACTGTGCGATAACGTCCTATAAAGGCAGGTTTTCTTCACACAGACATTGCAAAACGAACCTTCTTAGGTGTGTTTAAAACAATGAGACTTGTGTAGTCATGCGTAATTATCTAAAGGGCTATATGAGGGCAGTTCTATATAGAGAGGAGTACTTGTTCACTTCCACCATATATTCTCAGCCAGGCTAAGAACCGTGTTCCCAAAAATCAAAGCTCACATCTATAACAAAGAAGCAACTCTGAAAGGAGCCCATTGTGAACAGCGGTTGTGTTAACATTAAGGTCGGATGGAAAATGAATGAATAATGCATTTTCTGTCAGACGAGTCAGGATCACAGAAGAATTGAGAGGAGTAAAAAAAAAAAAGTGATTTTTGTTTGCTGTCTAGACTGTTTGGTATTACTTCCCACAAAGTGTAATTTTAAGGCAGTCAGAAGTAAGAGTAAGCAAAAGATCAATTGCAGCCGTTATGGCGGCGTGTTGTGAAATGCATATCTAGCATCAGAGACTGAGCATCTTAACGAGCCCGCTCCACCGGCGATGGCGAAACACGAGTTAGCTAATGTGTCATACGGTTTTAACCTAGCCGCTTCATTTCATGCAAAATATTGAAAGAGGTTTTATGGAAGCCAAATACTGCTTTTATTTTGGTGTCGATTCTGTTCTGTTATTGTTCCCTGAGGGGCACATTTCAGCTGAAAACCAATTGAGCCAAAAGAGCAGAAAACAAAATCACATCAACAAAGTCAGACACAGAGAGTTTAGAGATGCAGCACCGTGTGACCAAGCCGCTATCCTATTCCATCCTATTCTGTGAGGTTCTATATCCAACTTGGTTTGGTGGTGTCAGAACATCTGTTTGTGTGCATGGCCAGACAAACAACAGTATGTGATTATCTCTTACACAAACCCACAGTGCTGGTGAAACTTCACTTTCCATGTTATTATCACAGACATCAGACAGTTTCTACCTTTAAGGTGCAATTGAGTTCTAATTATGATACTGTCACAGAAATGACTTGATTTGGCTTGGGACAGTCAATTTCCCCACATCCTGTGACAGCTAGAAATCAATTTGCAGTCATATTTCTTTTCTTTACAAGCCAGAGGCCTATCATATTCATTCATTACCCCCTATTACCTAAAGTAATTAGGTACAGGATGAACTACAATGCTCTATGTATCTGCAACGGTGGGCTATTTTTGCAAATGTATTGATTGCTTAGAACAATGATTTGAAGAAATGCGATTTAGTTGCCAGAGTATGTTTAATCTTTTAGACCCCATCTAGCAGCCCCCATTGTATATTTCACACACTGGGGGCGCCCTTTATTTTAAGATTATTCCCAGTGCATCAAAACACAGAAAATAAAGCCTTAGCTTTGTATCGTAGTTCAAGTCGTCATTAATATCTGTTTTTTTTTTTTTTTTTCCACCTGGTTTCAACTGTAAATCGAAAAACGGCTCCGCCAACAAAGTGTCTTCAGGCATGATGGAAATAGAAGCCATTGTGAGTTTAAGTGTTTTGCTCACATGACATCACGTAATCACTGTCATTAAACCAGGACCTAACCGGCTCGCGCTGCCGGAGACGGAGGCTGTTTTCCGGGGAAAGTTCGCCAAGGACTGACCAGGTGGTGGTGACTTTTATATTGGCTGATTTTTTTTTCAGCCAATATAATTTTTTTTTTCTCATGTGTGCTGTATGTGTGCTGTTTGTTCTCATAAAGGAAATACCTATTTACAACAGTGATGGTGCTATTTATTTTTATTTGTTTATTGAGTTAAATTAAATACAGTGAGTTTCAGTTGAGTACCATGGCCATATACAGAGATTTTTTATGATCATTGTAAATCAAATTCACATTAAATTCCAAACTATAGTATATTATTAAATTATTAGTTAAAAAAAAAAAAAAGTCTTTGCAGAAAACAACTTGATCACAGATTGACGTGCCACATGTTTTTCTCTCTCTACAGCTCTGGAAAAAATGAAGAGACCACTGCAAAATTATCAGTTTCTCTGATTTTACTACTTATACAGTAGTTATGTGTTTGAGTAAAATGAACATTTTTGTTTGATTCTATAAACTACTGACAACATTTCTCCCAAATTCCAATATTGTCATTATATTTCATTAATTTGCAGAAAATGACAACTGATCAAAATAACAAAAAGGATGCAATGTTTTCAGACCTCAAATAATGTGATGAAAACAAGATCACATTCATTTTAAAACAACGTGACACTAATGTTTTAACTTGGGAAGAGTTCAGCAATCAATATTTGGTGGAACAACCCTGATTTTTAATCACAGCTTCCATGTGTCTTAGCATGCTCTCCACTAGTCTCTTCATTTTTTCCAGAGCTGTATATTACCGTATAATCATATGGACTAGTGGTTATATTTACTGTAGGCTGTCTTCCAGAAAACCTGGCCACCTTATGCTTTGTTGTTTTTAGCTCTGATACCCGTATTCTGCATCAAACTCCACACTTCAGTGTCATGTACTGCACTGTACAGAGTTAAATATAGTCAGTGTTCTGTACTTTCAAGTTATGCTCAACATCTACACAAAGTTGCAGACACTGTAGCTATATTTAGTTTCTCTTCTGAAGGCTTTATGTTTTGGTGTAACAGTGCGATAGGACAACTATAGCTCTCTTTCAAGTGTTGAGGTGCTTCATGTACTGCAGGAATGAAAAATAAATGAAAAAAAATGCTGGAAAAACAAAATATAAACCGGCTGCTAGAGTGGACAAAGAGTTACACCATTGGCTACAGCATGTGTTCAGAGATTACCATGGAAATCTAAAAGAGATACATCTATCATTAAAGATCTGCTCTTTCATTTTAATAATTAGATCTTCAAAATTGACCTGAAAACCTGTTTCTTCTACCCTAGGTGTATTTTATATATTTATTTTTTGTCAGCATAGCTTGCCAGCTGCCAGACCGGTTCAAACATTGTGCCCTCTATGCTGGCTCTAGTCAACTACTTCCTACGGCGTTGGATGGATTTCTGACTCGAGCGGTCTGATTTGGCCATTAGCGTGCTGCCAGCACCAACTGTGGAAAAATCCCCTTCGAAATGCGAGCGTTTGACTTGATCTGCTGCTGTGCAAACTGTTTATTGAGTCAAAAGCTTGTAAGCCATGCCAGGCAAAAGGACTGATGTTTGGTTCATCTTGTGCCTTAACTGCCGTGTTTTCAAGCAACAAAACACTCTAACAAAGGCAGTCAGAAGTAACATTGCGCAAGGCCTTGTAACTTATAATGATATTCGTAAACACAAGCGGAAGGATGTGGGATGTAAATGAAGGTGTTAAAAGGGAGACATTTTGACATGTCACAGTAGGAAAGAGGTCTAAATAATAAAATGAACTAAGGCTGAATTTCATTTAGCTGCTTCATTTTTAGATTTCAGGTATTCTGCATGCTGGTTCACCGTCACACTACCATGGCTTACTGGGACACTTCAATAGAGCTGAGCCACTGTTCATATTATCAACACCTGTTCTTTTCCTAATATGACACATGACACTAGAATTTAGGGGGAAAAAGAAAACAAATAACCAAGTGACCATAACAATATAATATAATATAATGTAATATAATATAATATAATATAATATCATATAATATAATATAATATAATATAATAATTGAACTCCAGTTTAAATATCCTAAATTTCACAAAAAAAATGAATATCCAAAAAAACATATTTAAGTAAAAGGTCCTGTGAATGGCCACTTGTGGTTGGCTACAGATCTCCACATAAGTCCCCATATTAAAACTTTCAACTTCACAGCAGAAATAAACATGTTTACAGCCTGGTACAAAAAATGTTTTGGTCTCTATAGCGAATTTCCCTGTTCATGACAACTGTACTGAGGGTGAATTTTTATAGAACTCACTATCAATCAATGCATTGATTGACAGGTGGGTAAGCTTACAGATAACTTGTGTGAGCACCCAAGCATTATTCAGCCCACCTCCACCACCAATCAACGTTTTTGCCCATTTTTTTAGATTAGCCTGGAGGCAGCAGAGGCGGGACTGCCAACATGGTGGCGGTCAGGGCCACCACACTTTGAGCTTCACAAGGACCTATGGGTGATGCTCCAGATACTAAATCCATATTTGTACTGTCTATGGAAACAACTCAACAAAGGTCATAAAAAAAAGTCCTGCACACAAATATGACACATAGCCACCGTCATGCTTCAAACCAGTAAAGAAGAGCACAGACAAAACCCTGACAGCCTCTCTTCTTGTCCACTAAAGCAGGTCAAAGCATATGTAAATGAGGCAACAACTGTCTATAAAAAAAGCCATAATCTTGAACCAAGAACAGCACATCAAAACTAGCTAACAGCACTAGTGCTGCTCAGCTTTCTCAGTCTGCAAAGGCAAGCAGGAAATCTGATTAATAAGGACAGCATATTATTCTGAAATTCAAATTGGCAGTACCCCAAAGTACATATTTCTGAACGTATATCAGAGGCTGTTACACAGTTTGTTGAGAAAGCTCACCAAAATAAAACAACATGGCACAGTGAGCCAGCTATACAAACAGAGAACAAAATAGAGTTCCCAGGTTCCCAAAAAGTCTTGATCTGACCCTGAAGCATGATATGAACTGTGCACTTTCACAAAAAATACCAGCAAACTGGCTCAAGGAAAAGCCTCATAAATCAAAAGTTTTTCACAAAGTGAAGTCCTATTCACATCTCAGACAGACCTACTTCATCACAGAGAGAGTTTTTTTTTTCTGTAAAACAATACGCCTCAAAAAGTTGATTGTGTTTAGCTAGCTTTGCTCTCACCTCTCTCCGGTCCTCCTCCAAAGACCTGCATGCAAATCTATAAACTGACAGCTCCTAGTGTTTGTGGTATAGAATAACAGCATATTTTTCTGGCGTGAAGTCCTTGCTCCGCTCTGACACTGTTTGAACCGAAGCTGAAGCAAAGCACTGTCCAAGTGATTAACGACTTGCATGGGCGCGCGCACACACTGCGACACACTGTCTGGTTGTGATAGAGAAAAAGCTTCACCTTCGATCAGATACTTCACAGACATTTTAAGTTGTATGTGAAGATCACCTTAAATTGCTCTGTCCCGCTGCAGTGCAGATGAGCATCCCACACTGCAAGGTTATCACTGCTCGCATGCGTACATACTAATCAACACGTACGTAAAAGCCAGCGAAACACTTTGGAGCTGCATTTTACATGCAAATATACTGTATAAACACTTATCATTTCCTGCTGTTACACCGCCTCTGCAATCTGTCTTCCTCCCCTGAATCATTTTTCTCCGAGTCCCTGTCTCTCTGTTTCACGCACACACACGCATTTCTGTCACTGGCTGATGCTCAACACGATAAACCTGACACAGTCATTTAAAAGAGACACCAAAATGCCCACAAACGCATAAACAGCCTACACACCGAAGGGAGCTATCCTTTTCTCAGTCCTTCAGCAGCACGCAGTGAATTCAGCTCATTTTTAATGAGTGTATTACACCTATCGGTTACTTTTAACACCAGTAATGTTAAAACAGCAAGTCTGTGGTGGTGAGTAGGGTCTATTAGAAAAAAATTAACTGATGTACAAAGTTGTAGCTTAATAATTTTTATTCCATTGTATGATTTGTAGTCATAGCAACTGTGGACAACATAGACTAAAGGAAGGGTTTGCCTTTTAAACATGCCACTCTCAATAACAAAATTATTGTACAAAATGCAAATACCTCCATGGGTCACAGTTTGGTTTCCACCTCTCTACAGTCATATTTCAAGCTTCATTCACTGTCAAATCTACTATGACAAGCTAAGAATCCAAGAAATCACCTCTCCAGTGTTAGGTCATGCATGAATGTAATAAGACTGCAGATACCTGTGGCTGAAAACGCTGCCTCTGTCTTGTTCGTCTCTTTCCTCAGGATTAAATTCGATCATCTGTCAGTGGTCGTGTCGCTGGAGAAACTTTCCTAAAGTTCCTGCCCGGGTTGTTTTAGATGAATGAATAGGTTATCTGTAAATATCAAACTCGTTAGTCAGCTCTTAGAGCACAGCATCTTAGATGCAGTTCTTATTTGTTGTTAATGCTGTGTTTGCCTGTGTGCATGGGTTTCAGGGTGACACTGCAGCCACTAGAGTCACTGGTGAGCGTATACTGTACAAGGGTGTGCTGCAGGTGTCAGGTTCGGATGTCACGTTTTCTTTTTGAATTTGTGGTTGCAGCTACACATTTGGGTTAATGCGTGCACAAACAGGTGCACATACGCATTTGTTTGGCCTGTGTCTTGCACGTATACGTGGATTTAAAGTATAGCATTCTGAGACCCGGTCGCTTCTTGCACTGTGTGTCCTGAGTGGGTGCAAGGAGACAGGACTTGGCACTGATTCGCTATCTTTCCCCCACAAACCGTTTAGCTTTAAGGACTTTTCCCTCTGACTGAACAAAGTTCTTATGGAAGGCGACAAGAGCATGTGGCTGGCACAAAGTGATTTCCCGTTTTACTGTCACTTTAAAGTGATATGCTACATGTCGCACAGTCAATTCCCCACTACCTGTGACAGATAGAAATTGGCCAGGCTGAGGCACCGCAAAATGGGTTTTCCAGTTGATGTGAGCGCGAGCACCAAAGCAAGTGACTTGGAGGGGAATCAAAATCAGTTGGAGTTCAGATTGCTTCAAACAGTAATGGTGGTCTAGTGACTTGTTGCAACAGACTGTTGGAGTGGGGCGATGCTATCAGCGGATGCAGGTGATGTTACGGACCAGAAAAGATAAGTTTATTATCGCTTGCTGACCATGATCACCCATTTTACAAGCTGACAGGCCGTGTGTTATTTTTACTTCTCATAGGTGATCATTGAATAGTAATGCAGTTCTCAAGGACTGTTGTAGAGGACTGAAAAGGGCAGTGTTCCTGCTCCAGCATCCAAGACCTGACAGATGGTAGCACAAAATCATCACGTTCTTGTTTTTAAAGCTCAAACAGAGGATATAAGCAAACGTCAACGCTTTGAAGAGGTTCATTTGAATTTTCTCATTTCTTGCTTTCAAACCGGCAATAACTGATTGTCGCCCGCCTTGCAGGCAGCACAAACATGTTGTGAACAGAATTCTGACTCATTATCCTTTCAGTTAAAACTTGGAGTGGTTTATGTCCATTTGGTCTAACAGTCACTCTTTTGGCTCTGTTTTTGGTCTCTACCAACTCCTGAAGGAAATATCTGGCTCTTTAACTGTTCCTTTGCTGTTTGCTGTCACACACACCCTGTTTGAGAAAAAAATACTAAGCTATACACTTTTAAGATTGTCAACAGACTTCCATCCAAATCCGTCATCTGTGGATTGCAGCACTGATGATGATGCAGGCATTTCATCTTCAATAAGGATTTCTGTTTGTTATTTTAGCATAATCAACTTCCGAGATCCAGATTCAAGTTCCCTTTAACTCAAAGTAAGCAAGCTCAATTGGAGTAACATCCTAACAGCTGTGTGCTGTGGCCAAAAAACACACTAAGAAGACTTGGGGAAAATCCTTTTTCACTCAAGTTTTACATAAATAGTCCCAAAATACCATGCTATATACAAAGGGCTCATAGACATGCAAATGTGGAAAGATCCACGTGCTCCATGCTGGCCTCCCTCGGGTTCCCAAGCCAAGTCCAAATAGACTGAGCCAAGGCCAGAGCCGTGAGAATGAACTAAAACAGTAGCGAGCTGAGCAATGAGGTGAAACCCACTAGCTCATAAAAACAGAGTGAGTTCAGATTCCGGTGATAATAATCTGCAGGTTCATCGTTATTAGAATTATTAGAATATCAAATCCACTTTAAAGTTGATGCAGCACTCTCACAACAGGGTTCAGGACAGCCCCTGCTCACACCTTGTAGAAGTTAAGAAACATACAACCAGTGAAATGTTCCTTATGGATGGTGTACATAGTATACTAACATTAATGAGACCAATGACTGCTTGGAAAACAAGAAATTCAGCTTTGTAAAATGGCCGGCTGTAATGCAGTTGTCAGTAACTAAGACATATGATTCAATTGGTTGGTCTTTTTAAAAGCCTATTCAGCCTTGTTTACAGGTTTGGCAAACCGTGCCCTTGGCAATAACTGCGGATCAGCAGCAACAATTCATTGTGTTTATTGGAGATTTTTAGATGCGGTGCCGTTGTATTAAGTAGTAATATGCGAAAAGACAAACAGCGCGTGGCATTTTGTTTTAATGTTATAAAACCCCTCCTAATCCGTGTTTGTGCCAAAGGCTAATTTCCTCCCGCACAGAGTTTCACAACAATAGCATAGTTCCTTTTGTTATTTAGCCACCACGGTGATGAAATTACAGTCTTCTGCTTGTTTATTTTCTAGTGTCAGTTGAGCATTTTAGCGTGATTATTAGCTTTGAGCATTCTCTCCTTGTCTCTTTTGCAGATATCTGGAGAAGAAGGCAAAATGTAGCGACGATTTCAAGCCCAGAAAAACAGATTATTTTGCCTCCTGTTTCCCCCTGCTCCCTCTCATCCCTTTCCCTTTCAGGGTTGCTCGGTATTATCTACTGGAACAGTTGCTCTGAGGAACAAGACAAACTCCCCCCCTCCTCCCAACCCCTCCTGCCTTACCATCCCTTCCACTATCCCCCTCTTTCTCATTGCCCCGCACAGAAGAGAAAGCAATTAAAAGGGAATCTGCTAGATTGTCTGTGCTTATACCGTCTCAGAGAAGGTTCCCGGGCTGTTATGATAATAACGCAGTGCTGGATCATTACCCAGAATCTTCGTTTTACCCGAGCCTATCTCTCAGTGCGCAGATGAGGCCTTCTGAGTGGTGGCACACGTGCTGCCACACATGACAGGGTTTGAACGCACAAGGCCCTTTATTCTCATCCACAGTTATTGTGCAAGTTCTAAATCTTTGCTGTCTTTTCTTTTGCTCTTTTCCTTTCTCTCTCTGTCGTCTCCCTCTTTCTTTATGCCCTCCTTTTTGCTAAGAAACAGTTGAGGCAGGAAGTTTTGACAAAAGGCTTGTGTCGCGGGCACTCAAGGGAATATTACTGCACATTAATTGTGACTTTTGAAAAGCGCTGTATGGACACAAGCCACGAGCAATGAACAAATGCGAATTATTAAAGACGGGGTTTTTTTTTTTATGACGTGTGCGCTCCCCCCGCTGTTGTCGCAATAAAATGGCACATAAAGCATGACCATTAATACACGCATGTCAGAGCACCAGTATGTGTTAAATTAAACATGGACCGTGGTTTATGACAGCGTTTTGTAAGATATGAGCCAATTGTTTGTTTTCAAATAATTCATATTCACGTTCATTATGCAAGCTCTCACTATCTGTGACCTATGCTCTTTTTGCGATGTGTGTGTTTACAGTAAGTGACAAGATGCTAAAAAGACAAGCCTCTCACATTTGTTTATCTCCTAGGCCTCTGCTATGCAATTAAACAGTAATTTAGGTCAAAGATAAGATAATGATTTATTTGCATTAATTTATGAATCCCCCGCTGAGCCGAAATTATGGTCTTGAAATAACATTATTTTGAGGCAATGAGTTTAATAGCAGAACCTAATAGCACTTTGGAGACCGCTTCTTGCCGCTTGAATAACTTAATGAAAGAATCAATGAATCAATAGATTTACACTTCATTATCATCACGCATTGTGATCCGGGTGAGATTTCAGTTTTACAATCCCGATATGCACTGTCACAACCTCCCCGTTACGGAAGATTTTGTCAGGACGCTGTGGATACTGAGATCGACTGAGATCTACGTGTCAAAGTCCATTAGGCTCATCGGCTCCTCGTTCTTTGATCAGCAGACGGGCGCCAACGCCGCGCAATTAAAGATCATTTTAAGAAAATCGCTCAGAGTCGAGATCTTTCACACCTAAGCCTTAAGCTGCAGGCTGCGGTTGTTAACACTGGTTAGCCTTGTACACGCTCAGGGGAGCACTTGAAGTGATGAGTTACACCCAGTGCTAAAGCGCTATGAAAGACCTTTCTAAAAGCATCGGGATACATGCTGAGTTCACACAGAATGACGTGAAATGGCCGTGATAGGGACTAATTATAAATACACCCCATGGAAAAAGGAAAAAGAAAAAAAAAAAGTATATTAACATATGTCAGGATTGCGGCCCCTTCTATTGTTGCCATGGCTACACCATCAATTGATTTTCTAGCCGAACAACAGGAGGTTGGTCCTTTTCTTTTCCACACAGGCAATTTTGCGTGAAGGATGCAACCAAATAAACAAAGCAGATGTGAATGCCGGAGTCATTAGAGTTTATGTTTACCAACAAATCTCTCCTCAGAATGCAGAGCAAGGATTGCATCCACAGCTCGATAGTTGCTGCTCCCTGTAGCTGAGACAGTGTGTGACTGTGAAAGCATTTAAATGTCAGCAAACTGTCTGCTGTTTCAGAAGTCTGTTAAGATATTCTATTTATATTTTATATTCAAGGATACATGCAGCATTCAACTGTCTCACTGTCAGTGTTAATCTCTGACATGTGTTAAGTCAATCTTTTTTTAAAGTCCTTTGTATGACGTGAAAAATGACTAATTATTTTTTAAGATATAGGCAGTTTCCCCACGCAGACGGGAAAAAATAGCTGTCAACCTTTTAGCTTCTGCCGCTGCACCGGCATGTGAATGAGCCGTTCCATCCTCTGACAACAAATCACAGAAGACCTTTTTGACCTTCTCCTTTGACATGACGCCTGTCCGTCATGTATTTGATATGCTGACTCCCGTACCAATGCTGGCTAACCTTTAAAGTCCAACCCGCAAGGCTAAATACCATACGCTCGCAGATGCATCCTCAAATGATATCCCTCACAACCTGCTTAATAAGGCTGCAGTTTTGAAAATTAGCCCGCGAGGGAAAAAATGCTGATTAGCGTGGCAAGAGGGTATAAAAGCCAATTCACACATAGGAAATGATAATGAAACGACCCGCGCCTTAAGCTCTGATTCCCACCATAATTATTTAAGACACATCTTCAGTTCAAAGTGTTACCTTTGAGATTAAAAAAAAAGGCTATGATTAAGTAAAAGGTAGCAAAGCTCTTGGCTTATATTTGTTTGATTTCCCGAGCTTTGCTAAAGCTCGGCGAGATGCGGCGGGAATCTGTGTTGTTGAGATGTACTGCGGGTCTTGGTAGTTCTACTTTGTACATTATCAGAAGCTTTCCCAAGAAACATAAATAGTGTGCTGGGCCAACAAATTCAGATAAGCCTATTTCATTTCAGACGGAATTTATGATGCTGCATTTCATTTCACAGCCTTAATAGAGGCAGCCAGGTCTGGAGTATTTTAGCACTTATAAGAGTATCTTTTTTTTTTTTTCCTCCTCCTCCTCTTGCCTCTGCTCTCCTTCAGTGCCACTGCATCATCAACTGATTCACCTCTTTCTACCCGTAATGCACCAAAGCAGAGCGCGGTGATGGATCACGCGAGAGGTGAAGAAATTAGGTGGTAGTTCCGCTGTGTCACTCTTGGAGACAAGGCCTTACAGTATGTCACATCCTGTAATAATAGGAGCTGCCTCCGCGATGAGACGGGAATGCGGCATAAAGACAGCGAAGGGTGGGAAAGGTCAGCGCTCTGCAGCCAGTAATTGTGGGATAATGAGTATAATTTGCAGCCGGAGAGACACGTGGCTTACATTAGCAATAATATTGCTCTCCCCTATACTTACACACTTTTGTCAACAAAGACAGCACAGCTCTGCACGCATAAACACAGATTCATGGATACGATAGGCATTCAAATTTTCCAAATAACCCTTCTTAGGAGCACTCTCACACAAAAATGTCATATTCTAAGCCTCACGACAGTACAGTGGTATTTTGTTTTAGTGTTGCTGCTGTGTTTCCCGTCCTCTACATGCACTGGCTGACAATTTCGCCGCGCAGGCAGACCGCAGCTGTATGTGGGAGTAATAACAGGCAGAAGAAAGAGGAGAACGAGCAAAGAACGGGAAGTGGCGAGGCAAAGAAGACGGACAGAGAGAAGTGACGGCGCAAGAATGAAAGGGAAAGACAGAAAGCCAAGAAAAGGGTACAAAACAGGAGGAAGAGAGGGAAGCAGAACAAGAGTGACAAAAAGGGAAGATATGACAGGGGAAGGAAGCACAGTACATCTCCAGAGATTTAATAGCAGCATCCTGCCCCTGCCATAGATCCTCCTGCCTACGTCTCAATGAGGCACCATCTGTCACGGGCTCGTTACATCCAAGCTCCCTCACACTGCAGCCCTGCTTAAAAACACAACACAGAGGAAGGGAAGGAGGAAGCCATGGAGGAGTTGTCACATTGACTTTAAAATGAGGATGAATGGGTCAAAGTGAAGCAAGACTGACAGGAGAAGTGTCAGGGCTCCTGCACTGCTGCCATGTACAGTATGAACTCTGATCAGAAGTTAGATGTTGGTTTCCACTGGTGCATGTTCTGCCTTTTTGCCCTTTTTTCCGCCGACCCGCCCAACAGTTTCTGTATTTCCATATCGTGCACTTCCCAGCAGACCCTAGCGCAACATATAATTGGAGCGGCTTCCGAAACTTTGAGAAAACATGACACACACCGAGAAATCTAACTGCCCTGGCACTTCCAAAGCCTTGGAGGTTGAAATCGCACCTGTGCCGAGCAAATTTGAATCAAGCAGACCCGCACACTCCTGAGTTGTTTGCAACAATTTTTTGATTAATAATTTCCCCCTGTAAGGTCTGCTGGCCAAGTCTCAAAACAATCATTCCTGTCCTGATTAATGGCTTACTCAAAGCACTGATGCATGCCAACCATGATGGAGGGGTTTCATGATGGGAGAATTATATGAGGATTTGTGGCTGTCTGGGCGCTTTGAAGCAGAGAGGATAAATCAACGCAGCCAACAAAGGTTACTCCGAGACTATTCTGATGCCTTTACGTCACTAGAGATCTCCCTAAAGGGATTGACTCGGGGATTCGACTTAACTGAAGTCATTGTAGTGACTGATGACACATCTTGAAAAAGTTAAATGGGTTAAAGAGCTCTTTCTATGTGGATCTTAGGCGTATGGACAGAGACAAACACAGAGGTGCCAGAGCGCTCCAGGCAGATCCTTCCTCTCTCACAGCAGAGCGCTCCCTGTCGAAAACAGCTTTGTTTAAATTTAACCATAAACGAAAGGAGACACTTTCTCACCCCCCGACATATCACCCTCATCATCCCTCTCTTCAAGTCCTCTATTAAACCTGCAAACTCACAAAGACACCGTCGAAATGAAGACAATCAGCGCAACCTCGTACCGCCATCGGTGTCAACACCAATTTACAACAGCATGACAAACATTTCACCTGCCGGCTATAAATTAACACGTAGCAGAACTCACGTTCAACTTTGGTGTCATGTTTCTGCGATTCTACATAATGAAACACCGGATTTCCATTTCACGTTAAAGTGCAAATCGTACTTCTGTTACAGGGAGTTTATTTAGTTGAGTCTTTTCTGTCAAACATACACGAGCGGTAGGTGAATTCTATCACAAGACAGACTCGCACTGGTCATTTCAATACCTGCTTTGTTCCGCTAAGCCCAGTCCTAGGGGATAAACTTAGACCTTACCGGAAATACATTTAACCTGCTATGCGGAGAATATCTGGGGCAAGAAACTGCTTTCAGGGCTGTAAAGGAATGACCTGGCTTTGATTTGGTATGCAGCTTTAGCTTTGCTTCTATCCAACAGCTTACATTTCCACTCCCACTTTTCTCAGCGTCGCTTTCTTCCGCGTCGCGTCTTTTCTTTATCTGTCCGTCTGCCTCCCTCTGTCTGTTGTGCCCTCTGCCACATGCGCACAGACACAGGCACTTGCCTACCAGGCTCGGAGTGAGGCAGATTTTGATCAAATAGCTAGGTTGTCGGCCTCCCCTTTAATCTTTATCGATTGCTGAAACAAGTTGTTCGACTCTTTCTGGGGAAAATATTTCAGATTCTTTCCGTATGGCAGGTAGCAGGTATTTGCTGCAACACACACGCAGACATCCAACCTAACAAATGTACGCACACAGAGGCACCTTAGTGACACAGGTTGCCCAGGCAATATGATGATAAAAGGGAGAAAAGGAGAGAGGAGGCGAATGAGATGGAGGCAGAGGTTTGAAAGGGGTGTAGGGAAGAATAAGACAGACGCACTACAAAGAGAAAATGGAAGAAAAAAAGTGTTTTGTTAAGGGGTGAGAGGTGTCAGAGAGGTAAAAAAGGAGAGAAAAGGCGAGGTGAGATGAGGAGAACAGGGTATTGATGGGGATAGCGGGTGGTGGAGCTGTTCTGTCAGTCTTGGCACATCGTTCCTCTCATTACAGTTTCACTCCCTGGCTTCAGCCTGCTCTTTGGTCCTCCCCCACGGCTAGCCCTGGAGCAGGGATCCATCCAGCCCAGCCCTCCTGTCAACACAAGCCCAGCTCAGCAGCTCTGGCCCAGGCATCTGTCAGCCCACACAGTCCCCTGTCAGCCATAGCCCATTGGCCAGTCCATATTGGCACGGCACAGCGGGGAAGAAAAAGAGTATAATATAGCAGAGCAGAGCATCCATCAACAAAGCTCTGAACCTGGGTATCCATCACAAGCAGACCCCGCATAAACCCAGTCCCAGCCTCTGAAGAGACTGATAAATAACCGGGCCACTTTGTAAAATCCAGTTAAAAAAAAAAAAAAAAAAAAAAAACTTTAACAAGCTTTTTGTTTACAAGCATCAGCAAATATTTGCTAGCATTTATAAGCTTTTTTTATGTTAACAGAGTCTATGTATCCTGCAGAGGATTATGGGCTCGGAGAGGATTCTGCAGATTGTGAACATGGAGATGCTGTTGTGATTAAAAAAAAAAAAAAAGGGTTCTGATTTTTTGCCAAATATTCAAATAAATAAAGTCACGCTGGCTAAATAACACAGCTGAGATACTGCATCATTGTGAGGCCCGCAGCCAGTTAATGGGATGGATTTTCATTACAAATCGTTCAACCGTGGCTCGCCATTCCAATCAAAGTCTGCAAGGGACTTGTTGAATGTGTCTCAGATCGGGCCAACCGCAGACAGCCGAGCTCTTTATTTTTCATTCTGGTCCAGCAGAGCCCTGGCACAGGCCGAGAAGCCCAGCCCTACCTAGACACACCTTGACAGCTACTCTGCTAAAAACAGGCAAGAGATACAAGCAGACAACTACACTGACAGGTGATAGGAAGTTCTCTGTTTCCCCGAGTAGTCGCTCATTAGTGGGAACACGAAATAGCCACTACTGAGCATGCTCTATACTCTGCACCAATGGTTGTCAAGACCCTCTGGAGGCTTGAGCAGTTCAAGGGAAGACAGACAAAGAGGAAGGCAAGAGGTAGCAAAGATATCGGATCTGTAGCGCAGATCAATGAGTAAATCCTTTGATTTCTATTCCACACTGTCCAACTCTGCTCCGGAGTGTTGATGGAGAGATGAGAGGGGAGAAGGAACTTACAGACAGAAACAAGGATGACCAGGATGAGAGGCAGACGGGGTGAGAAAACGAGGGTAGCGGGAGGAAGAGAAGTGGAGGCAGAGTGAGGTAGAGGTGCGAGAAGAGATGAGAGGGAAAGAGATAAGGCGAGGGAACATTTGGAGCGGCAGAACATGGGTCTGATTGAAGTCTGAGTGTGGTGGCATGTACAGCGCCATGTGTTGTATATTTATTTATCTATTTCTTTGACCCATATGGAGGAGCATATGGTCACCGCTAACTGAAATTAGGTAATACAATTAGGAACATTTGGATGATTAATAGTACCAGTCACCTGTATTTATCCAAGAGCTTGCATGATGCTTTCGAGGAGCTGCACTCGCAGTATGAGTGCAAAACTGCTCTTCTCACTTCCACAGAGGGTATAATTGGGTGCCTCCTGCTAAACTGCAAATGTTTCCTCCTTTGGCTGTTACCTCCTTGCTCCATGACGTAGCAGCTGATGTTTGGAAGTGTGAGCAGTTTGGTCCAGGCTGAGATATCGCTAACTATTGTTGCCATAGAGTTTGGACATTTGTGGTCCTCATAAATGGGTGATCCTCTGACTGTTTCATCTAGCGCTTCATCCATCACATTCTACCCACACATCCCCCAACTTTTCCTCTCGCGCTAGAGTTCTGTGCTGAACCCTAACTACAATGGCGGCTGCTGCGAATTACCAAGTTTCCACAAAAGTTTCGTCTTATCTCAAATCCGTTCGGCATTTCCATATTAATTGCATGATGAATGTCTGTTTACAATTGGTGTGGAGTAACAATCCTACAGTCTCTGAACTATGCTTCTAAAGATCACAAAGCATCAGTCAGGCTGCTCCAGAGCTTCTAAAAAAAACCCCTAAAATCTGCATTCACCATCGACGTAGCAGAAAATAGCAGTTTGCTGCATCTCTCAGTTTTTGTGTCAGTGTCAGCGAGTGTGTCATGACATTTTTCAACCCGCAGATGCTGGAAGGTATATTCTTATCTCAAACACTAGGAATCATTAAATCTACATCAATCTGAATTCTCGGTCTAGACCTTGAGAAACCTCTTTGTCATCATCAATTATTAACTGAGGAATATGTCTCTGAGATCAGTAACAGTACAAGACTGGGCGACCAGGGCTGTCTTTGACAAGCACCTCTCAAGATAATTGTGAAATGAAATAAATCTGTGGATTATAAGATGCGCGTATACTTTGAACCATTCACTTCTTATCTTCCATGGATGAATTGTTTGGTGAAGACACACAATGTGTTTGTCTTTCATCCTAAACTCTATGAAACCCAGACTTGTCTTATACAGTGCTTACGAGATCACGGTGCAGCAACAGCATACATGAAAGAAACCAGTCATGCTCCTGTTCACTTCTCCTTCTGTCTTGCACTTTTTTTTTTTCATCTCACCCCCCTGTTCGCTTCACAGTAGGAGACAATTGGTAATAACGGAGTAGAGGAAGCAAGCTCGGTGAAAACAAACAACGTGCGACCATTCAGTCAGCGAGGGTACTTTGCTGCTTCACGGCAGACACTTAAAAGCTGTTCAACTTGTCACCGTGTGCAATGCGGAGCATCATCACAATCAGTCACAGCATTTGAACCTTTATTTCCTCGTTATCATACTTTTGTAATATTACATTTCTCTCACAGTAAAGCAAATATGTTCACAGGAAAACATTCAGTAACTCCATACAGTAGATTTAATATAACGGCATGATAAATGAACAGGTGGTAACACAAAGACAGAAGCTTCGCATTTCTTTTTCGCCCACACTGTGCAACAATGTCAGAGACTGCTCTGTATATAATATATAGTGTTCCGTGTCCGCCTGTTGCGATGATACGCTGGAGCTCACAGTTCTGTCCGGTGAAATATTTATGTTTTTTTTTTTTTTTTTGTACACATTTCTACTGCATATAAATGATGTGTTTTTGTATCTTTGAAAGCACTTTAACTTTAATAAGCTCTGAGGGTTTGGACATGTAAATTCACACTCTGTCAAGGCCCATCATTCATGGATGATTTGCAGAGCTTAAAGCTCAACACGACACTGAATGTGAGTCATGGAATCATCTATATTGTATGGATTTGAATTATGAAAGTTATGTCCTATTTATTGCTCAAGCTGTTTCCTCTGGATTCACAGAACCCATGCTTTTAAAATATTCTGAATAAAAGAGTTCATATAGCTCTTCATGATTATAGGAAAATGTGCCTGAATTACTTTAATTAAAGCCCTGAAGACATCTAAAAAAAAAAAAAAAAAAAACGGAATAAACTTCAAGTTCAGACTGAGAAAAGTAGAAGGTAGATGTCAAAGAAAGTCAGTAAATACAGTTATCTTAGTTCCACACAAAGGGAAGCAACATCAACGGTGGGTTCAAGGTGCGAATACAAGCCCTCAACAAATCTGACATCCAGCTCCCACTGGGTAACAGGCTGGGGTGACTGCACCACCACTTTTGTGCATCACCCGGGGTCACCTGCCAAAGACAGCCTCACTCCACTGCCTTGCTAATCTACTCTCTTGTAGCCCAACACACTCCAAAGCAGTGTGCACAGCCAAGGCTCGGGGAGTCGTGGGAATTTGCATGTGAGGCGCATCCACTGTCTGCTTGCATTACGGCTGATATCCATTCTCATTGATTCCGACGTCTTCTCACATTTACATTTATTCATTAGGCAGACGCTCGGCTCCCATTCCTCCCGCGCGAGATGTCTTAGCTCGAGCTTACTTGGCGTAATGTTCTGACAGCATGCAACAAGAAGTAAACAAGAGGATACCGGTGTCCTTTCTCATCCACTGGAATAGGTTTGCCGTTAAAGGAGATGTATTTATCAGAGAGAAGGGAGGCAAGAGAGGAGGGTGAAGGGAGAACATGAGAAAGAACGAGTGAAAGGGATGTGCAAGGGATGAAGTGAGGATAGGAGAGCTCCTCAACTTCAGCTTCTCTTTCAAGACCTGGGGATAAGTGGAATGCTGAGTTGCCTGATTAGGTTTACTAACTCTCGAATACACTTGCCGGTCAGCAGTATCACGCAGCACTGCTGAAATGTGTTACAATATACCTAGCTTGGCCCACTGTTTCAAGAAATTGTTGTGATTTTAAAACCCCAACGCCGCTGAGTTTCATAAAGCCCACCTACTCTGTGGGATCACATAATTGCTGTTATTTGTTTGTTTCCTATCTTCAAAACTCCACATTTCCTCCGTATCATGAAATTAAAGAAGTGACGCGCTCTCTCTTTTCATGTCCTCTCTCACTGCATCCCCTAATGAGAAACCAAGCCTTCTTTTTTACTTCCCCTCACCTCACCCGCTCTTTTTGTACCCGTAGGTGTTACGTTGATGACAAAGTGTCCAAGGTGGCCTGGCTCAATCGATCCAACATCATCTTTGCCGGTCAGGACAAGTGGTCCCTGGACCCCAGAGTAGATCTGGTTACTAAAGGACAGCTGGAGTACAGCCTGCGCATACAAAAGGTAACACTGACCTAGAAACTGGACTGTACCACGATGTTCATCGGGTTTTCGAGACTATTTGGAGAGATTATTTGAGGTTGAGACTAAATTCATTAAAAGGAGCATACAGTAAAAGCATAACGTAACAAAGTAACAAAAAGAAATTAAACATTTAGAACTACTGAAATAACAATATTCTGTTTTGCAGGTGGATGTGTATGATGAGGGGTCATACACCTGCTCCATACAGACTAAGCAGCAGCCCAAGACCTCACAGGTCTACCTCATCGTACAAGGTAAGTGGCAATCACATGTACACTAACAGGAAAGATCAACTTACACAGATATCCTTTATTATACAGTATGTATACACGTTTAAATTACATTTCACACGTCTCAAGAGTCAGAGATGTCACGGTCTAACAGCACACAAGCAGCATCAGCGTCACCACAGCTCTATTATTATTTGTTGAAACGTGTCCCTTTAAGGTGTCAACTAGGAAAATATATGAATATGTATTGTCGGGGAAAAAAAGCTATATGTCACAAATGCCCGCCGACAGCAACAGAATTTCTTGTTCCAGTTCAAATGAATCCTAAGTGCATTTGAAAAGCCTTCAGCAATAGTTTTCCATTTCAAAGGAGAGGAAGTTATTTCTCCTGAACAGAGACAGCAGAAAGGTTGAGAGCAAGCGATAATCATGAGGAGAGAAGGGAGGGGGGTTGTTTGTTTTTGCCAAAATGTCTTTTAAAAGTTATTTTGGGGGATTTAATGTTGCAGCACTATTATTATTATGTTTTTGTAATCATGCAATCCTAAAGAACTAATCTGAAGAGTTCAGTTACTCTCCAATCACAAAGTATTTTACCGTAACTCTGCAGATGACACACATATTTACATAAAAGTATAACCAAGTATCTATGGTCGATTGAACAAATCAGTGATTGGATGTTTGAAAGTCCCCTAAGTTAAATATAAAGATCAAACAGAATTTATTGTTTTGGCACCAAAATCATTTAAACTTAGTTCTTAGATTGAATCCATTAAGAATATATCAAAAATTCAAGGACCAAGACCTTTAATTCTTGCTATATTGGCTTGTTATGTTTTTAAATATTGATTTAAAAATATGTTTAAAATTTTAAAATTCTGGTTTAGGGCCAAAACACATTTCAGATCTGCTGCATTGTTATGAATGATTCAGGTCATCTGGGACAGGTCTGCTTAAAAAAACATGGAGAATCAGCCTTCAGTTTTCATGCACCACACGACCATTAAAAAAATTATCCAATTCTTTTAAATTATTTTAAAACATTTTTGTGTTTTGACTGCTTTTTTATTAGATTAAACACAATTTTCGTTCTTCAGTTTATTCTGCTGTTTTTCTTTTTCATGGTTTCATCTTTTATTGTATTTTTAAATCCTGTTTGTATATTCCAACTCATTTCACCTTGGCCTTCTTATACATCTTGTAAAGCACTTTGAATCATTGTCTATCACTGTGTTGTTTTTGAATTAGCTGTACACATAAATATACTGAGTCCCCAAAGTGGCACAAGAAAAAAAAAAGTGACATTGGGGCCACCACTCGAACATTTTAAAGTGTGCCCTGTTCTAGAGGACCCCCACCCCCGTTGTCATGGCGACCACTGTAGTCCAGAGGAAGTCTGATCACTACAGTTCAACAGGATACTTGTTACAATTTTACTAGTGTGTTTATCTGTTTGTGTGTTTACAGATATGTGTGTTGCATCAAAATAAACCCCATAACAGCTGATTTCATGTGTGGCATGTAGCTAAATAATAACTGTGTGAACATTATCACAATTAAGTTAGCATTTTGTGATGTAAATAAATAATACAATTCAACCATTAAAGACTCCTAGACATGTTTCAAGGTGTAGCCTATATAAAATACTTTTCTTTGAATAACAGACTTATGTGACCGATATTGTTTTCACACCCAAAAAGTTCTTAAAAAAAATCTTCTTAAAAAATCCTTTGCCTTGATAAAAAAAAAAGAAATCAAGAAATATACAAATATATATCATCCCAAAAGTTTGAAACTCAACCATTCAAGTGTAGGAACAATTTGAAAAACACATTTTTGAGTGGAGGGGGAAAATCGATAGACTTGGCAGGTAGGTGACGCGTGGGTCAAGGCTTCTTTGGTTCAGCACCATGGACAGCGGTGAGAGAGCGCGCGAGGGAGAGAGAGATGCTCCTCATTAACAAGAAGCATTTTGCTTATGCAAAGAAATAAATCTGTTTAAACACAAAATAATTTTGTGAACTGAAAAGGAATGACAATGTTGCTTGCTTGCATGTGTGCGGGGGGATCGAGAGAGCCAGCAGTTGGATTTTGCATCCAGGGTTAGTATTAGTAGTCTGTGTATAGACAAACAAATACACAACAACAACAACCACAGCGACCATTATTCATTGTGTTATTACATTTGTGGGAAGTTATTACAATATTTAAAGTTGAAGATTTTCACTTCCCCACAAATGTAATAGTTATAACGTAATAGTTATTACGTTTGTTATTACGTAATAGTTAAAAGATAAGTTATTACAGTCACTGAATAATGGTCGCTGTAGTTGTTCTTGTTGTAGCTATTACGTTTGTGGGAAATAGTGTGTTTCGTTTGTAGTCGGCAGCGGCTATTAGGTTTGTGGGATTATTGCAACACACGTATCTGTAAACACACAAACAGATGAACGCACTAGTAAAGTTGTGACAAATATTCTGTTAAACTGTAGCAACTTTGACCGGACTTCCTCTGGACTACAGTGGTGCCATGACAATGGGACAAGCCTGCTGACTGCGTGTGGGGCGGCTGGCAGTCAAAAAAAAACTCGAGATCTTGAGTTTGAAAGTTGAGATCTCTTGATATCACTCATAAGCCTGTGAGGTAAATATATATGTGGAGCCAGTAGCAGCTTAGCTTACCCTAGCATAACCACAACTAGATGTTTTTGCACTTTAATATTTGTACAGATTAAACAAACATTACATAACATGGCGATTATTAAGCCTCAGAGGGGCTTGTAGGTGGATGAAATAGAAATAGAAATAGAATGCCTTTATTGTCATTATACAGAGTACAATTAGATTTAAATCAGCGCCTTAAATGTGCACACAGCGCAAAGTGAACCAAGCTGTTTCCTCCTGTTTCCTGTCTTCCGGTCTTTTTTCTAAGCTAAGCTAACCAGCTACCGGCTCCAGCTACACATTTGTGTGCAGTATAGACTGTATGTGTATAACATATCAGCCTATTACTGAAAGTTCCAGGCTCACAATACCCTTTAACCTGTCACATTTCATTTCTTTCTCCTTTCACTGTCTAATGAAGAGAAAACTGGCCAACAAATAATCCTGGCAGAAGGAAGCTCATTAAAACCTTTATTCTGATCTTCTCACTTCTCCACATTCCAGGAACAGCAGGCAGACTTGTTTTTAACTGTCAAAATACTTGGCCTTTTTAGTTCTTCTTTAAACCACTGAAATGGTTCTGAATTGCTAGTAACTTCTTGAGACCATGAAAGAATAAGAGCAATAAAAACACCGAGCTGTGCATCAAGGCCAAAAAAAGAGAGAGAGTTCATTATCCATCAAAATACAATTGCCAAGTCTCTGTAGTCTTGTTTTCCAAAGCTACAGTTAGCTGACAAAAATAGCTCTTAACCTGTCAGAAACAGGCTTCCTGACAGACACAAGTGCAGTACCTGAGTGCTCCAAAGTGGGATCAACTGTAGTTTGTTTGTTGCCGTGTGTGTGATGGTGTATGTCTGTGTGTGCTTTCCTTCTAGCTATGAATCCCTCAACGTGTCATCTGTCCATTATTCCATGAAAGTACAACGGACCACGACACAGAGTGCTGTTGACGAATTTAATGTTGCAGCTCAATACATTTCACTATAGATGATTGTTTCATCAATCAGAGTTTGTTTTTGTTTTAACTGCCCTTTCCATTTTAAACCTGCAGACTTCCCTGTGAAACCCAACCTCAGACAAATATTACAGGCTGGCTGTAGAGGAAATGCACCACGGTGTAATTTTACCGCACACAATTGCCTACCGGAGAACTTCTCATCCAGCTATGGACTGAAGATATCGTCCATTAATAGCATTTTTTAAAGGTCAATATGTGAATTGATGCTCCTCTTCTTGGATCCATGGCAGCAAATTGCCTCTCCTTCCCAGAATCCATTGTGTCCAATTATTCAGTGCTTGATCATTGGAATGTCCCTGCGTCGACTTCCTGAGTTTCTATCAGCGGCCTCGTTTATCACAGCTAATGCGACAGTTATAGCCAAACATTGATTCTCTTGCTTTCTTTCCTTGCTATTTTGTCCTCTGCTCTGCCTCTCAAAGTCCCATTCAATTTTTAGCTGCCATTGTTATGCCCATCTGTTGTATTTCCCCACTATGTGGGTGTAATCTTCCCCTTGAAGTTCTGTTCAGCATCTTTCATCTAAATTGCAGTGCTGTGTTGAAGGCGTAGGTTTCTGGCAATTACCGCGAGTGTGTTACTGTGAACAAATACTTGTGAAGTTTTTATTTACTTTTAAACTGTGGTCAAATATTGAACACAGATGTGAGGGAACTACTGAAAGGAGAATAGTGATGAAAGAGCACATATGTAAAATCCTACATCGTGAATTTAATAACTTAAATAATTAACTGAAATAATTTAACTTCAGCTTTGGTTTCATTCAATCATTTCTTTTCCACTCTGCATATAAGCCTTTCAGTAAGGGAAGATAAAAATGCATCTTTGTGTGTGGCTCCACTATATCATCACATACAGAAACCTAAACCAACCCCCCAAAAAACACAATCATCTTTTCGGGATAATAATTCACCCTCCCTTCATCTTTTAATGGGTATGAAAATGTTCCAAACATCAAACATTGCCCCTGGTTACAGACCCAAGAGCGGGTTCACATAACCAAAGCTGACAATTTTCTGCTAGCAGGGACAGGGACGTAATTGGAAAACAAATGATCAGACAAAGTAAATTTGCGGTGGATGAAAAAGTGGAGGACTCGCAGGGCTCAGACGAGTGCTACCGAGCAGCAGGGTCACCGCACATGACGAGAATCCCAATATAATGGCAGGCTTTCCACACCAATCCAATTTGACTTTTATAAAACACAGACATAGAGGTTTAGCCGATGGGCAAGCAAGGGCCACCGTTGTGGTGATTTGAAGGTTTGACTTTGATGTTTGCCAAGTCTATTAACTAGTCAAGATGTTTATGCGCGTGGAAATGAGTGTGTGTGTGTGTTTGCATACCTACCAGTGTTTGATTTATGGTCCCAGTTGTAAATTATGAAAAATGTTCTCCTCTTGCAAACTTTAACTTTTTCTTTTAATCAGTAATCCTATCCATTTCAGTTTTCCCATAGCTTATGTAGAGGTATTACAGAGTAATATACACTTTACACATTTTGAACTTGAACCAAATACCACCCCCATAAAATTACAACTGTGCTGCATTGATGGGATTTTTGGAGTTTGCATAAAGTTCAAGCTTAATATTCCACCATTTGATCAAGCTGGGAAAATATAAAAAGCTGTAGACGCTGCGTCTGACAGCAATCCCAGTGAGGGGGAACCATCTGTACTTTCATGCTGATCCGCGGTGTTAAATCCTGTCTATAACCAATATGTAACTACTTGGCTGTCATTAATGATAGTCTTCCACTCCCAGAGGACAAGCAGCAGGAGTACATTTCTCCAAATGTAAAAGAAAAATATTTGACATGTTAAAAACTATAATAGCTTATTCTTTTATAACTGTAACTGGTTTCATACTGAATAAGCTAAAGCTTTAATGGGTCCATTTGCCTAAGATGTAATGGACATAAAGGATATAAAGGACATTTGGCAATAACTGAAGATATAATTTTACTTTTTTTCCCTATTTCTGTGCATATTTTAAACATCATATTTATCGTGCTAAAGAATTTAGAGTTCTTATGTATCCTATGCAAGGCTGATAGCAAATGTTCAGTGTTATAGAGTGTAACCGACACTATTACACAACTAACACCCTTACAATGAATAGCAAGTAGTGAAACAAGACGACAAAGGACAGAGATTGACATAGTGGCAAGCGGGAAAGAAAAACTTCATATCTCAGCAACTGTTAGGATAGATAGTTTATATATTCATGACTTTGACTACTTTTGTATGTTTGAAATCACTTGAGGAAAATTCAAAGTTTAATGGGTTAAAAAAAGAATTGTATATGCTTTTGGTGGTTTAAGATAAAATCACTATGAGCAATAAATTACACTGGAGAATACTGGATGTACCAAAATGATACAAATTAAAACATATATATGTAAATTGATATTATATTTCTTTTCTTTTTTCATTTTGCCAGAAGTTTCAAGAAACACTCAAAAGTGGTGCGTTACAGCACCACTCCTGCTAGTATGGCCTTAGAATCTTAGCCTTGTTTGAATCTCACTACTCCATTATTTTGGGAAATGAGGGTAGGTGTGTGTTTTATTCATGAGGAGGTGCAGTAAAACACTAGTAATTTTAGGGAGGGCCTCGCTTAAAAGAAAGAAGCATGTACATGAGCCCAAACACAGTCCCAATCCCCACCCCAATCAGTTTCATACAGTGATTTATACAACTATGTCCGTACATAGCAGCGGCGTTCCAGCAAATTCAGCAAATCTCAACATGTTATGCAAATGTGTTTCATAAAATCCAGAGGCTGGGGTGTGATACATTCATCTCATGAGGTCCTCTCATAATACTTATCCCACAGGAGTGGAACTTTTATTTCGTTTAGCCCTCACTGGAAATGACAATCTTCCTGCAGACCACTGACCCCAATCAAAGATACGACAGCTTGTTAAACACTGATTTCCATCAGTGCATCCAACAGTCAGTATTGATTCAACGTGACTATTTCAGCAGAGAAATGTTAGAAACCATGGTCAGTAAGTGATTCAGCTTTCAGCGTGCAGGGTCTCAAATCAAGTCCTAATCACCAGCCACAAGTAAATCAAAAGTCATTCTGATTTCGACATGCACTGTGTCTGCATCCCGCTGCTATCGCTTTTACAAGGAGTGCATGTGTGTGCACCCGTGTCTCTCTTATTCTCTTTGTGTGCACTAACCCATTCTGCCAATTATGAGAGTCCATGTTGGTTATTTTCCAGATGCTATGAGCTCCCTGAAGCCTCTCAATAATATCGATTTCTTGTTGGTCTCCAGTTGCAATCGGTTGTTTTCTTGTTTCCTTTTCTTTCTTTCTTTCTTTTTTTTTTATCTGTCTCCATTTCCTTTTCACTGCGATGATGATGACAGTGTTTGATCAGCTGATTCAAATCACCATTGATCTGATCCTGTCACTTCTGAATTAAAGTCAGCACAGTAATATGCACTGACCTTTATCAAATGATTGAAGTGGCCTTGTTAATACAGTCCTGTCTAACAATTCTTTAACTTTCAACATTGCTTTAGTTCTAGAATGAAGTGCAACACAACAAGTCATGTTCACCGGGCTGTATCTTTCAGTACAAAATCATAAATCTTATTTTGGTTGGGTTTATGACCAGAGCCAGTCTGGCTAGGCAATCTGGATTAGCTCTTAAATCTACAAGTTATCATCCACACCTTCCTTTGCGAGCAGCTTTCCCTCCAAGACAGATGGCATTATCCATTCATAAATGTCACAGAAACAGAGTGACTATAAAGTAGCAGGCAAAGTGAATAGTCCGGTAAGCAGCTGTTCTCAGGTTTTGTGACCCCATTTCAATACGTTGCGTCCATTGAGAAGTGACACGCGTTAATGTACTGCAGATGCTTGCTCTGTCGCATGGAGAATTGACAGAGTCGGTGCAGAGCAGGATGTCTCGTGTGTCATTTTGACCACTATGCAAAATCAGAAATCAAATACAATTCTAGCTTTGGAGCAGTTGCACTCGCTGCAAAGAAAGAACTCACATATTCGTTTCAAATTTCATCCACATCCCCCTCCAGCGTGCCAGTTGCTTTAACCTTTATTTTGTATCTGGCAAGGGCTCTTATTCTTGTTTTTAACAGTGTGAGCCTTAACCTTATTGTTGACTCTAACTCAGCCACAGGAAACAACCTTTATCCCTACTAGGCATCACTGAATTCCAGATAGAGATGGGAAACGTCTTCCACACTCATCCATCGTTTCCTCCTTTCATTTCTCTCACCCTTGTCTCACAATGCTGTGGCATTTAAGGAGCTCGTTCAAGGAACTCTCTAAAGACGCTTGTGTCACTCTAAAGAGCAATCTAGCAGGTGGGGGGTCAAATGCACACGCATCCACATATGTGTGTCCGTGTGTTTGCACATATCTTCTACTCTACAGTCTGGCCGAGGAGGTGGAGGACTGACCTTTTAACAATTATCATGGGACAATCAGAACCTTTCAGCAGTGCCTGTGAAGCCTCTCCACCTCTTCCCATCTCCACAACTCCATCCATCCTTTTTTCTTCTGCCCTTGCGCCTCATGCGTCTGCATCTTGGACCACGTCTTATCTTTGCTGTTGCTGGTGTGTTTTGTTACTTCCTCTCACACTAACCGTGGGTTTGTATGGACAGGAGGGAAGACAGATAGCCTGGAAATGGCGGAGAGGACCACAGATTTAGTATGGCTATCATCAATTCTAGATATCAGTCTGTCTGACTCTACTACTCTCGCGCCATGATCACACCCACATACACATTATTGCTTGTACCGCCGCCAGCCATGGGGTTCAGACTACATTCTTTTTGCTACCTGTCTGAAAAAAAAAGTGTGTTAAGAGAAATCAATGAAGTTTCCACTCACCAAAGAGAACAGACAAACACATCAACACAATTTCTTCTTCTCCAAGCTCCATCCTGCAGCTGTTAGCAGCCGCTCATTGAAGGCAAAGCTATTGTTCGTCAAGGGCTTTCCCCACACATGGAGCACAAGAAACATGGCACTTGTTGCCACAGCCCTGAACACAATTTACTTCCTGTCCAGTGTCCAAGTGTTTGCTGGATAATCCATCCTTTGCGCTACCTGGCTACCTGCGATTTGCAACGTATGAATGCCAAGTCAGTGATATTTTTTGATTAAGAGTTTTCATCCTTCTAGATAGATAGATGGTCCAAGCTCAGAGGAAAATATGGTCGAGATAAATGTGTTACAGTTTGACTCAGCTGGATATTTTGTAGGTTGCAATGCAGAAATTGTAAAAAGGCACGATCTGGCATTTCTCAAAGCGTGGGAATATTTTAGGAAGGTGGAGGGTTCCAAGTAAGACTGTGATTGGGACTAGAAGTTACTAGTGAGGTGTATTGCACAAGCTCACAACATGTCCAACACTTTGAACGATTGTTTCTTGAATTTTTTTTAATGTATTCCAAACAGAATTTCAGATCTGCGGCTATATAGGCATATCTCTCTGTCTTTTAATCTTTGCAGCCTAAGGTTTGATGTTTTATTTTCTAAAGCTGCATTGCATAGATTTTTCATGGCTACTTGGAGGCAGCAGAGCAAGCTGTAAATGCAGCATTAACATATTATTACTTTTTGAAGTTTTAATGTAATATATAATGTATTGGCCTATTTACATTGCATTGATTTGGCTCTGGCTCTTAAGCTGCTATATGCTCCGCTATGGTCACCACCTGGTTACTAACTTGATCCTCTATGTGATGCTTAGCTCGTACCACATGAGTTTTTAGACTCTGAGCCTAACTTGCAGCCCAAAGTGCACGTTGAAAAAAAACAATGCACTGAATCTAACGTGGATTATAAAGAAAATTGGCCATATAAATATAAAATGTTATTTGAAAAAAAGCCAATAAGAAGAGAAAAGGAAAGGCAAGTTCAACAGCATAGAAATCAAGGATCAATTCAACAAAAAAAACAATAAAATGTTAAGTAAATTAAAATTAAATTAAAACCTATAGGGTGAATAAACACAGGGGAATAACAGTATGAGAGAGGAATCTTTCACTGAGAACAGCTGCCTGTTTTGGCCTAAATCAGCTTCACGGGAGCTGTGAGACTGAACCAAAACCGTACAGTTGCAAGTAGAAAGACCCTAAAACTAAGACTTTAGCTCAGGTAGTTGGGTGATAATTCTCTGTAGGTTTGTCACCACAAGTGGCCCCTCCTCTCTCTCACGATACAATTAGATCTATTAGTAATATAAAAATATTGATTAGTGCAGCTTTAAAAGCATTAAGCTACAACACACTTGATTTACTTATCTCTGAAAACATTCACAGTGTCTTATTTTTAGCCTGCAAACATTCAGGATATTAAGAGGAAATCAAAGTCCAAGGTTCCAGGACTTGAAAAGCCCTCAGTAAACCCTTACAGAAGCACTGGCTTGTGCAGTAAGCCCTGCCATGCTTCATTATGCCTGCCTTGAGCATGACGGTGGACCAGCGACTAGACACATATCCATATTCACCAGCTCTCCAGGGACAAGATTACATGTAGTGGTCGCCATTGTCTATTATTCCATGTAGCCACCCAGTTGGATGAAGTGAGGGAGAGTCAGGCAGACTGAGAGAGACTGGGAAAAAGCAGCCGCACAAATTTTCCATTTCCTTTGAACCTTCATAATGAAACTGACTCCTTGAAGTTTTAATGAAAGCAACAATTTACCATTCCCTTTTTCTTCCTGCGCTGCTGAGCTTATGTTGCTTAGGCGGAAAGAAATAAATAAAACTGCGGCCTCCTTTAATCTTCCTTATGCTTTCTGTGTGAGGTGCTCTCATGCATTTAAATGGGGCCATCCCACGGACACATATGACAGCAGGGGTATTGACATGGGTTGCAGGTGAGCCATCTGGGCTATATTTCACAGACTAACCAGGCGCGCCATTGGCCATCGGTCCTGGACAGTGACTCCCCGGCCCCTGATATACAGGACCACTATTTCTTTCTCTATTGCCTCCACTCCCCACACACATACATATTACCTGTATAGAACCTGCCAGTATCCTTTCTCTCCATCTTTTTCCATCCTCTATGTGACCTGGGCCTGTCAGATAGATGGACAGCCTGTTGGCACGGTGCTCCTCACGCTTGCGGATGCCTCTGGAAGTGAGATTGAGTGGCACAGGTTAAACCTGACCTCACCTGCTTTTTTCTCAGGGGGAAATATGAGGTTAGGTGTGTGTCTGGTGTGTCACAACATGCAGAGCTGAGCATATGCTCCTGTACAGGTAAATATATGGCCTCCCATACTATGGATTAATAAAATGCTGTCACTTTCATTTAATGTCTATGCCCTACCTCATTCAGGGTCACCTGCTGTGTGTTCGTGTGTGTTTTTGTGTGCGAACCCTCTGCCACTCAGCCCTGCTGGTGTTCAGGTCAATCCCACTGCTAGGCCTTGATCCCACTTTTATCACCATAGGCTGGATAAGAGCAGAGAGGCGAGTTTGTGGGCCTGCTATGGGTGACAACAGTGCTGAATAGAGCATGCTAAATATAAGCAGAAATCGCTCATTTTTAATTGGTGGGTCCAGTAGGCGACCGCCGTGGTTCGTTAATGACTTCCACCTATTAGGTCTATTGAGCCCCATGACGGGGGGAGAGCAGCATGAGGAAGAATTGTTTTTTTTGTTTTGTGTGCACTTCAGCGGCACAAGCCTGCACTTGTAGGACAGACACACGCTGAGAGATATCTGATTTCAGAGGCTTCCTGATGTCTTGGTTGTACCAAGCTCAGCATTGCTCAGGCCCGTGTGGATTCAAACTACTTCCCCTACCTTTCTTCTGCCTCTGCTGTCAGTAATCCAAAAAAAGAAAAGAAAAGTACAGACCAAAAAGTACAATAGGAGCATGAACTAAGCATTTTCTTTTTAGCCAGACTAGAGGCGTAGCTTGAGGGATGGAAATGTCAATTTGTTGGTCAGTCTAGCACTTTGGTCCAGACTGAAATATCTATAAGTCTAGCAGATGGATTGCTTTGAAATTGTGTACAGGCACTCATGTTTCAGACAGAAGGAGTCCTACTGACTTTGGTGATCGTCTGACTTTTCCTCTAGCACCACCATGATGTTGACGTTTGTGGTTTTGAGTAAAATGCCTCCACAGTTGGATGGATCGCCATGAAATTTTGCATCCCATCCAGGTTAAATTGTAATAACTTTGGGGATCCCTCCAAGGTGGGGTCAGTCATACTGGAGAGAGATAGATTAAGATTTATTCCCAACACAAATGTCACCTATCGTCTTGTATAGCTCACTGGTTTCACATTTACCACAATCTCTATAAACAGATTTCTGCACATGAATGAATCTATAGACAAGGGACCAAGACCATCTAATCAATGTTTGAGTTGGCTATGGTTGCAACAGTCCTGGTGGAGAGCAAAAGAAGCTTAGAAGATTAGTAAAAATGTGTCTCTCATCATTCTTGCGTTTCAAGTTACTAATCCGACTGCAGAAGGAGTCTTGGCCCGGATATCTGTTATCTGTTTTCTGGATTTCTGCTGGCTACATTGGAAGCCCAAGAAACCCAGAGAGGCCCACAGAGGCTAAATCTTTATCACATGTTAGTTTCGGAGATTGCATTTACCATCACCCAAAGCACTGCAAATGACCCTGCCTTGAACCATTTGTTTAGCAAATGGTCAAAATCTGCATTTGTCTAATACTTTGGTTCATGACGAAATAACATTCCCATCAGCCTGTACTTTGTGTTTAGTTCTAATTGTCACAGCCTGGCTCTTTGGGCCATGACAAGAACCGAAGTTGCACTGTTTTTAGAAGGTTTTCATTTGTTTATTTAGCATAAAACAACAAAAAGAACAGAACAATGGTTCAGATGGGATGAGGGCGTCAGTACTATCAGTGGTGTATGATGTGCATGAGTGGAAAATGTAGTGAATGTATGTTGTCGAGTGCATCCAACTGAAAAGAAAAAGAAAAGGGTTAACCGGCGACGGCTGCCATACCACTCCACGGACGTCTGCTGGGGAGAGAGAGAGAGAATGAATGAGTTTGTCTGCTTGTATAATCTCAGGGCACCGGGCCCAGGTGCCCCAATTACCAAGCCCAGCCCACAGACCAAAATCCCACCGGAAGGCCACCGCCTTGACACCAGGGGTCGCCACATAATTGACAAATCTGCTAACGTGCTAAACTAAGACGGTCAGTAGGTTAGCATTGTCGCTGTGAGTTGTGCCCTGATGCATCGTCAAATGGCTGCTAGCATGGCAGTGACCATGTTTAATACTCACAAGTGAGAAAGATATGCAGGAGATACTTTAAAGCCGTTATGTCAGGAGACTTTCAACGAGACTCAGAAATCATTGGCTTTCCATGAATTGCATACTCGTTCGCGCAGTGTTTTCTTGTGAATGTAGTTGGCTGCCCCATCTCCCAGTGCCCACTGCCAGACCAGATGTCTGGCATGTTATTTAGTTGGAGCATATGGCAGCAGCACTGATGCAGTATTTTACATACCAAGTCTTATGTGTGGCGGGAGAGTGCTAAACACTTCTCGTGATGGAGCATATGTTTTGTTGGATGTCTTTTTGATAGAGGGCTGCTTTTCAAAAGCTGTGATTGGGATGATTTTAAGGCACTGTAAACTGACGCTGACTGCTTTCAATATATTCCCGTATTTGATCGCAAACTGTCTGAAAAGTGATGTCAGAAGTGCTCTCTTATGACTGTAATTTGTATTGAAAAAGCAAAAATATGTCATCAGACTAGATTTTACTTCTATAAAAAGACTTGATGTTGCTTTATTTAAACTTATTCTACACTACAGTTAAAGTTTTTTTTTTTTTTTTTTTCTTTCAGGAGCATACACATGCACTGTAATCAAATCAGAGGCCCTCCGAGAAACTAAAAATACATCGCACTAATGAGAAAAAAAATGCTTATCACTTATGGAGGGAAATATTTATGACTCTTCATTACAATATGCTGCTCTCTAATGCATAGGCGTCTGACAGCTGCAGTACTTGAGTGTTGTCAAGCATACAGCTCTTCCCAGCACTTTGATGCCGCAGCTACGGGGTTGATGGGAAATATTTTTTTTCTCTCAAAAGGTCTTTCAGAGTTGGCACTGGCCGGCTGCTGTAGTGGCCACTGTGGTAAATAACATATGGGCTTGTTATCTCTCCTCAGAGAGAGAAAACATTCTCCCAAAACCAGCCACTTGCTCATTATACTGCACCTCAAGGCAATGTGCGGAAACATAGAGAAGGACAGAAAGATTGAAGACGGGAGAAAGAGAAAGTGACAGTGATGAGGCAAGAGTCGAGGAGACAGAACGGCACTAAACAAAGGGGGGAAAAAATGCCAGGCATGGTGGGAGGGAGAAAGGAGCTCAGAGGCTGGTGTTGTGTGCGTGAAACAAATGCACACAAAATGAAGTTTTGCACATAAGGCTGCGTGTTTGTTTGAACGAGAGTTTACAAAAGAGGAAGTTGAAAGGCAGCGCGAGAGACACAGAAACACCGGAAAGAAAGCGCTATGGCGAACACACCCCTCCCACCAGCTGGTATAGCAGCAGCAGCAGCTGTGAGCCCGGTCCTAGGTAGTGTGTGTGTGTGTGAGGAGGCACTGTGGGGTGGTCTCCAGCTGAGTGTGTCAGGTGCTCTGCACTCTACCAGCTGTTCGCAGCTCTTCACACAGCGAGAACCAACAAGCTGGTTGAGAATCTACAGATCTGGAACCCAATCAACACTAACACAGCTCTTCTATTTCACATTTCGGAGCCAGTGACACCCACTGCAAGCGCAAGCTCCACTTTTTTAACCCTTTTAATCCCACAATCGGCAAATTCAACCAATTCAATCTATCAACTGATTGATTATTCAGGGATTAGGGTAAAGGGCATGTGGCTGTGTAGTTGCTGATTGAAACTCTGTCTCCTCAACCTCTCCTTGGCATGAAGAAGAAACCACGGTCAGGTAATGTACAAAAAAAAAAGAAAAAACATAAAAAGGCCGTATCTAGAGCCAGTGTAGGAGGCTGCTGCAGAGGTGGATTCCATAGAGGAGAGAACCTGCGGCATCTGTAGATATAAAAAGCTAATTCTAAGGTAACAAAAACGTGAAGATTATGACTTATTTTCAGGTGATTATGCCTTGATGAAAACATATAATTTCTGCCGTTTTCTGCCAATTGAGACAAATCTTGCACAGCGGACTTCTAACAGTTAAATAAAGCAGAGAAAATCTTTTATCTGAGTGCAAACCTGATCCAATCGATTCTGATTTATCATTTTGCCATGCTGGGATGATATTTACCAAACAGTACCTTGCCCCTGGCACTTGGCCTTACTGAGGGAAGAAAATAAGCAGTTCATGAGACACCGTGTGACAGCCTGGGTCAGGCTTGTGCTGTGTCACGATCGTACTGTAGCACAGTGCTCACACAGGCGCTAAACTGTTAAAGTGCCTTCTGCGTTGTGAGAATCGGGGGTGAGGAGAGCTGTAAGCTGATTACTGCAGTATCGCATCACAGAGAGCTGCAGGTACATCCATAAGATGGACCGTTGGATTCTCATCCATTTAAGTCCAATTTAGCTCATTGGAAGAATACTAGAGGCTGACCGGTGACTGCCATGTGGATTACAGGGTCTGTTGGTAGACTAATGTAAGTTAACCCTCTGGGGCCGACGATCACACCAGCGTGATCAGATCACGTGGCGTCTTTAAAGCACACATGCAGGGTGCCGTCAATGTTGCTCGAAAGTGCGGATTTGAAACTCTCTCTCAGTTTTTATTTGCCGTCAATAGACCACAGAAAAACAGAGATATGATTGTTTTAATTTGATAGTAGAAAATATGTTTATCCCAGCATAAATGCGCATTTATACTCATGGGATGCATAGGCGTCGCATTTCCGTCCATTTATAAGATTCCAAGCATGGGCATGTTAAACATTTTTTACGTGGTATAGAGACAAAATCACGCTGGTTTTACACATGAAAGTCAGTTGAAGCACCATGAGGAGACAGATATGTCCCCCATGTCTTCTTGGGTTCTCTCCAGGTACTCTGGCTTCCCACCACAAAGACATGCATGGTTGATAGGTTAATAGGTGTCTCTATGTGTCAGCCCTGTGATGAAGTGGCGACTTGACCTGGGTGTCCTAGGATAGACTCCAACCCCCCCACGACCATGATAAGGATAAGCTGTTAAAAAAAACGGATGGATGAATCTCTCTATATCTTTTGAGTTTACAAGCAGTTGATTAGATTTTTCAGAAGAAATTGCCTTAAAGGAGCTGTTGAAATATGAACTGGACTGGAAAATGTGGCAGAGATTTGTGTAAACCCATTCATTTAAATTAATAAATATAACTATTCAAATATTTGCTTGCCTGTTGCAAAAAGACCAATGTTCATTTGAGATGTGCACTGACTGAAAGACGCAATTGCGTGAAGTTATTTGACTGGAAATGTACTAACCAACTAACTCTTCATTTTACCTGTAATTAGTTAACTAGGTGAGGGGAGGGTGGGGCCTGCAATATAAGGTGTTGACATTTCTTTTCATCTGGACTCAAATATTTTTGCTGTTCATCTGAAGAAGGAAAATAGCCTGCATGCACGCTTGTTGTTCCTATATGTGTATTAGGGTGTGTGGATGTCTTCATATACAGATTATATCATTACATGTTCGGTGGCCTGTGCAGATCGATCCCATTGCTCCTTTTCCATTAACATTAGCATGGCAATCAACAAAGAACCTTTGGACCCAATCTGAGGTTAAAAGTTAATGACTACTAACCAAGGACTCTGGAGGCCACGAGTCTAGGGACTGTCTGGTCGTACATAGACACACACACATATGCACCCTCCGAGACATACTCACTTACACTCTCCCCATTATGGGATGTACTTTAGTGTTTTATAGTAAATGAGGCCAAATGATTGTAGTATTGATTGCTGGTTTGTCTTCCCCAGAACATACTTGAGGGTCTTTAAGGATCAGGGGAATAGCAGTGAAAGGCCATCTGAATGCCACAATAAGTCAAGCTGTAATTCAAAAAAGACGCTTTTAATGCCTGAGTGAACAATTAGACAGTGTGATGTTGCTTTGAACTTCAGCTTTTCTTTGCATTTGCATAAATCAATAAGACAGTTTACCGTGGAGGTTTTCGAGTGTGCCGTAATAAAGTAAATCCATTTGTCTGTTATGTATACATGGATGAACTATGATTCACTCCAGTAATTGTTTTTCTGGAAAAGATACAAAGCGATCAGCTGTAAGATTTTATTTGTTCAGTGAAACACAACAGCTCAACAGAGTTTTCACTTTATTATGCATATTGGAATCAGTTCAAGTCCTCAAATGATGTTGTTATTGACTTAATTATTGATAGGTAGGAACCAAATTGTTGAAAAATGACCAAAATGAAATTGTTATTTCCTCTGTGCACAGTGTGTGCCGCTGTGTAAAGGTAAGAAGTCAGCGTTGACGTCAGGTGTTTTGACCCCAGAAGGGTTTTTGTCCACTGTGGCATTAAGGTTTGTTAAAAGCTCCAGAAAAAGCTCAGCATGTCAGCCAAGTTGCTCCTGGGTTAATCATCGCTGTTGCTTCAGTAATAGGTTAAGCCTCTTTCACAATAGGTAAAGGGTTTATTGATAAGTGAAAGATGTACAGTTGCTCTTACTGCAACAGAAATGATGGAACTATGCACAACATTGCTGACTCTCTATCAGAGTACTGCAAATAATACTATGATTTTTCTATATTTCAAGGCTATCTACCAGGAAAACTCCCTTAATTTCCACAGTCCTCAAACTTTAATATGAATGACCGTTATAGACGGGTCTATACATTGTTGCATGCAATTTCCAGTCCATCTTCCACTGCAACCTGACCATATGCGCTGTTCTTCAGGGGCCAGCAAAATTAGCCTTAAGAAATGTCAAAACGTCAGGGCAGGATGGCATGATGACCTAAAAAAATCTAAATACACCTTCTCTTCTTACTTTTTTTTATTTTCTATCTCCACTCCAGCCAAAAAAAACTCTTGTAGTTTGAATCGCAAATGTTGGCAGGTATGCCCTATCATGAACCCAGGTTTTGCTGAACCAGCTGTACTGGAAATGGCTTTAGAATAAGAAAGAGGAGGTGATGGTTTCACATTGGGAGGAAAATAGGAAGTGGTGGGGCGTAAAAGGTATCTAAACTGAGCTGCATAGCTGTATAGGTTGTGGGAGGGCCTGTGATCTTTAATAACCCCTGTCTGTGGATAGTGGCATAATGAGAAATGGTATTTGGAAGTGGAAGAACAAAGGGCAGGAAGTGGTATTAAATAGCTGAAGAAGAAGAAGAAGAAGAGGTACCTGTAGAGGGGAAGGCGGCCATTGCAGCCAACATTCTATAACCTTGGATTTAGCTTGTCTAGCCATCTTTGTTTTTCTCATTATCATGAGCTGTATGATACCGTCAGCCTCTAAATCATCTGATGGCTTGAATGCAAAATCTGCTTTGCCTTTTTGGCAAGCCCTCCACTCTTTGTGGATGCCAAGCTTAAAGTACAAAGCTATTGCTCCTGAGGAGGCAAACGATTTACGGAGGTACCTCCGTTAGGGCCAGATAAGAATTACATTTTATATGGAATATATAAACACAGACATTTTTCATAGTGGCCAGAGCTGCCATTAGTTGGTTTCATAAAAAAAATATATACTATCTGTAGCATTTTCTCTTCTTTGACCCTTCCCGGCTGCTCATATGGAGCTTGTTAGCAAAAACCGCTACTACACCGTTCTACCTTACACCTCTGTTTTCCCTCTTTCCCAAGAAACACCAATTAAATGTTCATGTGATTTACGAGTTTCTGACATTGGGGGACCCTCATCGGAAAAACAGCTCTCAACACGACCCAAAAACCATCTCCTTAATTAATCACCTTGGTGTCCCTGGTAGACCGAGGTGTACATATCTGGAAATGTGAGACGTGAAACATCTCAAATGTAGAAAATCTTCCTCCACAACAACACAGAGGAAACTTGTTTTTTTTTCCCCCTCCTTTGCTTCCATCGGCGCCTCCAGCAGGCCATTGCATCTGTCTCATACCCGATACTTTCTTTGAAAGTTTCACAGGCATTGGGTTTTTAAAGCTGCCGCTGCTGACGGCTACGGTTGGAATGGGGAGAAGGAGGAGGTGTCTTCTCCTCTGTCACCTCTCTCATCTTACCTTTTCTTCCTCTCTGAGAGGTGCGTAAGGGGGTGGGTGGGGGGGGAGCTCACTGGCCGCTCCAGCTTCTTCTCCTGCAGCAGCAGCAGCGGCGTCAGCCCCCCTTTTCTAAGACCCATGCATTCTCATTCATTTCAATTCTGCAGCACCGGTCACAGAGGAATCAGCGCGTGTGTGCGTAGCTGCACAAAACACACCCCGAGGTCTAAGATCAAATGAGATCGTTGCTCCTCTATATTCTGCATGCAGGGACATGATAATACAGGCAAAATGTGTGTTAAGGTGTGTCTGTGTGTGTGTGTGTGTGTGTGTGTGTGTGTGCAGCTCATGCAAATGCAGAGTATCGTGTCGTTACATCGAGTAAGAGTGTCAGCATGAATAATGGAAGGGATCAACGGTGGATATTAACAATGAGTCACACAGTATGGGGGACATACTGTCTAAGCTTCAGAAAACAAATTGTGTGTTTATGACTTCAGTTGTGTCTGCATGTGTATCATTCAGCAGTAAGACTACCGACAGCTCAGGCACAAGGCTTAGTGTTAATCTAAAGAGATATTCTTTATCAACACAAGCACATTGCAGACATTTGGAGATGTAGCACGGCGATTACATTTTGCTCCTGTCTCTCCCTCCATAGCTACTTTTTTCTTTGGCCTTTTTACCTCTTTAAAAAGCTTTTAAAGAAGTCATATTATGTGTAAGGCTGGAAATTTTTGTGGCAGATTTATCAAAGATTTCCACTTTAGAATGTGTGTGCGTGTGCACGCGCGCGCTCACGGATTGATTTTCCGCCCTTGAATGGTCAAGATGTCCTGATGGTTGCTCTCTCGGTTTCTGCAATTCACAGATTACCCTGTGAGGTCAAAGTGCCAGAGCGGAGATGCAGAAAAATACACAAAATAAGACACACACAGGTAGACACGTCAACAAATACGCATCAGTATTATAGGGATAGTCAGTCCATTGCCTGCAGTAGAGACGGCAGTCGGTATTTGGAGAAACAGACAGAAGAACCAGCACAGAAGCTAAGTCATGTACTGCTGTGGACAGGGCAAGCAAAAAAGTACATTTTAGGAACCTAAAAAAAGTCAAACTTAATAAAATCAATGTCAGTCTGAGTATATACTATGTTTACCACTTCACCTCGCATGCAGACAGCCCTTCCAGATGGGAAGCTAAAGCATTTTTATTGATCTATGCTCCCTTCAAAGACTTCATTGACCTAATTTTACCTCACAGAACAAGGGAGTTGCTGGTCCAATGCTTCCTCCACTGGGTAGTTTGCATATGTTGTGTGTTTTAACACAATAGTCCATCAGTTGCTCGAGCCAGCAAGTGACAAGCAACTCATGTGTTCTGCGAGTCCGGTGGCTTTGGAGAGAGCGATGTAACTTCCATAGTTTCCTGTCAGAAATGGTTAATGGTGGCGCATTGCTTAACTTCCAGGCTGGTCGTCGTGCCTGCTTCTCCAAACTGTACTGCCTCGTACAGTGTGTAATAAACTGACTATCGATAAGTACCACATGCAAGCCCACTCTAAACAATCCAAACTACCTCTTTAAGGCATAGCAGATGTTTGTTTAAGGCAACGTTATTCAATCTCTAAACTGTGACAGGAGCCACCCCGAGTGCTAACAGACTGGTTATACTGTTCTTGTCGGGGCCTTCAGAGGGGAAGTTTTGGGCTGACCTTGTTTTATAGAAAGCAGGTAATTGGCAGTAAAGCTTCCAAGCACTAAAAGCTAAAAGCTAAAGAGCTGCGAGTGCTTTCTCCTGATTATCTTCTAATGGTTTCAAATTAGCCAAGCATAATCGCACGCCTCTTCTACACTTGCTGCCACATCACTCCTCCAAATGTCACATTGAGAGCCAGCGGGGGGTAAATGTAGGAGGGAACAAAATGAGCTCAAGGGGAAAAACACAAAACATGTAAAATGGTATACACATAGCTAATGACAGTATGGTGATTTATTGCAGAACAATACTTTAATGTCTTTGATATAAAAGAACTGTAACCATGCCCTTGCTTCGCTTGTAAAGAAATATACTTCACAACTCATAAATATGTCCATAAAGTGCATGTATTTTTGTTGTTTTAGTCTGTGAAGGAGCAAGATACGAGAGTGAATTCTGCAGTAAAAGCCCAACGGCGTTGTGTTGTTTAGTTTTTTACTGTATTTATGCTGAAAAGTGGAATGGAGTATGGCATAGCTGGCTAATCTTTGCATTGTAATGAACAGTTTAGCTTGAATATAAAGCAATCTGACAGGGTCCAGGTGGGCACGGTTGCATCCTGTATTATCTGCCGCCTTCCCTGCTTCTGTTCAAGGGCTAATTTCATGCTCAATACGCCTGCATGCGAGATGGGCTGAGCAAGTCTGCACCTGTGATTGTAAAAAAAATAAAGTACAGTGGAAGAAATGTAGAGCTGGAGAGAGAGTTTGGTGCCACCCCCTGATACAGGGCTCAGGTTTCATGGCAGACTCCTTCACATCTTCACTCCTTTGGTGTGTGACGCTTTTCAGGTCAATCTATGGATGTGAGCGTCTCTATTATGAGCACATAGTGTTTACAGCATTATTCACCTGCCTCTGTGCTGTGTCTTTTGTACCAGTCTGTTACAGAAGTGTCAAATTAAACACCCTTTTCTGGATCACATTTAGCAGAATTGCAACTTTTTTTTTGTCTTTTTCTTCCCTCCTTTTGTTTTCTTTTTGTCCTACATTTGGCTAAATGCCTTTTATAAGCATGTTGTTTATCATCTATGGTAAATTTAGGACATATTTGTTGTAAATGAGCTTTTTTTTTTTGTCCACACGATGTGGAGCAGCTGGGATTTACCATTTTTCATGAAACAAGAGTCATGTATATACACGTATGATTAATACCAACTGTCTTGTTCATACTGGCAGCACAAATTTAGAAAATGAACTATGTGTGTTTCAGATCTACAGAACCTTGGGTTAGACTCCATTACAGTGTTTTTTTTTTTTTTCATATTCAGTGCCAATGTTTTTGACGGTCTGTCTGCAGTATCCACCCATGGCAACTCAGCTGTTAAGATAGAGATTGCGTTTATGGTAAATGCAACAGGATTAGGGCATATTTAGGGTTAGCAAGAAAAAAAAGGAGGAACTTACTTCCTTCATCCATATTAACATTGGCATTGGTAGTAAATTATATGGTGGAGTACCTTCCAGTATGGATGTAATTCCTAAGGATGTTGTGTTGGATTTATGCCCAGAATTTGGTGAACAAATTCAATACTTGGATAAAAATGTACACAATTGCAGAATAATGCTTATTGGCATGAGGTGGCAGTGGTGGAGGTCGGTATAACTACAGTAAGAGAGACAGGAAAACACTCTTGTTCTTCTATTATCCTCCATCCACAGCTGATTTTAAACTGAATGACAGACACCTTTTTACAATGAATGAATCATTGGAGCCACCTGAAAGTTCCAAGACAGATCCGTCCAATTCAAAATGGAAAGGTGCAGGGCTATTATGCACAAGTATACGTGGTCTTTTTGGTCTTTGTTGTCTTTGTTGTTAAGTTATATTATGTTATGTCACTCGATTCTTCTCATACTATATCCTATACCTTATAATATTGTACTATATACTACTACATTATACTAATACTTCTATATTAATACAGACAAACATTATATTTTATTACTTATGGTACGGTAATCACAACATTGTCACAGTACCTCATAATTATGTCTTTAGTTTCTCTTGTACATGAAATTTTTATGTTCCTTCTATTCTTGTTTTAGTTTTATATACCTTTTTATATTTTGATTTTAATGTTTAATTTTCTCTGTAGCCTACTTATTTCTGTCCTTGTGTCCCTGGAACAATAATTTGCCATCTGAGGATCAAATCAAGGCTCATCTTCTGTTATCTTATCTGATTCTATAAATCCAGTAATTAAAGGAGAGTGAGTGGTTAACCATGCAAAGATACAAGTTTAGTACTTTCATCGCCTTCCATTTCTCTTCACGGTAAATAATTTGTCACATGGACCATGAACAGCTCCTGGCCCTCTCCCTCTCTCCCTCTCTCTCTCTCTCTCTCTATGTGGGCATAAACCTACAAACACAACAACCCCCCCCCCCCCCAATTACTCTTGCTCTCTTTGCTCTTTCTCTGCCTCTCTGTCTTTTTGCTCCCTCTTCTCTCATTCTTTGAAGTTTGAAATCAGAGTTGAAAGCAAGGTCAGTGTATTTATAACGTTTTCATCAGAGATTTCTTATGTTTTTGAGGAAATGAAAACCAAATAAGAGATCATTAGCCGGAGAAGACAAGATGTTTTTTGTTTTGGTTTTTTTGGGGGCTGCCAAACCTGAAGAGGAAAAGTGCTTCTGCTTACCGTAGTTTGTGATGTTTGCTGCGAATGGAAATGAATTCTACTTTTGGGGAGTGTTTGAGAAAAATTAAATTAAAACAGAATAAATTAGAAAAATAAATTCCGAGTGTATATGTGAAAGAGAGATTGTGCTCCTTTCTGTGTACACAATGTGAAGTTAATTGTGAATGTTCTTAGCCCACGCCTGCGAGTGTGGGTGTGAATCAGAACATAATTCACAGTGACCCAGCCATAGGTAAAACATTAGCAGAGAATATCTGTGTCTCTGTGGATTTCATCCGTCCTGCAGATGCTGAGGTGAAGTGCTTTTCAGAGAGCTGCCCTTTCTAACATTGTTCCCTGAAGGTTGACCTATGACTAAGATTCCAATTCACTCGTTTCTTCGTCCTCCTCCCACGTCCTTCTTAACAGCTGGATGCCGAGCTCTATGGCTGTCAGCGCAGAAATGTCATTCACACGTCTTCCTTTCACTACCATCTTCCTTTTCGTCACATCCTCTCCTTTTCTGCTTTCCTCCCCGCCCTCCCCTCCCTGTCCCTCCCGTTCACAGAGGTGACAGGGTTATCAGAGTATGAGCAGTTGTTTCTTACCCGATCCGTTTGTATCCACGCTTCCGAGGATTAATTCTCCAGTCACACATCGTGCGCAGCCAATCAACTTTCTCGACACCGCTTTAGTTGTTTTTGAGGGGGGAGGGAGAAAAAAGCCAATTGGATTCTTTGTCACCTCAATCGAGTGCCTCCACCCCACCATCACCCCCCCCCCCAGCTCCATCTCCCCATATCTGGAAAACACATCTTCATTTTGGCTTGGTCATTTGACTAGAGCAATAACTCTGTATGACTTCATTTAAAATGCTGCTTGGCACGATTGTGAAAGTCTTGTCAGTTGGTATTAGAGAGATGGGTTACTTGAGGATGTTGCGTGTGCGTGTGTGTGTGAGACAGAGAGACAGAGAGAAAGATTGTTAGTGATCCTGTACAGAGACAAAGCTTCAATAATAACTTTACTGGAGAAACTATCTGAAAGAGACAAGCACTGAAATATTGTTTCTTACAAAACGTGGTCGATATGAAGGAGCCGCTCTGCTCCATTTCAGATCAACACAGCAATATCAGATCTACATCGGGAATGCATTCCCACATGACGCAGCTCCCGCAAATGTGTTTACAACTTAAATTTCTTGAATGCTTTCAATATAGTTTCTCTATAGTCACACAGTCAGCTATACAAATACAGGTCTTTTGTGTGAATTAGTGTAAGCTAAAGCTTCATATATGCACCATAATCAAAGGTTTTGAAAATGGAAAAATGGCTCATTACGAAGAGGAAGCCACTGTACACGCAACAGCACTGCAAGTATATCAGAGTCTTTATTGTAGGGCCACCAAGTAACTTTAATGGAGCAGTTGGAGTTTAAGTGTCTTGTTTATGGACAAATTGACACCAGTTGTTGGGAGCTGGCAGAGTCTGTTACAGCGTTTTGCAACTGATTGTGCTGCTGTTCACACTTTTAAACAGGTAACCCATAAACTTTAATGCTTTACTTCCCAGTCCTGATTTTTTATGTGTAAATAACTTGGATGGCTAAATCAATGTGAAACTAGTGTGCAGGAAGCGCCTTACTTTAATCATGGCAATTAAGCTTTATTGCATTACACGCTGATGCAATTGTTTCATTAAAAAAAAAAAAATCTGCTAAATCAACACTTCATTTGAATGGCAGATGAAATATGATCTATATACTCTCTTAAAAAAAGACGTCTTGCTAACTAAGTGCACACATGCACACAGCTTCAATGCAAGTCCATCAAGTATGGCTTCAAGCCTAATTCCTCATTTAACTCTATTGGGCTTTATAGGCTCTGCTGGATAATATTTGTTCTCAGAGACGTTCTTTTACTTTTGAAACAATTGGAAAAATTTGGATGTGGTAAATCAGATTGACTTTGCAGTTTCCTGGGATTGTTCAGAAACGTTAAGTGATGGAAAGAACTGACCGTGCTTTGAATTAAAATGAGTTTGGAAAGCGAGTCTGGAAGAAAGTAGAATTTGTTGCCTTGTACTGAAGCACGAACGAAACATTTTGTTTTCTAAAGAACTGAAAAGATGATCATAAGGAATGTGTAGAGTATTTGTATAAAGCTGTATCTGTCAGATAACTGATCAATCAATTTGATATAATGAATTATAGAGAGAGAAACTGGAAACAGCCTCAGACAACACCCAGATGAATCTGAGAGAACCTAAAACTTTTGGTTAATAAAGCATGATGCCCTGGAGAAGAGTTGTATGATGTGTTTTAATTTTTAAGAAAGATCTCTAAATTAAGTATAATATCCCAATCAGGATTACAAACATGGATCCAGAACACAACGTTTAAAGTTGAAGTGAAAAAAAGCCAAGTGTTGTTTTATAAATGTCCTAGAATCAGTGTATTAATAAAATAAAACAGTATCATATAGAGAATCACAAAATAGTGCAAAGCAGACAAACACAAAGGCGCGGTGGTGCGGCGGTTAGCACTGACGCCTTGGCAGCAACCACCGGCTGGCGCGAGTCTTTCCGTGGCTGTGTCTGTGTGGGTTCTCTCCAGTTGCTTCGGCTTCCTCCCACAGTCCAGACATACAGGTTAATTGGTAACACCAACACAGTAGGTGTGAACGTGAGTGTGAATGTTGTCTGCCTCTATGTAAAGAACCGGTGACCTGTCCTAGGCGTAGCCCTGGCTTTTTCAGACCAATGTCAGCTGGGATCGGCTCCAGCCCCACATGACCCTGCAAAGTCTAAATTGTTATAGATAATGGCTGGATAATGAAAACACTAAGTGACATCAAAACAGACAGTTTTAAAAGCATTATTCTGGGTCTCTTCAAGGTGATGTCGGGGTCACATTGCAGGAATGGGAACAGTGATTTAGTCATTATTGATTTAGTCATTTAGTAAGTGATTTTGCAGTCTTTTTCCTCTATGGTTTGTCCAGCTGATTCACAAGGATAGCTGGGGATTATTTATAAGTTGTCTTGTGAATGACAAGCTGACACTGTCGGTGTGCTTGATACAGGACAGACGCTGAACGCAGGTGAAGAATGGATCGTAGGTCTAGCTGGGTTGGGTGAAGAATGGCTGCCTTTGAAACAAACATCAAACAAGCCAGGGAGTCAAGAAGATCAAATAGCTGGAACATTTTTGACTTTCCTATCACACATCATAAGTCTGCATGTTCATTAAAACTGCACCAGCACAAAATTTCAATCCCTTGTTTGGACAGAGGACTCATGAATATCACCTCTTTACATATTCTTTTTTTTTTTTTTTTTTTTTTTTTTTACAATAAGCAGGGCTATTGGAAAATGAAGGATTATTTGACATGAATGGTTGTGCTCAAAATATATGATGGGTCATTTTGCACAAAATTTTCATATGTGGGCATATATGTTGGCTGACTGACAACAGTCGCTTCATTTATGCGTTTATGACCTTCCAATCACATTTATGTGGCATACAGCGCAGACAATAACAGACATTTCCCACTATTACTACTGCTATATTTTGGTATTGTTGATCTAACGAGAATCTATTGTTTGTATAGCCTATGTTCAGTTGAACTGCTTGGATTTTTTTTTGAGGATTCCGTCAAAAGAGCAGAGCATTTTCTGTCAAAGCTAACATTTAGCTATATAATCATTTCCTTGAAATCAATGTCCTTGATGATAGCTTGCCACAGAACAGTAATGCAACTAATCGATTAAATCTTGAAAGTTTAAAGTGCGACTGACAGCAACTCAGGGCCAACTGGAGAAAACTGAGAGTCTAAATCACTCAAAGTCATGTTTATTCCAATGAAACCATAGCTCAGCTAAAGAGACGTACATATTTACAATCCCAGCAGTGGGACAAATGTGTTGCACCTGTTGCTTGGATTGCCTGTAATAATACGTCAAAGAAGTCAAATTTGATAACTCATTTTTTTCAAGAAACAGCACTGATGAAATGACGATTGGCATTAAGGTACACCAATGAGTTGTCCTTATGTCTCATTAAAACATTGGCTGCAATGCAGGTGTTTTTTAGCTGGAGATTTAATTGTTAGGAGTTTAGCCCTGATGCATACGCATGCAAGCATAGCTGAAATTAGAAGAGCAAATCCACTTATCACAGGTTTATAAAGGGGAAAAAACACACTCTTCTTCATTTGCTCACATCATACACGCTGCAACATTCATCATATTCCAAAGTCATTGATCATTATTTGTATTTCTGGCCTCATATCTATATATACGATACCTTATCACAACCGCTTCACCCACAGTTTGTGAAAACAGTGATGTATGCCCTCTACATCCTTCATGATTGATTGCATCGTTGCTGCTGACTCACTTTAAAACAGGCTGTACCTTCTTAATTCATCTTAGTTGCTTTTTGCCACAGTACAGACTTCTCTCACCCTCCACCCATCCCTCTCCCCCTCTCTAGGCTTGTGTTTGTTTGCGTGGGAGCGAGAGCAGTAGGAGTGAAGAGTAGATGGTGATCGCGAGGCGGTATGATCATTAAAAGCGGTGTCGAGATGAAGTAGCTCCGTGTTACTTTGAACATCAGCGCCACTTCCGCGCACACATGAAAAGATTCCTCATTTTTCACCTTTAAATTTCGGCTTGTGTATTAAAGCCAACTTCTCTAAAAGTACGTGTCTGAACCCAGAATCAGTGCCAAGCGTCTGGTGGGTCCCCCGTATGACAAGAGAAGCAATCTGTTTTCATGAGCTCAGGTCCCGGGGCAGGAGATTAAATTGCTTATTTGGATCCTGGGTTGAGAAAGTTTACTGTAAGTACCTCTGAGGGCTATAGCAGTAGGAAAAAAAATGTTCTCCAAAGGTTTTCTAAATTCTTCCCTTTCACGAAGAGAATCAAGGTCAGCTTGTGTTTGCATTGAACCTCTGTTTATTGCCAATAGTTTCTATGAAGAGATGCCAAAGGATGTTATGGGAGCAAAGCAAGCTGGCATGGCAGACGAGTGGAGTTTTTAATCAGTTATTCTATTGAGTTCAAAGATGAACAAAACAAAGCGTTTCGGGTTGTGATCCGTGCGAGATAAAACATACTTTGCTCTTCACACTCATAAATGAATGCAGTCTTACTAACCTTGATGTTATTTCTCCTGTGCCCCCAGTTCCAGCCAACATCTACAAGGTGTCGGAAGACATCATAGTGAATGAGGGCAGTAACGTGACACTCAGTTGTTTGGCCAGTGGCAGGCCGGACCCTGCAATCACCTGGCGGCTGCTAAACCCCTCAGGTAAGAATCATCCAATCAGTGTGAATTATCATTTGTGTCAGTCTGGATGTTTGGCCTGTGGTGTGCCAGATGTATCATCTAAATATCAGATTTTAAAGCTCAAAATACGTGTGAGCTTACAGTAACGTCAATATTTCAATATTATCCTCAATCTGTCATTGTTATTTTTAACTTACGACCTGATGATGATCTGGCACTGTTTGCGTCTTGACTTGAATAGACACAAAACCGAAGCCGGGGTCTCAAAAGTGCATTCAAATTTGCCGAGAGAACTTTTCAGATTTTTGTCAATAGCTTTCACTCCACATTTGCACCTCCTCCCACAGCATGCACCTCTCATCTCTACATCTCTTTTTTTTAATGCAATAATAACCATGAGAGAGTGTGTGTGGGGTGGGGGGTTATTTGCTGTCATAGACACTGCAGACCAACTTTAAATCAGTCTGCGCCTCTTTCAATTATATGCACAGCCACAAAGAGGAATAATGAAATATGGCACAGTGCAATTCTGACTTGTTAAAACTTCTTCCTCAGATCACTTTTTATTTTTGGTTTAATTTAGGTGCATGGTTAAAATATATAGCTATAATGTATTTTGTAAGAAGTTAATATGAAGGGTATACACTAAACAGCCACTTCCTTAGATATACCTGTACTATGCAATCCAACAGTGAACCTGCCATGAATTCTACTTTTATGAAGCTCATAATGTTTCACTTTTTGTTGACACTGTCAGAAAGGTAATATCTCTACTTTATTTATTACTGAGGTTGCAGAGGATGGTGGCGTAATGAAAGGTATTTCTAATATTAAGGTATTTTATTGCATGCAAATGTGGTGACCAAAATATTAGAAACGCCTCTGAACATGATGCAGGCCACTTCCATACCACTGCAAGCTGGAACCCCATTGATAAACATATAGGTAAATAAATAATGCCTATCTGACAGTGTCAATCAAAAATGAACATTGCCATGTTTGTAAAGAGAGCTGTTGTATTGGCTCATATTAGATTGTACAGGGGCCAGTGAGTGTAAATGGCAGTAGATAAGGGAACGTGAACTTCCTCTAAAGATCTGTCCTCTCTTTCAGACAAATCTAAATGCAAATAAAAATCTTTCTGTGAAATAAACAGATGCAGCTCCCGGCTTTGCATCAGTAAGGGTTGGTTTGTTTAACCATGGGGAGAGTTCCTTATATATTAGGTTGTCATGTGCGATAGCCATGTTGTTGTTTGTACACTCTATCACAGTGTACAGCTCGTGGGTCGGTACATCTCATATATATATATATATGTACGTTCAGATAGCGACGATACTGTTGCTTCGGGATTTAATCCAATTTTGGAGAAAAGAATAATGTCTCCCGCTGCTGATAAGCGTGTAGTGTGATGGATGGAGATGCTTGAGTTGACAACATCTCAGTTTGATAGCAGTCTTGTGCTGATTGAAAGCCATTCTATTTATGTGTCTTTATCAATTACTGTGTCAGTTTCTCAGCACACTCCAGACATGTTCCATCAAATACATCTGTTTCCCGCACCTGGAAGCTGAACAACTCTGTTGAGTGTATTCACCTCTTTTGTCTGTTTGCATTAAAAGCGAATGATTTGTTCAGACTAATCCTGCAGGGCATATGGATCTGACTGGCTGCTGTACAGAGCTGTGGTGAAAACTGAAAGCTCCCCCTGAAGATTCAGATAGCTAACAAAGTTACTGTAGGTGAAGACGCTTTGTAACTTTAAACAGCTTTTGTTCCAAGGAAAATGGAGAGAGAGTTGCGGGGTAGTGTTGCAACGGATTGAGCCTCAGCAACTACGCCTCTGCGAGTTCTGTAATTTCTTCTGTAAGGTTTTTCGTTTGATTATTCTGTTTCTCCATGTTTTCGTGGCGAAGCAGTGGGCAGACCATCTTCGGCAAGTCTTTATTCTTTACTGAAACATTGTGAATAGTGAAATAGAAACCTTGTGATCCTGTCAGCATCCTGGCAGGATTGGGTCCTCTAAGTCTACACGTGGCTCTAGAGATGTGTGTCCCACTCCCTTTGCAAACACTGGGACCTTTGTTATTTTTTGTTGTTGTTTTGCCGGTGTCCCCCCTCCCCAGAATTCATAACTCAAACTCACTTTGAGAGCATGCGGGGGACTGCTGAGAGAGATAATGATGCCTGGCAGTCTGTGGTCTCACTGCTTCACGGCTTTGCCTGTCTGGGCGGTAATGCCGCTTCACTCTGCTAGCGAGGCTCTCAACTATTTACTGGGACCACAGATGTTTTTTTTTTGAGTCACAAAATACCAGTCCACAGTGTACAGCATGTCTATCAAACTTAAATCTCCATAATGGTTCAAGTGTGCTGCCACACACCACTATACAGTACTGTAGCACACGTTTCACTGCAGATTAATTAAGCCGTAAAAATAAAATAATAAAAACTAATCTGAAAATGAGTAGCCTGTAGTAGCTGCCACTTTTCAAGCGCCGTGAAGCAAAGTCAGAATAAGTAAGTGTTAGAGTTTGTTAGGCCAAAGAAGAAAGTGTTATTAACCATCCAACCACATTTGAATGATTACAAATATTGACATGTTTATGAAATTAGATGTCAAAATCAGGTAAAAATGAGCAGCTCAGCTCCAGGACTGTGGGGGCGTGTCCACTGAATCCAATGAAGCCTCCCTTTAGGACTGCCACATGTCTTTTCACATGTTTCCAGCAACTATTTTTCCAACATATTTAATGTATTTTTAAAGAAATCTCAGAATTACGCAGACTTTAAGTACAGTACTTGAGTAAAGCGGTGCTGATGACAGCCAGCCAGAGATGTTAGCCTGTCAGACTGATGATATACTGTTTGTCTTTTCAACTGGAAATCCTCTTTAAAAGTGCATAATTTTCAGATATTAAATGAGAAATGATTTGAATTATAAACCATTTGCATGTCCTTGACAGAAGAATAAACTCGGCCTCGCTGTTTGAAGAATAACGACATACGGATACTTGTAATGCATTTCGAAAACACTCAGGGGAAATATGCTGTATTCCACCAAGGATGAGCTACATCAACTACAGCTATAAGCAAACAGTTTCTTTACAGGTTTATATAGCTTGCAAACATGTATGAAAAACTCCAACCACACTCTCGTTCTTGGTGCTGGTTGTTGTCGTAATGTGGGCCATAACGCTCCTCCTCTTCATTGTTGTGGTTGGTCAGCTAAAGTTTCCTTTGTCTTACCAAGCACTAAAAATAAGCACTTTTGTCTAAAGTGCCCATCTCCCATCTGCCTTTGTGTCCATTAACTTTAAAGTAGAGCAAGCCAAAGAGTTTTGGAGGAATATGGTAGATACTTTTTTATCTTGACAACACCTAGTTGCTCAGATTTAGAGCTTCAAAGTGTGAGCTCTTTTGATAACTGATTCATTCTTTTGAGTCATCTTTTAGGAAAAGTAAAAACATTTACTTGTAGCACCTCAAATATGAATATTTTCTGGTAAAACGAATGGTAATTGGATACTTAGGCAATCAAAACAAGTCATTTTTGACGTCACCTTGGGCTTGTCACCTAGGAAATTGCCATGAAGATTTGACATCATTTTTGGAAAATAATCAGTTAATGAGAAAATAATTGACAGGTTAATCAATAAGGAAAATAATTGTTTGGTGCAGCCCGAGGCAAATTGAAACACACATGCAAGCTCATGACAATTGTGTAGCCACAGTCTTAGCAGACCCACTGAAATACAATATAGAAATGTCAACATGGTTTGTTTCTATTTTCAAATGTTGTGAAACTCCACAAGTACAGTGATGTATGCCAAAGTAGAGGCTTAAGGAGTAAGAGCCAAAAAAAAAAAAAAAAAAAAAAACTACTTCAAATCAAACTGACAAAACTGTAAAACTCTGGACCACAACAAACCAAACTGACTGACTGCTAACAAACTCAGCAAGTCATCAAACTGCAGACTCTAACCAGTCAGCTCTGGAATATGTCTGTTGTTGTTATTTTCTCATGGGTTGAATGAAACCTGCAGCAATCTTATGTAATTCATATAACCTTCCTGACAGATGATGGCCTCCGATGCTGAAGTTAAACATTTCAGCCAATGTCTAAATTGGTATTCCATCCGAGGATTTGTTTGTGAGATGAGTTAATAGCAGGGATTCTCAGGGTGTCCACATTGATTATGGCTGCCATCTGTTTCTGCAGGGCCATCCATGCCGATGTTCTTTCTCTGCACAATCTTATTTCTCTGTTATTGTTGCCTCTTTCACTCGGTTATCACAAAGCTAATTAGATTAGAACTGACGTGTTAGGTTTCTTAATTGCAAAATGGCATGCTGTATTGAATGAAAGATAAATATAAATAAGTATTTTCAGGGCTGGGGATATGTGTATATTAGACTCCATCAAAGGTACTGTTTGTCACTGATAGAAGAAGCTGGGCAGGTTATTGCCTGCACATCACTAAGCTACATTTTGTAATTAAGGGATTGTGGGACTGAATTGAATACGTGTTTTCCAAGGTCTCTTAATACATCGCTCGAGCAGGTCTGAGGCAGAGATTTCCGGTCCTGCTGTGTCGTGACTGCGCTGAGCCATCATATTAAATAAGGAACACTGCTGCAGCTTGGTAAATATTACAACCTTTTAGGCATGATGTAAGATGACAATGAGCCAGGAGATACTTCATTATGAGTAAGGACGTGGACTTTTGTGGGCAGAGCAAACAAGATGCTCATTAATGTGGTACATGCTCCAGTTCACCCCAAAGGGTTTTATTTGTTGTTTGGCTTACATTGCCAAAGCGGATAACAAGCAAAGTGTAACAATTACCAGAATCACAAATAACAGCCTGAATGAAACCCTGTAAGTGTAATTATTATATTCTTTGTGAGGCTTGTCCCACCCCCCCACCCCCCCAAAAAATATGACAGTCATTTCAGCAAGCGCCTAAAACAACGTGTTTTGAAAGTGACAAAGCTGCTGAACAGCTACCGGAATTATGGATGAAACTCAGTGTCATTATTACACCGGATTATTACATTTGGATCCTTGTCTTCCCGCACAATCTGACAGAATCAGTTGTTTCAGCTGGTGACAAAACCATTGAGAAGCTGCAGGAAGTATGACAGAAACAAATAAGGAAATCAGGCGACTTTATGATAGACACAGCAAAGGTTCGGGTGGATGGATCAACGAAACACTGGACTCTACCGTGTTCATGCCCATTTCTTTTAACCAAGACCGCAACATTCCCTAAGCTTAGTATTTTTATTGGTGTAACCACAGTGGCAAAGGTCAAAGGTTAAACCAATGTATTGCTAATGTTTGTAACAGTTGGTCTGCGCAGATAAATGATGGCATCCTGCCAATATGGATGTTAGGTCAGAAAACACTAACGCGCCTTGGCTTAAATGGCCATTTCAAACGATATTTTGTCATTAAATTTGGAGGACGCGTTTCGTTTTGCAGTTTCATTTGAGTGTCCTCTTACTCATCTCCTTGCCTTTGATAAGAAGATATTCCTCTATAAATTGATCCACTTTAATGGCTTTTACCTTGATTTCCCTCATCAGGAGAAGAAGTGTTGCTGTCACTTTGTCATCCTTTCACTGGCCTGTGTGCATAATATTTGAGAGTGAAAATATCGACCGATGTCAGCTCCATTCAGTTTATGATGAATACAAGCTCAAAGACCACAGGACAAACCAAGGCGACGCAGCCATCATGTGTAGCCTTAAATAGGTTCCTTTGACCGCAGTCAAGGCGATGGCAGCAAGGGAGACTTTGAAGATCCAAGGCAGACGGAGTACATACAATAGCATGCACTATGTCTGCCTGGCACCGTGTCTGCAGTGTGCAGAAGCAGCGTGACATCTATTTTACCTGTGTGAGACAGCGGGCATGCTGTAGGTAACACTGTCTTGTAGTTCTTGTACTTTTTATCCAAACACTGTTTGTTCAGCCTCTGCGTAGGCGCTGCTGTGAATATCGACTGAGCAACTCATCGCTCGGACTCGCGAGGCAAATGATCAATAGAGCATGGAGGGACGGGGAGGAGCGCAGAGGTGAAGGGATATTCAGCCGGATGGGAGAAGAGTGAAGTGTGAGATGTGTGGCACTTTAATGTGTGTAACTCCTGTAAAGGTTAAACATGCACATGCGAGCATGTTGGTGTCGATCTCTTTAGCGGGCTGGTTCCTAGCTTGAGTCCACTCCTGCTTTGTTTGATTTTTTTCTTTTTAACTCTCCCGGAATAGTTGCTAAAGGTGATAGACTGGAGCTCTTGTTTGGTGGGCGGCTGAGAGAATGGCGGCACCCCGTCGAGCACGATGAGGGGGGAAATGAAGCCGCTGGTCAAGCAAGGAACCCTTCACTGCATGCCTCTCAGTCCACTGAAATAGAGGTCAGACAAGTATGAAAAATACATGCCCGCCGGCTGCCTCTGGTGTTCCGTGACACAAGGAGGACCCACGCAGAGCTGGAAAGAGAGGAAACCGGTTGAAGCTATGCTATCCTCAGGGAAGGAGAAAGGAAATGGGAAAGAAAAAACAAAGGAAAAAGATAAAGGAGACGGGCAGGAGATGGAGAGGGAAAGAACAGAAGCGTGTTTTAGTATGCAAATGGACAGTTTCATTAGATCTGCAATCCTTCTTATCATTAGTTATAGTAACTCCAGTAGTTAATTAATGTTCAATTATGCATTTGAGATCCTCTCACCTCTCTGGTGTAATAGAGTTTGTCAGTCATTTAGCACTGCAGGGAGGACAACCACCGTGAACCTCAGACCCGCTCAAGCAAAGACGTGCACATCTGGACATCCGAGGGAGCTCACAGTGAAAGTAGCAAGAGGCTGATGATTTAAATGCGAGCCATAAAAGAAGCCTTGACTTATTTACGATGCCGCGCCCCCCGCGGCTGCATGGATGAAAGCCTGCAAACGGCCACTTGTAACCAAAATATCAGTGGTTTAAGTTCCTCAGCACCAATTACCTGTCCGTCAGCAGTCATGTTTACTGTCACAGTGTCCTTGAGCAACACGCCCAACCCTTAAGGTGTTCTGGATAATAGCGTCAGCTGACTGTAAACGCTAAGCTATGAATCTACCACAACAGTTTCATTGCAACAAAGACATCTGTCCAAATGAATTGATTTGGACCACAGCCCGTGCTCCTACGCTACATGATCCGGCTGAATATTGAAGTAATAACCCTTTTATAACAGTGCTTGGCAGGGCAGCCTTTTAGAGGTTTGACGCTGAGTGCCCTTGACATCCCTCCTACGCCGGCCTCGGCAGTGTCGGCCACGCTCCAAGACCGAGCTCAGGAAAGGCTCCCTAGGACTGTCACCTTGTCTGGAAAGCTCTCTCCCTGTTCCTCCCTGCGACTCTTTGTCTATCCATCTTCAGCTGTCAATCTGCCTTCCTCTCCCTTATTTTCACTCTCATTGTCTTCTCCTCTTTCCATCATCCTCCCATCTCTTCCTTCGGCAGAGTATGACAGTCACTTCAATTGTCCTTTCTGCACCTCATCTCACTGTCTGGGGAGAGACTTTGTGCTTGGTAGCACCACACACACACACACACGCACGCACGCACACCCACACACATACACACACACACACATATCTCTGACTCTCCAGAGGGAGTGGAGCAGGCAGGAGTGGAGATACATAGGTGCCTCAGTAGTGTAACTCTTGGGTAGTAGGAGTGGGTGAGCAGATTAGGCAGGAAATACACACACATACACACACAAACACATAACCCTTCTGCACCAAGCTGTCAGTGACAGAGAGTAGCTGACAAGCCTGCTGATTGTGGGAATGAAGTCTAAGGTGGTGACAGGTTCTTGTCAGAGCAACCTAGGTCAAACCTCCCACTCTGTGTCTCCAGCTGTGTGCGCTGCGCGTTCGTTCGCGCGTGTGCGCGCGCGTGTGCACACATGTGCGCACAATCAGTTCAACACCAGCCCTTCGGGGCGAGAAAGAGAAGACAGCTGCTCATCCGTCTCGCAGCAGGTCTCAGATCTGCTGACTGTCACTGTTCACTTGTTTGTTTACAATCAGCACCATCAGCAGCTGGTCTGAAATCAGTCTGCTGTCACACGGTGCACGGAACATCATGAGCACAGCTTGCCCCGTGTCTGCCCAGCCTCATTAGGTGTAGTCACCGCTGGGCTGGCTGAACACTGGAGCTCACACTTGTTTAAAATCACAACTGCACAGAAACTCAGCACTTTTTTTTTTTTTTTTTTTCCGGTCCATAAGCACTTTTTCAAGAACCCAGAGTCACACAGGCCCTTAGGGACTCAGTAGCCTGAAGGTGAAGCGAACTTGTGATTTGAAGGTTTGTAGTCTGAATTCTTGCGCAAGGTAAGGAAATAGACACGGGGGAGGACAATGAAGACTGTTTGTGGGCAACTATTCTGAACCCCTCAAGTTTGGCATCGTAGTTGTTGCCATTTTGTATTTCTGGAACCAGAAATGACCATATTTAGACAAGAGCTGGCGGGTGATTTCAGCCAAGAAAAAATATTGTCCTGACAAGAATATTCTCTATGTGTCTATGTGTCATAGCTAAACAGTACACGAACATATGTTGCTGAAAACATTTAAAGTAAGAAATATTGCAGTAGCAGAGTCATCACCATCATGATCCACGGGCTGGAGCCGATCCCAGCTGACGCTGGGCGAGAGGCGGGGTACACCCTGGACAAGTCGGCAGTTAATCACAGGGCAGACACAGCGACAAACAACCATTTGTGCTCACATTCACACCTACGGGCAATTTAGAGTCAACAATTAACCTGCATGTCTTTAGGCTGTGGGAGGAAGCCGGACTGCCTGGGCAGAATCCAAGCAGGCACGTGACAAACGTGCAAACTCCACACAGAAAGGCCCCTGGATTCATGTTTGATCAACTCTGCCTGTTTTTTACAGTTTCATGAGCCTGATGTTGTAGCGCTGGACAGACTCACTGAGAATGAGTTGTCAATCACAAGCTAGCCACGCCCCAAAGCATAACCTGCTTTATCGTCTATTTTACTGTAAATGGGACCATGATTTACAAAATGATCATCATGCTGTCTGGAAGGAGCCTTGAAACTCACCACCGAGACCATAAACTCATGAGGAAACTGTTTACGGAGGTAATAAATCAATAGGGGCACAGGGTCATTTCCCTATAAGACTCAATAATCTGCTCTCCTTTTTTGCAGCCAATGGAGGTGCCCCCTGCTGACCGTAAGACAGAATGCATGTTTAGGGCAAAACAGCCAAAGCAAAAGTCAAAGCATATGAGTATAAAAACATATGCGAATCGTGCACAATTGTTGAGAAAACATATAGCCTTCAGATTCAGGAATAAGGCTTCTTACAAAGACTATAATTATAATTATAAAAAAAAAAATAATGTATAATTATTATTACTGCCGTCTGTGGGTCTTTGAAAAAGTCATTTCACCTGGTTACCTGAACAGAACAGACCACAAGAGATTATACAAGTTGTAAACAAACCGATTTCTAATTGAAATGAAGTTAGCTTCAGACACTTTTTCCTTAATTTCTTAATTTTTTTCTGTGTGTGGGCAGTGTAATGAGCACACTGTTGGGGAAAATAAAATCTGATAGTCGAAGAACAAAGTTTTTATTCATATGTTTTAAGGAAGGAGCTTCAGCGTTTCGAAAATAAAGTTATAATTAATGTACTTAGTCTGACTAAAATGTTGATGAGGTTATGTCTCAATTTCAAAATAACCTCATTGTGGGACTTCTGAGTCACAAGACAATGTTTTGGTTGTTATGTTATTCTGACTAATTGCTCAAAATCATACAAATTTAACAAAATCCAAATTTTGTTGTTTTTTTTTTTTTTTTCAAAAGAGCTGTTCTGGTATGTGTCGAATAGGATATTATAAGACAGTTTAATGTGAGGGCGGGGCGTGACATGGAGCAATGTCATCTGTCAGCCACAGTTGGGAAAATGGAGATGTCTTTTTGCAAGAGGCAAGTGATTTACAAGCGATTATGCAGCAGCAGCAGCGACGTCCGGTAACTAAATGAAACTGATAGAGTCACGGTCATGTGTGATGAGTGCGCATGACCGGGGGAGAACCTTGGCCTACTGACAATACATCACATGTTCACACACGCATACACACACGCACATTCTTGTACTTCTATAGCTATGTGAGCTTTCTGACAACATTTATCCCCGAAGCAAATCCTCAAGCCTTACATGCTTACCGGCAGCGGAATTCTGAGCTTTATCTCGCTGTCATTGTCGGTTTCTGCCACGAATAAGTGTGGGTGTGTGAATAATCGCATGTGCGTATGTGCATGATGCGGTGCGTGCACAACAGAGAAAGGAGAGGGCGCAGATGAAAACATTGATAGAGGGATAAGCAGTGATACTCTGTGCCTGACCTTGCTCCTGCTGCTTAACACAAAGCCTCTTCTCCCATGGCAAACACAAGCCCATTGAATCTATCCAGACAGTAAATGAGAAGTCTTCCCACAACAATAGGATAGAACCGCTTATCAGCCAAGTATAAGAGAAAGGAGACAACCCAACTAGCCTTCCTGGGAATTCTATCACTAACCTCTGTTTTATCAACAATTAATCTCCCTTTAAAGCCTCAGACATGAGCAGGACACACAACCAAACGGTACAGAAGTGTCATACGATGTGCGGCCACACCAAGAGAAACCACAACGAAGCTCCATCATTAAAAAAAAAAAAAAAAAAAACAATAATGGCATAGAAAGAAGAAGGAGAGAATGGGAAAATGAGATAGAGGGAGGAATGACAGCGTTGAGAAAAACAGACTGCTGCACTGCTCGGCTGTGCATATCATTTCTTCGGCTCAAGAAGCGGCAAATAAACAGCCGTCTTGTTTTTGGCTCCAACACCTGTGTTATTTCTGCACCGCCAGCAGCAGTGGCAGCAAATGGCTTGTGAATAGAAGTGGAAGTTCTCCTTTTTGTCCTCGGCCCCGCTGAAAAGATATTGTTCGTGATGGATTTCCTCTCAGATATGCAGAATTGATGCCAAGCGTAATAGGACATTAGAATTCAAGCAACAAAACACATTAACACAAGGAGTCCCAGAAGGATATCTACGGTGCGTTCACTTGAAAGAAATTAAGATAATTCAGGTTGCAAGCAATTTATCCTAAACTAACTATAGAGCAGGAATGTTTAAGGTGCATTTTTCTTGTTGTAAAATTATATTTGCCATTTAAATCCGACTCCCAACGCAGTGAAATCACAGGCACGTGCACTTTTTGCTGCAGTATCCCTTTAAGATTGCAGTATTGAGCCCTCTAGATGAATATTTACATTGCATGCCTCGATTGGTTTTGGCAAGACACTGTCAATAGAGTCATAAGTGAGCTTAAGATTAATTTAGCTTCTGAGCTCAGTCATTTTTTCATTATCTCCACTGTGAGGAACACGTTGATGAGGATAGTTACTCTGTAATTATGTGTTGACCCATCATTTAAATCACGTCGACTCCTGACAGGAAGATAGTTGCTATGCGGCTGTGCAACACAAAGCAAGGTCTAACTGTCTAAACACAAATGCACACATGCTCAAACAAGCACACAGAGGAGAAGGTCCAGAGGGGATGGAGTCGGTGTGTGTGCATGTACACAGACGCGCGCACACACACACGGCCACACTCATACAAACAAAAGAAAATAAATGTCGCAGGGTCTTTTATGCTCCTCAACTCTGAAGTTTCTCAAATCAGCTGCTTAACATAAATTAGCATTTGCAAAATAAATGTAATGTTTTTGCACTGTGGTAAAGTGATGCTGATGAATGATGCATGAGGATATGCAAATGAGCGCCATCCAGTTGCCAGCTGAAGTTGCTGGTTTGTGATTCACATCCCCGTCACCCCGCCGCCTCCTCCACCTCTCTCCCTCTCTCTCTCCCTCCCCCCTCTGGTCCCCGATCTTGCTTCAGGAGGTGCGGAAGGAGGGCGGCGGCATGGAGTGCGTGCATGGACGTACAGAATGTGTTTTTGCCGTGCCCATCCCGCAGCTGTCCTTCACTCCTACGGAGCACTTTAATTGACAAGGAAAACTTTGTAGTTGTTCACACAAACTTAAAGTTGCCAGCGCGGTGCAAATCAGTATCCAGCAGGCATTTGCAGCGCGCTTCTTCCAGGCCCCTCAACCCTCCTCAGCTCACTTACAAAAGCCCGCTGTTGCATATCCCAAAGGCCGCAGGGCTTTCAACAGCATAATGTGTGGAAAAAGACAGCAATTATATGCACTGCCTTTTCAGCATGGCTAACACCAAGCTGCATGGCAAATTAGAGAATGGCAGAAAAACAATCCGAGGTGTCCAAGAAGAGGTGAAAGGTAGTTTTGAAGAGCAGTTTTAAAGATCTTATTAAAATATGCGATAACTGGTGTGCTGCGCCTCTCAGCTCGAAAGTCTGAGCCATGTGCTGTATCTTTTCGAGTTTGGACAGTCACAAACCTTTCACTGTTTCGTCTTTCATCAGCATTTTTTCCAACGGATTTCATAAGCTTTCAAACAATAATAGCTGGGGAGACAAGCTGGCTGAAGTGCTTCATTTAGGCCATCATCTCTCAGCTGCGGGCTGCTGTAATGCAGGTTACTGTATAACTTAATTATTTGCAGATTTTTCCTGTAATTCTCATTTATTACAAGGTTTCCATTTACAGTATCCTTTTGGAGCAAAGTGGTTTTTCCATGAATCTCTGACTCTAAGGGCTTATATCCACAGCATTTCAAACTCCCACATCCCAGGTATTACTTTTCAACAGCTCCTAAAACAATGCTTTCTGAAAAGAAATGGTTTCCAATCAGCAAGCAGCTCAGCAACGGTAATTTAATTTAGATTTTTTTTGTGAGCTGGGTATACAGTCCTCCCTGGTAATCATCAAATAGTTTCATTCTAAAAATAGATATGCAGCCGCCAAAAATGGGATTCCTCTTGAAAATAAAAATTACAAGCACAAAATGGGGACAAATTATGACACTTAGCTTTTTTATTGCATAATGATAGCAGCATCCAAGTGATGACACACAGCAGAACATTTATATTTTAGACGAAAGACGAATTTCAGTTTATATTTTTTGACAGGGTGATGCTTTATCTGCCAAAACCTCCACAGTTCAGTGGTCTAAAACACCGCGTGCGACCGCAAGTTTCTACTCCAGTTAATGCTATTCTTTCAGAGTAGAAAATAGACCATGCATTTTGCCACCTATTCCCACTGTGTTCCTCATTGTGAATTCTATTGTTAGAGTAGCTCAAGGCTACTGACACTTGCTCCCCCCCCAAGCATACCAGGAGAAAAGTTGAAGAAGAAGACTTCCAACATGGAAATGTAATCAAAGGCTGTGCAACAAACACACTGCTGTTTGGCAGGGATTCTGACCTGCATTCACAGATTTACAGGTGAAAGTGGCAGCATATGTGTGTGTGTGAGTGAGTGTGTGTATGTTTGTATGTGAAGGTGCGAGTAAAAAAAAAAGATAGAAGGGTTTTTGGCACTGCCAGAAAAAGCCTTCTGTCTTAGCAGAGTTTCAAAGTCACAAATGTATCCGTTGTTCCTCTGTATCTAGCTATCTAAGCTTAAAGAGTCATTATTTTTCGTCAGCATTGCAATATTGAAAGTGTGTAAGTCAGAAATTGCAAAAGTTGCAATTGAACTTCTGGAATCAATATTGTTTTAGGAAGGAACTCAGAGTTTTCAGCGAGTTGGCAACAAAATAAATAGTGTAGAAAGTTTGCCTCGTGCCTATTTCAGGAAGCCAGCGGAGAGCTCTGCATTTTACCAGTGTAAATGAAAGGCAGCTGGTGAACGGGGTTGTTATAATCTCATTTAAAATAAAAACAATCATCAATAATCATCATTTTAAACATAGCAATTTGAAGCTCTTATTCGAGACCTTCCCTACAGGAAATTGTCAGTGAAGCTTAAGTTAAGTTCAGCAGCTGCAGTGCAGACCTGTCAGCTGTCAGCAGTTCAAGTTAACTCACCAACTTTAATAGTTAACGGACTGGCACTTTCAAATGTCAACATTGTATTTGAACATTATGTACGTTACACCATCATGATAAGAATTCCAATACTCTTAAATGTAAGCTATCTATGTGGATTGGATTGCTGTGCCATTTTGTGCTTAGATTAATGATCCCCAGAGGATGAACCCAGGTGAGGGAAATTTCTATTCTAGCATACCACATATGGGGGTTACACAGGATCAAGCACGTATCCTGAGGTCACTGTAAGGATGGTGTTAAATCTTGACATTCAAAACAGTTGTATACTTTTAGCAGAGCAAAATTCTGATCACTACTGTGGTGTGGTTATCAGAGGATAGGGCTGTCTCACTTACAAAGACATAACAGATAGGTAATAAACGTAGGAGCCTCTACAGGGTCATATAACAATGTCAGAGCAGTAAGGGTAAATATATTTCCTTGCTTGTAGTCTAATGAACATTCATAAGCATAGAGTACTTATTGTGTCATTGTCCTGAGGGCATGTAGACGAGCCAGAGAGAGGACAGCTTGTTCAGAATCGAGGCGGCGTATTAATAGTGTTTTGATAAATCTTCCATTCTCCTTGGCCAAGCTTCAATAAACTTTCAGCACAAGACATCTTGGACTCCTGTGCTGAACTGACCATTGATGAATGGAATTCTCCACAACACTACTGACTTTGGTGATAACCCAATCTGTCTCCTAGCTCGACCATGAGGTTGACATTTTTTCATTTTTAGTGAAGTGTCTTGACAACTATTGAACAGATTGCCATGAAATTTGGCACAGGAATCCGTGGCGCCCAGGAAATGGATCCTGCTGACTTTGGCGATCCCCTGACTTTTGATTTTTTAACTTTTTTTCGTCCAATACTTTTTTGTTTAGAACCAAATACCTTCAAAATTCATGATTCAGCCTCAGCTCTACTTTGTGCTGAGTACTAATTAGGAAATTTAGCATTTTCATGATGCATACTAATATATATCTGGGGAGAAAAAGGGGGAAGTATATGCATATGAAAAACAAAAATGATGCTCACTTCTTGTCCTTACCTTGCTTAATTTACTTATTTCCTCTCCTTCACCCACTCTCCTTTCCTCCTATCCAGATTAGCATAGAAATGTGATGATATAATATAGCGTAATGCCAGGATTCATGAGGCTTCTCTAATGTGCACACTTTGAATCCGCCGTCGCTCTTAGTGCTCCCTGAAAACCTTCATGGAAATGTGTCTTCACCCCAAGTCATGCATGCACGCTTCATACTCACGATAGAGACATAACGCCTCCACACACAGGCTCGTGTGCACACACAGGCGCACATTTACTACTGTACGCACACACACACACACACACACACACACACACACACACACACACATTTCAATTCCCCCGAGACAAGATTAACCAATCTATCTTCATTACGCTTCATTAAACAGATAACGTGTGAAACTCACACTTCATGTGCAGGAAGTGGTATTGTGCGTGGAATGTTGCATTGTAATTAATTGTTTCTTTAGACAATACATCGCGTTCCATTCATCCGCCATGGTTTGAGCAGCTCTCAATACACACCAGGTGAGATTACTGACAGTTAATTGTGGTGCTTAAAAAAAAAAAAAAAAAAAACTCGTCGAGCCACTTCCCCTCATCATCTCTCATTTAAATTCTCTCCTCTCCTTCTCTCTCCCTTCTTTGATCTTTGCAGTCACCTGTTTTTTTTTTTTCTCGCGCTCTCTCTTTATCCAGCACCAAACCAAAGCACTGAAGAAGAGATTGAGCTTCAATAGAATTTCCATGGCAACAGATTTTCAATCATACCTCTCCAATCACCTTACTCTGGCAGTTCGTCCAGGGAGAGCTGCATATGATCTGGTTTCGACTTTGATCGTGATCTCACTGATCTTTCATTCAGTGTGGAATATCAGCTGACCTCCGTCTCCGCCATACACTTGATTTGGATCATTTAGTTATATTTTTGTTCTCCCTCAGTTTTCCAAACAACGAGATCAAACTCCGTTTTGTAGATATTTTGGATCGTTTGAGCTTCAGGCATGTATAAAGTCAAGGCAGATGTTTTTAGGTTGCTGTTACCTGCTGTGTTTTGGGGTTTTTTTTGTGAGCTTTATGGCATGAAACGCCACAGCATTTATGTGTGCTCACCAAAGCAGAACAGCTGTTTTTCAACTAACCTCTCATATCAGAGTCCCTGTAGTTGCCGGTTCATTTCTCAGGTCTCTCCGCTGCGTTCTCACAGAGCCTGCAGCCCCTCACTCGTAACATGAGCATGAACTTGCCCACAATTGCGACTACTGACATTTACTGTTGTTACAAACAGCGGATTTTCCCCATCCGCCCCAGAGATCTCCTCCATGCAATTTATTTCCACTTCCAAGATTCCATCGCTATTTTCTTACTTTACTGGAAGTATCGGGCGTTGTTATGGTAGTTATTACATTTGCTGCCGTCCTCTCCTCCCTCGCTTGTCCGCTGCAGGTAATTGTATCTTTTTTGAGAAATGTCCTGGCTTCCACATTAAGTTATTGCATTTTTTTTTCAACCGTCATGTTGAAATGTGTGTAGAGTGGATCTAATAACAAATAAATAAATAAACAAGCTACAAAAGTGCAAGCATAGAAGATTATCACATCTCTATGGAAAGAATTACAGTGCCTTGCGCACATCCACCAAATGAGTCAATTGATATCACATATAAAGATATTTTGGGGACTTCACACCAATTGCACGTGATGGAAGCCGGAAGCCGGAGTGCAATTAACATGGCAGCACATCAAAAGTTTTGCCATTTCCTCCTCCTGACCCACTGAGCTTTAATAAGACATGGCATCTTTCCTAATGAGACAGAGGGGCGCCGTGTTCTTTACATGGTTAATTAGTTGGATTGCTCATTAAACAATTAGTCAGATATCTGTCTGATAGCCTCTGTGGTTTTCTCCGATGTTTTGTCTGACATTTGCAGATATTATTCCTCCGTTAATTGAAGCTTTCAGACAAACAGCCAATAAAAGTCAGCCTGACAAGTTGTTGAATGTTAAATGTGCCTTCAGTTGAAGTGCGTCGTTCAGTGTTTTTCAGCATGACCTGACTGCGAATTCCAATTGCCTCAGTAAGTTTGAGTGTCCGGGCATGCTGTAGCTCAAATTGCTGCCTTATTTATTCAGCCCTTCATCAAAAGCAAGTCTCAATGGACTTAAATCTGTCAGTATGCTCTAACCGAATGGTCCTCCTCATGCACCTTTCCGGTGCCGGAAATTGGAGGCCTGTGTCCGACAACTTTGAAAAACCCCATGCAAACTTACTTCACACTGTCACTGCTGGTGCGTGGAGGTGAGAAAGTAAGCCTCTCCCTATGACAGCAGGCTCTTTACCCTACCTTCAGCAACGGAGCAGCTCTAAACACATCACTTAAAAGACTTTGGTTTGAGCATACTAATGAAACCATATGTGAAAGTGTGGGACCGTGAAACATGGCACTTGAGCAGTGTTAAAAAGAAGTCACTTTCCTTTTTGCACCTGTCTTCTTCTTTTTTTTTTTAATTCAGTATTTTCCTGAAAGTTGTGAGCACATCTCCTCATCAGGTTAGCCATTTTGCTTTCTCTTTAATGAAGTACCATATCCTCCTGTGCTAATGGTGGCTATGCCAAGCCGACGTGGGTGGCAAAATAATAGCAGCAGTCTCAGGGGAGACCAGATTTACTCATGTATCTTGGCACTGACACTTTCTTTGTTTATTTATTTTTCATTTCAACTGTAAAAAAAAAATATATGCACAATTAAAATGAGACCTGTTTCTATAGCAATAGCAGTAGTTGACACAGTAAACAGTAAATATACAGTAAGAAATGTGACTCCATCCGGCTTTTAGCTGTCCAAACTGACTTTACCAGAAGCAGTGGCTTCCTGGAGTCACGTACTAACTGTGATGTTGTCAGGCAACCTGCAAGTCAGTGTGCCGGCACGTAACCTCCCACGCTCCCTCCATCAACTTGCCACCTTGACACTTCTGTTTCTGTACGGACTGCGCAAACAAGATATAACATGTTAATTATTGAGCTTTAGACACTGCTGGGTGAACTTTTTTTACCTTTGGACAGAGCCCTGCTGCCTGTTTCCTCCTGCTTCCAGTCTTTATGCTGAGCTAAGATAACCAGCTGGTGTCAATATTTTTATCTCAACAAGAGAGTGGGTGCATTTCTCAAAAAGGCACAAAAGTTCTTCTACTGCAATCGGTTGTTTAACGTGATCATCCAGCGAAAAGCTATCAGTCAGTTTCTCTTCCGTTCCAACTGAGGTCCAATAGATTATTCTGGTTTAGAGTGACTGGGAAAGGTAACTCTCTGGAACAGAGCTCAAACTTCTTTCTTTTGTCCCTCTCTTTGTCCCCCTTGCCTCTCTCAATCGCTCCCTGCCCTCTCTTCTCTGCAGCAGAGCCACTGGAAGGAGAAGAGTACCTGGACATTATAGGCATCGTGCGAAACCAAGCGGGTCGTTACGAATGCAAGGCCAGCAACGATGTCGCCACGCCTGATGTCAAATACGTCAATGTGGTTGTCAACTGTGAGTAACGACAGGCTGCAGCGCTCGCTGTATTCCAGACTCAACACTGAACAGTATTCTCAGCACATTTCACGGCTCAAACGAAGAAGATGCACTCAAAAGATGAAAGCATATAAAAGTCAAGATTGAAGTTAAGTGTTGAGACATGTAGAATGTAGTGTGACGGGCGGCTGTATCTTCAAAGTTTTGGAGCACACTTCAGTCTTTTCAAGATGAACACAGGTAGAGAGAGAGAGACATCTCTAACTTTGATTGCAATTGTCATTTCCATGGCAATTCTCAGGTGCTGCAGCATCATTTAAGAGGCACTTAGCATTTCAAACCAAGATCACCTAATTACTTCTTGTCAGGGGTCCATGGCGGATCTGACGAGCATGAGGCATACATTTGCTGTTCACGATTGATGAACCGCTCATGAGACATCACAAACTACAAACCCTTAAACCCCCTCAGAGAAGTTATAGAATTCACTTTGATCCAACCAGATCACATATGGCTGTTTGCCCAAATCACACTTTAGCCAAGATTATTAATTTTTTTTTTTTTTAGTCTTTAATCCTAAATGGAAAACCGGCATTAATCCATATTGGACATGTTTCTGGCCATTGTGATGTTTGGAAAAAATTGTTATGTTTGATGAAAGTTGGATTTGAAGTTTTTGCAGTGATTCTTTTTTTTTTTTTTTTTTTTCAAGTCAAGCTCCAAGTAATATATCTTAGATTGGTTCTTGGAGCTTGGAGACCTAAAGATAGAAAGGTAGAAGGTTTACACTATGTTATGTAGCACGTAGAAGACACCGCCTGTTCTTTGAGCTTATCAAAGGTATTTTTGGTTTGTTTGTTTGCTTTTATCAGTGAGATTCAATATAAAGCATTTGTCATCCTTTTCTTCTGTCTCAGACTTATATCAATGACCCTTCAACAAAATGAAATTAATTCCGCAGAAAAACACACATTTCAGCATATGAAACATTTTATTAAGGCAGAGCATGACGCTTGATTATATGACTTGTCGCTTTGTTCATTGCTTTTAAGATGTAACTTGTGTCAACACTGTGTGACTCTCCAGATCCTCCAACAATAAAGAAAACCCAGAGCTCAGAGACTCAGGTGGGCCGCATGGGGACACTGCAGTGTGACGCCGTGGCTGTGCCCACACCAGAGTTTGAATGGTACAGAGACGAAAAAAGGTAAAGATTTGACACTACACATGTATCACTCTCACAAAAGAGCCGCACACGCACCTCATCCCGCCTCAGAAATAAATGACAGCAAAGCTCCAGATGGACCGAGATGTCAAAATGTTTGGACAGATTTTGAATCATTTATTCTGTGCGAAGCCACTCCAAGATCAAATAACCATGAAATACTGATGGAGACACTTGGCAGTCACTACTTATAGATCAAATATTATTAACACACTGATGCCAGATAATGTTGCAAGCACAGTCTGTGCATTTTTCATGCTGAAGACCAATCATTGGCTAGAAGAGTGTGCTAAAATACCAGTCAATCAAGCCTTTAAATAGAGCACTATCCATTAGCCCTCTTTATCACAAACAAGTATATCAACTGTAAGAATGATCCACTCCTTTATTACTGTAATGATCTGCTGTAATGTTTCCAGGATGGGAAACATTCTCTCATGTCGAACTACTGGAAACAATATGCCTTCACAACACTTTGGAAAGTTTGGGAAAGGTTGTGTTGTGTCCTTTCCTTTCGCACTGAAAGTAACTTATTTGTCGTGATTTGTTACTTCCAGCTATAGAGTCCTGCCGGTGACGTGCATGTGATGATAGGTTGCAGAAATAACCTTGGATTGACTCGACCTGACTTGCCTTGAGGCAAAGAGCTAGATTGGGTTTTTTTTTTTGTTGTTGTTTGTTTGGGTTTTTTTGCTGCCACCATTACAAATAAAATAATGAGGCAAAGTAATGAGATTTACATTGAATTTACTTAGGCATGACCATGACAGCTGTAAAGAGGCTCTGCCGTTTCCTGGTATGAGCACAATTAAGTGGCAATTAATGAATAGCATTTATATATATATATATATATATATATATATATATATATATATATATATATATATATATATATATAAATTAAAAACCATATTCAACACTGTTTCTGCTGCAAGGATTCGATTAAACTCTGAGCTGTCTTTTACCTACGCTGAGGTCCAGCCTGTGATTTCTCGACGAGAAACTCTTTTTTTTTTTTTAAGGCCTGGGATCACAACTTGACTTTCTCCCGAAGTAGTTTTCTTGCTCATCTCGCAAATGTGGCAGCAGCTTCATCACTTTATTCTTGCGCCGGGCACGCTCTGTATCATTTCATTCAGTGCTTATAATGGATGCCTTTGATCCCTTTGTCAAATCTGCCCTCGCCGTGGTTCCATTGTCACATCCCAATGATCTTTTGATGACATCATCTGTGCAGTTTGATAATGACTAATCACCCACTTAATCACTCACAAGGCTGTTATTCCATTGTTAATTGAACATTACAGTGTAAGACAGCAGTGGATTATTCGGTGATATTCTGTTGAGTAGAGAAAAAGGAGAACAGATCAGCTGTTCTCCCGCATGCAATTTCTATCCCGTAGTCACTGAAAATCTGAGTAACCCTTTTCTCATAGCGCAAGTAATTCCACTGAAATGGAAATCAGGCTTCCCGCACTGTACTGTCCCCTGTGAAATTGCAAATTCTGTGACCAGACACAGATGTTCATTGGAAAGCTATCAATTTAAGTGTCATGCATGTATCTGGAAAACACTTGACGAGGATCTGAGTGTAATAACATTCCGAGGCGCCGCCAAACCAGTCGCTCCATTTCAACACTTGTCACTTAATAACCCAAGAGATTACATCCTCTGTGGCAAACTCGCCACATGAGTCAGTCTGGTACTGCAAAGGCTTGAATGGAAACAGCTAATGATAAGAAAATTGCACACAAGCAGAGCGCCGTGATGTGCAATTTCACTCGCACCCCAAAAACTACAGCAGGAAAAGTTAGTTAGATTGGAAGAAAAATACCGGAGGAGTGTCACAAGTGTTATCACGGATATGGTCTCTAAAGTAATAGGCCTATCACGCCAGTGCTCGAAAAGAAAGATTTATGGTCGTTGAAATATTTTGCATTATCTGTTGTTTCCAACCTCCATCTATCTCAGTTGTTTTGTCCCCTGGAGGATTTTGGCTATGTGCCTGTTTATGGCCCCCTTCTCCCTCTGCGCCTGTGGAAAGTGTTATTGCGCTTTCTCCTTGGATGACGATGTTAATGCACCATAATAATATCATTTATCCTCGCTTGGTTAGTTAATTTTATCACCCCCCCCTCCCCAAGAATTAAACCTAATGCACTGTAGCCTGTTGTGTCTTATTTACCTGAGTGCTAAGGTGGGGTCTTGCCCCTGCGTGCGTTTCCATTTTAATCAGTTTAACCTCGCCAGCAGCTGAAATCTGCATTTAAATTACAAAGAAAGTATGCTAGTCACAGTCGCTGTCAAGTTTTCGATTTCGGCACCTACGCAGCTTATAGTGACAGTGCCAGATTTACCACTTGGAACTATTTCATTCACACAATGGGTTCTTTGTTTTAGAGGTGGACAACAGCAGTCATCTCACTCCTGTTCAACAGCTATTGATTTTGCCAGCTGAAATGACTGAAATGAAACTATAGTTGGCAGATTTTATGAGCTGTAACTCATTAGATAATGGTAAGCTCCGTGAGTTGGTTGAAAACAAAGTCTCTGTTTGACTTTTTAATGTTTCCACCTGGCGCCTCGAAATGACAGCCGTGTTAAAGGGCTGTCACATGCATGACGTGCTAAATGTTCGAGGTTAAAGCTCCATTGTCCTAGGTCAGACACATTAGAGGTACATCTAGGAACAAGGAAAAAAAGGCCCCATGATTATTATGAATCACCACCGCGTCACTCACCGCGTCAGTAGCTCAATGCCTAACCCTAGGTATAGGCACTAACCGGCCGAACATGCTAAAGATTGCAGTTTACATTGGTTAATCCATTCCTTCCACTTTTTCTCATGTGGTTTTGGCTTTGTCGAGACAAAGACAGTCTCCAAACTCTTCAAATGCTGAGCATCAATCTTAATCTGCCCCTTCAGCCTTGTTTTTACAGCAACTGTGACAAGCACAAAGCCTGAAAATCCTGGAGAAATCCAAAGCTTGACAGACCTGCCATGTCTAGTTGTAGTTGTTAAGCTATGATTGGGCTGTTTGGGCAGCAAACCAAGCGGCTACATTTGAAATATAGTATTATATATATAAACCGAGTTGGTTGTTATCTGTGCTCATCTGGACTGGCACCATTTATTCGGTCAGAACAAGGCATTTTCACCGGGTTATCACGTTGGCAGTGACAGTCCAAACAAATCCCTTCTCGAGGCAGAACAAATCAGAGGTGCGGACATCTGCTCTAACAACTGATGTGTTTACTATTCACCCATTCTGATCGTGCTGTAATTAAAACACATAAACAATGAGAAGACAGTGAAACTTGTTAGAACTGATAGATTTGGATCATTGCCTCTCATTATTTCAGTATCAAATACGAACAATAGTCTTTGATATTTTCTACATTCTTTGCGCCACAGTTCATAATTGTCCCTTGTTCAATTAAACCCTCTTTAATGCCGCCCTTTATTTGTTTGACAAACAAGCTATAGTGTGTATGTTTCATATTTTAATTACTGACACACTTCAGATACAGGACTTAAGAAAGGTTTCACCCTATTTGTAATTAATTGTTTCCCTTAATCCCCTATTATATTTGTTCTGTGTTTTGTTTTGTTTGTTAATTGGGTAACGCAAGTTAGTGTGAGGTCCAGTGTGGAAGTTTATGGGCAGGACAGTTTTTGTTACCTTTGAATAAGCCTTATACAGATGCCGTGGGTCTTTGCAGCCACTCTAGGAGGGTGAGGTTGAATTCAGTTGGTTGCAATCTGCAGCTTCATCACTAGATGCCACTAAATCCTACAATCCTTTAAATATCTAATCCCCAAGTGAAGTATGATAATGTTTTAGAGACTACCCCAGATTTTGAAACTAATTCTTGTCTCTTGGGCAAGACCTGTTTTATTAACAACTTCCAACTTTTCATTCCTCTTGGTGGGTTATGTTACCCCCAAACAAACCAGCACAGTAGCTCTCTGCGAATCCGATCGAGACACACATTTTTGGCCTGATTATGTAGTGCCAAGCTCGAAAAGCATTGCCCCTACCTGCCCAAACAAACCAAACGGCAGGAGTAAACACTCCAGAGTCTGAACAAACCGCTTGGCACAGGCTAGTGAATCAGACCTGGGTTGCTCGTTCTTGTCTCCTCCTCTGACAAGAGAGTGTTTAATCACCTAACCTCGTACATATCCGTCCTGTCAGTCTTAATATCCACATAAAAATGTAGACCACCTCAGCTGATGAAATGTAACTCATCCAGTGAACCATAAATGAATCATCGCACATCTTTGACTTCACTAGGATCTGAGAGTCTCCGTGGTGCTTAGAGACCCAATTAGCCTCAGTAAAAACTGATGCATCATGATCTTAAAGTAGCTGGCCAGAAGTTCATAAATGACTATTACTACCTGGCTGTCATATTTTTGCCTCTTCTCGCTGGCTGTCCATGTTGGAATTTTAATCAAACTTTAAATTGGATGCCCCTTCAGCCTTTTCTTTTTTTTTTCTTCGTAAAACCTAATCCTAAAGGAGAACCTTGAAATCAGAGAGAAAATATTTTTTTCCAGCTTTATGCAGTAGCTCTTACGAACTCCATACTTCATTATTTATATCTTGAGATTTGTGCCTGTAGAATCAGGCATTGTCTGTCTAGAAAAGCATCCTTTTAAAGCTGGATGTTGCGGCTCCTTCTGCAGTGAATCACTCCATCCATGTTTATAAGACGAGAAAATCCAAAGTGAGTTGTTAGCTAACGTGACAGACAGATCTGTTTGTTGTTTTGTCAGCTGATACGTGGCCCGCCACAGCCACTGGACCGTTTTCAATCATCTCTGGGTTACAAGTCTCAGCAGGACTCTCTGCTTGATTTCATTTATCATCAGCCTTGAATCATAACAGGCCTGTCACTTTCTCTGGCAGTGATAACCTACTTTAGATGCTCCCACACGCTACAGAATCAAATCTATCCGTCTGATGATTTGGTCTGGTCTTTCATCTCTGCCGGCCTGCAACCGCAGCACTGCGCACACACTGCATGCCCTTCGTCAAATAGAGGGGTCAAGTCATTTCAATCTAAGGTTTAATGTAACAGAGTGGCTCTGTGCATCAAAAGGTGATCGCTGAAGAAATCCAGAAGAGCACTGCTGCCCCCTGCCTGTGAGGAGCCACGTCAAAGCATGATACAGTAATGATGAGAACACTTGAAAAAGTTCCTTCCAGAAAAGGTTGACGTACACGTTTCCTGCCAACTGCGCTGATAATGTATTCCAGTCTATTATGCCAGATGAAGAAGCTGGCAGAGACACAGGCATATTTGAGGATGAACTTGAAATCAAAAGTGAGAGAAGTTGCCGGCAGCGGATCTGCCAACGTGTTAAAAGTTAAAATGGCCAGCAGAAATGTTGAGCTTAATAAATGCTAATAGAAAATGCAACGCACTTGAGGAGGCCGGAGATCCGGATTCCTGTTTTCCAGGCTGCTGGTTTTCTGCTGTGGGGTATTTGAACTCAAAAGTATCCGTGCATGGCTCCAACCTGAAACTGAAGGTTCTTTTGTTGAAAACAGAAGAGAGTTCTGTCTCTTTTGACCTGTTTAGGTCAGTTTATCCCCCCGCTACTGCATTACAATCATGCGCTATAATCTATAGCAATAGCTGTTTGCTTGCAGCTCCCCGCGGTGTTGTGTATTATCTTGGTCTCTCAACTCGCTCTGTGGGCAGGCAGGCCTTTTTAATAGTGCAGTCACTTCTCATGAAGACACACTGGAGAATATATCTGCTGCTGGCCTTATCGTGGAAGGCGGGGGAGGTGGGGGTGGTTCTGCTTTTAGATGAAGTGGGGGGCACTGTTGGTGCGCTTGCCCTCCCTTAGGTTTCTCTTTTGCTCTCACTCTCTCAACTTTAGAGACACACACATACTGCCACCATTCCCAAGGTGTCCCTATGGGAAAGACCTCAGCACTTTATCAAGTCCCCCGCTCCCCAGTGAGCCAAATTATGCTGCGCCGTGATGTGCGTTTTCCTTTTTATGTTAATACTTCCTATCAGCCAAGTACGTGTCAGCATAAACTTCTCGCTGGCCCGCTCAAATTCCGATTACCACATTACCCAGACTTAAGCAGGATTAAGTCAAGGCGCCTTAAATGAACTTCACCTCATTCATGATCCGAAAGGGCTCAATCAGCCAAGAACAAGCACGATCCATTAAGTGCACGGCGTTATTAAAAGAGTTTTGTTTAGTTGTGATGATGTAAAGAGCAGTTCATCAGAGAGGTACACAGTCTGAGTCAGCAAATTATATTGATTCATTCGTGCTGCAAGGGGTTCAAGGTTGTCGTAATTGATTGTCAGAAGTTTGGTGGTCATTAAGACTCCCAGAGGTGCAGGGGAAGGACTTCAGAGGCATACTAATCTTTCATCCGGATACTGGATAACAATGATCCTGTTTGGCAACACAGTAATCTGTCGAAAATAAAAGAGGACAATGACATTTAAATTGCTGAGCAAGACTAAATATCCATGCAGGAGCATCACTGTAAGCAATGTTTATTTCATATTTGCACTCTGTATTCGTGTTTACAAGCTGTTACCTCGCTGCAAAAGGCTCGGTGAGAATAGAAATGTACAACCTGGACACTGACATTGCTTCTCTGTTGCTATTTTTTTTTTTTTTGCACACCACTTAACCCAAAGGTCAAGGATTGCCTTCCAGTAAATGTATCGGTGTGTCGAACTGTTAATGAAAAAGGGTTCGTTCCAAAATGAGAATAGCTTATCTGTCCTCTTAGCAACCTCAACGCCACACTTAGAAATTTCACTGACACCACCTCTGCTTTTACAGAGCACGAAAACATAACTTTATATATTCATAGTAATAGATCTAACTATAAGCAGTATAATTAATGTTATTATCTAAAGACCTATAGACATGTAATACTGTAAACACTTTTTGAGATTGGTGGTCTATTATATATATATTGTAAACATGGATTTGGTTCTTTTAAAATGCCTAATCACGGCTTTAAGTGTGTAGTAGTTTTGCATAAGCTGTTCCATTTTTAAAAAAAATATAGCTGAATATCATTTATACGTGAATAAATTGAACAGGAAGGTGTTTTGTGGACAGATTCACAGAAATCTGCAGCACCACAGCACACAGCTTAATCCTGTTAACCATATTGTGTAAAGTGCCATTTTGCTGTAGGGCTGATAAGAAAGTCTATTTTTAATCCAGAAGTAGGTTGTGACTAAATTGGCTAATAATCGCGTGTCCTCTTGTAGTATGAAATCTGCAGTTTTTGTTGGTTGATTAAGCTCTGCTGATGTGACCCTTCATCATTTTGTCCAAAATGTCACTAACTCCCCTCTGGCTTTCACTCCTCTAATTTTCAATACTTTGCCTTTTATTTAAAATGACCTCATTTTCTGTCTGTCTCTCCTCTCAAGGCTGATCAATGCCCAGGGCATCAATATCCAAATTCTTGGCACCACCACTATCCTCATGATCGCCAACGTCACCGAAGAGGATTATGGGAACTATACCTGTGTGGCCACGAACCGACTGGGCGTCCAGAATGCCAGCGTTTTCCTCTATAGTGAGTATAGACACGTCTGACACCCAAAGTGGAATATTTATCAGCTCTTGAATATAATTGTGACATGTCTAGGGAATGTATAGATCACAACACCGATAAAGTACTGAGCATGAAATCTCACAGCAAGGTGAAAGTATCACATCTTTATTCAAGCAAACCGTCATTCATATCGTTGTGAGTTCCAAGGTGAGACTGGATGACTTTGAGGTGTTAATTAATTTCCGAGTGAATCACTGAAAATCAGCAGGAAGTTACAGTAGCTCACCGTAGCTGTGTGCGTAGCTTAAAGCTGCGCCACCTCGAACCTTCCTCTGTCATTTTTAGTCATTTGGTTAACTGTGTGCTCAACTCTGCATGAGGCGTTTTAAGTGAACCCTCGTGGAAGTTTAATGGAATATGGCTGGAGAGGGAAGGTGACATCTGTATGTTGGTAACATACGGCTTTTTTCAGAATGCTTTAATTTAACTCAAAAGAAGATGTCCTTTGAGCTTGATCTAAATTTCCAATTAGATTAGATTAGATTAGATTAGATTAGATTAGATTAGATTAGATTAGATTAGATTAGATTAGATTAGATTACGTGATTGTCAGTAATAACTGCGTCATATTCGTAAGATGGTCACGTTTGTGTTATTTAAATATAAACTTTATAGATGCATAATCGATTTTGGCCACTAGAGGTCAGAAATATATATATTTAAAAGATGATTAGGTCGCTGGTTTAGACTGCGGTCACACTGGTTACCATATTTTACATACTACATACTCAAATATGTTCACCTGCAACGCAGTGACAGTTGCCATGAGTAGCGTACAGGGAGTTTATTAGAGCCATTTTGCTGGTAATTAGCATGGAGATTGATGAGAGCAGCTCAGATTGAACAATAAGAGGGAAATTGAGTCAGAAGATGCCAAAAAGCTCAATAGAGCCACAGAGCTGATGATGTTGGCACTAAAACTGACTTCACATCGGACAGAAATCAGGGATTTTAATGTGAAGAGGCTTTTTAGATGTCCAATACAGTTGTTTCACTGAACGGCAGAATATTGTTTGAATTATAGGATCACACTTTTAAGCGTGTTACACTCCTCCAACCCCAATTAGTGATCTCACAGCTGGTGTTGTGTGTGTGTGGGCACAGTTTCTGCTCCTTTTGGTGCATGAAACAGCAGCATCGGTACCTTATAGTTCATGTGGCTGATACTGTCTGAAGTCAGGTGTAAAAGTGTCATAGTGACTCTGGCAACACGTTAAAGTCGTGTAAAAATGAAATTTAGAGTTCACCACAGGATCTCCACTACCTGCTGGTGTCTGATTATCAGAGGATACAGAGTCAGTGTCATATCTGCTGCCTCATATGCCAACTGCACTCGCTCCATTTAAGCTGCCGTTCCTGACCGTGCCACAACATAGAAAGGCAAAGTTAAAGGTAAATGGTAATTGTGCTTATACAGCGCCCTTCCAGCCTTCTGACCACTCCAGGTTGCCGTTGGCTGCCATGCAAGTTGCCACCTGCTCATCAGTTTGGGAGCTAGTCATTCACACACATTCACACACTGATGGAGCAGCCTTCTGGAGCTATTTGGGGTTCAGCACACCTCAGAACATTTCGACATGCAGACCCGACCCGCTCTACCTCCTGAACCACAAACGCCCCAGAAACATCTGCTGCATCATTACAAACCACAGCGTTCTTCCCTGTGATACAATCTTCATTTTCACTTTTTAAACTCTTACTTCTATGGTCGCCCTAAGAACACAACGTACTGCAGCCGCAAAGGAGGAGAAGCTTTTTTTGTGCAGGTTGCACAGGACATAGAAACTAGTTATAAAAACAGTTTAACTCACTTTATGAAAATGAGCTAACAATGTAAATTATTTCTTCTGTTTGTTTTTTTTATCAAACTGATTGCATGGTTCATAAATTATGTAGCGTTATTTAAATAGCTCGATTAGTAAGCAGCAAATGGCTGAATGTTAGATCAACAGCAAATAATAAATGATAATAATAATCATATCTGAAAAAAAAAATCCTAGACTTCTTCTGGGCTCTTTGAAGCATTTCCGTTACTCTGCAACGTGACCACCAGATGTCACCAAACACCTCTCAAAGTCTGTGTATTCACTGAAATACTTTATGGCACCAGAATCATCAGTTTGTCAGTGCTATAACTCTTCTGTCAAACACCAAAATTGATTGTTGTCCACAGTGCCATCAGAACTATCAATATTATCTGTCTGAATGCTCAGGAAAACCAAAAACCGGTGGACACCCAAATGTCTGTCATCCTGCATCTTGATTTTTTTTTTTTCAGGCTGTCAGTCTGCCACCAGTCAGAGTGAGCTCTCTGACAGTGACTTCTACATTAACACACCTCCTTGTCTCTCTCCCTCTCTGTCTTTCTCCGTGCAGGACCCGGGACAGGTCGAGATATCAACGGCTCTGCCTGTGTATCTCAATCACTGTGGTTCCTTCTGGCCTCCTTCTTGCCTTTTCTTTAAGTGTTAATACTGCTGTCCTCTTCCTCCTCCTCCTCCTCCTCCTCTTCCTCTTCTTCCTCTTGCCCCTTCTTGCCTTTTTTCCTTCCTTCCTCCTCTTTCTCTCTCCTTCTCTCCAACTCACCGACATCCTTACTGCTACCTTATTACCAACTTTACCGCCCCCCAACCCCAGACTGTTTGCATCATGATACAAAAACCTTATGTGCTCTCGAGCACTGCTTACAGATATAATGAAAAGCGATGGGTTATGAGTAAAATGTTATAAGAACAACAACAAAACAGTGAAATGAAGGACAGAACAAGCTAACAATGCTCTTTTAAAGAACTGCATTGTTCTTTTTAATTCATATGCACTTCTTTGTTTCTGCTATATCTTGTCTTTGGGGTCTGGACGGGGTTTGTTGTATTTTATTTTATTTTTATTTTTTGTCTTCATGGGAATGAAAGCAGAGGCTCACAACGACGCCAACAATCATTTGTCTCTAGAAGTCCTGAAGACATAAGGTGTATTTCTTCTTCCCATAGACGCATTATGTTAACTTAAAGTTTAGATTTAACCAAGCGTGTA